>JAODKC010000009.1:1922196-2003922 GCA_026777985.1 Mormyrops attenuatus
TGGCCACCAGGCGCTCGCCATCGAGCCCCACCCCCAGGCCTGGCTCCGGGGGGGGCCCCGGTGACCCGCGTCCGGGCGAGGGAAAACGCACTTCTGGTCCAAGTATGACAATTACTGCTAGGTGTAATTGGATGGCGAGTCAAGGATGGAGCTGGAAGAACAGACCTTATATATAAACAAGCCACTGAGGTAAAGAAAAATGCACTCTCATTTCTGTCTCATATCAGTCATTAATGAAGCAGACAAAAAGGCTTTCAGTCCCATCGCTTACTTGGGGGTGATGTGTTGGTCAGCAAGCTAAGTCTCTCTGCCTGTGATTAGATCATCACTGGTTCAAGCCCTGCCTCAGCAGATTAGTCACATGATCATGGGCCCTTAAGTATGCCCGTTAACTGCCAGTTCCCCCAAGTTTGCTCTCACCTGTATGGAAAGCAAGACGTGTCAAAGACAGTTTCCCCAAAAGGAGTAATAAAGCATCTCTTTTTTACTTAGCACACAGGAAAAAATCCAAGCTTCACAGCACTCCCTGCCTGTCTGTGTTGAGAAGCGGGATGTGAGTAAACATGTTTGTCCACTGCTGCGGACGGTTTTACCATTAGAGAGACAAGTGCTGATAAGCTGGGCCCACTCGGGACGTCGCTTGGCCGACCCCTCCCCAGGAGTGTTTCCGTGGCTTTTGTTTGTGAAGCCTGGGGATCCATCAGGGGCTGCTTGGCAGGGAAATCAAAATCCTGGGAGGCTCCTGCGCAAAGCCGCAGTGATTGCCACATCGAAATGATCTGATAGCTAATCGATGTATTTTCTTTCAGCCCAGTCGGTTCAAGGTGCTGGGGCTGTTTTCAAAAGGCAACCTTGATCTCCAAGAGCCAATCTCACATATATTGTTTGGCTGCATTCACACAGGAGGCAGCCCGAGCAGATGGAAGGGTAGAGAGTTACTGTAAACTCTCTGTTTTCTGCACGCCTGGACCTCTGCTTAATGACCCAGCCTTCTGTGATAGTAACCTGCATGCTGGCATGGTGTGTCCTAGAAGCTCAGCTATAGGACAGACTGGCTGGCCCCACAATGTTCCGTACGTAATGTCCTGTGTGCGCTGCACCTAGTTTGACAGCTTGTCTCTTGTGTACAGGATAACCTCTGTGTGTGTTCCCCAAATGTATAGAAGACTGGTCAGTAAAATTTACTGCTGGTATGAGGTTGAATCCACAGGCCAGATCTTGCGTAAAAGTCTAATAACAGTATGCACAAATGTGATAACAGGTCTGGAAGCGAGGAGGCCAATCTCAGCATACATGGTCATGTTGAATGTTTCAGTAATGACCTCCTATTAGACCTTATTCTAATAATTGAAAGGAACATGGCTGGACAGCCCTTTTGCACAATTCAATTTCAGGCTTTATCTGTTTTGAAGCTGTCATAGTGTATAAACAAGTTATTTTTAGGTAAAAGGGAAAAAACTAAGTATATTCCTAATAATCTGTTTCCATATTATCACTGCCAGGGGGTCATTTCCTGGGAACAAAACTAGCACTGTTAGGACAACAGTCAAAATTGGTGCTTGTTAAACATCCATCTTCTGTCGCCAAGTACTCAAAGCTGCACTAAAGAGCTAATCACTGCTATCAGCTTCAAATGCTGTCCTCAAACTGTGTTGTAACAAGTAGGTGCTCCATCATGAAATTACTGTATAAGTACCATTTTTTGCAGAAAAACAAGCTTTTCACGTTAGCTAAGAGGCCCTGCCCATCTTTCAGCACTTCACGTTTTACTTTTGGTAAATTAGCTTTTAACAGAACAGTTGCATATCTGCATGGTTGACTGTTGCAAGGGCCAAATGATCTCAAAGTATTGTAAGCCTCCAGCTGACCTTGCAGCAGTGCTGCACTTTGCAGCTGGCCAAGTCACCCTGCAGTGCAGCCAGCAGGATCACTGGCAGTGATCTGTGTAAAGGATTCAGGAGATGCCGCTTCTCAGCTGTGCACACTTTGTCTACCTCAATTTTTGAGAATGCTCTAGAAGGTTGCAAAGAAACATCTTCCATTGCGTTTACATTCCTGACCTTGAGTGTTTTTCAGTCACCGTGGTGTAGCTCAATGCGAAACGGAGCATTCCAGAATTGCAAGTGCAATTTCATTAAACATTAACTTCATTAAGACACCATATTTCTCTTTTACTTCTCTATTTCAGAATATTGTTTTTTGTTTTGTTTTTATAGGCATTTTAAGCCACACACACCCCAGCATCAGCTGCGATAAAGGATTACATGGTTTAAATATTCTCTGCCCAGCCTGGTTCTCTTTATCAGATCTAACTTATTGCCTCATGCTGAGAATTTATCTTACCCATAAGTAGAGTAGATCAGAGCAATGCTCTGTCCATATGCATTTTAGCTTTCAGTCTTAAATTTCTCATTATGATTGATATTGTGTCTGAGCAAGAAAAATTATAACCCAATTGATTTGATCTTCGTTGCCTTCTTTTTCATTGGTCATGTCTGTTGTCTAGTGTAATGCCATTTCGTGCAGATATGTTTAATGATCACAATCTACTTTATAGCTCTCACTGGACCAGATAAACTCAATAAATATTTGCTATACAAAAATTTACCATCTGAATTCAGTAAGCCATAAAGCTGCAATCTATGTGTTTTGAGATTAGCATGTAATTAAAATTGTAAATCAATATTTATGAAGTGCTATTGCAAAATCAATGAAAAAATGTTGCAAAGTTACATGAAATTCCTCGTCTTGCTCTAGCAATTCCTTCAATCCCTTGCTTTTTGTGCAGTGTTAGATTGACTTTGAAGCACGACTGTTTGCAAGACATCCAGTGTCACACGGTAAATGATACTTGTATTATCTAATAAATATTGATATCAAAGATGGAATCAAAAGGAGCAAATAATAACTGCTCCTCTGAGAAGTGTCATCTAAGCATGTGCAGTGTCTCTAATCTAAAGGTCTCCCATCAACGCCATGTACACATGCTGTATAAACAAAGCAAGTGCGTCAATGATAAGTCTGAAATTTCAGGTCAGGAACATCTCACACTAACTATAACTATGAAACAACTGAAAAATACTTGCAGGTGAGCACAGGTTCCCCTGCATATTTTATTAAGAGCAAATATAAGGAAAAACAATTATTTTCCTCAGCCGACTCGATGGAACATGTGCGGTAGTCAGTGGCACATTTCTGTCAATGTGTGGACTCTAACACCAGTGAATATTAAATAACATTTCCTGTTTGCCACTCTTGGCCTCAGGAAATGCGTGCTCTTCCTGGGGAGTGAATCGGTGCTGTGCTGCACTCTTTCTCGCAGAAGGCCTGGGTCCTCTCTCCGTGCTCTCCCTGCACCCAGACTGTGCACCTGAACGGTGGCTCCAAGCACAGGTACACACACCTGAAGGTGAGGCCTCCTGTCCTTTGGAGGCAAACAGAGAGCTAAGGATAACTACAGTTGCGTGGTGGTTCACGGCTGCTGTTCGAGCTGTTGGCATCTCACAGACAGCGGCAGCGGCACTCTGGGGCTGGACAAGCCCAGGGAGCGAGGCACAGCTGCCATTTTTAAAGGCATCCCCCTGCACGAGCTGGGGACCCTCTTCTTGCCATTACCACAACACGCCTGCCCTCGTGGTTTCCCATACATAACCATCAATCTGTGCATTTCAGAGCCTCATTCTGTATGACAGCACAGAGCGCCTTCAGTTTCACCGCTGGTCGCACCGAATCGTCAGGCAGCGTCCCTGCTTCCACTGGGATGTCTCTTCAGACTCCCAGACCCTGAGGGGCATCATCAGCGCGCTGCATCACCTGGCCCCTGTCACGTTTCATCTGGCCCAATTCGAGCGCGTGCGAACGGGAAGCCACTACGGCATTAGCGTTCCGTGTAGGCGAGGTGGGAGATACGGATCTAAGCCATGTGCTTCTGTATCTGAGGAGGCGTTGCCCGTCACCCTAACGGGGCAGTCCCTCGGCAAGTCACGGATGCGACACTTCCTGAAATGCTAATGTCTGTGGTTCGACTGCAAGGCCCCACTTTGATGGGTGAAGGAAAACAGAAAGAAAAAGTTAACACCCATTTGTTCACAAAAGTCTGCAGTGGAAACATTTGGGGAAGAATTAGAACAAAAAGACAGAGAGCTTTCTTTGGTGCTAAATTTATTTAAAACGCACCGTGTGCGCGTGTCTTTCAATATGACTAGCTATATTACACCAACTTCCGTTAATACTGGCTGAGCAGCCAAATCTGAAAGGTGATGGGTAATATCCAGGTGCTATCCCAATGCAGTCAGCACTGAAATTAATGCAGTTTACACAAACGCTACAAATCACTCTTCTGGATTTTTCCTTTTTTGGGGGGAGGGAGGCGGCAGCAACGCAAGGTAAAAGAAAACAATTTTTGACAGCATATTAAAGCATTTTACCCATATCTGATGTCAAAAACATGAGTCGCAATTAGTCTCACTACCTATGTATGGGTAAGTCTGTCCAAAACTATATTAATAAGTGGATGAATTAATGAATAAATAATGCAAATGAAGCGCAATCAATCCATATTCAAGTAAGCAGACACACGGAATAATTGGTCTGCCTACAACACACGATCCTACCAGGGATACATAATTGCTGAAAATGTTCCTGTTGTCGGGATATTAATTGGAGCCTCGTTCCTAAATTCGGGAATGTGAATTAAAGGCAGTGAAAGCCAGTCATAATAACCAGGTCTGTACCATACATGCTGTCCACATAAATATGCTGCTACTCTGATGTGAATTCTTGCTTGATAATGTTACATATAATTATTCAACTAAATCGAAATAAAAACAAAGACAATTTTGTTTAAGGCCACTGAATCGTTTTCAAACAGCAGTAAAGTCCATAAGTGAAACACTGGCACTGTTTCGGTTTGGGCTCGGGTCAAGGAAGGACTGTAATATCGTCATCAGCCACAATACACAGTTATTTACACTGTTAAATTAAATTGCTGATACTAGGTTAAACCTTGTTAATGGCCAGTAATCTTAGAAAAGCCCTTGCTTAAATGGATATCGGGTTTATGGCCAGTGTGCCGCGCGTGCTCAGTAGTGTATGCTGGCTGTGGACTGAGGCACCTCGTGGACTGACCAGTCCACCCACGTCAGTGCTGGCAGCTCTGAGAGTGTGGGGCAACCTGGCTGTTAGCCCTACCATTAGTCACTTCTTACATTCTGTCTCAGGTTTAATGTCACTGATCAGAACAGACTGATTACTGTTAGTATGTCACAATTAAGCAGCACTACACAGCCAAGGGTAGCAGCAGAGCCCAGGTTCCGAGTGACACAACACCTAGAAACAAGTAAAAGAATAAAACCATATAAAAGCATAAACACACATTTTAAAGCTGTCAATTAACCAATTTAACATTTCCACACTTGTATTATTGTATTTAGTAATGCATAAATATTTTTTTAGGAATAATTATGTATTTCTCATTTCAAACCTGGAAAATTTTAAATACAAAATTCTTTAAGATGCCGCGCAACAATACATTTCTTTTCAAATTGCCAATTGATCCCTTAATTTTCATTATCATTTAATAGTATTTCTCTGTCCCTCACCCAGAAAGGCAGTGTGATGAAGATGAATATAATTATTAAATGGCACTAACTGAAACGTGCTGTCTGCCACATGGTATTTGGCTGCTTTCAAAACTATTCTTTCATCTAATTCCACAGAATAAAAATTCAAAAAGTCCATTAAATTTAGCACTCAGACATTAATATACGTGATGGAAAAAAAGAGTTCAGACTAAAGGTTTTCTCCATTTCCTCTCGTGTCAGTCTCTACCGGCACCCTGTCTCGCGGTGCTTAGGGGGCCCGCCAGTAATGCCTTAACGAGGCTGAGCTTAAAAAAAGTGCCGCATATATGTGAGGCCCAGAGACGACCGTGCCACAGAGGAGATGGAGATAAGGCATCTGAAAGGTCACATCTGACACGTGGCTAATAAACAGTCAGAGATGTTCAGGTCAAGCGTCAGTCGCGTCTCCCTGTCTTCCGATGACTTGTATCAGTCTGGGAATCAGCAGACGCATTGGGACCTGGCAGAGCCTTTCTGCAAACGAGCTTTAATTAGCTTGCTGTAACACCGTAACTTTAAACACCTTTAGTAGACAATGGTACACGGTGGAAATTAAATATAACAGAAATTTCCAATTTACTGCTGGTATTCAAATTATTTGATCGAAAAATTACTCTTTCATAACTGCACTTTTCTTTGCTAAACATTAAAAATGTATGTTTTCTCGATGGTTTAAAAATTTTAAGTAAAACGCGACACTATAAAGGATTGGAGTGAGTATGCAAATGTTTACAACCCACACATTTACAGGCTGCTTGTCAGACACACACCATTTGACCCATTTGATAAGCGGCACCTAGACCTAGACAGCTGGAGAGCTCATCTCTGCAGACCGAGATAGCACGGACATTTCCACCTTATTTTCACCGAGCGAATCCACACAGTTCAAGCAGGACTGCAGACTGACCTCATAGCCCCACACTGTGGGATATTTCGAGTGTTTTGCGAAGTCAGTTCCTGTCTGCAACAGAGATCATGCGAGAACAAGGATTGATCAGCTAGCTCCATATTAATAGAATGGTCCGAAGTATGGTGGTGTTTCATCATCTGAACAAATAAGCGTCGGGGTCCACCGAAATGGTAAGCGTTGTGGAAAGAATGGTTGATGTTCATTATTATATGGCTCTTTGAAGTCTTTCTTACAATGGCACCGAAATCGGTGGAAACCTTTACTGGGATGGTGGTTTGGACCTCAGTAAATTAGAAACCATTACCATCTTTAAATGAAGGCAGAAACATTCCAATACCAGTAAATTAACTTCACGAAGGTGATGTTCGTTTCCAGGAACAAATGGTGACGATTAGTCTACTCCCACTGTAGCAAGGCTTGCTCATCCACCAGCCAGATGAGACTCGTTGCGATGACGTCAGATTCTGATCCCCGCAATGCAGATGATGCACAGCTCAACAAATGACACTGTGGTTTTACATTTCTCTTATTTATTCTTTTCTGTTTGTGTTTTGTTTCAAAGTTTATTTATCACATCTATCGGCAGTGACCACCACGGGAAAACACAGAAGTGCAGCTGAATGCTGTACAAGACCAAACCACAATTTCAGTTCAGATTGTTCAAGTTAAACCTGAAGGGTAGCTGGAAAACACAAGGCTGGAACGACCCGTCCAAGGCACTCAGAGGTTAGGAAATGCTTTCTGATTGAAAACTGGCAATTTAATGTGTCTGTTTATCTAACAGTTCACTGCTTGGGAATGTGTATCTTACAGCCTGTTATGTTGCCCTGTCTCTGGAAGCTGTCTCTAGGGATGCATGGAAGATGGGCCGGGGAAAACGACAGGACAAAGCCGTTCCTCCACTCAAGTACGTGTCTCTACAGCCCAAGGTTTGGTGAACCATTAGAAAATCTTTCCGGCATGGTAAGGCAAACGTACGTCTACATGCTCGCATGCACGCATGCTAAACAAAACTCATTTCTGTTGTGCAATCTTTAAGCTAGCCCTCCTTCTCTTGCACTCTCCTGTATTTTGTACTTTGTAGACTATTTTGACTCCCCACATCACTTGCTGTTTGTATGTCACGCCATGGTACTGGGAGAACGCCAGCTCCTGCCACGGTATACCTGAATACGGATGATGTGTCAATAAAGTCACCTGATCTGACTGTTCATTGGTCATTTATTCACTCTGTCACACCACCACAGCGATACCTGTTACTGTGGACTCCCCTAAAGCATTGTAGTTATTCAGAAAAAAGAAGAAAAAAAAAAACATGAACGTTACCTGGTGTGGAAGAATCACCTGAATAAAAGCACAGGAATCTAAGAATCAGTCAGTTATTGATTTCTTTTTGGAAACAGTGTTCTGCGATAGGGTGGTATTTAGAAAGTCAAAGAACATTACGTGGTTTCCCCTCAAAAAAACCGTACTGGTAAACCAAATGACCTTGTAAGGCTTGAGTTATTCCTTGTGCAGTTGCTCTAAGACAGAGAGGGTGAGTGAGAAAGGGAGGGAGAGAGAGGGAGAGAGAGAGCGATTGCCAGTCACAGCTTTCAAACACAAAGAAAAATGAGCGCCTGGGCTGCGGTACAATCATTCCCCTCACCCAGGAGATTCATCACGCAGCGCAAAGGGAAGCAATGGGGGTGGGCCGGGCAAGGAGAAAGGCAGGGAAGAGAGCGGATTTGTATAGGCCGCCAGTGAGAAGGCCAGCAAGACGCAACCGGGCCGGCATTAATGAAACATTCATAATCTGTCTGAGCACGCTCGGCTGGGCCGCTGACGGCCGGCTACACTGCCAGGGGGGCCTCCAAGGTCACACGTACCTGCGCATTAGTGGGAATTGAGCCGTCCGTGTTCGGCTCACAGGTTCGGCCGTGTGAGACAAGCCCGAGGTCAGCAGGGAAAGCGTGTCGAACACGGTCCGTTACCGCGAGAGAGGCGGCATGCGCCTGGTGCCACGGAGCTCCGGGTGGAGGCGGAGTACGGTCTTTTGGGAAAAAGTAGAGGAGGAGGAAGACGCCACATGGGCACTGGGGCTTTGGGCACTGCCCACACCCCCTACAGCGGGAAGGTAATACAGCCCCAAGCGGAAGGACAGAAGGCACTGGCTCCGGAGACCATGTGACCAGACAACAGCAATCCCGGCAGTATGCTTAATCAGGAACACTGACCAAAAATGCATCCCCTGATGTTCATTTTTTGCAGAAACAAACAAAATGGGAAGAGCGATGCTCGGTCGTGCCGTAATTAATCTCCTAGTGGGACATAATGCCTGTGATGACTTCAAGAACAACAAGAGCCATAACCCTTTCCTTTCCCACTCATTTGTCTTTATGCACAGAAGGGGTTCCTAGGGGTGTAGTGCTGACCCGGTCCAGCCGTCACGTGTCATTCTGTTAGCCATGCCGTGGAAAAGTCGCTATTTAAACACTCATTTTTACTGTGCTTATGAATCGATACCTATCAAAACCTTTTAATAAATATATTTGTCATGGCCTGATAAAGGTCTGACGGTTTAATCTGCCTTGTTAAAGCTGCCTAGGAAAAAGATATTCCTGTCTTTCTGAAGAGCATAAATATAATTGTGCGTGACCGGGTCCGGCAGCATGTGGATTGTTATGGAACCCCATTAATCGGCACGGAACGTTGCGTGCCGGCATTAGCGTTGGCCTCAGGCGCACACCGGCCTGGGGGTGGATTTCCTGGCCAGGCTTCGGGGACAGACAGTGGCTCTGGCACAAATGCCCCCAGTACCCTGCTCCACGGGCATTTGTGCCAGAGCCACTGGAGGCTTCAGGAAGAGAGAGAGTGGTGCGAGGCACTGGGGCTACTGGCAGGCTGTCCCTTAGCCGTCTGTTTGAGTTCGTTTCCTGCACCAGGGAGCCAGTGAGCCATTACCGCTGTTTATTTAAAATGAGCCCAATGTAACACCAAGTGCCTCGAAATCACCTCCTAACTGCACTGACATTCAGCTCCACCAGTTAAGCATGGATACCATGGTAATGATACTGCATTATCTCATATCTAAATAATATTCCAATGCTCCATTTATGCTGAGGGCAGGGAGAATAATCACTTCCCATTTCTCAAGTAGGACATGAGGCTGAGAATCTGCTCTCCCGTCCTGTCCCTGTCAGGGCCCCGTCCACACTAAGAAAGGTGTCCTATTTTATTCAAAGGAGCCCTCGCTTACTTGCGTGCTATCACTTTCCCTTCCTGGCTCCCTCCGCGTAGCGTCCTTGTGGATGCTGTGGTATCGCTTTACGCTGACCTCCCTTCCCACCTTGCCTCTCCTCCCCCGACATGCTGGGAGACTGCCGCGCTCACGCCGCACACTCATCTCCTGCAGGGGCTTCCAGTCTGTGGTCACTAAGCGGTCTGCGGGCTTCCAGTGCATGCCACCATACTCACAGCACCCCAGGTAGGGAGGCACAGCCTTGGGGCGAGCAGCAGGCAGGTCCAGGGCCCAGGCGGGAGCCCGGCTGACGTGCCCTGGAGCCAAACCTGAACTGCTCCACTAAAGCTTTTGTAGGAATGCGAAACAGACGATACCCTGGTTTCGCTACTGCATCTATGTGTCCTGCATTCTTGGCACTGAACTCAACTTCCCTTTTAAAAGGTGTCTTTTTAAAACACTTGGAGAAGGAAGCCCACTCAGTGAAGACTGCACTCCTTATCTAACAGATGGGGGGTGGTGGTGGGGGGGGGTGACAGGGGAAGTGGGTGGGGGGAAGAGCGAGAGGGAGGGCGAGAGAGAGAGACCCAGCCCGCCGCTGCAGATCACATACCGCCGCTGCACATGACCTTTGTGCCATGTCACAAGTGCACCTCCCTGCCCCTCCTCACACGCTCACGCCTCACCTGCCTGGCTCCCCTGACCATGAGAGAAACCCTGCAGCAGCTCTGTTTAGTCATCCATCCATACCTCACCAGCCTTTCTTGTGGACTGGCAGAAAGCAGGGAAACCCCCCGTTTGTTCCGGTATGATGTAACGACGCCCCCAGCTCTCACAGAACACCCGTGGGCCTCTCTCCCACATTTTTCACCTGCCAAGTGCCCCTTTGATATCTGATAAGACGTTCCCGGCGCACCGCCCTTCCTCAGTGCAGGCAAACACGGCATGGATCCTCTGAACACTCAGCTACACAATCCAATCTGTTCCGGTGAGCTTGCAGACGCACGCGGCATCGCCACGCCATGCTGCCGCGTCACTAAGTGCACTGTGACCGCTCTCCCAGGCGCCCACGCATTCCCGCGTGTTTACTCTCACTGGCCACTTGCATTAATGTGTGCCCAACCGAGAAGCCCTGACCCTATAAATAGGTTTCTAATGAAAACAATGCGAGATGTTTTTTAAACTAAACATCTGTTAGCATGACTGCGCTGAAGTACTGTGTTTTTACCCATGATGCCGAGTCCATGTTGTTACTAAGGTGCCTCAAAGTTAATATTAACACACTGTGGCATGACGGCATCCCTCTGGCTGCCTTGTTTTGCCAGTGCGCGGCACGGGCACGCCAGGCACCTCAGAGACATCGCCAGTGAGGTGTGTGCGTGAGTCCCCTGCTTGCCAGATCAATTATGTGTTACGAAACATTATTTCTGACAGGGCTTCTCGGGGGGGAGAAGCGTTTACGGTAAATCGGTCCGTCCGGCCACAATGATTGGCAGCTCATTACTACATGCTGCCCACCACAAAGTCCCATCCAAAGCCACACTCCGAATGGGGGGGGGGGGGCTTCCCCAGAAGCCTAGTAAGGGCTGGCACACATACGGCCGTGCGGCCCCGCGCCACATGAGCGCACCTCCTGTAACCCGAAGGCTGTGGGGGCAGGAACATGGCCGCCCGATTTGGACATGGGCGCACATGCTTTGGCGGCACTCTCTGAAATGTTTTTGGAGCTGACCAGGGGGAGCACGACTCCTGTATCTGCCTGTATCTGCAGAGTCAGCGAGGCATGGTATGACCCAGCAAGACAGCAGCCACGCCGTCTAATGGAAGCTCCTCGAGTACGTTTGTCTTGCACACAAACCGGCGCCGCCATCCTTACTTACGAATGACAGAAGTCCGGCTTACTCAAAGCAAAGAAAATTTCCCTCCAGTGTTCAAAGAGACTGTTTTGGAGGTGACCATGACCTAGAAGTGAAACACAGTACGTACGTTACGGAAACCAGTAGGGCTTCTGTCCTCCTCTTAAAGGTCTGAACAGGGGCGTGACTAGAAATTCTGGGCCCCTTGACAAAATGTCACCTTGGGCCCCCACATGATAGATTTTGCTGAGCCGGGAGGGGAGTCCCCCACACTGGATTTTGCCAAGTGGGAGGGGGGGCATGGTAAAATTTGGAATCCCTGAATGAATGTGCCAGTGTATCCAAGCCCCTCTGATGTCCTTGGGTGTAAATTTGCCAAGCAAAAACACCCACCTTGAACGCCACAACGCAAGTCTTACTGCCATCTGAACGCATTACACAAATCTAACTCTTCTGTTGTTCTGTTCACAGGTCATTAAACTTAATTATATAAATAATGTACTTTAACATCGCAGACCTATTCCAATGTATTGCACCGCAGTGACATTTGATGCTGTTGAGCACAAATGGTCTCGGAAAGAGTGTGTATTATCTAAGTATATGTATTAATAAACATAATAGGTGCTGGACTTATTCAGTGGGATGGGTGGTAATTAATCACCGGCTGCCTGCCTGCTTGTGTGAGTTGGTATACAGTGAAAGTGGTTGAAGGGATGTTTTAGAGACTGTCCCTTTAAACGCACAGACATGGACTCTGGGGGCTTTCTCTTAAAGGCTCTGGGCTAATGCCTCCCTGTGCTGTTCCTGCGCATCCCTTGCCCTGAGCCTTCGTTCAGTAAAGCGTGACTTTGCAGGGGAGCAAAGGAGGGGTGGAGGTTTTGGCGCACGAACGCAGGGAGCGTAAGTAATCTCAGCGTATTCTGAGGACTGAGCTGTTTCTTGGCATGACCTAGAACTCTTTCCATACGATAATGAAGTTATTAGACGTTATTATAAGAACAGAGAGCTAAAAAAAACACCTATTGTGTAACACGCACAGCATGATTAATCTGGCCAAGCAGAAGGCATTTATTTTAGGAAACGGGCTTCTGACATTAAAAGTGTACCTCCGTTAAACTCCGGGGGGCTGCGGAGAGCACAGTGACGGCTAAGCATTACCCAGCCCCAGACAAGCTGTTGCTAAACGAGAAATGCAAACGAGACAATCTGTTTGTCTATTTACTGGAACAGGGAACAGAGACTGGAGGAAGGAGCTGCCACCCTGCAGTGTCAGATGGGCGCAGCTCTCCGACAAACGGATGCCTAATGACTCGATTTATTGAAATGCTCCAGAGTTCCTACTAATGGTGTTTTCCATATGCACTTCAGCACGCCTCTGCCTCGTCTGTAAGTGACGCCCGTGCTCTCAGGCTACTCTCTCAGAACTGTTTGCATATTGCTTAAGACTCTAGGATTGGGCAGTTGTTTTTTTTTTCTTGCCTTGCTTGTCCACTGCGCTGTTCTGAGCAAAAATCATTCATCACGATAGATACATCTGTGACGATGGCGGCGTCGGGCCCCACAAGGTGAATAGTTGGGCACAGGGTAACACAAAGCATCGACGACGACACTGAGCGTGGGCACTGGGGCATGTGGCACAGCTGAACCGCACCGGAATAAGAGGGCGAGAAAACTGAACACCCTGTCCTGTCGGCAAGGCCTGACAGAGCCACACTCGACGGCTGTCGTGCTTCACCTCTCAGATCAGTCAGCCAGATCCGCCTCTTCCAGACAAGCTCCCCTGCGGAGAACAGAGGCTTAGAGCCAAGATAAAGGGTCACATTCCTGAGCAGAGGCCACTGCAGCCCATCGTGGGCTCATGGCCGCCTTGGTAAACACTGTCATTACAGGCAAAGAGAGCCTTTACATTATTTATCTGCAAAGCAAACACCGCTAGCTGCTCACTTCCAGCTGCCCTCTACTTGAAGATTTGTGTCCAGTTTATTAATCAGCACATACTGCCCTTGTTCACCATGCCACATCGTGGTGCCGACTACAGACTCTCCTGCTGTTTTCATCTGCCTTGTGACCCAGCCTGACACCTCCCTGTGGTTTAAGACCTTAACACATACAGTTCATCACCATGAGGCACCACTGTCTCACACATACATGTAAGTAAGTAAGAAACACGTAGCCTGTGGTAAACGTGCTAAAGCGGCCATGTGCTATAGTGCAGCCTGAAGGGGCAGGGGATTCATGGTGACCTGAATAGGGGTGGTGGGAGGCCCACCCCCGCACACTGGGGTCCTCTCGCCCCTGTTACTGGCATCTTGCTGTCACCGCTCCTTGAGGAAAACAGAGCCTTCTTCTAGAGCTCCCTGGAACGCTTTGGAATTCTCCCACAAACCTACAGGTGTACATCGCTAACCCCTAACAGGTGATTTATAGGTTGGGGAGATTTGGGGTGGGGTTGGGTGCTAAATACTGAAGACAATTACCTCACTCAAGGAAATCTTACATTTCTAGCTTTACTGTTATTAGTGTGCATTTTATTGCATAATGAGTCTGAACAATGAAGTTAATGCTGCTATTGTCTGACCGCCAGCACCTCCTCAGTAAATAAGCTCCATGGCACTTTTTTAACCAATAAATTACTGCAGTGCTCACAACAGTATCCTGCGGGTGCAATATCAGATTAATGTTGTGCATGGATTTGTAATCATCATCACCATGGTCAGTGATGTGATGGTTGCCGTAGTGCCGGCACGAGGGCCCTGCAGTTTAGCTGCGTGATTACGGTAGGTCATGTTGAGTCGTGCTGCTGTGGAGGTGGTGAGTTCTGCAAGTTACGCTTTGGAGGTTCGGTTTTACGAGCATGTGTTCTGCTCCCATAATAAACAGCTGCCCGGCAACTCCCCGTGTTGATTAAGCAGTGCGCTGTACAGCAAACCTATTCAGAAATGGATATTAATTTCACCAAATCCATATCCAGGTTTGGTTTTACTGTTCCACCTTAGACAGGTATTGTATTAAAGCGTTTGCCTGCAATTAATGAATTCCTTTAGTGGCCCGTTAGGCTTTTAAAGGGCCAATTAAAGCGAGCTGGATAAGGGGGGCTGCAGAGAGGCTCTACGTGGCGTTCTGCCCGCCAGCCCATCTCCTGCCCAGCCTGTACCGCACGCCGCTAACAGAGCCGTTACCGTGGCGGCTGAGCGACTCTGTCAGCACGGCCAGCCGCTGGGCGCCGTGCAACCTGCACACTTGGCAGGAAGCAGCGCTCCCCAAACGACGCCCGCGGGAAATGCGCTGGGTGCACCTCCTCGCGTTCGGCCCCACGGCCCCCCGGCACCCGGCAGAGCCGCGCAGCCATATTGGGTCTTTCTGCTTGGCGGGGTCCTGACAGCTGTATTCAGCAGAAAAAAGCACAAACATGCAATGGGGAAGGGAGGGCAAAAGCAGTTTTATTGTCGTCACAGCAACTGCCGTGATGTGGGTTTATTTTCTGGCCCATCTGCAGAAAGCTGGCCGAATGGGCCGTGAGAAAGGGCCCGTCTCTGTGGAGAGAGTGAGCGAGTGGCAGGCAGGGAGGCCCTGAGGACCGGGCATCAGTCACGCCAGGCAAAGCGAAAAGAACGGTGAGAGAAATGAGAAATAAAGTGACAGGCTCAACAAAGAAGTGCACACTGTCAGTCATGTTCCCCCACGCTGCTAAGTGGAGTTCTGCCAGTAATAACGTTAGCATTTAAACACACGGGAGCACGCGGATCCGAAGGGAAGCCTAATCAGAACGTTTGTATGTAAACAAATAGTGTTAAATAGCATCACGCCACGCATTCACATCTGGCAGAAGGTGAACATTTACTCAGCTTAACATCCAGAGTAATCACTATCCAATAACAATCTCTGATTGCGTATTAAGAAAAAGCTGACGCTGTCAGCACAGGTCTGTGCTATCGGTTACCGCTGTAGGACACGTCTGGTTTCAGAAATACGCACAGAGTCTGCATTTTCTCTTTGTTTTTGAGCCTGCATGGTATACTTTACTTAAATAAAATATTAACACTTTTTTATTTTTTGTAGACTTTTTTCTAGGTAAGCAGTCTTCTGTGGCCTGATGCTGAATGCAGATCTACCTGACTAACGCTATAAATCTCCAGGGACATGCAGCAATAATGTATACAGGCAGGATTAAGGACGTACTGCCAGCTGCATGCGGTAATGCAGAATCGCTTTAGATTCAGAACTGTGCAGAATAAAGGCTTCTAATGACTGGACATTAATAATGGCCCATACGCAAAGGAAGCTCGGTGAAAGAAATATATATTTATATTAACATACAAGAATTAACATACAGCCGCACTTGCGAGGTGGACATGGTTTGTTTTATAATAAAAAAAAAATGAGTTCAATCATTTTTATGGCTTTTATCATGTTTCTGCCCAGACCATCATTACTGTGAATTTTTAACAGCCATTTACCAGCCCCCACCGCTCCCCCCCACCAACACTCGAAGAAAATCTGTGCTGTTCGGAAGAACGATAACCGGTGCTTTTCTTTCATAAGCCGCATGGCCTTCTCTTTATGATCAATAAATGTAATGAAATTTTCATTAAAGGCATCAGCACCCGGCCACTTTGCATTTATCGCCCCTCCCTGCCTGGTCACCTGACCCGTCCCAGCCATGGACACCCAGATGGCACACGCATCCTGTATTTAAATGGGCAATAATTCATAATAATGTGTGATATCATTACTAACGCTCTCATGATGAACAGTGATGTGTATAGCGAGGTGATGTCAGAAAACATGAAATAATATGTTATACATTAGAATAATTTTTAATTTAGTGACAAAAAGAAGAAATAAAAGCAGCTAATTAAGTGAGACCCAAACACACAATTTGAATTTACAATTTAGGCGAAAGCCGCCGTGCTTCACACACATCTTCACTGCATTTCTATATTCCAGCACTGCTCCGCAAATCGCAGTTAAGCTGGCTGCCTTTATGCAATTAAAACATGTGTTAACGAGGAGGAACCTTTTCAGCTCTGCCTTGTCTTACAGGGAAAGAGGTTGTGACTCATTACAGCTACGCGACAATGGCGCGGCAGCGCTGGCAAGAGCGACGGTGATGGGCCCCCTCTTCCACGCCGCGCACTGCCATTAGAGAAACCTGTCCTACGGTGTGACGACTGGCATGGGGGGGACGCGGTGACTAATCGACGGGCTCGGCAACGCGGCACCAGAGCTGTGTAATTGAAATGAACTTTAAACAGGAAAAAGAGCTAATTAACATGAACTTTACATCCTGCTTTTCCAGCCTAATTGATGTGGCTTTAACTTGTGCACAACTTTGCCGGAAGAACCTGGTTGCAAACTAAACAAAACCAGAAGGGGTGCGGCTTGCTTTAAGGGCACCCATTTTCCTGGGTGAGCAGAGCTTTCCTGAAAATGCTGCGCCTTCGCCCTGATGGAGATGTTGCTGCAGAGGCCGGCCTCCCCCACCCCACATCTGGGTGTCACAGAGCCACTTCACATGTTCGCTTCAGCTATAGGACACCCGGTGTCTCTCTGAGGATGATCAGCTTAGTCCTGCCTTATGACAGACAGTCACTATTTAATCAAATACACTTGTATTCATTTGTCTATCCATTCATTTTCTGAAACCGCTTGTCCTAGTTGGGGTCGTGGGGAGGGGAGCCAAACTCCCAGAGGCTATGGGCACAAAGCAGGGAACAGCTCAGGACGGGGTGCCAATCCATCATAGGCCACACTCACTCACTCACTCACACACAGACACACACACACACACACACACTCGCTCTGGTAACTCCAATTAACCACAGTTTGGAGGAAACCCCACGACGACACAGGGAGAACATGCAAACTCCACATTATGAAGCCATGGCAGATTTTCGAACTCTGGTCCGAGAGGTGTAAGGCAACTGTGTGAACCACTAAACCACCGGGCCCCCCATATTCATTTACTTACTTTTCAGTTACTGGTATTTAATTACTTACAGTAATTATGCGTTTATATTTTTAATGACAGTAGTTACTTATTTACCGTATCATATTTTCCACTTACGCTTGGTTCATTGGAACGTGACCCCATCTGAAATCAAGGAGCACCTGTAATTTGCTGATGCTCCCCTGAGCTGTGTCTGGCACTGGAGCCCCTGCTGACCCCCGGCCGGCGAGGTCCATCGCCCCATATGCCCGCGTCAGGCCGGGTCAGGCCGGGTTAGGAAGGGGGCCACTCAATATGCTGGGCACTGCATACTGCAGCCTGATATCTAATTAGATCTGTGCGTCAAATGGAAAACGTCCCAGTAACAAGTCCTGGCATAAGCCTGTAATCCTGGTGCTAATCACGCACAGCTGTGTTTCTGCGTGTCGCTCTCCGGAACCAATGCCTTTATGCGGAGCTGGGATCAGGCGTGGTGAAGGAGCTCCCGGACACACCCCAGTACTCCGCCCACGTGGGGTCACTGTGTGCGGGGAGTGTGTGTAAGAGCGAGGGGCTGCCCAGCCCTCCCACTACTGGATACCCCTCACCCTTCCTCACTTCGAAGTTAGATGTCTGTGAACACTCCCCCCACTCGCACAGCCCGCAGGGGGCACCGTTGTGCTCTCTGTGAGCAGTCAGACACCTCCAGGGAAGGTTCAGGTATCTATTGTGGCTTCATTATCACCCCAAATCTGCTTGACGGCCAGCCAGTAGACCCACCCCACCTCACCAAATGTGTGCATCCACTGCATGGCAGCTGTATTGGCATCACACGCGCCCCACCCACCCCGTCTCCCTGGATGCAGACCCTCCACATCTGGCTGAGGGTTTGCCGGCAGCTCGCCCAGCTGTGCCGCGCTTCGTCGCTCCTGGCCTGTCCCTTCAGTTCCCTTCCTGTCCAGTGGACTCCAAAAAAACAACGTCCCCCCCCCCATCGCATTCCCAGCTATTCTGCTTTAACAGGTTCACCGTTAGTGAAGCAGCTGGGCATGTCGGGGATACAGCACAGATAAACAAGCTAAGCCCAACACATCCACACTGATTATCATTCTATACTTTCTCCGTACGGTTCTGTAAAACCCGTGGGTGAGTATAAGTGTTACGCTCAGAACACACTGTACTGAGGCCACCAGTGTCTATTTACCACCCTTCAAAACTGATCTTCATTTGCTTCAAAAAGCTCAAATCGAGTGCTTCTCATGCCCAGAATACAATGAAACACTTATATACATTCTCACATTGCATTACAAAGAACAGATGTACACAATATATCACATTAAAGACCACAGACAGGTCAGAAAGTACTGCATCAAGATCTTTAATAATGTTTTCGGGCAAATATGCAAAGGGAATGGCTGTGTATAAAACAAAGTGAATAGAATGACATTAGTGTCATGCTGAGTTATACTTTTTGCGTGTACAATAGCCTCTGTCGGTTACGTTTACGCCGCCTTGCTTTGGGATTCTTCGCATTTTAAACACACACATATAAATTATTAATTGCAAATCATCCAAATCGCTGTGCAATTAATTTAATCATCCTCCATAATTACCATCTGCTTGAAGACCTCGCATAATTCATGTCACAAACAGCCCGATATTTCACAACCTTTTGCTCTTTGCCACCCCTAATTACAGGTTTCTATTAGAATGCAACCTCAGTACAAGTGTAAGCTAACAGGGTCAGGGGCTCATCCATATGCAAGACAAACAAATTACCCCCACACCCCGACACCTCCTATAATAATGTTTACACTGTCATACCCACTTTGTGGCCTTGCAGTTTGAAAAAAAAGGGAGGGAGAGAGGGAGCACCTGTGGTCATTTTATGTGGTAAGATTAAGTAGCCTATCAATTAAAAAAAAATAATGATTTATAGGAGTTTTTAACGGCTTCAGATTATGGAGCTTCGCTACTGTACCATAAAAAGTCTGATTAGCACCTTCAGAAAGAAGACCAACACTATAAATAGGGACGTTGGAATTGGCACTTCAACTGAGAAAGGTCACACCGTCATCCAGATCAGTTACATCAGTGGATATCCTGCTTGAATTTTCTCTGAACCATTGATTACATCAGTCTAAGTGTATTTATTCAAAATGACCAAACTAAATTGCCCAGGAACAAATAATAATAATATTAATAATAATAATTTGCATACATTTATGTAAAATCTATTTTCTAACATAGGGTTTGAAAATCACACCCACTTTCTTCAACCTTGAAGCTTCCCTCATACAAGTGCAGCCCATTATCGCAGCCTGGTCTGAAATACACTCATGGCATAGCTTCCAGTCATAAGAGTCATAAGAATACGGCTGCTTCAGCGCAGAGGGAAATCAGTGCTCTTTACCAAATATGAACCTCTCTGACCAGAGCTGCCGGCTAAACACAGCCTATTACTCTATGATAGGAGTCCAGCTCCCCGCTCTGGCCTAAGCCTGGGCTGCCTGCTTAAGCGGGCTGGGCTGCCAGTGAGCATGCTGTCCGACGGCACTTCCGATTGGAGTTGCCCTACCGAGCGGACCTCGGATGTCCGGGAGCGAGCCCCGCCCCCGGGCGCAACCCTGCGTGCAGGTGCACAGGTGACTGTTAACGGGGCCTATTGATGGCCCGTGTTCCACGTGCTTCCATATGGTATATCTGGCAGCCGGAGTGCTGCTGCAGCAGTTCAGCCTGCAGGAAACGGGATGCCTGTGATCTGATACTTTAAATGGAGACGTTTCTCATTCTTCTCATTGCTATCTAACACGCTCTGGCCACTATATTTTTCGCCTTGTGTCACTGTGGCGACTCATCTGTCCGTCCGCCCCCTGAGACATCCAACCCAACTGAGCGGGACCTGAATAAAAGGCCCACGGCCTCGAAGCAAACGGGGAGTCTGGGGTGTACTTCGCTTTATTTGGCAGATATTTATTTGGACCCCCTCTCCCCCCACTGCAGGAAGGGTTACAGGAACCGGGCAGGCCAGCGCTGGACAATCGCCTATGTTGCCCGGAGTCAAATCCGGTCTTGGAGGACCAAACAGTGAGCCAGACCTGCTGTCAAGCTGGGATTGATGCTGATATTCAGTACGGTGTTAGCAGAGATGGCCTCAGGGTTACACTGCACTGGCTATGGGCTAGACATTAGCTCCGGCTGTCCGTGCCATAATTCTTCATGGACTCAACCAGTTAAAAGCATCATACTTTGTCCACTATGTGACACAGCAACATCATTAGCACAAATAACAGCACCTATTTTATTTATTTTTTTTAAATGAAGAACTTTTGTCTGGTTTTTCTCCACGCAGCAGACATCTGGATATCTGTCAAATGTTCTCTTGTCCACTCAGCCGTGTCCTTACATCCTTTGGCTGGCTGTTCATGGTTTGTTGAGCTAACTACAGGCAGCAGCAGCGCCTTACAAAAGCCCCACCAGAGGAGGAGCAGCACACAGTGCCGGGCCCGACGCACGGTGCACCCACCGATGGTGCAACGTTAAAGCCGGAGCGGCAAGTCGAGCTTCCACGGAGCGCCGTCACGGAGCGCCGTTCTCCCGAGGCTCGCCGGCCTGGTGTATAAATCACTCTGCCATCTGGCAAGCGGCGGAATCAGGGCTGCACCTGTGCAGGCCGACTCAGGATGCTGGTGAGGAGCGAGCCTTTTGCGTGATGATCACTGGGACATGGGATAACAGATTCGCGTTTTATCATTCTGTGACATTTCGTGACATTTAAAAAGCCATTAAAGCAGTAAGTGCCAGGTCTCCTGCATTTCTTAGGGGAACATTCATCCTGCAACGTTGAAACCTCCTTGACGGTGTTATAGATAATGAAATAATACATGGGCTGGCCGCCCTGATTATGCTGATTGCCTCAACTAGAATCACAGGATGACTGGTAAACTGCTCCCTAATAAGACATTTCAAATGCTGCTACACCATATGCTTACAGATGGCAAGATGGCACACACATTCCTTACTAATACACCTGGCCAAAATGCAGAGCTGTACCAGATCTCTCTGAAGAACACAGGCCATTAATGCAAGCCTGGTCTTCTATGGGCTCTGAAGCTCACTCCAGCCAAGTGTGTTTTCTTGGCACTTCTGGCTTGCCCTCGAGGTTATTCCCAACCGGACCATCCAGCCTCCCCATGTGTCTATCCAACAGAGATCTCTGCTAGGTCTAGTACTAGCATGAAAATGAACACAGGAGACGGGCATCATCGTAGCTCAGCCTACAGGTGGAAAGTTCATGTTCAGAAGATTCTGTTTCAACCAACCAGTTGAGTATAAAGAGTCACATTCACAGAGAACTCAACTGGTTGGTTGAAACAAAACCTTGATCCACCTCTAGCTTAGCCTGATGCTTTCCATTCAGGTCACCAACCATGGCCGCTCTTCCATACAATGGAACTAGTGAGTTCCCTGGCAGGAATTTTGTCATTGTTTTTAATGCAGCTCTAATTAAATGGAGCAGTGTATTTGTTTTTTAAAATTCACACAAGCCATGATTTCTTTCCCATCCCTTGAGTGGTGTGCAGGATAGAAAGCGGCTTCCCAGCCAGCCAGAGATGGGGGATGCTGTGCTCCTTATCCAGCACCATGCAGGTCAATGGCCTTCATATCACTCATGTAAAACTGCCTCTTTGGGAAGAATTAATGTCAACAGGGTCAAGGGTCGATCTCTGCCCATCAATTCAATCAGAGAAGAAGCTGCGGTGGGCGGGGGCGGGGGGGGGGAGTTGGGGGTCCGTGGACATTCCCACAAGAAATGTAATAGGGTCTCCTATACCCGCAGGACATAAGTCACAGAACGGATTAGCTGTGGCCCCCAGTCAGGAACATCACACATAAAGTCATGTGCATTTTATGACTTTTTAAAATAAGGCAGCCGCATGCGGGTTTCAAGAATCAACAAATATATGGTCACCCTCTGCCTCCTTGTCTGTTTGCCTATTAATCATTAGCTTATACAGTCAGAATCTGTGACTTTTATAACACTCTCAGTGAATCCTTCTCTTTTCAGTATCCGGTGTGTATCCACTGCATAGATGGAGACACAAGAGCACAGCACCAGCCACACATAAGAAACAAGAGGGAAGTTCCGCATTGAAATACCATTTCCCTTGGCCCCCCTATGGTGTGCAAAGGCAGCATTTGGCTAAACACATTTAATATAGCTGCATTTGTACATTAATCCTATTGCTTTTTTATATGTTTCAAATTTCAAAAAAGCCTGACTTGGACGTATTAGGATGTATTGCTGTTTTTCATGTTAATTGTTGGCATCACTGATTGTTAAAGCAGCTCTGTTTAAATAATCTCTGATGACCAGGACCTATATGTAATGAACTCATCGTTAGCCTTCATTACTGTTTTATTAGGTCCTGTCAAGCCCCAGAAAGCTCAGAAAGCACGTGAGATGTGACATCACTGCGTTCTAATTCTGCACTTAATTATGGAGGACCAACAAAATCGGCGCCTGCAAGAGAGCCCTGTTCAAAAAGTATGCCAGAAGCCCATACCTGCCTGTGCTATACAATAACCCAGTAGGCGATGGCAGCTTCCATGTATATGGGGGTGGCTCGCTTATGTCACAATGCCTGTTCCATTAAGGATATAACACAGAGTGACATTTATTGAAATGTCATCTGCATAATATAGTAATAAAAGAGTATTATGATTTGAGGTCCAAAGCAAATCTATCACCAGAGATATTCAATTAATGGAATAGATTTATTGGTTATGGTACCAGAAATATAGTTGGTCATTTTAAATGGGTCATTATATATATATACAGCACTGAGTTATAAAGGTATGCAATGGTGCACGTCACCCACAGTTTACCATTTTACGGGGCCGTGTTCCTCTTGCTCGCCGCTTCTTCTAAATTGTTAGGAAATGTCTTGAAAGTAGCTCTGGGGGCTAGGGAACGATCACGACCTGCTGAGGACCGTGGATGAAAAAGCTACACGAACTACTATCTTGGATCGATGCCACTCACACACATAACGATCGGGCTAGTCTGCGTAATGCATGCAAACGACATCTGAAGACACGACCCTCCCAGCCTTTCCATACCAGCCATTACCCATCATGCACATGATGTTACTGCGATAAGAAAAAGTCAGTCTAAAACAAAGCTTCTCGGCAAGACAGCTGGGTCCATCCAGACAGATGCTTATAGTAATGACTGTGAAACAAACAAATCTGGTGCTTTAACTCATGCCATCTCAGTAACAGTGGAGCTTCACAACTGTCGGATGTGTCACAGCAGAAGTGATGGCAGATGCCAGTATTGTCGTCAGACTGAACATTTGTAATTATGCGAGACGTTCCATTAATCTCGGTGGAGGGAAAATGATCATTCACCGTGTCACCGCGTCTCTGCTGTGGAATGGAGACGGATATAAATCTAAATTGTTCTACACTTTAACTATCGAACAGAAAGCTTTGTCAGTGAGTGGGAGCCACCAATGGCCGGTTCTTCACCTCCTCATTCACTCATTTAGCTTGCTTTGTCTCACATACACATAATCACACATGCACTCTCTCTCTCTGTTCTCCCAGCTCTCCTGCACTAAAGAGTGCCAATTGCCCTTTCATTGTCCTGTCAGCTTGGATTTCCATTAGCTGCCGCAGCTGCCGGTCCCTGCACAGGATTGCCTGGGTCCGGCCGGCTGTTCTCTGTCCATTACGGCATGCATTTGGACCAGCTCTTCTCAGTCACACGCTCATGTGCTTGTGTGCTCATAGAATGAAACATATGCATGGAAATTAGGCCTGTGAGCTGCCATATCCCCAACGGCGTCAAAGTGTAACACACACACACACGTCTGTATTCATATCTTTGTGGGGACTCTCCATTCATTTCTACGTGAAAAACCCTAATCCCAACAATGAAAACCTTAACCCCTACCCAGCCCTGACCTTAACCATAAGTAGCAAAACAAAATATAAGACTTTCGGCAATTTTAGTTTTTTGATTGCCTTCGCAGATTTTTATAAAATTGAGATTTCTACTGTGGAGACCTGAGAAATGTCCCCACAAGGTTTTTATCACATTTGTGGGACATTTGGTCCCCACAATGTGGTAAATACAAACACATACACACACTTTTTCTACTAAACTAACTATTCTGTTATTGAACTGTAAAATACACCACAGGAGCTGAATGAACATTTATTCTAATTACTTCACAAAGAGTAAAATGTCTCCTTGTCATAAGTAGTGTGTTTTCAGGCCATTAATCAGAGCTTCTTTGTTAAATTACTAATAAAAGCACTTTTCACAGTTATGTGAATAGCGCAGCAAGGCCATTCCATGGACCGTCAGCTACCCATGCAAACGCCCTCGTGCTGGAAAGCAGACCACACTGACAGCCAGAGGTGGGTAGTCCAGACCAAGATTTTGTTTCAACCAATCAGTATAATGAGTCACAGTCACAGAGTACTCAACTGGTTGGTTGAAACAAAATCTTGGTCTGGACTTTTACTCTCTGGACCTGAGCTACCCAACTCTGCTGACAGGCCTGTCACTCACACAGCTACTAAGGGTGTCACATCAAAATAGAATGAAGCTGCAGGTGAGGACCAGTGACTGCGTGATAAAGGTCAAGACACCAGGACCGTAAACAGGACTGCCACCTGCGCAGGCCGAAAACTTACAGTCCTGAATAAACTGGGACATCTGGTCATGCTAATCTTTTTAAGATGACAGACAGCACGAGCAGAGCCTAATGAACAGTAAACAATCATTAGTCTCTCTGACATCATGACATGGCTGATACTTTTTAACCCATGGATCCGTTAATTATCCCGAAACAGCTTATCGTGGCGAGGGTCATGGCAAAGCCGGGTCTACCCCAGTGAACCCTGGATGTGAACAGAGGGCCAGCACCACGAACTCCACCGGCAGACGTTTTTATAACTTCAGTAGACTCTAAGGTGAAGGGGTGATTTATACCCAAAGCAGGTTTAATCAAGTCTAGGATGCTTTAAAAAATCTCCTAAATTTAACGACAAATCACCATACAAGACAACCCTCCCCCTCTCTGGAAATTACATGGTAAAAGTTTCATCAGTTTGGTCCATTCTTTGGTCCAGCCTTGTAACAAAGACTCGTAACATTACACTAGTTTATTTTTTGTAACATCAACAATAATATTTAAAGTTTTCTTTGAATATTCTGTATATATGTTCGTATGACTTATTGATAGTAGTTCAGGTGCTCATACAGTGGTTTCCCGCACTGGACATTTTAAGATCTACAGTAGATGAGCCAATAAAAAGCATCATTATTTGCCTTCACTTTTCATCTGGGCGTAATGGAATGTAATGGAATCTCCTTTTAAGGTCTATCCATTAGAGTCCACCATGAGCGGATATTGGCAGGTGCGAGGGAAGTGCTTCCGCTCTGATATATAAGGCAGCAGAAATGTTGACAGCAGGACAGTAAGTGGCTATTGTATAGTATTAGCAGCAGATGCACAGGGTAATTGTTGAGACGGGCCTCGTAGAGTTCATGTTTCCCCTGTAAAGAGGCAGGAGTATTTACAGCTGATTACTGTATTAATTTATAATCCAGCAAGGCCCTGCTCACACTGTACATGCTGGTGATATCAGAGGCACGCTGGACGCAGCGGGGAACAAGCCAGGTGAGGGCCCGTTACAAACGAGTTGCCGTCGGCCGTCGCTGGTTAATTGTCTGAAAATACACCCATGCGACACATCCCTTGCATGTAAGGATGAGTGTCTAGCAAGGTTTAAGTCAACGGCAAAGTACCAGGAACAAACATCACCTAGTCACAGAGCGGCGTTTTCCAGACGCTTTGATGATCAAAGGCCCTCACTTTTAATAAAGCTTAGTCTCGTTAAAATTCTGCTGTACAGTCCAAGTAAGGTGAATTCCCCCGCTGAAGCAGCGCACGTGGAGGCCTTAAACACGCAACAAACGGTTTGCCGGGCCAGTAGCAGGAGAGAAACACAAACGCGAGGTATCTTTGGAAACGGCTAACTTCTGACTAGCAGCTACCGGCTATTGGGGTGCTGAGCTAGATGCAGTCTGGGAGTGGATGAGGGGGTGAACTTGTGGGGGGGGGAGACTGGGATGGGCACGGGGGTGTGCGCAGGGTGGATGGGGGGGCAAAGCTCCAAACACAAACCCCATATGCATAACCCATGAAAACATCACGCTTATCCACATCGACATCCAGTTGTTTTTAATTTACAGCATGTTTCACATGTTAAGTGAATCCTCTGGGGTGCAATATCTGCAGCGGCTGGCTATCAACAAATTTTTGTTTTCCACTCTAGAGCATGCAGTACTACCAGTAAGAGTCTTCGGAGAGAAACGGGCATTTCACAGGGCTTCCCGTAATGCCCCGTGCGTTTGAGGGCTTCTTGGAGAGAGAGCAGGTGGTCCGTCACCCGTCACGGCAGACCGACGCGAGGCTGCTCTATAGGCTCAAATGTAAGCTCAAGATTGTGATCCCTCACCTTTTTTCCTTCATGACAGACACTGCAAAGTTGCTTCACAAAATGCCTGTTGAAAACCTTTTTCTGAAAAGTTCACGTTTCATTTTAATACTTCTTTTATTAATTAGATCTGTTTATAAGGCTCATTTTCTGTTATGAAAACACTTCTGTGTGATAAATGCCTGTATTTCATCACATACAGCCCAATGATTTTTTCCCCTCCCTGCTAGCACTAATAACATTTGACAGGTGGCTCCCTAGTGCCCACTTGTGAGTCATTCTTGGGGCAAAAGTTCAAACAGAGATGGGTCATGTGACCACAACTGGGCCAATCAGAGCCCGAGGTTCGATCCCACAGGAGACACAGACGTTCAGTGCGCAGACAGATGGGTGGACAGGAGGGAGTGCGAACGATGACTCCGCCTGACCATGCCCCGCCTGACGTGGTGGTGGCCGCCATCATGCTTCACCCATCTGGGGTGGAGAAGGGGGGACAGCGAAGAGGCTGGTGATTTACAGACAGCGGGTTTATCTGGCCCTAGTGCTGTTGTGCAGGTTTATCAACCTGTCGGGGACTCCCTGTCGGGCAGGGATCACTCCTTCATACTGACATTTTTACTGCACTGACTGATCCGCACTGAAAGGCATTTCCCAGAGACAGACTCTCTGCCTGGCCTGGAATCAGCAGCCTGGGCCAGTGTCCTGTACAGCTACACACAGGAACACGCTAAGTATCAGCAGCCTTAGATCAGTGGGTAATTTCCATCACAAACACTAGGAAATGAACGCTGACTCAGAAAGCTATAAAACCGACTTTTATGATTTCTCCTTTGGCTTTTCACAGTTATTAAGCCAAAGCTAAGAAACCAACCCCTCCGGCAGCAGGCAACCAACCAAAATAAAGATGTCACAGGCCGGCAATGACACAACACCAGGGCCAAGGCTGAATTACACCATGCCGTGTGGAGACCCAGCCCCTGGACTGTCCAGGGCCAAGGCTGAATTACACCATGCCGTGTGGAGACCCAGCCCCTGGACTGTCCAAGGACAATGGCTGAATTACACCATGCCGTGTGAAGACCCAGCCCCTGGACTGTCCAGGGACAATGGCTGAATTACACCATGCCGTGTGGAGACCCAGCCCCTGGACTGTCCAGGGCCAATGGCTGTTTTAAAGAGGACACATTAACAGCTACTAGATACCTTTAAAGGTCTATGATATGGGACTGCAGTGTTTTAGAGGTGTGGAGGTAAACAGACATAAATTATTCATGAGGGGGGATATTTATATGGCTGAGTGCATGCAGTAAGTCCATCCAGCGCTGAGGTCAGGGGATTGCGGCCCCCGACAGCCCTGACGGCCTGCACACCCAGCAGCCATCTCCGGCTAATTAGGAAAGATGTCGGAGCCCGGAGCCGCGGTGGCCGTGATTCTGTACTGACGCCCCCCCCCCCCCGTCCTCATAATCACTCCAGGTGTCCTGCTCTGGCTTCCCTTTCAACACACGGCCCTCTGCTGAGAACACGTGATCCTCATTAAAAAAGAGAGTTGATTACTCATTTGGTGCCGGCCGGCTTTTCAGCAAAATCCCCCACGCCCCCTACAACACACAACACTTCCTTTTACCATGCAGACCACCCACTCTTTGGCAATTACTTATTCGGTACCAAAACGTGCGATATGTCATTCCAGTAGCTGCCCTTTTTAATCACGTATTTGTTTATAATTTATACATGGAGCGATATATGAGTAAACATTTTGTAATTTTGCATATTCAGTAGGGCTTCATACAAAGACCAGGGGCTTAATGAATTTTTCCCAAACATTACACCGTGCGGCACTGGAGGGCCGAGCTGTTTTGAACATCTATGCTGCGTTATTAAACGAGGAAATCTGTGGAAAGTAAACAGAAACAGAGGGGCACTTCTAAGGAGGCCGCTGCACCGCTTTTCATTAATATGCTGGCGATTCCTAATCCCAACTTTTTGTGTTCTTCAATAGTTAATGTGCCGGCCATCTGGCCACAACGGGGAGGACTGCGTCTGAAGTTTCTGTTTCAGATGAGGAGAAGTGACTCTGGAATGCTGCAATATTTATGAAGAGTTTGAGAGCATTATGCTCCATTATGGCTTTGAAGTCCACGCTCCCGGAGTTTCATCTACATCTTAAAATGTCCGTTTGCTCATCGGTAATTGGAGACTTGAATAACTTATTCCCTGTTATTTATGTTTCACTGTACTGGCAAGACGGCATCGCTCGGAATGCTAATTTTGAGCCTGGCTCCGGGGGGCGGAAGGGAGGAAGTCCGGCATGGCTGGCATACTGCCCCCTGCTGGTGCCATAGCACACCTTCCCCCAGCCATCCTCTATCAGGCAGGGCACACCCCATGCCTCGGGAACCACGGTGACCCAGGTCCACAAGGTCCTGAAACTCTGAGCATCCATGTCACAGCCAGCAGGACATCGCACTTTTGCACGCTATCAAGGCTGAGGAGCAGAGGGATCGCAAAATTTGCTGCATTTCTGTATAAATAAATCTCTCATTTCTCCTACTACCAAGCATTATAAGGCAATCGTTGAATAATCATCTTTGCTTTCATCTTTAGAACAATACAAATAATTCCCTTCACTTGTATCCTTAAGCTTAATTTGCATTCAATCTAACTGAAATATATTATACAGATGAAGTTAACAAAAAAAACTGTATGTTCAGTTACTAATTTTGTCTCACTTCCTCTTTCCCATTTTAATGAAATATGATGGGTTATTTGATAAATTAGAAAGTTACCGACCACTCAGGATTTCCTGATGGCGGTGATGTGCAGGGTTACCCTGGCGACTCTGTAGGTGGAGAGAGCTGTGAGAGTGGGCCCCACCCACCACTGCTACATGTATCTGGAAACTAGCTGACACATACCCTGGAGCCAAAGATGATGCTGTGTCTGTTACATGTCGAGTGCGAGAGGCAAGACTCAGCCTGCCGCATGGGCCGGTTTCATGGAGACCTTCACTACCTGCTGTAGAAAGATGTAACCATCAGGCCCTGGGGTGAATTCTCACTGCAGTCTGCCACTGGTATCCGCGCTTAATCCCATGCTCAGATCAGTTCTGGAAGGCCTTCACGGAAAGGGCACCCCACTCCCTCTCGCTGGAACGCGCCTCCTCCTTCTCCTCCTCCTCCTGTAAATGAGCCAGGCCCTACAAAGGAGGTACACACTAAAGCAGCCCCCTCATTAACAGGTAAAAGGAGGGCGGGCTGGAGGTCCTCCGGCTGGGGCACGTTTGGGCAGCTGGAGTACATACTCCACTTGTGTTCTAATGCCAGTGGAGTCAGGGACAGCGAGCACCTTCAGCCCCACCTCACTGACCCCAGAACAGGCAGCCAAGCTGAGCAAATGTAACAGCGTAACCTTTAAAAGCAGGAGAAACTCCGGCGGGCCCAGCATCTCCCCAATGAACTTATTATTTATTCAAAGGACACTTTTAAAAGTTCAGGTACTCTGACAAAAAGACCAAGCCCCTGACCAGCAGTGACTGGGAGGGGGGGGGGGTGGGCAGGCTCGCACAGGGGCAGGTGTCAGGCTGCAGGTGCCACCCAGGTGGTAAAAATTAGCCTTTCCCTGCCTAACTGGAGTCATTAAATGCGACCGTGTAAACAGTAAGCTGGACATGTGACATCGGATAAGGGAGCCTTCCTAACACAACTATTTGTTCTGTTTCGATTTTAGGTTTCACTGCTGCGCACCAATTAGTGTCTCTGTAGACTTTCATGTTTATTTCATATGGTAAGCAGTGCAGGCTCTTGGAAGAGGACAGAAAGAATAGCTGAATATTCCCACCGACAGAGCTCTGAATTAAACACAAGTCATAAATAACACTCTGTGGGGCTATCAGTGCAAATTAATGTGTCCATTAAATTGGAAACATTAAAAGCAATAATGATTTCATCATTTAGGAAAAATCACACTGAGGCGAGCAAGCTGCTTCTCAGCCATGTGCATCTTCGCTCAGCTTAGATGGCTCACGGATGGAAGTACGAATGTAAATGGGTGTGTATGCATGCATGTTACAGGGCCTGTGGATCTTCTGATTTGTACGTATTGATTTTATGCTTTTGCCAGTGTTCCTGGGAACCCTTCCTGGCAGGACCTGCCCCAATGATCATGTGTGATAGAACAAAGCAAATACATAAAATACAGTGAGCTTACTGAAGTAAACTGATGTATAATAAAGTGAAAGAGAGGATGACGATAGAGACAGTGAAGTGGAGAGAGAGGATGAATAAAGGATGAGCTGAACAGAGAGAAGATGAAGATATAAAAAATGAAGTGAATAAAGAGAGGACAAGAAAACGGACTGAACAAAGATAGGATGGCAGACACAATGAAAATACGATGAAGTGAAACAAGACAGGATGAAGAAAGAGGACCAAGATATAATATGAAGCAAACAGAGAAAGATGAAGATAGAGATAATGAAGACCGAGAGGATGAAGCAATAAAAGTATGCAGTGAAGACACTGGACCAAGATTGCAGCAAAGTATGCAGGGAGCAGATGGAGGTTGAAGCAGACAGACAGAATGACCTCAGGATGATCAGGCATGACTTCAGTGGCCAGCTTATTACTCGCAGCTTCCAGACAACCTAGGCCATGGGGCTGAGAGTTTGTCGGAAATCGGAATTGACAATTTGTTGACGGTGTCATGTTCCAGTCAGTGGTCTGGACTGAGCATCTGGGCCAGCCTGGAGTGGGGGTGGTTGATATGGACCGTCCTGCTCCAGTTGCAATTTAGAATAGGAGCTCACGTTGGCTATTTATAACCTTGTCAAATATGAGCTGAACTTCGCATCCTAATCACAGCCTTCCAAATGACACCAATGGCACAGAAGCATACAATTCACACAAAAGAAGCGGTATTAGAAGCAGGCTGTGCACCAGCAGGTAAGCAGTGCTAAGTTCTGAATGAGGACAGACCTGAGCACCTTTGAACTCCACCCCTAGGAAGGCTGTGAATGCTGCCCTAAGAGTAAACCCTGCCAGCTCTACTGTAATAGCACAAAGGACGGCTGTGATTCATGTTCACTACTCATGGCATGGACTTATGGTATGCAACTCCTGAAACCCTTCAATAAGACTGCTGCTGTTTTCAACATTACAATTGCAGGACGAAACTGTGATAAATATGAAAAATATGTAATTAGGAGTAAGTAGCCTTAAACACATCTCAGACATTAGGTCTAATTATTACTAAAGACTTATAGCAGAGAGGATGCGGTTCAGTTCTCGTTGCAGGCAAATCCGCTGCAGAACTTCTGGGAGTGGAGGTGGGGGAGTCGTCGGGCGCTTTATGAACGTAAACGACCCAGCTCGAATCGATTTCGACTGTCAGCATTAACTGGACATCAACCCCAGGATCAAATGGAGGTTTTATAATTCAAGGGACCGCAGTCTCGTCTTGCTGGTCACCTCTATTCCAAACCCTGCAACCTCTACACCAACAAAAAAAAGACCGACAGTACTTCTGGCTGCCTATACAATGAAAGGAAATCGGACGTGAATGATAGAGTCTAAATGACATTATATTCTTTCAATGGGGCAAGTCCACAGACATGGAATGCAGCAAAAAAAAAGTGAAAATCTCAAATAATGTTAGAGATCGGTATTTCTATATTCAGATAATCCCAATAAACATTAAGACATGTGTAACATGCAGATGAGAATCAGGCAAGAACAATCAACCACTGAAAAAACTAAACAGAGATCAGGATGATCTTGCCATATTAAACGACTTAAAAATAGCAGTACGTGCATTTCAGACTAATGGTTTCAGCTTGAAATAAAAGAACGTTACCTAAACATAACAGAATTTACCAGCATTTCCAAACCTTGTGAAAAGCCAGCAGGATTTTACTGCCAATATAACACCAAAAGGTTGAATACCTTGAGGATTTCATTCCAAGTTTTAAACTGAACTTAACTGCAGTTGTGAGATAAAGTAGACACTGCCCAGCACAATATAAACCTATTGGGACATATGTTATAAACACAACTTTGTAAACACAGCATGCCCCAGCGACATTATTCAATCACATTGTTGAGCGTAAGTGACTGTTGACGGTTGGCGTATGGCCGAACACTCTGGAAAATTCTATATTCAAAAATCCTCCACTTACTCATGCATTTTTAGGGCTTGCTATGGGTAAATGATTTTTTTCAGGTAAATACAAACTACCTGGGACATAATGAAAGAACTTGTTGACATCCAGGGAGGCGTCTAAGCAGAGCTCTGCTGGGGAGGCGGGGCGAGAGGGGGGCCAAAGAGCTTTCAGTCCCGCCTGTGCTGTTTTCTGATAAGGAAACACACGGCCTGTTTACACACAGGCCTGGGAAAAAAAATGAAATTCCTGCTGGAACACTGATGCATATCAAAACAGGATTATTTTAAAAATAATCGCCATTTTCCATACCACCGGCAGCTAATCTTCACTTTGTTAGAATTCAAATTACTTTCCTGTGTTAACATTGTCATTAATGCAAGGGCAGGGACAAGGGCCGAACTTCCTATTTCGCAAAATAAAAAATACTAATAATAACAACAATAATTTAACACTCTCTACATGCAAGGAGCAGAAAAACTACTCAAATCGAGGAAAACAGCCGCAAACTCCAAGCTGTAAAAGAGCTTATTAACAACTGATAGTTTCCTTGAAGCAGTTTTATGCCGCCTAAATACAAGTGTGCTAAGCTGCATGTTTTCAGCACAGAACAAAGCTGTCCCAGCTTCTAACTTTTCTCCTGTTTCTGTATTAATTCATCCATGCTTTTCAAGGCTGATACCTCACAGCATTTAGATGGCTGCCAGTCACTGTCAAACACCCAGCGGAAGACAGAAGGGAATTTACGATGCCGGAGAACCCAGCACAGCCTCTAACTCTGCAGTAACTGTCAGCTTCTGTGTGCCACTCAGTGCACAAGGTGCCATTAGCCTATAAATTAAAAACAAACCTTAATACAAAACCACTACTGCAGGCCAAAAAAACCCAAAAAACACTGATTTGCCAGGAGTATGATTTCCATCTGTTATTCTTCTTTACCAGTGGACATTTTTTGAAAGCATCTGCCCTGTTCCATGTTCCTCCTTAAAAGTGAAGAGCAGAGAATGAGATGAAGTGTTTCTCACAGCTAACCGCTGATTCATATGCTGGTACACACTACAGAGTTAAGCTGGAGCACCTTCCACTGTATGGCTTCTCTGTGTGCCTTGGGCTCTGCCCAAAGGGCCCTACATTGATTACACATTTAAGTTTTTCATTGGCGCTTTTGGGGTATAAACGGTGCCAACTAGTAATAGCGCATGTCCTGAGATAGCAGCCTGCCCTGGTCACCTCTTCCAGCCGACGCATCTTCCTGTCCTCGTTATCGATCGTCAATGGCCCTATAATTACATCAATGATGAAAACCACAGATGCTGGAGGTTAATAATAGCAGGCATGTCTGAGGAAGCACACTGAAACTTCTAAAGCAGGGAGATATGAGATTGTGCATGCTGGTCGCGCGTGCGCGTGCGCGTGCGCGTGCGCGTGAGCGGGCAGGAGCGAGCCGGATACCAGCCCACAATGCCCTGACGTGCGCCTGCAGCAGGGTCTGCCGCTCCTTATCTGTCCTGCAGCATCTGACAGAACTCTTTAAGAGTAATGATTTTGCCTCCTTATTCTACGTGAGTCAGCAGATTATGGCCCTGGAAAAGGCAGCTTGAAGGGCCCTTTCCTGCTCACTGTGCCCTTGTGTCTCCGTGACACCGCAGCGCAAGCGAGCTGCAACACGGCTAGGGATTTGCCTCCCCCGGGGTGTGAAGGAACGCAGCTGGGGACAACAAAAAAACCTGCCAAGCTACCCCTACAGCCTTGCTTCTCTCATGGAGCAAACCCTCCGTAGTTCCTCGCGTCCCACGTCTTGTGGCTGAACAGCAGAAGGCACAGAATCGCTGTGGTCTGGCTGGCTGATGACGTGGTGGGTAATGGACAGAAAGAGCCTCAAAGCACTCATCATGTACGTGAGAAAATACATTTCCCAGCAACAAAGGGCAAAGGCTGAGTGAACATATAAGATGGATTGTCAGCCCGTTAATATCTGACTTCCTGACGGAAAAAGCTACCATTCATTAACCAAGGTCAACAGCAAAAGACAAATTACTTCAATACCCATGTTTTTTTCATTTTTTGATCAATAGATACATTTTCATATTTCAACACATTCAGAAGTAGTTTTGAGGTGTCCAAGCAGAACTCCCAGTTCATAATTAATACACACACGTGAGGCTCACAGCTGGACATGCCTTATTCTGGGTAGTGAACAGTATCTCTCTGTTCCCCTCCTTAAAGCCCATGTACTGCGATCATCTGTCAAACCTCATTCCATGGGTCACGTAAATAATGGCAGGAAGGTTTTCCTTTTATTTAAAAATTATACCTATTAAATATAAGCATACAATGTTCCTGGGCGCAAACAGACCTCGAAACAGATTTTCATAAACGTCGGCCTTCTGTCTCGTTGGTCGGGTGGCGTGTTCTGAACAGCTACTGTCCTCCCAGCGTGTTCTGGCAACGTGAACCGCAGCGCCAGATCGTGGGTAGAGCTCGTCACTTCCTGCGACAGCGGCGCGCTCTAGCCAGCGGAAGAACGGGCGAGGATGGGGCCGTGAAAGTCAGTGGGCCAGCTATTATCATCAGAGAGCTCGATGGAAGGTGTGGCAGTCGGGATGGGCAGGATCCACCATGGAAAGGAACAGCTATCTTCAGATGAAACGGACAACCTCACAAAATCCCCCGTCTTAACACTCAAATATGAAATTAATGAAATGAATTAAAAATGAATGTGCTGATTGTTGAACTTCAATGTGTTAGATAATGGAAAGAAAATTGTTTCCCTTCAGTTCCCATTATAACTGCTTGATATGATATAATACAATTTAAAAAGAAAATTAATTTAATGTTGTAGAACATAAGACCCCTTTTAACTGTATGCCAGCCAAAATAGAGTTGGTTTTCTCCATCACCTGATACACATCCAACGGAAACTGTTAGACAGAGGGAACTTTGTTTTTGAAAAATGATGTCACAGATCTGTGTGCCAAAAATTAAAAAAGCACAAGCCGCAGTCAAAAGTGGATCTTCCGGTCAAAGCCTGCATGTATCCCTGATTGTTTGCTGCAAATTTTTATCCTCCCTTAAATGGTGCATTGTGATATTAACACTAACATCACAAATCCACATAATATTATCAAATTTCGGTGGAAATGCCTCTTTAGACCTCCAAGGAGGGAGTATCCTTGTGTAGATCTGCTTCATGCCTGTGATGTGCTCCCTACCCGTGACGCGCTCCCAGTCCGTGACGCACTCCCTCTCCGTGACATGCTCCCTCCCTGTGATGCTCTCCCTCCCTGTTAGATGCTTCCAAACATGACGCGCTCCCTGTCCACAACGCGATCCCTACCCATGACGCACTCTCAAATGTGACACACTCCCTGTCCGTGACTCGCTCCCAAATGTGACGTGCTCCCTACCAGAGACAAGCTCGCTGTCCATGACACGCTTCCAACTGTAACGTGCTCTTGTCTCTGACATCACCAGGAATTATGCTCCCCTGAGCTGGCCAGCAGCTGCACCCCCTGGCGATGAGGGTTAGCATCCCACAAAACCCTTCTGTACTGAGCACACCCACGCCCCCCGGAGGACCGGAGGCCTTTCAGTGAGTGTCCGACTCGCACACAGCACCAATGGGAGACTAAGGAGGGCAGCTCTGCCTTGGCACGGTGCCTCTGTGGGGGAGCAGACAGATGTCTGTTCAGGCACTCCATGCAGTGCAAGTGCTCAGCACTAATAAATTCAACGCCGGATGCCTGTACAACTGTCGCCCAGAGCACAGGCAATAACTGCCACTATCTCACACCTGCTCAGGCGCATGGCCCCTGGAGCAGCCCTCTGACTGCCAGCGTCAGTCCCAAACTGGCTCAGAGGAGGCGACCTGGGGATAACTGTGTGGGAAGAGGGGCACCGAGAACATGCACGCGACTGCCTAAGCGGCGATGTACGGGCAGCCATGAGCCACGGGCTTACGGAGTGAGAGACGTGTACCGCCATACCGACGAACACGCTCAGAAGGCTGGGTGAAGGACCGCAGCCTTTCAGCCATGACCCTGTGGTCATAATAAAAGCAGGACAAGCAAATAACGCTGCAGGCACTGTTGGAAAGAAGAGAAACTTACGGAAACTTCTCCCCCTTGTGTTTCTCATAAGCCTGTGCCCCTAAAAATATTCCTGTGATTAAAGTGGATTTGATGGTCCTTGGAAGCACATGATTAAATCAGTTTCCCAAACCACACACACACAAACACACACACACACACACACACACACACACACACACACACGCACATGTCGGGTAAACATATCTTTATGAGGACCGCTCATTAATTTCTATAGGAAAAATGCTAATGCTAACTATGACAACCATAACCCCTACCCAACCCTACCCATAACCATAAGTAACCAAGCAAAATAGAATAATTTTTGCATTTTTAGTTTCTTCATTGCAGTCAGTTTTTTATTAAATTGAGCTTTCCCTTATGGGGACCAGGAAACAGGAAAAAAACAGGTATTCATCACGTTGTGTCCCCATAAGTTAAGGTATACCCGTTTGCGCACACACACACACAGTGCACTTCTGCTGTGTGCCAGTTGTGTCTTTAGCTGTTTACACTGCAACAGCAGGCTTTCTGCAACCTGGTCTCATTAACTTATTAGGAAACAGAAAAGGACGCCAGGTGCCAAACAGCGCCGCGCCGGGCTAACATGTGAGCGCTCCCCAGAGGAGCCGGGCAGCAGGAAAGGGGCCCTCGGGCCTGCTCTTCCTGCTCTCCCTGATGGCTCTGAAGCTCCGTATCAGGGGGAGCGGGGCCCTCGGTCCCGGCCGGCTTCCCGTCACGGTGTGGCCTCCGGTGAGCTTTGTTTACGGCCCTGGCTTAATGACGCGGGGGAAGGATGCTCAGGTCATTCCCAGAGGCTTTCCCAGCCTGCCCATGCCAACATCGCTCCTCGGAAAACAATTAAAGTCACGGCACGTGAAGTGCTGCTTATGAAGATAACCAGAGGCTACTTTCCCTCGACGGGCCTTGGCTCTCGGAGAGGAAGCCATTTGTTTTAAGTAGACTCTCACTCCGGCGGGGTGGACCGGCCTCCATTCTATGCTCTTTTTTCTTTACTTTCCGTCGGCACTACCGACTGTGATCCAGGTTGGGACGCAGCAGCACTTCTCCTGTGAATCCAGTGAACAAAACCAGCGCTGCTAGATCCGCCCGAACCCACTAAACCACTCACAGACGGGGGAGGCAGATCACCATGACGATACTCCAGATAAGCAAGACACACGTACATGCATCCATGGGCTAGTTTGGAGTCTTCCCTGGGAAAGACAAGCTGAGAGATTCAAGGTTTATAGTTAAATATAGGAAGCAGTTCGTATCTACAAACATGGTCTATAACATGTGGAACACCGTTCACACCGGGCACATGACAGCGTACAAACAGCACTGTCCCTCCTGCATCACGCACTTTACCTCATACTGAGTCGCTTCCTTATCTCACAGTACAACAGCAGTGCCCGTCAAGATGGCCACTGGTCAGAAGCCCTAGCAGCTGTGCTCTTATAAGCTGCGAGCTACAAGACCCAAACGTGCAGCTCTGTATGCAGCCATGCAGTCCAGGGCACAGAAGGAGGTTCGAGCGCGAAGGAGTGTGGCAAAGGAACAGTGGCAGGTTCCAGGTGCTGTCACTTGCACGTGGGGATGGAGACAGCCAGGGGGGGCATGCCACGGTGCAGAATCCGACACGGGGGAGGGAGCGGCTGCAGAGCCAGCACTGTGTCTATATGTGGAGTCCGCAATACAAGAAGCCGGGCAGCGGGGGGGGGGGGGAGTTAAAACGGATACGGGCAGCGCTGGGCTGGTTTGTGGTGCCGCACATAAACGGAGCCAGGCCCCCGCAGCTGCTGTGGGCCGTCCCGAATTTCACCATCGCCTCAGCCCCTCTGCATGACATCACTGGGGTACGCAGGAGGGCAGAGTGCCAGGGACACGTGGGTGGTGAGCAACCAGCATACTGACCATACTGATACTCGAGCAGCTTATACTAAAGGAAAATACCGTGTGCGTCATTTGGATACATTGTGGCTTTAGTGAAGACGACACAGAACTAAAAAGAGATCAAATTAAACACTGCGGAAAAACAGGTGATACCACTAATCGGTTTTAACACTAGCAATATTTAAAATAAAGTGGAAACCACTTATACTGATCATGGATATAGTGATCAACTGCTTATATGGATCAAAAAGCTTGGGACAGAATCATTCTCGTACAAATACTGTTTAAATGATTTGCTTATAGTAATCAAGTACTTCGCTTACATTTTGGGTCTTTATATAATATATATAACAACATATGGAAAAAGTAAACTAAGTAGTAATTCTACCTGAGGTTAATGCTGCATGCAGGGAAAACAAAGCAGGGCAAAAGGAAGTCATTTTCTCTCAATTACGAATGTAGACTCATCAAAGTTTATGATAAACTGCCAAAAACGAGCCAACGAGATGCAGCAGCGAAACTACAATAAGCTGTATTTTATGTACAGCACTGTACTGTATTATAGCATATTTGAATTATACACAGTTCAGTAATTTAATTTGTTCAGTACTATAATTTCAAAAGTGTTTTTTGAAACAGCTGCAGTGTATTTTCAAAGAGTTAATAAGACTCAGTAAACAGCAACACTGTCCGTTTTATTACCTTAAATTCGGGTAATATATATACAAATGTCAATTAGATGGTAATCTGCCTGAGGCATAAAAAAAAAGTTATAAGGATCATCCACTTGATCATACTGATCAATTTCACCCAGACAGATGTGATCACTATACATAGTTTATTTTGTTTATAAGAAATGCAAACTAATTATATTAAATTTTTTTAGGGAACTTGCTTTTTACATTAAAACTAAAATGTGACCTTTTTCAATAGATGTTTTCATTTCAAGTGATTTGTGCTTTGATTTCAGTTGTTTGAAATATTCAATGAATAATCATAAACGGGTCATCTCTGTGTGTTTCCTTCAGTTATTTTAAAATCATAAAGATATATAGTCTTTCATTAGAAAAAATGTCCCAGCTTTAATAGTTGACCATATTTACACTACAAATCTTGTCAATGAAATATGAGGGCAAAAAAAACAAAAACAAAATAATCATAAGAATTGTAATTGTAATTGGGGGAAAATGTTCAATTAATTGTGGTATTGATTCGAAGTCATATCGCTCAGCCGTACCACAACATCAAAGTAACAAGTTTTTTTATCACATTATGGGGAAATTTGGTCCCAATAATGTAATATATACATAACACACGTGCGCGCGCATGGCCAAGAGCGATTCAGAGACGGCGAGCTCTGAGCGAGGCGCGCTACGGCGGCGGGCTGGTGTCTTCCTGCCATATGTAAGGACACCGCGTTTGTCACCCCTTCTTCCTGCTGGCATGATTTATAGAGATAATATACGATCAGCACTATTTTATTACCCATATATCTTTGGATGTAGAAACACCGTTGTGCAAGGTTAACAGCGCTGACAGGAGCAGGTGGCCAGCTCCCACAATGCTTTGCTGGGATCCTGTTAGTCGGGCTTCAGAGCCCTCACCCCCATGTGCTGTGCGTGACGTCACACGGCCGTGCCTCCCGCTGGGCCTGCGGGCCTCTTCCTGTGCCTATTCCACTCTGCTCTGACAGCCCGTGTCAGTACGGATGCTGTTGCAGAAACACTCGCAGGCCAGTTGTGTGCTGAGCCATGTGCCAGCAAGGATCTGCTCTCCCACTGCGTAGCGGCAGCCTAGTCTGCACATCCATCCATCCATCTTCTAGCTACTTATTCTGGTCAGGGTCATGGGGGGTCTGGACCCTATCCTAGGCAGCATGGGGCTGCAGTACACCCAGAACAGGACGGCAGTCCATCACTGGGCGCGCGCTCACACACACACACACACACACACACACACACACACACACACACAAAATCATACACTACGGGCAGATTTTAGAGACAAGTTAGACTAGCTGCATGTTTTTTACTCTGGGAGGAACCAGGTGCCTCCAGGTGATGCTCAAAAGACACAGATAAAGCATGCAGACACACGCAGAATGGAGGCTAGTTTGGAAGGTTGCCACCCTGGAGGAGTGGGGCTCCAAATGCGAGCCACCAATGCGAGCCGCCATGCCACCCCTAATCACATGCATCTGGCTGGGCATGGGTTGTTTTGAACTAGGGACTTATTTGTAAAGAATGGCATAATTCCCTCAAGCTGACAGTCTGGCCCCATTTCTCACTGTCCACGGAGTTAGCGTGTTCTCTCAGCTGAGCTGGAGACTCCCGCGTTCTGTGCTGCCCTGTCCCACACCCTAGACTTCCACGGCAGGCTCCAGGTGACCCATGACTACATTACAGGAAATTGACGGAGGATCGGTTGCAATATACCTGCGGGACAGCCCAGGTTCCTGCATCTGATCCGGCAGCCGCACTTCCTCCTATCCTTCGAGCGGCCGTGGAACAGCCCTGACTCCGGCATGTGGGAACGGCGCTGCAGGTAACGGCGTGTTATACATCAAAGGGATCGTCTAATCAGCACTATCACACAAAGATGCATTGTGGACCACTGCAGAATCTCCTTGGGAAATTCTCCACCTTTATTGTTTTTTTAATGTCCCCCAAGGAATGGGAGCGAGCCCACTTCTCCTCTCTGTTGTGTGCATTTAGTACTCTCATTGAATATTGAAGCTATGAAGAGGAATGGGACTTAGGAGCCGATTTTCTTCCGCTTAGACCGTTAGTTTGCTGGGGGAGACTGAAGGGCTTCAGCCATGAAGCAGGAAGCCAGGCCTCACACTTTAAGCCAAGAAAGGTCTCTTCTCCCTCGGTTTTGCATTGCAAATTCCAAGGTGTGTACATCGGTATGGTTATGCCGTTAGTACCGTTAGTGGTTGAAGCGTACACTTAATGGAGCCCCTCCCCCCTTTTTCTGTACAATGACCTCTGCCTGATGCAGCCATTCAAGTAAACGTCATATTAAATGTTAGACAGTGTCTGGGTCCTGCTAAGTGCCATGCTCTGTAAAATGTTCTGTCATTAACTTTTTTTTTTTACCTCTAACCATGGCTGTCCATCTTTTACTGAATTCCACAAAAGCCTGTAAATTCCTCTGTGATCTATTGCTGTTTGTGGTACAGTCCAGTCCAGGCCTGGGAGATTACAGATATCGCTGTGACGATGGGCGGGGTGGGGAGGGGGGAGGAGGCAGGTTGGGGCAGGGCCCAGAAAGCCCCCCTTTCTGTAAACAAGAAAAGGCGACGCTTTGGCTGGATAGTAAACTGAATGACAGCTGGAGTCATGACACACAAACACGCAGGGATTCCTGACTGGCAGATCAGAGCCCGGCCACCCCCAGTCCATAGCGGGGCTGAATGTTCCCCATTCTACATGCATTTTTAACTGTACTTTAGCAAGCGCAGGCAGCCAAAACACAACCCTCTCGCCGCCACAGCCTGCGGACAGCAGTATCTAGTGTCAGATCAGCTCACCGAATGCCCTGCCACATGGTTACCGCCCTGGGCCCTCGACCAGCAGCAAAGAACGATTGGCAATGAGTCATCTTAGCATGGCACACATGGCACAGGGAGCACTTCTCATCCCAGCTTCTACCTGTTTTCTTGAGAAACTACGACCCTAAAAGTGTTATCTTACTCAATGCAGGAGGTAATGAGCGACTTGGTAAGGGTGATCTATTTCATTTCCCCAGAAAAACAGTATCTACAGTAATTCCTGACGTACTTTTACTTTCAGATAATGTGATCATTCAGATAAGTCTCAGAAATGCTATGAACTGCAACGATTTTGCAACTGTGGTGTCTTAGGAGACCCTGGCAGTGGGTGGGGAGCAGAAACAACAGCCACCCCAAGAGCTTTGGCACATGCAGAACACGGAGGATCACTGGAGATGGTGGGTGGGCCTCAACCCTGCAGAGATCCGGACGACGAGAGGCAGCGGCGGGCCGAGCCTATGTCGACTGTGACGCCGAGGTCGGGGAAATCAGCCACGAGGAATGACAGCAGATATCGGCAGTGATTTTCTCTGGACGGCTGCAACTTTTTCCTTTGACCGACTGTGATACTGAGGGAGTCGAGCTAGCAGCTATTAAGCCAAAGGCAGAATGAGCCTGGAGAGCAGCTCTCTACTCCGCAAATCCCAGGGCCACCACCACGATCTGGGGGCACACGTGTACTCAGAGCCGGCGCGTGGGGCAGAATTAAACATTGGATTTATGTATTTCATCACCATTTCCCTGCTGTGTGTCCGCGTGTTTTCTTTGCTTGTCCTTTATGATCCCCGGGGTGCGGCAGAGATGAACTTATTGATTGAGTCCTGCTCTGAGTCCTCTGCGTGCTTTAAACCAAAGGCAGGCAGCCCTGTGCTATCCCTACACATCACTTGCTGCATGTTTAAAATATTCCCCTTCCCTTGCACTCACTCCTCCCCCGGTCCGCCGCTCCGAGCGTACCCTTCCCTACATCCTCCGTCTATTCTCCACACCGGGCATGTTTCACTCTAAATAAATTATTCCACAAGTAACACTAATTAAAAAAGGACTTAATATAGCAAAACTCAGCATCTCTGTAATTATGCAGAAAAGGATTCTGCAGTGCGGGGGACAGCCACGCATCTGCACACTTTCATTATTTCCGTCCTCAAAAAAAAAAAGGAACAGAAACAGACTTTAATATCGTCGGCTATTTATCGTCAACTGGCGCGGAGCACAATCCTCTTTGGAAATAATAAATGCATTAGAGGAGGCCGAGATCTGTGGGCCTGAGATATGACTTCCCCGTACCAAAGCTCTCATGCAAAGCCACGACTATCAACTAAAACAGGGCCGCGGCGCATCACAGGCACGGGCACAGTGTGTATTCTTGGACTCCTTGACAATGCGGCAGATCTGATTGGCCGAGGCCCAAACAGGGGAGGGGGGAGGGCAGCTCATTTGGTACCTGCTCCTTTAAGGGGAGGACCGCTCCCACTGATTAAGGCTCGCCAAACAGATCCTTCCGGACCACGCGTGACACAGAGGAGAGCAGCAGACAACCTTCCCTCCAAAGCGCAGCCCAGTTTGTGGACACATCACGTAAGCTGACAGGACGTGTTCGGAGCGTGGGATACGCACTGCCACTGCACGTTATGGCCGTCCCTCCCTGCATGTAAACACAACGATCTGTGAAATGGGCTCCTGCAGGACCTGCACTGGTATGATCCCGCAATTGCAGCGTTGGCGTGGAGAGTGCAATCACCTCGTAGCGAGCCCAGCCCTGGAGGAACACAGCGTGACGGCAACTGAGAGGCAATGAAAGAGGCGAATGCTACTCCTGATTGGCCGACTTGGCCATAAATACATCGGCAGACAGCTCCAGTACCCTGACAGAAACCACCCAAGACTGAAGTGCCAGCAAATGGCATGAGCCCTCCAGCTCTGCGCTTTGCTGCATTACACAACATGACGAGGGTCCCTGGGTGTTCACATGCCTTGATTGGGGACAGCCCTCTTCACCACCGATCATGGAAGTGTAATAAAGGGGTGGGGGGGGGGGATGTGGCAGCTGCTGGAGAGGTGCATGTTGCGCTCCTGGAAAAAGTGTCCCCCGCTTCTCAAAGCATGACCGTGACAGCAGAAAGAGGCTGGGAGGGGAGCATGAGACTGGTGCTACAAGCGAGCCCACCCCCATGCACGCGCACTGCCCGTGTGGGAGGAAGTAGCCCGGCCCGGCTCGGCAAGCGCATCTCCGGACCGGCTGCAGAGGAGGCTCACTGTCGTGGGGTTTCTTTCTTCCGCACCATGAATTTTTAATGCCCGGGGAATGCGGAGGACACCAGGGGCCGGGGTCAGGCCGCTATGCTATGGAGAAGGTCGGTGTGGGGGCGGAAGGAGCGAGGCGGCGGGTAAGGGGGAGGGGGCGGAGGCCATCACGCGAGGCTGTGATCTGCAGCTCGTCCGTCGTCTGGGCACCCGAGAGGCGGCAGTGCATAAGCGGCGGAGGACGAGAGGTCAAGCACAGCAGGACGGCATCGCCGGGTTACCTTGGTGGCCAATTGCAGGTAGCATTGCATGGCGTACCTGCATGGGGACACCTCAGATCCTCACCGAAGCCAGACCGCTTTTCAGGCACAGCCCATCAAAGGGGCCATTGGTGCAGCCCCGGGACTTGGCCGGGGGCCAGGAGGGAGGGGTGCCAGAACTCCCAGCCTTAAAAAAAAAAATGGTAAAGCAAGATGCCCCCCACCGCACTGGTGCTCCCGCTCTCATCCATAGTGCTCCAACCAGTGCTCTAATTTAACACGGATGTGGTGTCAAAACACGAATTGAAACATAGCAGCAGTAAAGTGACGAAACGAACGGCTCAGGCCCCATGACTGAAAAAGAAAACAGCACAGGGATACTGAAACTGCTCTTACATAACACTGTTCTGTGCCCATTATCATTACTACATCGCTCCACATGCGCGTTACCAGTGTGCTCCATCATCTGTAAAATCACAGCTCTAGACGGCTCAACGCACTCAACACAGCACTGGAAGTTGTTTTTTTATGATTGGGATGAAAACAATTCTCGAATAAAGCTGACGTGCTTTTGGAAATACAGCCAGCGGGGCAGGAGGGGGCAGACCAGCCAGGCCAGACCAGCCAGGCCGTGCCAGAGGGAGGTCAGGCATGTGCGTTAGACTTCAGCTTCACTGTCCCAGCGTATCCATCAGTGTAGGCTGAACAGCTGAGTACAGAGCATACTGCATGCTGGGTAGGCCTGGAGGACTCCATCCTGAGCTGGGCCCACACGTGTTTTTCAGAGGAAGGAGCTCACAAGCCCAACCTCCCACGTGATGATACCTCCGCCTCCCCAGGACTGTTCGGTCGGCCCACCTCGCTGCCTGCGAGTCACAGCCTGATGCAGCACCCCCCTCCCCCAGACCAACACTGGGCACGCATCACACACAATACCTGATTCAGTTCAATCCCCCTCCCTTCCATGCTTAGTTATTTTTTTCTCCCGCTCATTAGAATTGGTGACTCTAGTGTAAACTGCACCACAATTACTAAGGAAAGCTCATCATCACCAGAGGCTTTTATGTCAGGCAAGACGGCGAACACTTAAAATTAACTGCCCTTCATATATTACTGGCTCTGCTGTGCAGCACATTTTGATGTCCTTTTAATTATGTCTCCTATTTACTCTGCCGGTGCCCATGAAAACAAGGAGAAGCCCCCCTCTTCTGATAAGTAAAAGCGTTAATCATCCGTTCCGAAAGCTGTGCGATGCTTTTCAGTGAATCATTTCTGCCACTTTTGTGTACTCGTGATTACACTTGGTGGCCTACACACATGCCGGGATGCCGCCACGCCGTTTTACACTGGAGGAGGCTGCCAGGAGTGACAGCCCAGCCTGCCTGCCCTCTCCCAGCACTGGGTCACAGTGCCTGTCCCAGGCATGTGCTACTAGCAGATTATCACGTAGACAAACAGATTCCAGCTCAGGCCAAGGAGACACACATCTTATACAGGTAAGCGTCCCACACGAATGCCACAGAGGTCAGGGAGGATGGTAAGGAGAAGCTGGGCGTATAAAGCGGGCAGACACCGGCACTAAAAGGCCCAGGACAATAACTGTCAGTAGTGCGGGGAGGGGGGCTGCCACTACCCAAGTGCATTCTGCACCTGTGATTTACGCATCCTTCACGGCGTGTCCAGCGAGCGGGTGACTTGGCCGAGCCTCTGCTCAGGGGCTCGCTGATTTATGGGGAACAATCTAATTATTGGGGCCCAGCGCCGCCTGCTTGCCGCGTTACCGCTCCTTTTGCTATTTTAAGCAGCCACAGGGAAGGGCAGCGGGGCGCTCCCACACCCCAACATGAAGGGGTTTCCGACGGCACGGGCCAGTGACCCTCCTGCTTCAGGGGACGGCTGCAGCTATGCGTGAATGTGAACATGGGGGGGGGGACGAGCTGGCCGGGAGGGCGGCCCAAGGTCAGCATGCCCCCCCTCGCTAACAGGTACACCAGCCCCACATTTGCAGGTACAGGGAGCCGCTATCAGGTGTACAACCAGCGGCGTTTAACTGCACACTCAGGACAGCAGAGTGTTCCTCCTATCAGGGGATCCGCTTGGCATTGGGGGGAAATCTGAGGAGAACAGCATCCATCAAAATCCCCGAACACGGCTGGACCACACGGCCATTATCACAGCAAAGCTTCTCACTATGCGGTTCACCTGCGAAGTGCTGTTACAGTGGCCCAAATGCTGCAGTTAAGTTCATTAATGCAAAAGCCGTGCTACGTAGGTGTAATATTTTACTACTGATATGAGAAACAATAGAGCAAAATATAATTTCAGCAATAAAAGCAGCTTGGTAATTATAAATGTTACTGTTGCTGATGTATTATTATTTAAAATATTTTAAATCATAAAGATCAGACATAAAAAATAAATGTTCCCTGTGTGTCCATGTGTCTGTGTCTGTGCGCGTGTGTGTCTGTGTGTGTCCATGTATATGTGTGCGCGCGCGCGCGCGTGTTTGTGTGCACGTGCGTTGGTGCGTGTGTGTGCGTGTGTCTGTGTATGTGTGTGCACGCATGTGTCTGTGTGTGCGCACGCGTGTCTGTGTATGTGTGTGTGCGCACGGGCGCGCATTCGTCTGTGTATGTGTGTGTTTGCGCGTCTGCGTGCGTGTCTGTATGTGTGCGCACGTGTCTGTGTATGTGTGTGCGCACGTGTTTGTATGTGCACACGTGTGTCTGTGTGTGTGCGCACGTGTCTGTGTATGTGTGTGCGCACGTGTTTGTATGTGCACACGCGTGTCTGTGTGTGTGCGCGCGTGTGTGTCTGTGTGTGTCTATATGTGCCTACTGCCTTTGTTTACAGCAACAGCGAGGGCCCAGTGTTTTGTATAAACTCTAAATGATACAGTAAACCCGGACCTGTGGGGTGTATTTACAGCCCAAACCTGGGGAGTGAAAGCAGCAGACCGAGTCATGTCTGTTTGGAAAGAGGCCTCCCTAACACAAGAGTGAACATTCAGCGTGTCTGCGCCCGCCCCCCCCAGGACACCGCCACAGATAGGGGACAGGTGAAGGAGACGTGTGTGCGCACACTCATCCAACAGAGCCCCGTCCTAAGACGTGCTCATTCATTTGTTCGACAGTACAAAGTTTTAAAGGCCTGACTGACATAGAAACAAGAGCAGTGACACAGCAATAATATGACAGTGTGGACAGCGCATTTAAAATAATCAAATCTGGTCTCAACTACTTATAGCAATCATATTTTCAATTAGGCCGAGAATTAAATGAATGCTACATCTGCATATGACCTTATAAGTAGAGTTATTTTATCTAATGAATGTCATTTGTGGGAATTAACCTCATAAGAGCTTTAAACTATTGCTTAGCTGTGTTTAAGTGTTTTCTCCCTCCACTTACTGTGGCTCACCCTCATACAACCCATGCTGTTGACAGTCAAGGTGTGATTTCAGAGACCAACGTGCATCTAGATGCCTTGTATCATGCGTCGTTAATTAACATATGGAAAAAATTTACTCGGCTAGAAATAAACAGATGTTATTCATAGTCAAGTGTGTGAAGACGACTGTGCTTTAGCTGCTAAACGAGTAAAATCGTCATGCAGACAGAGAACACTTAACTTATTAACCCTACATCTGTAATGCGCAAAGCTGCATAGCAGCCTGAACCTCTGCGCCAATGCCGCCGCTGTTGTCGTCACCGCTAAAGCCCACCGCTGCGCACCACATCCCCTCCCGGAATACGGAACATCTGTGCTGCTGGCGGGCATGCGCAGCAAACGAAATGATCAAAGGATCAATGATGATTATAAAAGGATGACATCGCGGCCATCCTTCACAGGCACTCACACACATGTCACTGTTTAACTCCACACCAGATCTCACTTTAATGTGATATAAAATGCCAAAACATGCATAAAGATGATTCACAAACAAAATGTTCTGTCATCTAGTTTTGAAAAAACTGCAAGTTAAAAAAGACATTTTACATTGTAGGTACATCCACAGATGGTGTGTTTACCTGTTTACCAGGACTGAAGGGGAGGGGACCATCTACAGACACACACACCGACCTGTACTCATATCTTTGTGGGGACCATCCATTCATTTCTATAGGCATAACACTAATCCCAACTATGACAACCTTAACCCCTACCCAGCAATACATTTAACCCATAAGAAGCCAAACAAAATACAAGATTTTTGCCATTTTTATGTTTTTGATTGCATTCACAGATTTTTATAAAATTGAATTTCCCCTTGTGGGCACCGGAAAAATTGCCCCCACAGAATAACTGGTTTTTATCACATTGTGATGACATTTGGTCCCCACAATTTAATGTTTATCTGATCCACACACACACAGAAACACTTGTGTTATGCTAGTGAACCAAATCTCTTCCCACCTTGAACGCAGACAGTGGCCTGCAAAAGTCGCAGAGAGCCGCATGACATTCCCCGTGTCAGATCGCTACCGCATGTGGCGGCCTGCCTTTATGCTGACTGTACAGCAGTTTGAAAAATATCTAAAAAGAGTAAAGTCACATCATGACTTTGCGAATGCAGCGTGTGCAGGCCAAAGCATAATGACGAATGGCAGGGCGTGGTGTTTCAGGGCTTAAACATCAGACAGCATTGATTAAGAGAAGCAAGAGGGAGCATCTCTGTTCAGGGGCAGAGTGGTGCGGGATCTGTGAAGCCGGCCACAGCGCCAAGGAAGGCATCGCAAATTTCCCTTCATGTGTTTATTGCTCTGAATAGTCAGCTTGCATGCGGTGCAGAGCTGCTGCGTCATGTCCAAAGGCGGGCAGAGCAAAATGGGGCCTGATTCTCTCACGTGACCATAGCAGGGGTCAGCGGAGCTGGGCGAGCTAGGGGGGGGACCTGCTGAGTGTGGTCCACAAGGCCCCAGTGGGAACTCTCCCAGAGCGGGCCTGGGCTGCTGCGGCATATTTTCTGCAAGCCTTAATCCTCTTCCCCCGTGTTAGTGTGTCTGACAGCGCATGGGCTCGTCTGTATGCAAACACCGTTTGCGCAGTTTAAATACATATGCATGGGATGCAGATGGGCAAAATACCCACACAGCTATGTGCAGACAGGTTGCCGTGGCAGCCAGCAGTGTCCCCTGGCAAAGGGCAGGAGGTGACGCACTCTTTTATGACAATATTGATTTATTCTGCGCTCCCAGTAAAAACTATACCCAGACAGACAATAAAAATAACTGTAACTATATAACGGCTTCCTGCTGCAGGAATGAATCTCCAGAGTGCAGCCACGTGCCGCCTGTTCCTGTACATGGCGGGGACAGAGGTCGGAGAAGTGCGAGCTCGGGGGGGGGGGGGGGTGGGAGTGGGGGAAAGCGATGACTGTTCAAGTGGTCTGGGGGCTCTTCCTGGGAGAAAGGGGGCTGTAGTGATCTGCAGAACATCCATGTCAGACTCCTCCGCTCTGTAATGCACTCTGTTGTGTAGAAAAAAAACTGATCAAAGGTTTAGCTGGCAAATTAATTGGATCCAGATGGCATATGCTCTTCATAAAAAATAATACTAATAATAAAAACTGAGTCATGGTAATCACACACTGACAAATGTCTGTGGGTTGCCCTCCAGTACTTTGCAAACATTAATACACTAAAAGATTGTATGCTGGCTGGAGTGTTGGAATCTTCCTGATTAGGGCACAAGGTCACATTTCAGGAAGTGGGAGCAGTGGGATGGCGGAGTTGGTTTTGGGAGGGAAATCTACACACACACACACACACACACACGCAGACACAGATGCATGCTTTTTGTTCACTTTAAGCTTTTACTCTGATTGTGCTTAAAGAGGCCCAACTTCTCTCCTCTGCCATATGGCGCATTTCACTTTTAATTAACATAATATGGATTCCTTTGTCCTGCAAATTCCATTTATGTGATAACATTTTCTTTGTTATGTTCTTAATATTTTCAGCACTGAGCTGCATAATTAAATAAAAACAAAAAAAAAGAAGTAAAAATAAATGTCCACGACATAATTTTGTAGACGCTGCTGTACAATGTATTGCAAAGGGTTGATAAACTCTTTCCTCTAATGGAACAGTTCTTGATGGTGAGCTAACAAGGTTTCGGGTGTGGTCCAGCCTAGATGTCCATATTAACAAAAGTCCCGCCTTTAGTTTGTGTTGGTGGAAGGCTGCCCAGAGGAAAGGTGAATGACAGGCCTCTTCCAACCTTGCAAAACGATAAGAGAATGAGAAGGACCTGATTCTTTTTTGCCTTACTGTGGCAGTGTCCGTGCAGGCAGGGCAGGCTTAACCAACCACAAAGCACACGAGGACAAGCCTGAACGCATCAGGGTAAACCTTCACTGTGTATTATGAGACCGAGACTAAGAAGCAAACTAAACGCGGAGGCTAAATATATCAAGGGAGAGACATCAGCACTGTGTTTAGGAAGGAAAATTCTTCTTTAGACTCTATCTATACACAGTACTGGCTGCAAAAGTCTTGGGCAGTCAAAGAAAATATTGAAACCTATTTATCTGAGTATATGTTTGCATATTTGTTCTGGAAAATTTCACCACCAGCCCTCTTAATTAATTAAGAATTAGTTCAGTAACTCAATGAGGTATCGATTAGCCAAACATGGTATGCTCATGGTTGAGTCAAAAAATACATGGGTATATTAGATGGTTATTGCAGCTAGTGGGGTGACTTTAGGAAAGGTTTTGAAATGGCTAAGCTGACACACTTTGACAAACATAAGATTGTTTAAACATCATTTTCTTTGAGTGCCTAAGACTTTTGCACAGTACTGTATATTTCATAGACATGCAAAGGAGGAAGCCACAGGTAGAGATGCTGTCATGGTGGCACCATGGTCAGGCCTGGTCCACCAGGTTTACCCACGACAAGGGCCTCGCCCCCCCTCATCATTCGGAAATAAGAAAATACATGTGAAGGAAGGCTGGGTCTGACAGCCAGTTACAGGTGCCCTCTGAAGGGGAAAGGACCTCGATTCACTGCCACAAAGAAGAGGGAAGTTAAATGACTATTATATCAGCCTGGACACATTGTTCTTGGCAATAACAGGAATAAAGAGAAACATAAAGCTTTTCATTAGCAGGAGGCTTATAGAGAGGCAAGCAGGTGATCGGAGATTGAACCGCAGCTCTCCCGTCAGCTGCTGGAAATTAATCTGTTCGGCTGGAGGTGGTGTCTTCTGAAGGACACTCAAAAGCAGACGCCACGAGGTGCAAATGCACCAGGAGCTTCCCCACCAAACAGAGAGCACAGGTCCATAGATCTTGGCGGCAGTTATGGCACCGCAATGACAACTCGGGGAGTCCAGGGGGCTGTGGGGGTCTGGAGCCAGCTACCAGGCCACGCCTTCCAGCTGCTCTGGATTTGGAGTGGAAGGTGAGTTTACAAAATATATTTTTTTTAAATTTACACCTGGTTAAATACAAGTCTAGTAACCCAAGTGGAGCTGAAAATCATCAAGGACCTCAGCTTCAGTCAGTCAGTGGAAATGACAGAATTCGAGCCACCTAATAGCGGTGTGCTTTTAAGAGGCCACAGAGCAGCTCACGCACCACCAACAGCAAAGAAAATGAGCCGGGAGCCCCACTGAGGCACACCGACTAAGACAAAACTCAAACGGAGCTGGGTCAGGGTCCAGGGTATGAGCCCCTCCCCCAGCATTGCAGAAGCATCAGTGAGACTGAAAAAACAGACCGCCACCTTCCCCTTACACCAGGTGCCTCCATGTTTCTCGGATTCCCTCATTATTGTCTAGTTCCCTTCTTCCAGTAAACTCCTCTCTTGCTAAGGCATTCTTTAACACAGTGTTTCCCAACCCGGTCCTTGGGGACCCCCAGACAGTCCATATTTTTGCTCCCTCCCAGCTCCCTAAAAACGTGGACTGTCTGGGGCGTCCCCAAGGACCGGGTTGGTAAACACTGCCTTAACCCAGTGACCCAGAGCAGAATCCCAGCCCACCGCCTCCGGTTCCTTGACCTGGCCTGTATAGTGTGACCCTGTGGCCTAGCTCTGGAGCTGCAGTGGAGGGACAGTGTCCGCCCGGGGCCCTGCTGCAGTTCTTAGTCTGTTGTGCCTCTCACCCAAATAACTCTTTGCTCATGGGGTCTTAGTGAGCCATCAATCTGATCTGTGGTCTAAGCAGAGGTTCCACATTAACCACACACCAGAAGCTGTGTACGGAGGTCGCTTTGATACCTCCCATATGCGGCCCTCTCACTTCGCCGCTGCTTTTATCGTTGATTCAAAAGAATAAAAAAGCAAAGATCTCAGCTGGGGAGCATTTTCGCAGCTGATTCACAGGAATCATCCACAAACTACACTTGCTAAATGTGCGGGCACAATCACAAAGTGATTTCTCGCCATTTTATACACAGAAGGTAATTCCTCCAAGCACTCAACAAACCTGATATGTGCCTGTGATATAATCAAGCGGTGTCTGATTTGATGCTGGTGGACAGTTAAATAGATTGAAAGCATTCACTGTATTCATTTAATCAGATAAGCATTCATTTTAAATAAATCAAAACTATACAAACATCTAAATGGAAGACTGGCTCTACGTTACTAAAACAAAAGTATATTTTACCATTTTTCTATACTGATTTGAAGCGGTAGAAAAAAATGCATTCATAAAACGAAGGACTTAAAAGGCACACTCCAGGCATAATTCTCATTTTCATGCATTCATACCATATTTGTACAACAGCTGATGAAAACAAGTGTGAAAATGTGATTAGTCTTATTACACGATATTTGTTGTTCAGCAGGAAAGAATTTTTCTGTCCCTTCACGGCGCGAAAAAAAGGTCTTATCTCCGCAGATTAACACTAATCAGGGTTGAGACGCTGAATATTCATGAATGACATTACCACGCCCACTGCCGTTCCCATGGAAACTTGGGAGTAAAACCCAACTATTACGTGCATTATAATATATCGGTTCTGTTATCAACTGAAAATTACTCACAGCAGAAATTAAAAGTGCAGGAGAAATAGGGAAGTTTCTCAAGCACAGACTCCCCCTGGCCATGCCCCTTCAGCCTGGGCCTGCCTGGCCTGTGGCCCACCTCCCCTGATCCCCGATTCCCATTGCAGTGGCAGGCCCCTCCCCGAGCCTGATAACTCTGGATGACAGGCTGCCCCGTGCACTACGAGACCATCCCGACATCACTATCTCATAAAGCTCTTTAGAAGCAATGCTAAGCATGACTAGGGTGCCCAGCGTGATGGAAGGGGCCAGACATTAATACATACACATGAACACAGACACACATGTATGCAGAGGCACAAGCAAAGTCTCAACGTGCAAAAATATACACACTGCAGGATGTAGTTTTGCAAATTCCTAAGAGCCTGTGCATTGAGCAGTGTTCATGTGTGTGTGTGTGTGTGCATGTGCTCACTCTGTACTAAATACATTGGCCGTATTATTTTAAAAAAAACAGGCAAAAAAATATAAATTAAACTACAACTATTTTTTCATTAAAAGGAGATTATGAATTAGCAGTGGGGACGAAATTAAAATGGAAAATCATTTTATCCCCCAGAAGAAATGCAAAGCTGTTCAGAACTCTTTGTGCTGCCTGCAATTGTCACTGATCCTTTGGGGGGGGTTCAGGGGGGCCCTGACAATGGTGTTTTACCATGGTGTGGCAACGAAAGAGGGGGAGTAAGGGAAGGAACAGAGACTGAAGGAAAAGAAAAATCCCATTGGTGGGAAGCTAGAGAAATACCCCCATTGGGCTGATCCTGGCAGCGGTGGGGGAGGGGGGGTCTATGTGGCTAAGGAACTGGGAACGTGACCCTAACGCTGCCTGTAGGAGCCCTGCTGTTATAACCCTGAGTGAAGCACTTAACCCCAACTGCCAGCTCTGTGAAGTGTAAGATAAGTCACTTTGGATTAAATGATTTTCCAAGCAAAATAACGGCATATACTAACTATAACATGGGAAGAAGCCACCTGCTACAAACGCTATGCGTCCTGTCTGAAGCGATAATGAACTCTGTGGAGAGAACAGCAGCCTGGGGGCCAGTGGCGGCCCCACTGAGCAAAGGGACGATAAAAGACACTAACATTTCCAGTATTATGATTATTATTATTATTAGCTGTTGTTCTTGTTATTAAATTACAAATAAAGATATTTATTAAAAAGGCCAAAAAACAACATCAATCAAATAAGAAGTAATCACTGATCACTGTTCGCAACAACTGGTTCATAATTCTCCCTCAATATCCATTTCTCAATTTTAATGCAAATGAATACAGGAGATGTCATTCTCCAAAGAGCCCCATTAAATGCAGTTCACCGGCAGTGGAGGAGTGGGAGACAATCTGAGATGTAAACTCCTCGTTCCTGTCAACTCAGATTAGCTCTAATCTAGAGCAGCTGAGCACCAGCTCCGGATAAATACGGAGATGAGTTAAGATGCCGCGCGCTAGCAGCCTGCACAAACACAGGCCAGCATACGGCTGTGGGAGGGAATGCACCTGTAAGGGAACACGGGCCTTTTTATACCTGAACTTTCCATGAATAGCCACCGTTCATCAGCACAGAATATCGATTCTGCTGCTTTTTTGCGTCCTTCACGCCGCTTGAAAGGAGCAGCAGAAAGGCGCGCAGATTTGCCGAGCGCACGCCCGGGACCCCCGGCCGCGGCGCATTATCGCAGGACGGCGCGCAGCGCGCTTATCAAAGGGGCGCACCGGCGGGGACGCCGCTCGCTCGCCGCTGTCTCCGGCTAAGCCGCTTGCTCGTGGAAGCGCCGCGCATCGCTATGGGTTATTATGCAGAGACGTGGAAGCGACAGGAGATGCTGCGGACGGCGCGTGTGCCGCGGGCCCCAGTGGCGGGTTATCTGATTAAATAAAGCCCAGCAGGACTGTGAGCGTTTCGGTACAGCGGGGGCGCGCGCGCAAACATCAACGTGCACTTTAAGAAGAGGCAAACGCACAATTAAGGATCTAATAACGGATAGAGCGGACTGAAACAAACTCGTTAGCTCCCAGCGACGCTGTCTAACGATGATTATTTTCTACGAAGGACGTGTGACAGGCGTGAAATGGCAGCACAGCGTTTGCGGTGGTAGTGAGCTTGTCTTCTCTGAACAGTGGGCTGTGGTGTCAAAGTTTTTGCACAAGCTTGAATGCCCTCCCGTCACAGAACGCGGGCCCTCGCTGGAGGGTCTCTGGGTGGCTGAAAACGTGGGAAACCAACCTGCCACCACTGCAACCTACGCTAGATATGCTCCTATAATTAGATTGGCCAAGCAGTATTTTCAATACAGTTGAGCACCATATTTTCTCTTTTTTCCTTTGTTAAGAAAGAGGAGCTTCAGTGAAACTATATCAAACAAACACAAAGTGCAGTGGGAACTGGCTCCCTGTTTGTTGTAGTATATGGCTGCAGTTTGTCTTTAACTGCAGTGCTTAAAACCATCAGGGATACGTCAACGCAGATACTTGAGCGCCTTACAGAAGACTGCACGCTGAAAGGGTGTTATTTCCAAGGTCTCGCTAGCCCCGCAGCACAACCTGCGGGCTCTGTGATAGTCTCCTACACCAGCTGTGAGACACACAGGGCAGGGCTCGCGGCGAATCACCCCGCACGAGCACAGACGTGCTATTCCAGCTGCTCGGCCTCACATCCAGACGGCACACACGCCCTCGGTGGGGATGCGGAGCGACACATGCCCAGCTTTGGGACGCGGATGGCGCATGCCCAGATTAGCAGCAAGGACAACGTATGTCCAAGTTCGTCCTGAGCCTACTGCCTTGTCCTCCGAACCGCATGCGCGCCTAGCCCAGCCCACGCACTCCCCGCCCCGCTCTCCACCCTGCAGGAGGCTGCCCCCTGCTGGCTCGTCCCTGCACACCCTACCGGTCACATGTCTGCGACACTCAAACTCCATCCTGCACTGCTTGCCTTTTATTACTAGAAATCCCATCAGTATATAATTCACATATAAAATTATATCACAAATAATCAGCAGTTTTATTATTAAACATCAAACGAATCACTACCCCAGGAGTGTTTCTACAGAAGCATCCTATTACTATTCTCCCAACACCACAGCTGCACAGAAACAGAAAGACACATGCAGAGGGGTTGCTCCAGCACGTACCGCCACCCTGAACCCAGGGCTGTGCACAGAAAAGGGTCCGTGGCAGACAGGAACACGCACGCTTACACGGAGGCCCTGTCTGGATTAGTGCCCATTCCAGCTCGCTGGACGACTGACACTCCCTTTGGGAAGCCCCGTCACCTGCCCCTCCCCCCACACACCGCTGGAACTCGTCCCTGTGAAGCCAATAACCGGCAACAAAAGGGGTTTTCTCCAAAATGCTGACAGGACGGTCCGCCCAGCTGACAACGGGCCCCTCCATGTGGCGTGACCAAGCCCGTAAGCCGCTGTCCCCAAACCTGCCCACAGCCATCTACGGATCCTCCCCCTCATTTACTCTTCATCCTCTGTGACGTTTCCCCCATTCCTGCTTTTTTCACCTCATTTACCTTCATTGTTTTGCCTATAAAACCTCATCCTCCGGGCTAACGTTGCACTCCGGTTTTGTCAATAGATACAAGTGATTCGTCGTCATATGCAGGAAGCTTCTACAATTTACATAAGTGATAGGCACAGTTGGTTAACTTCTGATATTATTTTTTAAAGATTTTACAGTAATAAATTTCCCAGCAAGCATTATTAAAGTGCTTAAGTACGCTTGCGAAGTGCCACAATTAATTGTCATTCTTTTCCAGGAGATAATTTCACAGCGCAAGGCAGCGTATTAAGAAAGGAATATGTCAGCGTACATAATTACAGACAAAGCCAAAACTACACAAGCAAATTTATCTTCCGTTCAAATATTCAAGCGAGTCCGGGTACTGGCTTCACTAAGTTGAATCCCCTTTGAAGAGTCATTCATTTCCAAAGTGTTAACTTTCCCAGATGAGCAAACAGTTGTGTGTCCTTTGGTTATGAATTAGCCCATTTGCGCTGCTCCACACTCACGGCAGAACAAACGAATTAATATGCTGCCAGCAATTAGCGGCAGTGAGTTCACACAGCTCTGGTAGCTGGGAAAGCAGCCCGAGGACACGGAAAGGAAACAGCACTGTGGCATTTGTCGGAATGAGACCGCGCAGTGCGTCAGCGCCGGGGAGGCAGGGTCAGGGGTGCAAGGACGGAGCGTGACTGTTCGACGGGCTGCTGGGAAATCCTGAACTAGCACACTGCTAGAACCGGGGTTCCTCTCTGTGCTGTCCGAGCTCTGAGCGTTTCCTGTTCCACAGCGAGCCTGGGTGGGGTAGAGTGGAATAGGGGAGAGTGATCGAGGCTACGAGGGCCTCCCACGTTCAGCAGGAACACTGCGGTCAAAACGCACCATGGCCTGGGTGAAACGCATCTGTCTGAGAAAGAGACACACACCCCGAACGTGATGGCGATGCCATTATAGCCCATATGCGTCATATTAAATGAAGATTTGAAAAATTACACGTTTCATTTCAGCTGTTTTTAATAACAATGACATAAAATGATTCCAATAAAAATATATAATGTATCAAAACACTGTAGACTCACAGCTATTCTGAATAAATAATAATATTTTATGTTACAAATAAAATTTAAAGTGAGAGCAAATTGCATGGAAAGTGATTACCTGATTAGACTGAATATAAACAAACACACATATAAAATGCATGAAGATGAAATCCATTTTTAATAAATACTGCATAAATCAGTGTGGAATCTCAAAGCCAAGATAATGCAAGCCTCGGATTTTTGGCACAGTTTGGGGGAGGGGCGAGTTGGAAAGGATAAGGCAATGATATCCTGAGCACGAAGGCAAAGAAAACATATCAAACTGATAAAGAAAGAAAACAGAAATCCCTCAAAATTTTAAATTTTTGAAGAGGCCCATTAACAAGGATGTTCGTGGCAGACCCAGGAGTGAGCTGGTGATTGTCTGTGGGGGTTCCTTTGATGGGGTATAGGCAATGGTCACAGTAGCTGCTAGAAGGAGACTTGTTCTCTAAAAGCAAGTGACACCCTGAGTAGTTTCCTTGGGCCTTGTAGTTCGCCAGCGCCCCCCTTAGTTCGGAGGAGCACAAACCGCGATGGGCCGCTGGGTCCCTCCTTGCCTGCCAGGCCTTTTCATTCACCTCCCTCATCTGACGGCTGACGCGGTAAAGCGATATGCGAATGACAGTGGCCTTCTGGGGGCCTCGGCAGAGAAGTACCAGTCACATCACTGGGCCATGGGGTGGCAGAGATAGACACAGTTTGCCCTTTCTGTTTGTCTTGGTGGAAGGGGTCCGATGGTGTTTTAAATGGGTGCACATGCATGTCAGGCTAAATGCTTGCGACCTGCAACGGCCAAGCCGCTGGCCTGTCATATAGCAAGGCCTCGCACAGCCAATGAGAACACAATGAAACAGCCTTCGCGGCACAGTTTACTGTAGCCAGTTATATTATACTCTGAGCTCGATGAAAGCTCTGTGCTGGCCCTGCAGCGATGCGCCCCTTTGCGGGGGCCACCCGACAAGCTGGCAGGTGCGAGCCGGCGAGCGGCCGTCTGTCAGGAAGCCCGGGAAACAGCTGACTCGCCCGGCAAGGCGCCCCGCCGTGCCGCCCGCCGGGAGGCCACTCCCGAGCCGCAGTACGACGCGCTCAGTGGACGGCACAGGGAACACACCGCCCGCCTGCCAACCGGCAGCACTTCACGGTCCCTGAAACACAGGGTTTCACTAAAAGCAGCTTAAACTGTATGCTCTCACGCCAAAAGACACTGCCCAGGTATGTAAAGCGCACTCACAAAGAGATTACGGGAACACTAATCCTAACGAGAGGAGCGGCCAGCTTCAATTAGGCAAAGACGGGCTGGACCGCCACGTGCGTCCAGCTGAAACCAAGGGGGATTCAACAGCGGCCTTGCGCTAATCCCTCTGCTTTTTCACTCCTCTTCTTCTCCCGTCCATAAGTTAAAACTGACATCATTATAAGAGATACAGAAGGCAGAAACGGAAATGTGAGCATGGGACTTCTGGGATTCAGAACCCAATCATCCGGAGCCTTCTTTTATCCCTGGAATTTCCCCCCGCTAAACACAGTAAATGTGGTGTGCATTAAAGTCTCCCGCCCTCCCTTGTGGGGGGGGGGTCTGACTAGCAGGGTCCAGCCTAGCGGGCCTGAATGAGACGGAGCTAGACTTCACCACGACTGCCCCCGTGTGCGGGGCTCCAATACCCGCCGAGTCGCGTTGGTGCAAATTCAATTGACTTTCCCACAACAACAATAACACGGGAAATAAGAATATGCATTACGGAGCCCAAGACGGCCGCCGCAGAAATAATATCGCCAGATTAGACCGCTGCAGACTTAATAGCTGTGCTCAGATCAATTGAAGCGTGAGACAAAAACACAACAGGAGTTTCTCTCTAATTCGCAGCGATTAATGGCACTTCGGAAGAGGCCTTCTCACTACTCGGCTTCTTCACGGTGCTCTCTCCCCTGCGGCCATGTCTGCGTCTACCGGCCGTGCTTTGTTCATTACTTCTTTGTTTATACCTCTCTTTACATACAGCCTTCTGCTGCCTTTGACACCATATTAAGAATTACACAATACGCTGGTTAAGAAAAAAAAAAAGTGAGTGATAGCAGTGTGAATTACACGTCAGGCCACCAAACAGCACACTTCACAGGATCTGCTCACAGTTGCTTCGTGTGTTTAACTGCTTCACAGGGCTATGCTCAAGCCATGGGAGAGTCTGCCTCTCGTGCCGTTTCTTTTTGTTTTTAATCTTAAGCCCTGAACCGCGCTGAATTAAAAAAACAAATACGTGCCGGCCATTCCAGCGCGAGCGGCTGCGCGGATTTGCCCGTGCTGATTACACGCGGCGGCATTAAAACTGAACACTGGCCCCACTTTCAGCCAGGGCGGCCTCTCGTGCATTTTGATTGAAGCGAAAGCTCTTTCCCGCTCCAGATAAGCGCGGCCCGGCTCACTCATATTAATTTGAAATTATTCTAATTGCAGCAGAGGCACTGACTTGAGGCTGCGCTCGTTGTGCATCAGGAGAAGGATTTCTGAGGGTGTGGACTCTGGGTGGGTGCACGTGATCGGGCGGTAATGTTAGCCGCTGGCCCGGGAGCCTGACGGCCAGGGAGCGTCACCGCCGTCACTGCCCCGCAATGAGGTCAAAGGGGCAGCAACCATGACTGCTGCACGTGCACACAGATGATGACAGAGCCAGGAGCGCACACCATCCCTGGGGTGTGTTTAGGGCTGTTTTTGTATTTTGCATTGAGCTAAATGACCATTGCTGCTCTACTGCTATCCTTAGACAGACAGCATTAAAGGGAGCCAGAGGAAGTAAATGAACGAGCCCTGGCGTTCTCTCATGACGCCATTCTGCTGTACAGCTGCTCTGGGTCAATTTAAATGCCCGTTTGGCAGCCGAACACTCATCTCTACCTTCAGAGCCGTACGACAGGCATTTCTTCATACTAACACGCCGCGCATCCACAGAAGCACCAGTGCTATGAAAAGCAAACAAGAACTAATAACCTCCAGATATTACAAGCTGAGACAGACTGCACTTCCTCTCCTGTACCAACGTCTAACGAGCTGTGTGAACATTCACGTGCTTTACCGCTGCGCGCAAACTCGCCGCCAACCACGGAAAGCGAACACGGCGCCGTTAAAACCGTCTGTGATACTGGGATGCGGGAGGGCTAACACAAACCAGTGTTACCAGAGAAAACAAGAGTGTTTAGCTTGATCACCTCATGGATAGACGCCAGTTATGGAGGTTTACCAGGCCTGGGGGAACGCTGCCGCAGCCACAGCCAGGCGCCGGACGGGACCCGTCTGTTCCAGATGTCCGCGCGCCTCACAGGCCTTTCATTTGATTTAGTTTTGATTTTAACCCGTTACAGTGAGCATTTGTTGATGCTTTCGGTGCTTCTCAGAGCAGACCTCACAGACCCAGCCTGTCCCTGACGTGACCCCCTATGGCATCCTCGGGGGCCGACGCTGAGAATGGAAAGGTGTCCCGTCAATATGTAACCCATATCAGACCACAGCACCCCCACCCCCACTCCCACCACTACCCCCCACGCTGCCCGAGGCTGAGACACCACGGCTGACACTTTTGACCTCCCGGTGCTCTTAAACGACAGCGGGCCGTATGTCCAGAGGCGTTGCTGTCCGACACGAACACCAGCTCACAACCAAACACACATGCTTGAAGTAATTAAACACTAATGCAGCATTAATGCATCTAAATAAAACTGGATATGCCTCACACATTATACCCTGTCCGCATACCAGCATGTTAACCATGTGGAAAAGCACTCCATTTACCCGAAAGTCCCTACTTTCATGCTGCTGTTTATTATGTTAATACAGGCAAAGTGCTCTGATGTCTGAACCTAATTTCGCATTCGGTTTATTTATAGGAAAACTGTGTAGGTAGCTAATATCCAGGCATCTCTGCTGACACAAATGCATTTTCCCTGAACCTAGACAGAGCAGCAAAATGTCAGCGTTCATCTCCACATAAACATGATGAATTGAAACGTAATACTACTTGTAATGGCACATATGTGTCACGTTACATATTAAGACTGTGACTCCTTCGAGAGGACGCTATATTTAAAAGTGTGTTTTATTTGCTGACAGTCTTAATAGGCTGGCATGGATAGTTCCTGCGCAGGGCCAATGGGGCACCGGTCTCAGTATGGTTCAGTCCAGCTGGGCAGCACAGGGGGCCTGCGATCAGTACCACGCAACTCTGATAAACGCTCGCGCTCCTGCAGCTTGCTTTTGCTTGCCTCTGCCACTTCCTGTCACCATGAAATTTTAATCAGGCATTTAAAATAAACAGGCACGGTTAAGGATCTCTGCCACGTCCCGTGCACACGGGGGCCGGAGTCTCTGACAAGCTGGGACGGTATGACAGACCAACTTCCTGTTACTGATGTGCTGCCGCACATCTATCTCACCAGAGTAATGTGAAAAAACTTCATCTACAGTACATTGCACAATAACACGATGACAAACCAGCAGCACTGGAGGGTGACGGCACCACAAACTGCAGTGAACAAAGAAATAAAGTTACCCAGAAAAATCTAAAGGTGTATTTAAGCATGCTCCCGCTAAACAACGTCCTTTTTTGTTGCCATACATACTGACTAAATGACTACAGTGAACAGTCCATAAATCAAAAGTGAAAATGTCAAGTCTTCAAGGTTGGATAAATCACTGGCAGGTTAAAGTCAGTGAGAAAGCGGCCAAGCAGCAACGCACGCAGGAAATGCGATAACAGACGGTGCCGCTCGGCTAATAAGGTCAGGGCCCCTCTCATTCTCCAACTGCAGACCAACGTTCATCAGTTCTGTTACGGGGAAAGGGGAGAGACAGACCGAGCTCAAGGTGAAGCTGACACGTGGCGCTGAAGGATTTGCACGTCGAGCAGCTGAGGTACTTCCTGTGGCGGGGAGGGCCTCGCCGGCCGGGTGTCCGCGCCTGCCGCAGTCCTCCGCCTTCTGCCCACGTGCACACATGGAGCTGTTCGCGCTCTTTAATTGGCCTGTCCTTTCTTAAAAATATTGTTCTCTCACACAGGTGACCAAGGCACACACTGCAATGTGATAAATTTGATAAATGTGTGATAAATGTGCTTCTGCCAAACAAACCTCCCAAGCAAACACATAAATTACAGCTTCCTGCAAGAGGGGCGCATGGTCTGTAACTGCTGAATGACGGCGACTCCTGAAACGGCACCTGCCGGCAGTGAACGCGGTTCCGTTTCCCTGCTAATGAAATAGGCCAGTCCTGTGCTTTCTGGACTCTACTGCAACACAATCATGCTGTTGCTCTGACTCAAGCCCTGGTTCTGGAGGGAGCCTGTTTATTCACTATTTATGAATAACCTTTGGACCACTGCACTACTACACACGAGCTACACTAGAAAATTTGAACGATTGAGGGCTGGAAATTCTATGTAGTATACTTTCAAACGTTCTTCGTGGAAATAATCACTCAAACCAAACGTGAACAACAAAAACCAACAATGTAGCACAAATCTCAGTCTTCCTGGGGCATCAACAGTCCATGTTGCCAGGCTGAAGGTCTTGTGTGGCAGATCTGCTCCGCGATTACATTAGGTGGTCCCCACTCTCCACGCCCCTGGTTCAAGCCTGACAACACGGAACTTTCCGGCACACTGCGAGCCTGGGTAGTGTGCAGCGTGTGAAACAGAATGCCACAGAAACCACCACTGTAGACATGCTACTGAGCAGAAGGATGTGTTATTTCGCAACCAGCATCTCACCCTCCCCCCTTGGGATGCTACATTTGAGAAGGCTCTCCAGAGCAGCAGTAGTTATGACACTCAGACTGTACCCTGGGATGCTGGAAAGATGCTTCACAAGGACCTGCAAGTCCCTGATGGCTCATCGCTACAAGATCGTAGAAGTAGGAAAGTGATCTAAATGTAGTGTCAAAATGGGCCACAAGCCTTTGTAATGAGTCATTTAGTACGAGGTCTAACTTCATTTGTTTTTTTTGCATCATTTTAAATGTCCTTCCTAAGTCACATGATCTTCCTCATGTATTATTCATATATAAGCATCTAAGAGCAGCCACACTACCCGTCTTATTTTTTGGAACGAAGATGTATTAGTAAAGCAAAGCATTGGCTAGCCACAGAACAGGCCTGAGAGTTAGAGCCGCGAGGACAGGCCTGCAAAAGGGTCATGACCTTTGGCCTTACAGAGATCTGGACCCAGCTCCCAGAATGAGAAGCGAACAGGACCAGCAAAGTCACAGATGAGTTCAGTGTGTTCTGTGTTTTATTTTTTTGATTACATTTCTCACTTGCATTCTTTGAGAGGAAGCTCTTTTTTTAAAATCAGCCGACAGCTTTCTGAATACGCGTCCTGTGTTAACCGGCAAACCTCGAGTGATGAGGCCTACTGAGACTGCTGGGGACTATTGGCGTGTCGCCGTTTCACACCACTCCAAAGCTGTTAGCAGATTATCTTATGTCATCACACTGCTCTCTGAAACTGTCGTCTGTGGGCTGTCTCTTGCACAGAAGGTTAGCTCCATAATCCATCAGTGTTAACGGTATTCCCTAATTGGTTCCCAATTAAAAAGGTAGATCCAAACAAGTAAATCTGACATTTTTGCCGAATCTCCTTTACAGATAATAAAAGAAAACATTCTATTTTTACAAAACACTCTCATAGTTATAGCGAAATATTTACTCAGCCAAAATGCATTGTATCAGTGTATTAATCTAACTCGATTACTTCCAACTGCAAAGTGCAATTTTTTTATTTAAGAAAATAGCTATCTGGTTGGTAACTGACAGCGCACATAGCTTACATGAATTAATATGGATAACAGAACAGGACTGCAGGACCAGCCTAAGTAACGACAGCCAGCTTTTTCAAAGCACTTATTATGTAGAGCATTGTTTGTGCTTGCAACAGCTTAGGGGAATCAGTGGACTATTACCAGTTGTGTACAATCAACCCATTATCTTGACACGATAGCACATCTCAATCAGTCTAATGACTCCACTGATGCTGCATTGATAATATGAATCTCACTTCCAGCTTTGGGCCTCAGCTCTGCTAAATATGAAAATATAATCACCCCACATCTATTCAAAGAACCTAAAAATGGATTTAATCACTCCCCTTTTCCTATCTTCAATATGCAATTACAACCGACTGTCACTTGAAGACTGTTGGAAAACAGATCTGTGAAGTTATGTCTTCAATAGTGTTACGTCACCCTGCAGTTCCTCAGAGAGAATGTACGTTCTAGCAAACTAAGTACTTGGACAATCCCAAAATAAGACCTTGTACTCTCCCTGCAGAGGTTCCACTCTCACAGATGCAAAAGCTTGCTTCATTCATAACAAACATAAACGCTACTTTGTAGATGTAGAGAAATATACCTTCCCTAACGGCCTGTTACTTGAACAGTATCTAGGAACTGAATGAAAATGAGGTGAATCACATTATAATATATATCTCAAATCATATTTCTAAGCATACTGTACATTGTGTTTTTTTCCTCCAACAAGATGTACACATAAAAGAGCTTCAGGCATTTGGTATACATGGTGTTTGCTGATTGAGGTAACACTGCTGATAGGTTCATGGACTGGGTCCACAGCAAGAACGTAACCGCTTGTGAATTCCACTCAGATATCCCTGTGAATCTCACCACCGGCAGAGGGGACGGGAGACACTGCCACTGCAACAGAAGGAGGATGCACAGCACATCTGAGGCATCGTGGGTCATTAGAGGCAGCACTCGCGGGAAGAAGATAAAGGCTAGCGTTGGGGGAACGCGATTCATCACTATTACTGCAGTCAGTGTCAGCGAGAGAACGCACGACACACATGCCTCTCTCCCAATAGCCTCATCTCATTTTACAAACAGAACAGGGTCTGCTGCTCAGACACCCAGCCTCTTATTTACTGTTCCTGCCACTTGATTTGATTTCTGCATTGAGAAAACAAATTCCGCTCACTCTTGATGAAATCATTTTAATACGGTCTAAATTATTGATTCATACCAAGTCTTTTACCAGCAGTGAGAATGCTTGTTATGTGGAAAATCATAAAAATAAACACACTGAATTCTTCTTGGGTAAAACCAAAGAATATGATTCTTTTAAACAAATTAATATTTAAACATCTCAACATAAATTACATTAGTCTCATCTAAGTATTAAAACAAAAACAAAAAAAGGACATTAAAAATAAGATGCTAAAACTTTAATTAAGTGAGCCAGGGAAGCGGACCGATCAGGCGTCACAAACAAGAAAATACCAGGTCCGATTTCCAGCCTATTCTGACCCCTTCTTGCTAACTTAACCCATGTTTTTTGGAGCTAAATATAAGGCATGCTCACCAGCAGAGGGAGGACACTGACCAACAGCACCCTAGAAGTCAGGCCGCTCTCATACAGAGAGAGACAGGCCGCCGGAGGTTCAGGCCTTCCTCACGCTGCTTTCAGACAGAGGGAGCAGGGCTCCCTCCCCCCAGTTTAGCTGGCCGCTCATATCCAAATCATGCCTTCCTTTAGACTTATTAAGAAGGACAAGCTGGGGATTTGAGGCCTCAGCTTCTTGTCGTTGTTAACAGCTGTTGTTTTCACTGGGGCCGTAGTGAGGATGCTAATTGTCGATTAAGACCTTTCATTAAGGAAATTACAGCCGCAACAACCTCACACGATTCCAATCTGCCGCAGCAGCTCCAGGAGGCGGCGCTGGCAGGCCTCAGGGGCAGGGCTCTAGTGCATAGAGTGGAAAGGCACGGTGCCTAATCTGACCCCACGTGTAGCCAGACGACGCGGCCGACTGCTCTTAGCCGTGCTAGCTCTCTGCCATCTTACAGGGCTGGAAAGCTTCCAGCTGTCTGCTAACCCTGCAAATGTAGAGCTGTGCCGCCTAAATACCCACATGATGCTAAAGGGGGCATTATGAAGCTGCCACGCACCACACGGCCCGGCGACAAGAGATGACGCAGCGTGACGTTCTGTGCAAAAATGCAGCAGAATATGCAACATTCTGTCAGACGGTGCCGAACAACATAGCACTGCGGCAATCTGTCAGTTTTCCACACCGGCTCGCCGCCCAGTAAAAAGCAATGCTTAAACAGGAACAAAAAAAAATATATCAGACATTACCAGCTGATACGGCAGCCTCCAGCCCTGGTCTGCTGCCTAAGTAAGAACTAGTTTATGACACAGCAGAGAAATGGCTTTGGAAATAGGGAGGTGACACCCATCGCCTTGGTGCTTGAGGCCAGGTCAGCGAGGCCACATTTGGGTGGGGGCTATCAATGACAGAGAAGAGCTGTTGTTGATGACCCTGCACCCCATGCTCCTCACATGCCCATTTCCTCTCACTCCGTTTTCCAATCACACTCGACAGGCTTTCACCCGCATTAGCTCATGTTCTAATTTATACAGAATATTGATTTTTTTTTACCAGCTCAGCAGTGCATTTTATTTTCATAACGGTGATATCAGTTATTACAGCGTGACAGAAAAGCTGAATTTTCTTTAAGGCGCAGTGCACTGGCTTTACACTGTGGGACCAACACAGAAAACTGTAGATTCCGTAAGACAGCAGGTGGCACCATGATTTTAGAATCAAACCACCGATTTGCACAAGGCCTGGAAAAGACACATATTGATAAAAAACACACGCGGAGCTATAACCAAATACCTTTAACTGTCTTTTCATTTCCAACTGACACAAACTCATTATCTTCCAATAATACGTTCATTAGAGTAAATTACAAAATATCTGAATGCCCCACTTCTTTCCACTGCTGCCACACAGAACAAAAGATGCTGAAATACATCTGTAGTCTACCACCATACAGGAAAAGAGAGGGTCACCCACAGGTCTCCTGGGGCATTGTATTTTATAAGTTATTCATACACGTATAAATAAGAGTGTGTGTTTACGCGAGCGTGTGGATTATAAATAAATCAATAAATAAATAAAGGCGTGTATTTTATGCACTTGTGCACAGGGCATTAACTGTGGGCTGTAAGTGACACAGACCCAAACATAACACGGCGGACGGCTTGCGGAAATAATCCTTTAATGTACAGGCGCGGTAATGGCAAACGGTAACCAGCGCGAGTTCTCGGAGCGTTTATAAAAGGCCCCGGCACGCAGCGTGGAGCACCGAGGCAATCTCGTGGTCCTGAGCCGCGCTGCAGCGTGGGAGACTGATATCCTGCCGGGAAGGTAATGGCCGGCTCCGGGCCCAGAGTCTTCGTTACTTACGCTGCTTTGCCAGACCAATCTTCCAGTGCATGTTATAGTAGGCCTCATTAGACTGGGCTACCATAAAGAAGAAAAATACATCAACAAATAACCTTGCAGAACCAAATGCTGAAAACTATATAATTCAATAAATAAACACACACACAAACACACACATACAGAAACATGGATACACAGAGTATGGAATTCTCACACTCTCTCTCACACACACAAACACACACACACACACGCATATATATATATATTTACACACACACACAGACACATATATACAGTATGTATATATATATCTTGGTATATATTTTAAATTATACATATTTTTATATATGTACTATAATTCATTTATTTATTTCCCCCCACTTAGTTAGTTCCCTCTGAGCACTTGAAATTAATGTCAGCCAGCAGAAAATAGACAAGGAAAAGTAAAATTCAGCAGTTTCCCAGCAGCAAAGTTATTTATCAAGCTAACAAGGAGGAGAAGCTTCCCGTTTCAACAAGGGGCCAAGGAAATATGCGCCATTAAATTCCAGCTTTGGCTTTTCCATGCAAGAGAATAAAACTGCGACTGTCAGGCGGCTGGGATAAATAGTGGTGCTTGCAATATGGATGCAGCACTCTGCTCAGACGCATTTATTTGCCAGGGTGCCGGCCACAGATTAACTGGTCTGCAACAGTCCCCAGCCTTGAGGGTTGGGGGGGGGGGGGGGGCATGGTTACTTTAAGCCACCCAAAACATCTGATTTCCCAAGCGCATACTGCATGTTCCAGAAGACTAGCACACCAGTGTCTATGTGCAGGTTCACGTATTTAGGGCTTCTTGCATGCAAGCTCCAATGCTGGACCTGCAGCTGCTCTGCTGCATTTGTCTTCTGGTTTTTAAAAGGCTGTTCTAGGTAACTTCAATGGTTTTTCCAGCTTCTTCCTACTTGCGCGGCAGTGAGCGCTCATCAGCACATAGTGCTCACTCGACCTGAGGGCGATGCCCTCACTTCAGGTGTGCGGTTTCTCTCAGTCGCCCATTTCCTGTCTGGTGGTCAGTATGGACTGTGGCAGACTGGACTGCAGATACAGGAAAGACACCATGCCTTTTTCGCTAAGCTCCGAGTGCTCACTGCCCCCAAAGAGTCACTCCTATTAACGGGTTTCCCATCACACCGTGGAGACGAGCAGAGGGTCACTCCAGAATCCAGAGCAGCACTGGAACATGCGGATGGAAAGAAAGATGATGGAGGTGTGCTAATCGCCCATGGCCACAGCCGCCCTCTGGCAGAGACCAGTCAGCACGTTGCCCCTGTTGTTAGCGCCTCAGGAATATAAAGACTTCCTTTGTTCTCTGTTCTATAAAATACTCCTTTATAAGAAGCTGAAGCTAAGTTTAATTAGACACACAGAATAAGACTAACAAGCAAACGGTGGCGGGGGGTGAGCTGGAGGAACAGGCCGGGGTACAGGAGACGCCCAGGGGTACAGCCAAGGTGCTTCTGTAAGAATACATTACATAAAAATGCTGCTAATCAGCAAAACTCATTTAATTCCACAACACCGTATTCAAATGAGCTACAAACAAAGACAACACCACTGCACACCTGCAACTTTTTAAAGCGCCGGCAAGACGTGCCACACGGAAGGCGTAATGGCTGAAAATTTAGTGAGCGGCCATCGAATGAAAGGGCCAGTTTGAGCACGGCTGAGCGCTAAAGCTGCCTTTATTTGTTCCTGCAGAGGCAGTGGTGGGGTTGGCTGCGTGCAGGACTTGGGGGACATTTACCATTTTAAATATTTATTTAGAGTATAGGACCATTTGTTCTGCTCTCATGTGCACAAAGTGTTTATGAATTCATAAACGTGATTCTTTCATTGTCGTTTAAAATGGCCAGCTCAACAGACCTGCTTACACACGCACTTTCGCAACATAATTTCTAGCCACTAGAGTAAACAAAAGCCCTAAATCCAGAATTTTACCATTCGCATCTTCTAATTATGACTAAAGATGACTAAACAAGAGGGCTGAGCCTTTTAACCTGTTTAAATGTCTCAAGGCTCATCCAACCAGGTCTACCACAATGCAGTCAGTGCCGCGTCAGTTTCACCTCATTCTCAGCCTGAACTTGATGCTTTCAAAGATCAGAAAATTAAGGCCCCCGCTTCAATTTTTTTATCATAAAAATAATTAGAAAAGTGGAACAACTGTTTCTGTGTGTTCACATGCCCCAAGCCGAATCAGAGGCACCTTGAGGACTTAATTCAAACCTAATTTGGAAAGCTCATTATTTTCCATGCCTTTAAGAGCAAGCGGAAAGAAGCGGAAAGAATCCCAACTCTTGGCACTGCCCCACCCCCCCACCCCCAAAAAAACACACACAGACTGCCTTCAACCAGTTACACAACCTTCGATGGCATCGCTGCTGTTGGCTTCACCCCTGACACACCAAAGTGAAAAATGAGCAGTCAACACTGCATGACCAGAAAGCAGTAACACATCAGAATGTCCCCGGATGCAAACAGCAAGCCTTTATACTGGCAGGTCCACTTCATGCTTCAAAATATCACAGCATCTACAGGCCCTCAAAGCTCCTTCTGTCAACACCTACAGCAGCATCATATGTTTGGTTTCTCTTCCTTCCTTATCTCATTCTTTAATTCACGCTGTGTTAGTATCAAGTCCTGTACTGCATTGATCCACCATGCAGCAGAAGCACATGGCCGACAGACACCACAAACCTGCATAGCATGCATAGAACCCTTAGAAAATTTCAGAACTCACCCACATCTTTTGTGTAAATCTTTGAACACAGCACTGATTTGTCTAATGGCATTTTTCTTTTATCAAATTGTGTTTTTTACATTTCCACGTTGAGGGGAAAAAAAATCACAGTCTTTACAGTCCTTCAAAGAAACTAGCAATCACTGCATCTCGAACAAGATAAGGGAGCAGAATGTCATGACAGGATTTTAAATCAGTGCTGGAAATTAGGTTTCTGAAGATGACATACTATTCAACACCCATGGAGAAGTATATTTTTAACCTTAAAGCTAGACCAGACTATCCTCAGTCACTGTACTAAATATAACTCGCACGCAAACAGCAGCATGTCTGCCATTTCCATCTGAGGAACGGCGGGAACAGCAAAGAGCAGCAGGGCACAGGGAGAGTGACCGAGTCAGAGAGCCGCGTGAGTCAAGGGGGCGTGTGGCCGCGATGGACCCCCTAACCCACATCGGACACACATTACCTCTCCAATCACTCCCCTTGAAGTGTACAAGGACCATGCCGAGTCCATTCTGCAGAAGTGAAACAGATGGCAAACACTACAGATGTGAGGAAAGACCACCGTGGCTACATGTCAGCCTCCACTCACAGTCTTCCTAGGGCCAACTCTACTAAGTGTTTCTTGACTGACGGTTTCTGCTTTAACCCCGGTCAACACTTTGGAGACCTCTGTGGGTTTGTCACAGCTTTTCTAACCCCTTGAATTCAGTTTTTCGTTTGGCATAGGGTTACTGCGACTTAAAGGCAGTCCTAAATACAGTGCTACTGCCTACAGCACGTGTGAAGGAAAGAACGAAATCGGGTGAAGTGAGGGGTTCCATGTTAATGAGCCCATAGGCCTGTACAGCTCCAGCCTCCCCCTCTGTCATATCACAGCTACAGCCTTTAACATTCATAAAAAATGGATGAAGGACATTATGGCATGTAGCCATAAAGGCTGTTGTCAATTATCAACGTGAAACATGCTTATTAATCACAAAAGTGTGGGGTGTCCGTTCCCTCCTGGGGCTCTGCGTGAGGCGATGCGCCGTGCCACCACGCTCTCTCACCGTTCTCCCATTGAGTCTTTGAACAACCTTCTAGCCTTTTACCCCGAAGGAGATAAAAAGTCATTTCAGGGGTTCCTGTTCTGCAGGCTCGCTATCTTAACAACATTGATTTTGAGCTATTAGTTAGGTTCTCCCCAAACGAGCTTGATGGGCCGAATGGCCTCCTCTCGTTTGTAAATTTCTTATGTTCTTATGTTCACAGCAGCCCTGACCCCGAGACCCCCCCTCGGACACCCCGCGTGCTGGCCAGCCTGTCAGTCACTTTGAGGAGTACGACCGGACACCCATCTTCGCAAGAAAATGGAAAGGAAATATGAAATATTGAAGCCAAGCTGGGGGCCAGCGTGGTCGGCTCAGGGCAAGTTCAGGACATAGGTGGCCAGGGAGGATGGGGTACTCTGCAATCTCCCTCTCAATCACTTCTCAGGGTGAGCGCTCTACGTGCCGCGAAAGCTCATTGCAGGCATCTGCTGCTCGGATCCGCATAAAATAAAGGTGACTTCAAGCAAGCAATTAAACAGAAGGCCGATGGCCACGCCTCCATTTGTGAAAATGTGGGAGATTTCAATTAAAGTAAAGCCATTTTGGCAATTTACTACTGCACCGACAAAACAAATGCTTTCATGCATCCAAACACTACCTACCTGTGTTACGTCCGCCACAGCCTACACTATAAAGAGGGCAACATATTCTCAGCTGTGACAGCTGACAAAAATAACAACACTTAATCTGAGGATGATTTGTCCTTGTCGCTACATTAGGCTTTAGTCTGTGAGCTCTGCCATTAAGGGTGGCTGCATATCAGGCAGTGACCTACCTGACGCCTATCTTAAAGGCGAAGAGGAAAAGGAAACAATGTGAACAGAGCCTCCTCAGCAAACCAGCATGGTAATGGCTAAGTATTGTTCTCATTTAGATGTGGGTCAGCTGGGTGCTAACTAACTAACAAACAGCAGCTGCTTCTGATAGAAATAAGGCTGGCTGCTTTGAAAGGCCCCATAGAGGGAATAAAGCGATTTCCTTTTTGGGTAGCTGCTGATTTGAAGCAGCTGTGGGCTCCCAGCTGGGCCATCCTGATGGAAGGCGTGAGGCGCTGGTGCAACACCACGGAGGTTCACGCGCCACACACTGCCCTGGTCCAGGAGCAAGCAGGGGCACACAGCGACAGGGGCACGGAGGAGACGCAGCGGGGACACACTTGCCTGACAGAGAACCAGCCCACCCCCCTCCCCACTTCCCCCCACAGACTCCAGAACATTTTGCAGCATGTCCACCGTTGTGATACCTCCTGTGGGCTCACTAGGGAGTTTAACTACAGGGAGTTAGGAAGAGAGCAAAAAAAAATAAAAAAAATCTGGTTCACAGCTTACGTAGCTTAACGCTCTCTGCAGATGCCACCTGACTAATGAAGAGCGGCCCATCCCACTCGGATACGCGATACCTTCAATGACTGAGGAAGCAATGAAAACGAGAATTTCTTCTCACCATACGCTGAGATTTCTGATAAAGCGTAAAATCTGTTTCGGGACTGAACAAAATGAAGAAAATGAAGACTATAGTAAAGGGTGCTCCAGAAGAGCTCACATGTACCCGACGGGCTGCACATACACGCCACACTCGGTATAAGGAGCTCTGGATCATTGCAAGCCTCATTTAAGATTTTTTGAAATTACCAGAATGGAGACCCCCCTAGGGGAAGGGTGAAATTGAACTACTATTCATCTCTCACTTAAAAATGTCTGATTTCTGATTCCGCACATGAAGTGTGTTTAAACCGGAACGTCAAAAATTGATTCTAATTAATGTTTCCCTCAATAATTCAAATGCCATTTTACCTGTCATGGTCAATGCTAGGTGGAATTTAAAATAGACATTAAAAACTGAAATGCTTTCACTTCTGTCTACAATTCAACTGGATATTCCATGCCATTAACCTCACTAGAAAATGACAGCAGTTAAACCATGCCTAAAGAAACAACCTTTATTTCTGACGTCCAAGGGTTATTATTTTTTTCTTCAGACTGCGCTTCTCTAACAAAAAAAGTTTAAGTACAGGAATCACTTAGCGCTTAGCAAGAACCTAAAAGATATGCTTGCTGGGCGATAAAGAAGTTTAAGGACATCACCAAAACTGGTGATGACAGCGAGTTATATAAAAAATAAAAGTAGGTCATTTAGAAAACAGGATAATTGTTCATCATAAAAGATCCAGATTACAATGTTATCAGAAGAGAATCAAATACTAAATTCACACAAATGTAGGAAAATCCAATGTTTTTGACAAGAACAACTAACAAGAATTTCTGTAGGATGCATATTCAGTAAAGATTTTGTTTGGAGGTGATCAGGAAAATCTTCCAACGGCTAAGCATAATTTTACTTTTGCTAGTTACCTCTGGCAAATCCAAACCTACATGTTTGTTCACGGCAGCACCGACATAATATTTCCTCTAAGTGTGGCATTTCAAAGCGTTTTAGAAAAGGCAGACGCTATTTCCATTACCAGTAGAGAAAATGAGTAATAATTTCAAAAGAATACATATCCATGATGAATGTTCCATAGTGGGTTGCTATTATTTAATGCACGTAAAAAATATGTATAGTAGCAACATAGTTGTATAACACAGGCAAGTGGCACTATTTAATAGTGAGTCATTTAAATAACATCCAACCCAATGAATCCAGCTTAGTAAAAGTATAAAGTAGGGAAAATCATTTATTTTCAAACATTTAAATAACATCTCTGTTTATTCTACTATAGTACTCTTCACTAACCATTTCAACAAATGTATTCAGAAGGCCTTAAAGAATTCAGTGTGCTACTGGTTATCAATACTTACTGTGATAAAAAAAATCATCGTATGTTACATATTCAAATAAGTATAACAACTCTAACCCTAACCACCAACACTGCCACGACCAGTACCAGTAGCAAGTATTGGTAGTTATTTTACAATATAGTGGAGAGGCTTAAGTAGATTATAATTTTCCTTTAAGATTTCCTTTTCAAATAATTAACTAAGGAAGACATTCTTGTGAATCATGGTTAACACACTGGGGGGTGGCATGTTGGAATTTACCTCAGACTTCCAGGCCAAGGACACGGGATCTTCTCTATCACAGGTGTAGAAACTTTCTTGAGGACCTGACATAACATACACAGGAAGCAAGATCAACATGCAGCAAAGAAAACAGAGGCTTAATCATATATACAAAACAAAACAAAACAAAAATACACAAAAAACACACAGGTTGCACAAGCAAACAGTATTACGACTGTTTCCTTCATACGTTTTCTGCATTTTAAAAAATAATAGAATACCCAAACGAGCTTGATGGGCCGAATGGCCTCCTCTCGTTTGTAAATTTCTTATGTTCTTATGTAACAGAAAACACATATTTCAATACAAACAGTTTAGCCAGCCTTATTATTTCTGTTACTGAAACTATTACAAATGCAACAAAAAAAATCCACATTGATAAATTAAAATAGCTCAGGGAGTTGTCATGCAATTTGTGATACTGTTATTGAAAGCCACTGTCTACATCAATACTTATCTGACATTGTATTAAAATCACACATGTATGTTGAAATGAAAATTTACATGGGATGGAACAAAACAAAATACACACTACAATATACATAAACCAAAGCTTTCATAAAGATTCCTGTTTCATGAGCAAGTATATTCAGTGGGACAGCTAAAAAAATCTTTATTGTAAGGTGTTGTCTATTATACAGTATCCAGTCAGTTATGCATCCTCTAGCAAACTAACAAAGGGACCAACGGTAGCAGCTGGAGTGGAAAATCATGCAATGGAGCATAACTTTTAAGAACACTGACTTCTCCCTGCTGCCTTCACCATTCTGCTAAACAGAGCATATTCTGCAGAAGATACAGGCAGACAAAATCATCAGAGAACCAGCTGAGAGACAGCTCTCATTTCTATATCCTGTAAGTTGTTACCAAGCATACCCACTAAGACGGTGTGTGTGTGTGGCTGTCACAAAGTCACCCTGGAGTCCAGGTGGATACCACAGAATGACCACAAGCCAGAACCAGAGCATGCAGATGATCTTACTTGTAAAACTTACCATCAAAACTACGGATTTTAGGTCATTTCAATCCTGCCGATCATATTGACATTTTGTTACATTTACTAGTTTTGGGGTCAGATCTTTGTATCTTTTATATACAAGGTGTGCTAGCAAATTTTCAACATAATATAGGCTTTATCTGTATTGCCTCAAATTAAGAAGTAAAAAAAAAAACCATGCCAAAATTAATTTTGAGTTTGAAGCCTGTGCCAGAAAGTCACCACTTTGAATCCCATAACCAGCAAAGTAATCATGTCACTATTGGGCCCCGGAGCCAAGGAATACTGGAATAGTGGCGGACCCTGACCCTGCGCTCAGACCCCCAAATGCTCACCCATATGTGTGCCTTATAGGAGAGCAAGATGGAATATGGCAAATCCAAAACATGACTATCCATCTGTGATTGTACAAATGGCACATATCATTGTTATTATTAAGCATGACATTTATGTATTTTCTTAAACATACACCGGTGTGTTTACATAATTTCTGTCAGGCCCCAGCAGAGTTTTTATTTTATGGGGGAAACCTAATGAACATTCAAATAAACATTAAATTAAACACAGAAAACCGGCCGTGATGCTCCCATAATCTTTTCACCACACGGCGCCGTCATTAGCTTGGCGTTTCGATACCTGCTAGGTGCTGCGGCAATAAAATTGACACAAAGGTATAATATCTTGGTTTATGATTCATAAATACACTAAGCAAGATTTGCATGAGATAGAACAGAACTAAATGAAATATATACATATATATAGCCTATATATAATTTGGGCCACTGTCTGAGCTAACTTCGCTAAGCTAAACAACATACGCCTTAAATAAAAACGATCCCATCATAAAATTATAAAATAAACCGCACAGAAGGAGCCTGTCCACTTAATGCCAATCAAAATTTTCTGTATTTTATAGCACTGCTCTGTAAATAATCTTTAATAAAAGGTGCAACGCCCGCCCTTGACCTGTAACCATCAGTTCTGACAATCGGCTAGTTAGCGGTTAGCCGGCGAAAAATGTTCGGCTAATTCTGCTGATGAAACGTCACCAGACTGTTTTTTGGTATCATTGAATGGGGTATTGCTGTTGTGTTGTTTATTGTCATTTTCGAAATATACAGTTAACATGTTTTGCTTCGGGCGGATAACCAGGACTGCACGCCCCTGGATGCACCCAGAGGGTTCCCTGATTACGAACAGCGCAAAGCTGGTTTGTTACAAGTAACAGTAAAATAAAAAAGATAACACATGGAAACGCGGTGTTTTTTTCCCTATTTTAAAAATGAGTCCGTACTGCTTGTTCCTTCATCCAGTACGGGTGGATATCTTTAGCTGTTCAGCGTTGAATTTGTGATCGCCCATTCGTCAAAATTCGAAATACATCCACCAAATTCTGGCAAAACCTGTAGTCCTGTACTTTTTCTGTCAGTCTTAGGTTTATCAAAATATGTCAAATATTATTACAATTATGCCAAGAGGAGCATCTTGCTAAACAATTTCTAAATTATGTCATCATATATTTAGGCATTTACTTTAACAAAAAATGTGATTAGGGTATGTACACTGTGTGTGTGCGTGCGTGTATCACATTTTGAAGAAAAAAAATCTGATAATCCTATACAGAATGATAGAAGAATTGGTTAAGAAATATCCATCCTGGAATTCCTAGCTTTAAATTTATGGAGAGAAATTAAAAATCTAATCTGTTTTTGGTAGCCTGGAACAGCTTAGGACGTTGGACTGCCATTCAGGTACATCTGGTTTATTTGCAATTGCATGATAGGTACTGCTTAAAATGGTTAACTCTTTGACCTTTCAGGATGTAACATCTTTACAATTATGTCTTTCAGTGAGCACAGTAGAGCTGATTAAAACCGGAAAGACTTTCTGTAGGCTAACTCGAAGGAACTCATGAATCTTTTTCCGGCTTGGCATATTTCAGGTGAGGAGAGTAACTGTAAATCCTTACATCCCTGTTTTAAACGACAATGTGTCCTATTCATCTTCGCTAAGCTTATTTAAAAGGAGCAAAAATGGACCCTAATAGATTCAGCCAAGATTTCACAGTAGCTAATATAAAACCCATGAAGGCTCCATGGATGAGGTGAGATTTCTTTAAACTATAACATATAACAACTACTTTGTTTTACATCACATTGTTGTTTAAGTATGCATTTAAAGTTCTTCTTGTGTTGTCATGGGGCTTCCTCTCTGGACTCATCCTCCCCCCGCCCTGGTGCTAAGGTGAATTGTAGCTACCAAGTTGCCCATGAGTGTAGCTTGTTAAGGGGTGACCATCCATCCTGGGTTGCACCTTGTCTTTCACCCATAGGTTCTGCAACCCCCACCCCATGACCCTGAATAGGACAAGCAGTTACAGAAAATGGATAGAGTGTTGGATTTAGAATACAAATTAATAATCTGACCTTACCGGTCAAGTCTGATCAGACATTATGGAGGCCAAAATCTCTGCAGCCAGTCACAGGATTACCAGAGGATGTAAAGCTCACCTAATAGGAACCCTTACAGGTGCAGGTCCACTCTGCCTCTGGTTAAAAGTTCTGTGCATATCCACATCCCGTCACGCCAGGAACAGGTTCTTGGCACATTCATTTAGAAAATGTTCCGCTCTTAGCTTCTCTGAACTGATTTATGTCTATCAGCTTTTCTCCAGCCCTTGTGACAAATTCTATGATGACGATGATGGATCTCTGCTGTGACTCTGGATGAGTCAGAATACACACACTCATGACTTAAATGCATAGAGTGAGGAAGGACAGATTACAGAAGGTTCCATATCAATCCGGTGTAAACTGGCCCTCACAAAGTCTTATTAAGCTTCCCTCCCCCAACAAATGTCCTTTACTCTAGTAATTTACTCTACCAAATCCACCCTGCAGATAGGGACCAGGTATCCTTTAGGGCTGATTCCATCTCCCCCAGAAGAGAAAGCAAACAAAAAAATCAGATTTTGAAAGGCCTTGTCCGGTCACCTTGCTTGGCTGTGAGATCAATGTCTCTTTGGCCTGGCTGTCTCAGCCATCTTCAGGAAAGACAGGGTTCTGCGGCCGGCCAAAGCCCCTATTGAGATGCAGGTACAGCACAAGCTGGGCTCAGCTCCAGGATGCCTTATGCTGGCTCTCTGACGTGTCCTTTCTGCAAGATTTAAATGGCTCAATAACCGCTTTCTTTCATAAAAATAAATTCATAAATAAGTCTCTGGGAGAATACAAAACATACAATTTGTGGAAAACACATAAAACAGTAAAATATTGTGTCCAGGTTTTTTTTAAAGCACAAAATTGTATATAATGAGCTATGATCAATTGCCTTTTGGTGTTTTGTATTTTATTTTTACGATATTGAACTGTTTCACTGTTCAGTAAAAATTGTGCAATTTTGTAAAAGATGTATGTTATTTGCTTTTCCATTATGAGGTTATTTTGTGTCGGCTTTATTCAATATGAAGCTACAGTTCCCCCTCCTCACCTCGTATTTCCTGCTGATATTCATGGGACAAGAAACCACTGATTTTTTAAATAAATGAAAGCCTTATTGCATCAAAAAACTGGAAATAGGCTGTCATAGTACTAAGTGCCTAGTTTCGATACACATTCCAGTGAGAATCTGCACCGGTGTGCTACCTGGTCCTGGTGCACTCAGTCTGCGATGGCCCTGGTAAGCGCTGCTCATTCCTACAGGCCACACTGTCTGCATCTGCCAACCTTCATCAAGCAATCAATAATACTTGAAAGAGAGTGGGTAATTCCTTCACTTTAAATGTGAAAAATAATTGCATCTCCTACAGATGAACGATGTAGCAGTGCTTTCTTTCACAAAACCATATCATTTGGATTATTTTAATACTTATTTAATTAAATTAAAGTTAATTAAAGTGATTAATTACTATGTAATAAGTGCATCTGTAGGAACAGAAGCATGCAAGTGCTGTGACCTCATGAAATTAGGTGGTAGCTCTCACCAAGTCGGAACTGGACAGCTTTTACTAATTAAATAGATAACCGGGTAATACCAGTAAATAAATGAGAAAAAATTATTGAATTTAGAAGATAAACCACGGGGAAAAGGAAATCAATGTATGCATGCAAATATCTACCTGTTAGTGGAGCATTCTGAAAGAAGAGAATCAAGGGGCACTTCAACAGGAATCATTTGACGGTGAGTGGGGGCAGAGTCACAGTTCAGTTATTAGGTTTGCGAATAAATGCCACATAACTCATTTTTACTGAGCTCCTGCAAAGTCCAAAGAAACAGGCATGTTGCCCTGAAATGATGGACTGACGGACAAACTCACACGATTTAAATCACTTTGAATTAAAACATGCAGACGCTATGTAAGTCAAAGTGAGTCAAAGCATTTCTCCTTGACCGTAAAATGAAAATCTGCATTAACTTTCTAGAGGCTGCTGACCTCAAAGATGTGTCTATCCCTTTTTTTTGGTACATGCTAAATAAATGTAAATAATTTCTCTAATTTAAAATTTAGAGAGGTTGGTACTGGCTTGTGTATTGATTGACCTCATGGAAAACATTTCTTTATGGAGAAATGTGCATTGTTGCATGATGGAATATTATACTGAAGTCCTACCTGAAGTTTGAAGTTTATTGTCATATGTACAAAGTACAGCGTACAGAGCACAATGAAATTCTTACTTGAAAACCCCTC
>JAODKC010000009.1:2037935-2110023 GCA_026777985.1 Mormyrops attenuatus
TTTTTTTCAGGGGGGGGGGCCCGTTCCAAAATCCCCCCCTTCCCCCCCCCCCCCCCCCCCCGGTGCCCAAGATGATGGATGATGGAGACACCGCAGGTCTGAGTGAGGAGTGTGCTGGTGTCAGGCCATCAAGCCATAACAGGGCACAGCCCATGTGCAACACAGAATTAGACCTTGAGGGGAAAATAATGTGTGCGTCAGGCAGCGCAACGCCAAGCCCCTCTCGGGAAGTGAGGAGCACTCCTGTGCCCGTGCTTCCACATAAAACACAGTCAGCGGTGGGAGGTGAGCTGCAGTTTACTACACGTTTAGCTAGAGGAGAACCAAAGGCTTTATTGCTGACACAGGTGATTCTAGGTCTGCGGTGCTCTTAATTCCAGATAGAGGAAGTTGAAACTCTTTGCCCGGTAATGCTGAAAAGGCATCAGAGAAATGCTCAAAAACACAAGAAGTCAGTAAATTCCTGGGCCGGAAACAGCTCGACTGTAGTGTGTGCTGTGGCAGGGGGAATGATGGCTCTCTGCATCAGCAGATTATGTGCCAGGGGTGATGCAGCAGAGCTGTTACCAGTGAGGCCGGATATGATGTCGTTTCCCTCACGAGCGGCCGGGCCAGAGCGCGGGGCCGGGGTTCCCCATGCCGCATCCTGGGATCAGCTGTACTAACCCATCCCCCCCACGTCACTGCACTTCCTGCAAGACCTATGCTGACCATATTCCTTTCAGTCAGGGGAGTTAACATCAGTGTGAAGCCGTTTCTTGAGGCTGAGGGAATTCTTGTAGAAATAAATGAAACGAAACTAAACTGACACTGTGAAAACTGTGTCCTCTTTCAGTGAGAATCAGTGACTTTGAATCAGGTTTTAATGCATCGTGCCAGATGCGTGTGGCTCTTTTACACAGTATCACCCCTTGTTTCTGCTCCAGTATCAAGATTAAACACCACTTCAAGAAGCACACCACTAAATGAGCAATCTTTTACATTTTTTTCCAGTATTTTTTCCAAAAATAGATAACAGTGCATAAAAGCAACTTAACATCATACCTAAGCTAAAGTATGCTGTCAGACACTTCTGGAATTTATACCTTCCATCCTCCATATAAATGAACCCAGTAGCAGTGAGAATTAGTCTATGTCAGGATGCCCAGGGAACAGATGATTCGGCACCCCTAGGATGCCAGTCCATCACAGGCCACCCAGAGTTCACCTGTATGTTTTGAAACTAATACAATAATCACATGCAAACACAGGCATACACATGCAAGCACCACACACACTGATAAGGGGCTTGGAACTGCAGCCCCAACCCTTTTATTGGACATCGCTATGCTAAGCCACCCTGCCACCTGCAATTTATACCAGGTGACAAATAGTGAAGCATTTCTGCCATTGTGTGTACAAATAGCTGCAAAACAATAATAGTGAAAGCGCAGAAAGGCTACACATAACCATTGGTGAAATTTGGCCTGTCAAAGCAGACAGTGTGAGCCTCAGGGCATGAGTGCGGCCATCCAGCAGCCATGGTGTGATTTGTGCGCGGGTCGGGAGGAGACACACGGGTAGGCAGAGGAGGTGAAGCCGCACTCGCTTATTTATGTGGCATGCCCCTGTTTGGATGCGCTCATTAATATGTACCTTCTGCTTGAGCTATTGTGCTGTGGGGGAGCATCAAGCTTAGCACGGTGACATCACAAGCCTCTACTTTTAAAAAGAACAGACGGCCTTCCTCACCCTGATTCATCCCTTCCCAGAAGTAAATCCCCCACCCCACACTAATTATTCTTTACGTGACCGTTAGCGGCTGAAAACGGCACGCTGTGATTGGCCGGCAGGGGCGGAGGGATACTGCCGTAAAACTGCCAGCTGTAATTTACTTTTAATGTGCCCCCTTTCCCGTAAGAGAACCAGAGACAACATGTAATAGAAGGGGAGGGGGGCAGGGGTGCCGATGGAGAGGTGCAGGTGAGAGCAGGCACACCTGTGAACAGGCAGTGGGTGTGGCGTCTCCCCTCCCCCCTTATACATCACTTCCTGTGGGGAGTAGCTTTGAACTTTTGGTCACACACACTCCACCCCCATTTTTGCCCCACCCCCTGCGGCGGGATATCGTAGATCGTGCTGGAACTGGGGGTGTGTTCTTCTTCTTGCACCAGTTTTCTGGTTATTTCACCAAACCATTGTTAACTGTTGATAGCCACCAGTGATACTGAAGAATTTCACTAAAGTCTATTAGTTGTTATGACTCCGTTCCCTGAGCTCAACACGCCTTCCGCATCTATGCATGCAGCTGGGCCTGTTCTGACTCTTGAGAAGCCGAGTTGAAGGCCTGAGATCCTGTTAACTGAGGCTCCTGTGTATCTTCCTTAATAGCTGAAGCGCTTGGGCTCTGTGCTGGCGGCCATATGTGTGGACTGCGGCCAACCAATCTCCCACGCTCTCGTGTGCCACATCTGCTTTTTTTCTTTTTTTTTTTTTTAAGTGGCATCACATATTTGAATGTTTCTTTAACACTCTGGGAGCTGGGGTATCAACACAGGATTAGCAAACTGGTCGCCTGGAATAAATACCTCGTAAGTAAACAAGAAACCTCCGCTAGCGCATGAAACATGATGCAGCACATCGTTTGTCCCCTGGAAAAGAGAAGAATAAAAAATGGATCTTCGTGCCAGACGAGGTGCATTGCATATTTTACAAAGGTTTACCGTTTAATTTAAGTTATGGTTTCATTCCAAGCCTAGTTACTTAAAGATTGTTAATATGAGTCGTACACACTTCATTGTTTCAGGATTCAAACTTTATTATAGAGCAGTAAAACTTGCACTTCCACATCCCTGAATCGATGTTAACTGTGTCCTCACATCACACTTACAGACTTGTCATACTCACCTGGCCCACATGCTGGACTTAAAGAATTTGCAGACCAAATCCTCCAAAGTATAAATCGGATGTAATACTATGGGCAAAGTCACTGAATGCTTTAACTTCACATCTTAGATTAGTGTTTCTCAATGCGGACAGGGTCGGGAGACGACGTCTTAGACCTTCCTGCATTTCTAAACTTCAATATGTGCAAGTCCTGGTCCCCAAACCTCAACTAAGGTCCTAAATCGCAAGCATTAGCATGCATGGTGTATAGGGGAGCATTGTGGCTCAGTAGGTAGCCCTGATGCCTCACACCTCAATGGTTGGGGGCCTCTGTGTGTTTGGAGTTCGAATTTTCTCCCCATGTCATGCAGAGTACTCAGCTTCGCTCCTGCTGTCCAAAGACATGCAGTTAGGCTAACTCACATCTCTAAACTGCCCATAGTGTACGATTGCATCAGAATACAAGGGCCTTTCCTGGACAGGCATCCCATCCAGGGTGCTCCTTGTGCCCTGTACGATTTAGGTGGCTCCACAAATAAAATAGTGCAGGCTACTTTAATGATCACTGACAGCAGATGCCAACAACAGGAATAGCCACAGTGAGAGAGATGCTTTGGTAAAACACTGGAACAGTCTGCTGCTGCTCCAACAGTGACACGGGCACTGGAGTGAAATCAACCGGCTCTTGTCCCAACATCACCACAAGTCTATATAGCAGCTAGCCCATTACACAAAGGACCAATGGAGACATAAGGCACATATCCGGCTGTGGGGCTCTCTGTACTGCAGCAGATGCCTTCTACACTGCAGATGTTTGCTTTCTGGCTCCTTAAGGCACGCGCCTGCCTCGTGTGGACAGTACGGACATTTTAGTTTCAGACCACCGGAAACAAAACGTTCCATGTTGATTCCGAATCCATCAGTCAGACAAATAAGTTAAACGACGGTATCCTGGGATTATGAAAGCTGGTCTTAAAAGAACTAGTAGTCGTTCTCATGATTAATGATTTTCATGACTCAGAAGATGGAGGGGTGTAACATACTAAGGCTCCTGAATGTATTAAGATTTAAAACATGGTCTGGTTTTTTTTGTTGTTGTTGTTAAATGATTTGTAGTGGTGAATTACCCCTAAAGTGAATGTTCAAGAAGAGCTGAAGCAGCAGCCAGAACAGAGTAGCTTTGGGGTTTTCTCTTGGTCTTGTGGTGTCTCTGGCTCCCCCCTTCTTTGTTCCACTTTTGGGCTGGTTTAGCTGCTGCGTCGCCATACTGACATTCGCCCAGGAAGCCGTGATTAATTAATAGAGTCCTCATATGCAGAAACCTCACATCTCAAGGACTAGCACGACTGCATTGCATCAACAGCAGCACTTCAAGAAACCAGCTGTGCTGCATGTAATTTGTGTGTGCGTGTGTGTGTGAGTGCGTGTGTATATGTGGAAGGTGGGCCAGTGGTTCGCTTGAGTCTAGGGTTTCTGACCCTAACTAATATAACAGTTGGTGACAATTATGGTGCATGGTGGTTCCTGTTCCTCCCGAATCCCAAAAGTGGAAAGTTCACCAGCTTACTGGGAATGGATTTCTGCATTTCTGTCAGCTCTCATCTATTGACATTCAGCAATATACACAAAGCCCATTGCACTGGGATGATGAGGATAACACTCATTTTTGTGGCATTGTACTGAAGGTAGAACTTTTATCTGAACAATATTGCACATATGTACTACAAACCAAGGGCCCCTGCTGTCAGCTCTGAACTCACACATTTGCGTCACCTTAGTCATAAGATGGCAAACAAGCTGCAACTTGTTACTTAAAGTATGGTTTCGACACTGATGTGAAGATATGTTTTTCTCAGCATCCCTGCTAGAACCATTAGCACGGCCGAAAATCAAAAGGACAAATATGGTATTACTTTGAAATGCTGCTCTCTTTTCAGAAGAAAAAAAATGTAGATCGTTGCAAAGCCATAACAATAGGAAAATCAATATTCTGTCAATAAATGCATACATCCAAGTTTGAAGCTTGCTTTAATTAGAAAAAAAGACAGCTATTGTATAATACTACACTGGTTATGTGGTCATATGCAGCTGCACAATAGTGGGACATGAGAAGCACTATATAAAATTCAGAAAAATGTACCGTGCCCCAAGACCTTCCAGACACACTGACGCATAACTCCTTTTAGCAGAAAGGGTGAGTTCAATGTTAGGGCAAGCTCTAATTTTCCATGCCTCAGTGGTATATAAAATTCATCAGTTTTTTTTCTGTAACCTGGATATGAGCAATTTGTTAAATACAATATCATTTTGCATTTTGACTCAGCAAGGTAATAGTTCATGTAAACCTTATTGTAATGAATCAGTAGCAGAATTGAGTCATGAGACAAATTACTATTTAAGACAGCGTTCCCCAATTCCGGTCCAGGATCCAGCACAGTTTGCAGATTTCCCTGTTCAAACACGACTGCTAAACCTGGTAATCAGCCGATTAAGATGTGTTAGAGCAGGGAAATCTGTGAGCTGTGTTAGATTCTGGCCCACCAGGACCGACACAAAGGAACCCTGAAATGCAGAATTCTAGCTCCGTTACATATGTTTCTCTTTGAGGACACACACAAACCATGTTTGTACCAATGACACTAAACTCATGCACCTCAGAAGTAAAATATTGGAAGTTCCCTGATGCAAAGCTCATGGACTTCGTAAGTAAAACACTGGAATTTCCCTGTATAATACTGTAACTGTGAACTGCTGAATTCAACTGTAATTTCTAACCTAAGAAGGCCGTTTTTCCAGAAACATATCCTTCTTATGGCAATTTTTTACCCAGAATTCAGAAAGCCAATTGTCCAAAGTATCCTGTTTCCAGTTGAAATCAGCGAGCCAATCTGCAAGCGAGTGATGCGTAATGATCATACAGAGTTACAAAGCTCATCATTTGAGATGGTAACCTTAGTTATGCTCTTACGTCTGTGTTAATGCATTTATTTAATTTCAAGATCAAATTAAATTTAATGCTTGAGTCAGATTTCAATCAATTTGTTGAAATTAATCTGCTTGCTGCTAAAATATTTGAATGGCCTCCTTCACAGTTTTTTTTATTATTATTATTTTGGTACCACTTTACAATAAGACGACCCTTATAAAGGGTTTATGAATGGTTTATAATCAGGTTATTAATTAGCTTGTAAAACCAAGTATGTCATTAATAGGCAATTATGAACACGTTAGAAAACGTTTTTTTAATTAATGAGATACTACCATTTATAAGTGGTTAAGGGAGCCTTATTGTAAACAAGAATCAACTTTTTTATTGTTATTAAAATAATCTTTATACATTTATTTAGTTCATTTATACATCAAAGCTAAACATTACATGTTTGTAGTTACATTGACCTACAAACTATAGCATAATGTTTCTGAGAAAAAGCCATTTTCATTTTAGTCACAAGAAAATTTCCACATTCTGCAGCAAAATTAAACGCAAAAATAAAGGTTAATGATCCATAGCTTATATCTTTCTTTTCTCTTATTCCAACAAAATGATTCGTATCCACTCGTTTTTGGGGCATTTGGAGTGTATGAAGCAAATGCTTAATCCAGGAACTTTCTTGCAATTCTGTAATGCTTGTTAGTGTTAGTGGGCACGGCTGGTAATGTCTACAAGATGGACTCAGTTTACGCAATGGAAAGCTGCACATGCAACACTCTCTTGTGATTGCTGAGCGGCATAGAATTAATGACTGCAAAGAGAGACAGAAATAGAGGAAAGTTTCAGTACATCAGTGGAAATTTTAGCTTTTACAACTCTTCAACTTCTGTTAGTCTTAAACGTTTGACCATCAACAATTAGTAAGATTTAATAGCTTTATTCGTGGCAACCATTTCTGTCTCAGAAAGTTTTACCGATCCAGTATTAAGAAAGTATTTGACATTTGTCAAACTTCCAGAGGCTGTAATCGTTAAACTACTTGTTCCAGCCGGCCGGTCAGCTTCCAAGTGTCAATATGACTAACTTCTTCCCTGCAGATTAGCTTAATAAAATTATATGTTTCAAACACATGTCATATAATTATGAGTAGTTTGTCTGTGACCGGTGTCAACTGTTAGATTAATTGATAGAAAAATGCCACATCACAGGAAATCATCTTTATCGGAAGGTAAAACAGAGTTTGGAGTTACTGCAGCTTTTTTTTTTTTATCAGCTTTTTGTCTTCCTGTCACACTGCAAAACCACAAACCTTCAGAAAAAATCCTATATTGAGGATAGTAAACATATTTATGTTACACTTTGCCTTTGTAATGTTTTTTATTGTTTTAACAAAGCAGCTACCATTATGAAGAACAAAGGCACACTTACTGTGTTATATATACTGTTAAAAATGTATCACAATAATCATTTGTTCCAAAAAAGAATCTCTACTATGAAATGAAAAATGCAAGCTCAGATACTGTAATCTCAGGAAATGACACTAGTTAACCTATTTTCCAGAAGAGCTGGTGACACGTGTTTGGAGTCCTTGGTATCAAGAAATGGGAAAGCAGGATATATGCCTGGTGAGTTGACCAGGAGGCCCAGCATAGCCCGCCATGACCTGGCACATCTCACACGGGCTGGAGAGAGCGAATGAGGATCTCCTCTCTGCTCCGGCTGTGGTCTGGTGGAGGGGAGAGGCCTGGCTGACTGGGCGATGCAGAGAGGAAGCTGTTTGTCACTGCTTGGCCTTTCCTTCAGGGGAACACGTCCTTTTCCACTCTTATGGCAATGGGACATGAAAAAGGAAGCTGGTCTCAATTAGCACCACATAACGATTAAACAAGCAACGTTTAAATTAAATCAAATCAGGACATATGTGGAAAAACATTAAAGGCAATTCATTTTATGGCCATAATTCTTTTGCCTTGCAAGCTGTTTTCATTTGTACTTAAGGTTTCAAAAAATAAAATGCTTTTTTGGTTGTAGATGTGATTTGGCAGAAGTCAAGACACCATAGACTAGTAGAGAAATATAGTAAATTAGCAATCATCTTGTAGGCAAGTGACAAGAGGAATACATTATGGCTCAAACGGACTGGCAAGAGAAATACAATAGAAAAAAAACAGGCAGACAAGCTAAATGATTTAGTTTAACGGCTTAGTGTGAATGTTGAAAAGCCAACAGCTACTGGGCCAAAACTAACTGACTGACTTGGCTTAAGGGCTGTGAGTCTGCTTGAGGTTTCAGGAAGTATAACGTGCATGAAAAAAAACACCACACACGGTTACATTTTAACAAAATGGCTTCTTATTACTCTTCATGTTACGGAGTACGCATTGAAATATATTTTATATATGTATAATGTATGTACATAATATATGTACATCTATAGATTATTAAATGTATAAAATATCTAAATCGATGAGAAGATATATATGGAATAAAACACATGGTCATATATGTATGTTTGTATGTGTTTTATCTTATACTTTACATATTGTGCTATATATAATATTATATACTAAAAACATGCGTAAGTGCAATTTTGGGACGATGTTGCAAGAAAACTTGCATTCCTAGTAGACATTCATCACTCGCACTTGGACCACAACAAGGGATTTTTATTAATCTGCACACAATTGCTGTGGCACGGCTGCTGGAGTAAGTAAGCAGGAAACACTCCTAGTGTGTGGCTCCAGTTTACGTACATATTCTTTAGGGAACTTCATCAAGCCTCTGTGCGTGAAGTGAATGAAAGTGTGTGATATCTACACACCGTGTTGTGAAGTCAGATGCTCTTTCCCTTGGTTGTGTCTCCCAAAATGGCTATGCTAACTATTGTCTCTAAATTGCCGATAGATCAATGTTTCCCAATCTGGTCCTTGGGGACCCACAGTCGGTCCACATTTTTGCACCCTCCCAGCTTCCTAGCGAGCAAAAACGTGGACTCTCTGAGGGTCCCCAAGGACGACATTGGGAAAGAAACTGCCATAGATTATGACTGTGAATGTGCCCTGAGCTGGATGGGCATCCAATCCAGGGTATACTGTACCACAGTCTTGTGCCCTGTGCTTCCTGGGATAGGCTCCAGGCCTCACATGATTGGTTGTTAGAAGAGTGATGGATGCGTAATGATGCATATTGATAGGTTTGTGAACAGGCATGAACCAACGTTCATGCCATTTGGAATGTGCAGTACGAACACAGCCTTGTGTTTAGTGTCTATATTACATGGGTTTCTGCACATGCTGCACGCCATCAGCCACGCTGTACAGAGCACGCTGCCATATCGTGAGCTCATATCCACCGCCATATGGAACCACATCCCCCGACGGGTGCTACCTGAGTCATGTCGAATCTGTCACCAAACTCACACACTAGATGGCCGCAGACATTCCTTCTAATTCACAGTGTCCGTGCATGTTAGATTTGCCTTGAATTAAAATACCGCCTGACACAGGACACCCGTCTGAATATCCATTACGTGAACAGATCAAGACACACACGGATGCACATGCAGTCTCACACTGGAATACTACTGGGGACGGGCGTGCATAATTGAAGCAGATATAATGTTTGGCGTTTAATGACTGAGTGCTGGGCTGCATCCAAGATGCCTGTGAACAGCAGGGTTCCTCCAGGCTACAGCAGCACTCACATTACCCCGTTTTGGCTATCTCACACATTCTCTATATTCCCCCTCTTTTCTCATCAGGCCAATTTGTTGTGGCAGTCCAGCTTGACCAAGCTTGGCTCTGGTTACACATATTTGAGTTTGCCCGCAGTTTCTGGGCACCGTCCAGACAAGATACGAGAGGCAGCGAAGTATCACTTCAGGGCAGTACTGTAGACATGAACATGGGCCGGCTGTTTTGGCAACACCGTGGGAGTGACTGTGTTTTAAAAATAACACAGTATGTAAGATAAACAATATATGGGTTTTCTGGTAACACTTTCTATGAATGCCGCGTCTAAAAGAATCAATGAACGCATTCATAACACATTTTCATAGATTCATAAAGCATTATAAACATGACTATAAATATTTATTAAAAGGCATAACACATTATAACCATGTAGATTATGCATTATGCATGCTTTATGAAGCTCTCATCTGTAATGTGAAGCATCCTTAATTCTTATACTGACCATTATAATGCATTATGAAGGTATGTACAATGCATTATAGATGAGAGTATCCTATGTTTACAGAGCTTCCAGAGTTGTCTTTCTCTGGATAATACACAACACAGTTTAATGATCTGGTGGCCACACATTGCCCCAGAAATGCTGTACAAACTGTTTTCACTATCAGGCATGAATGTGAAGCACTACGGTTTTCTTTCAGTCCTCTGTGACCATATGCTAAAGGAGTTTCCAGAGTTATCACATGTTCTCATTGTAAACATTCCTTGCCTCTCAAATGCATTGTAGATGAGAGCTTCATTGGAACTAATGAAGTATTATAATCAACGCTATAATGCCTTATGACTGTCAATAGAAGATGCTGTAATTCTTTATTACTTCTTATACCAACCATTATAATGCATTATGAAGCTACTGTATGTACAATGCATTATAGATGACAGCTTCAGTAAAGTGTTACCTGTTTTCCCTATATGTATTTACCTATTTTTATTTTCAATATGAAATGTCATACATATGAAAAACTGTTCTTAGTGCCCTTTGTGGTACAACTAAAGGCACCAAAGGCCAATGAAATCTCCCAAAGATAGCACATATAGTCCCATAGTTGAAGAGGGGAAGAGTTGAGGAGTCTTTGTTCACTGGAACGCTTAGAAGACATGATGTTGAAAGAAGAGACAGGCACACGAGACATATACCAAGGTCATCGTAGCAGCACGCATGTTCTCTCCGTTCTGAAGAGCGTTGGAATCACGAATGAACATATTTTATAGCTCTGTGACTATTAAATAACAGAAGATCTCAAAGCTTAATACCTGTGGTTCAGCTAATGAGATTTTCCTTCTCCTGCGTCTCTGTGGAACTCGGCGGTTCATTTGAAGGACAAATGGACAGTAATGGACTCAGACTGATGAGCATAGCAGCGTAGCACACTGAGCTAGTGTTATGTTCCCCTCTGGGACACAACTTGCTGGGTGTCCAAATTACTGAGCGGGCTTTGGGTTTTCTTACTCATTATTAGCCTCACCCCTTGATAGAAAAACACAGGATCATGATCAAAGATTTTTAAATGGGGTGACCTTTACATGTCAAAGTTTCTTTGTGTAGTAAATTATAGTTAGAAAGCATAAAGAGCCCAGGCAATATCACTCCTCTATGGTGTTAGTAGGGTTTCCCCAAAGCAAAACCTGCATTGGCCACCATTACAGAGAGGCTGAGTCCAGAAAAGTCCTCTAGTGGACGGCTGGGCTTCTCCAGCCTCATGCTGGTCTTTGCCCAGTCAAGGATTACTGCTTGACAGACCTTGGATGTTCGCTAGTCATGACGCAGGCCGGTGCTGATTATAGCCACAAAACAGAGGCCTAACCAGCCACAAGCTCATTCTTTCCAAGAGGAAATCCGAACGCACGGCATAAAGGGACAGCAGTGGCTGGTTTTTCCCTCCTTTTTCTTTCTTTTTTTTCTTACGAAAAAAGCAGATGGTTGCTTAGTCAATTCTATGAAAGGACAAGTTTTCATAAGACTCGATTATCTCCGTGGCTGTTTGCTTAGAGTTCAGCAGTGTCTGGTGATAAGCATCTCCAGTCCGTTCTGCCTCTCTGACTCTGAAGGAACAAATGCTGAATATAAGCTTTGAGTTATTAGTCAACTTGCACCCAGTGCAAGGCAAGCCGTGCACAAAGCCTCTAAATTCATAAAAAAGCAAGATATTGCAGATATTACACCAGTCCCCTATATAAAGGAGTTAATCGCTAAAATATCTATGTGGATGTGGTAAAAATGTACTTTTTTTTTATATATGCCTGTTGGTACGTCAGCATACACAGTGTTTACAGAGCTTCCAGAGTTGTCTTTCTCTGGATGATACACGACAGAATTTAATGATCTGGTGGCCACACATTGCCCCAGAAATGCTGTACAAACTGTTTTCACTATCAGGCATGAATGTGAAGCACTATGGTTTTCTTTCAGTCCTCTGTGACAATGTGCTGAAGGAGTTTCCAGAGTTAACACTTGTTCTCATTGCAAACCTCCCTTGCCTCTCAAAGCCTGAGTCTTTCCACCAAAGACACCAGTGGTCCTGGCCTTAATCTACCAGTCTTCCCCAGAAGGCGCTTGGACCCGGTTCTGACTGGAAAAGCATAGTGACGCAGCGGACAAGGGCATGGCAAAGAACTGGGCCCTGATGGTGTCCCACAAAGATGTGGGCGACTAGAAAATGGATCTTTATAAAATAAACAAGTACATAATTGACAAAATAAGGAAGAGGGAGCCATCCAAGGAATGTGGATATTTGCGGAATGCCAACGGATCCTGACAAAGACACCAGTGAGAACTGACATGCAAGATGCAGAGTTCTGCACCAGGCCGGAGCGACAGGGGGACAATATACTGCAGTGACATAAGTACTTTCCCACAGCCCCAAGACAAAACCATCTGAATGGGCCCAATAGACAGGCAGCTCACAAGTATGGGTGTCACAAGGCCGTCTATGTCAACACTCCCAGGTATTTCATAAATATGAATAACAATGAAAAGGACACAACATTTGCTGCATACTAATTGCCCAATAAACAACAGCTTCTCTTAAAAACAATGCATATGAGACACCAACTGTATCTGATATTCAGATTTTCTTACTTAATGTAAACAAAAAAGCAATTAAATAAAATGAAGATGCAGGATTTCCACCAGCCATTTTAAGATCTATAAATTATTCACTCAACAGCTATTAGTCGGCAAGTTCTGTAAACTGAGCCCTTTTTCAAGGTCTCAATATTAGAAGGTCATATGAATTGTTTCAGCATACCCATTAATTACATACCAAGCTGCATCCTCTCTCGTATTGGCATACATTAACAAGGCATGCATATTTCTGAAGCAGAAGTGTCCTTTGGATCACAGGCTAGCTTAGGATTGGAAAACCTGGTTAGCAGGTTACTAGGTTTTTGTGTCATATATTGAACACAAATAAAATGAGAAGGGCTGTCTTACAATCTAACCTGCAGGTGAGTCACAGCAGAAACGGGGAACCAATCAGGTGAGAGAATGCTGAATTAACTCAGAAAATATGCAACACAAAAAGGTGCTTGAACTGAGCCCATGGTATTTTCCAAGCCACCCCCCCAAACGAGCCAACCATCTGGTTACAACGAGCCAGGACAGATGCAAAGCTGAGAGAACTGGATCTCGATCAAAGAAAACACATGGTTCAGCATGGTGAAACCATATCTGAGCAGGACAACCAACCCCTTATTATACCCTAGCTGTGAAATTCCAATTTCTTCGGCAGGACAAAATCATTTGGGCCCTTGCATTTATGTGGTTAGTATGCGGTTATTTATGTCACAACATACAGTACCGCCTTTGTGGAATATAATATTCATCTCTTAGGCTCAATTTGGTTTTATCACAAGTGACTAGACGGTGCTCTGATGCTGCCCATTAAAATGTAAATAGTATCATTTGGAATTTCCTTAATCATGTTAACTCAGCAACAATTGCAAACACTATTAAGTTCTGACCATGTAAAAATTCCTGCCTTGCAGGCTGTTTTTGCTTAACTGTTGTCAAGTCCATTATGGGGAAGAGACGTCGTGATTGATGGGATCCAGTGACCGATTATAGTTGGTGGTGTTCAGTACATGAATCATTACGACCCTCGCTGACTCAATGACGGTGAACGAAAACAAGAAGAAAAAAAGATTGGCGCTGATTTCAAAACAGGATTCTGTAGGGAGCTAAAGAAATGGGCTCTGAAGCCGCTGAAGCTGCGCCTGGCCCCTCTCACATTTCCACACGTGTGTCATTAAGATTTTCAAGCTGACAAGACATGTTGAAAGTTGCTCCAACAGGGAACTCCAACACCTGTCTGCCTGAAGCAGAGAGCCACTTTCCCCATTTCCTCTGAAATCCTACCTCTGGCTATCACCGTTTTAGCACCACTTGTATGGCCACATTTTCTCATTACGGCAAGGAAGTTAATAGCGGCTAGGCTAATGCAGTCTGTCTTGTTTCAATCTGATGAGAGTGGCGGTGAGACAATCAAGTCAATTAGTCTCTCTTTAGGGCTAAATTTCACTACTGGGACTGTCAGCATTTTAACGTGTTTCCTCAGCTGTGCAGATTTGCCTGTAATAGATCTGATACTTTCATTCAAATCCCTTTCACTTTCCCTCTGCATTCTAACTCTAATTTTACACAACTTCAGTAAGAGCTAAGCTAGGGACTCCAGACCTTTGTGCTGTAGAGATAGCTTTCAATTAGGGACTAATTTATAACTGGCACAGTTATTGGCTAAATAATAACTTTAAATCAAACCATTAAAAGCTGAGGAAGAACAAAAACCAGCTTAGCGGGCAAGTGTGGTGGTCAGTTCAGGACAAGTGCTAGAAGCGCTCATGTAGGTGGGGGGAGTCTCCTCCGTTTGGCCTAAAGGTCTGTCGTAAAATGAGAAAAAATAAGAAGTTATACAAAAAAAGAATTTTCAAAAGCCATACTTTAAGCCAGCAACTTCTAAGTGATGTTTCAATGATTAACAGCTTGTTTGCGATGTCTGACTTTTTAATAGTGATGTCATCGAGCAGGGAAATTAGACCCATGCCAAACGTCGTCTTGAAGCAGAATCTGGAATAAAGGGAGGATTTTAAATTAAATTATCTCCGGCACGAATGGAGGCCTTGTCATGTTGTGACTTCTAGCAGATATTTCCAGTTCGTCCACCTCATTCCGCCGTCCTCGCCAGGACACGAGCAGATAGCTAGAGGAAAGATTAAAAAAAACAAGAACCCAATAAAGAAAACATTACAAAAAAAGCACAATTGCTATCAGCACTGACAAGCTGGGAGTGAAACTAGACTGTATCACCAGGAAAAATACTCCAATTTAACCTGAGACGACAACATCCTTCTAACTGCATTCTCAGACGCGTAGAGCTCAGGCGCTGGCTCCAGACTCGGTCCTGCATGCAGCCGCCATGCCAGGGCACCCGGGCCCAGCTATTGATGAACGCTCAGATGCCAACCCCGCCTCTGGCCACAGAACCCTGGAGACTCACGGACCCACAGGCCTCGGCGTCAAACACTGTGACGAAGAATCCAAACCGCCCCGTCTCTGGAGGAAAATGTTTTTGCAGTCGCATTAGTGTCCTCTTCCCACAGTGGACAGGGTGTTTAAAGCTGCCTCATGCCATTATGACAGCAACAATGTGGTCCGCTTGGAAAGAGAACTCGGGTCTGAAAGCCTTAAAAGAGGCAGGTCATGTACTTCACTGTCTAGAAAAGAAAATCAGGTTAATGGGAGTGTATTCTTTACCAGTCCAGAAATATACAGATAGTCATTAGGACTTTAATGTATTACCTAGCTTTCTTCTAAATACACTTCAGGCATATTAAGTTCTGATTCCATGCTTTAAAAGAGCTGTCCCTATTTCCATATTTCACTATGTTCATACTGTCAATGCAAAATGGCTGAAATCCGACAGCAGAGGATTGAGTGGTGCAGCGGCCCTGGAGTTGAACTGTTTGGAAGCTGGGCCCCAAATATATTAGGAATTTAGTGGAACTAGCGCTGACCTCTGAGGGTTCGATATTTAACTGCTTTTATTAGTGCTGCTTTCAGCTTCACCACTGCTAAGCTGAGACAGAGCAGAGTAAACACAAAAAACGAACATGCTAAAAGCTAATGGCTGACATGTGACGTCGACTAATTTGGTGATGAATAGATCATGCATTTTCCACTGAAATTCACTTGGTTTGCCCACCAGTTTTGTAAAATGAATCTGTCTGTCTCCTAACTGTCACAAAACTCTGCTAAACTCTTAAACCAGGTTTATCAGTCTGCCTGAAAGAGATTTGATTATATAATCTTGTATAGATTGGAAGGTTATGACAATGAACAATGTTTTCCAAAGAAGCCAACTTTAAATTAGTTGTCCACTACATTTCTTAACATCTAATTAATGTGGATTGAATAAACAGTGATTAAGTAAACTAAATAAAACTTTAAAAAAATGATTATATAATGGGTGGATATTTTAATGTCAGTGTTTTGTGTGTCATCCTTGACCTTTCAGACCATATATTGCATCCCAAAGGTCAGCTGTCCTGTTGTTTAATGAACCCATTTGTAATGTAACAAAAAAAAAGAGAAAAACTGAAGCTATGCGTTTTCATTTATAAGATTTGTCTTCTCTGTCTGTAAATTCACCCCAACAATACATGACACAACAAAAAGGGCAGGGGGAGCCATGGAGGGCAGGGAAACTTGGCACCAAAGTGGTTAGCAGACATTTTGTTCAACCAGACTATTTACAAGCATCTTCAGGTTATCTGTTTCCTGTCATCTCCATCATATATCTCAGGCCAAGAGAGATCGGGGCCCAATTACAGCCTGATATCTAATCAATAGGCAGCTTATTCCTAGAGCAGGAAGTAAAGGAGTAGGCCTCTGGGAGCCCGAGCTCAAATTACTCTACTGTCAATGCTAGATAGCAACTAATGATGTGGATAGACAGGGACCCTGGGCAGAGAAGACGGTCCCCAGGGGCCTGTGGGGGCAGGGAGAGGGGGAGCTGCATTACGAGGGATGAAGGTGTTCAGTGTATACAGCAGAGCCTGTTAACATAGAGTCAGGCCCTTCAAGAACACTTTTATAGTTTTTTTATATGATAAATTGCCCCTTTAGATAACAACATTATCATCTCAACAGCTATTTCGGCCTGACACCAAGGCAAGAGATACCAGTTACAAATGTACCCATTTTTCCCCAATGCAATTTCCAGCTAATATTTACCCCCCCTCAAAACAGATAATTTAGCTATTATAAGGAGTGCTTTTTAAATGAAGCCACTGTTCATCCTTTGACATTGGGGTCTTCACATTCAGTTTGTATGTAAGGCAAAAAACATTGCAACTTTGCTTTAAAATATATAATCGTTACCACATTACCCAAAATATCCATAAATTTAAAAGGATGACACAATGCAAGGTGTAGTATAAGGGTAAAATATAGTTTTACAGGACCAAAACTCAGAAAACAAGAGCTTTAGATCAAAGCGCTCAATGTTGCGGCAAACGGAGTGTCAAAACTTTGCAAAAAAATGGAAACTCTGAGTTGGGGACTGGTACATTTGAATTTCCAAGGTTGTTCCTGAAAGGCTGTTCCGCATGGTGCTGTGGGGGAACTGGCCAAATGCGTGAGATTTCTTTAGGTACATGTAGGTCCTTAAGAGACATTCTTTCCCAGGGGTAAACAGGAACTATTCGTTCTCATTTTTCCTGGCAGGCTATCCACAGGCCAAATGGCATCTCATCTCTTTCTTCATGAAGAAATATCTCAGGTCCCACTTGGGTGCCCCTTCCTCTCAAATGGACTCTTTGATACCAGAGACCATATGCATCAAACCCCACAGACTGAAGATATGAAGAGCATAAGAGATTTAGAAATCTAGTTTTACTCACATCCTTATAAGCAAAAACTCTGTAGCAGTCTTCTTTGGATTACGTCAATATAAACAGCCAAAACAAACATTTTCTGGGGAAAAACAGACGTTTTGATTACAAGGTGCTGCCCCATGTTGTTTTTTTCTGATGTTACTTATCTCCACTCAGGAAATATGGCACAATATTTTCTCAAATTCTTTCAGTAAACTACCTATTAATATGCTTACATATTTATCTGAATATCTTTTTTCTTGTCCTGACAAGTTTGCAGACTAATTCTGACCCCAATCATCAATTTTGTCTCCTCACCAGTGTCCTTACAAATTTCCTCTGCTTTTTTGACCTTGACCTTCTGACCTCATAATATTTATAAATTTGACTATGCATTTGAATATAAATGAAAACTACTGATTCTGCAAAATACATCTACTAACAGATGTCTAACAGATAATGATATTTATTATAAAGATTAGGATTAAGGTGGACTCTATTGACCCTTATTGGAAACTCTGGTGCATACAGTAGCAAGAACATAGTACAAAGACAAGCATGCATATAGTGCAAAACAGACGAGGGGCACAGATTGTACATGTACTGCAAACCAAGTAAGTGTAGTGCAAATTTAAAAAGTATACATTGCACACACAAAATATCAGAATATTGCGATATTAACTCAGTCTGAATATTTTTATATCTTTCTGTACAATGATACCAAAACAAACTAAAATACCTATAAACAAAAAGAACAAAAATACCTATAAACAAAAGGAACAAAAATACCTATAAACAAAAAGAACAAAAATACCTATAAACCAAAGGAATGTATCAGGGTGTCCTGGTGGCTCGCTCTTCTAGGATTGGGGGTTCGAATCTCTCATGTGTTTTGTTTACACCTCATGTTGAATAGGCCTCTGGTTTGCTCCCAGAGTGGTTAAAATATGGTGAATTAGCATCTGTAAATGGCCCCTGGAGTGTGTATGTGTACTGTTGGGGACTGGTATCCCATGCAGGCTCTTCCCTGCCCTCTGCTCTGTGATTCCTGGGACAGGGTCTTGGCTCGCAACAGACATGCATAAGATAAGCAGTTGGATGATGGATGAATGGATGAACAACATGGAGTTTGTATGAAATTAAATTTTGTTTTAGGGTATTTCCTTTGACTTTACACACAAAGAAAATAAAAGATTTGTCATGTGAGCCATTGACAGTAATGCAGAAAGAGACAGAAGGCTGATGGTGTGTGACTTAGTGAGCTAGGATTCTGTACTCATGATGAGAAGGTTGCTGGTTCAAATCCCAAGACTGATGCCTCTTTTGGGCCCTAGAGCAAGGCTCCCAATTGCTTCAGGGGCTCTGCATGCTGGCTGACCCCGTGCTATGACCTCCAAGCTGGCTGTCACCTGTACGTACGTCTGTCGTACAGAAACCAAGACAGGATAGGTGGAAAGAAGATTTCCCCAAGGGGGTTGGGGTCAATAAAGTATCACTATTCAATTCAGTCTCAGTACCTTGTGGCTGGAATATGTTTAAATTTTACATTGACTGTACCATTTACAGATACTCCTCAGTGTGAAATGTAACATTCATTTTATTAAGACATTCACATTTCTGACATGCAGTTAACCTGCAAGCATGTGCACTACCAGCAAAAACACAGGTTTTTACCACTTTTCCGTCTATTTCATAAACTGCAGATTTTTTATTCTTCTTAAGCACTGTAAAGTTGAGTGATAAATGAAAATAAAAGTCAAAATTAACTATTAACTGGTTGTGTGGTGATGGTATAGTCAAATTCTAGGCTGTCCTTAATGCACGTGTTTGCCAGGAAACAGCAGTATTTAATGTCCCTTGTAGAAAGAATGCCTGGAATTTTCTCTGCTGTTAAAACTGCTATAGCAGGTTACCTTGATAAATTAAAGATATGACATTTTCTTGCTAATAAAGGTACTCAAGTGGTGAACATATGAACATTCTGGAACAAATGGTGAATTTATCTGTTAGCAAAGAATATTGAGTGTATTTTTAGTAAATGTTACACCAGTAACATGCAAATGTAGAAAATCTCAGTGTGTGCAAAAACTTTTGACTGGTAAGTGTACATTAGATGACACTTTGTGGCAGCATGCTAATTCAGAAACTTAATTCACTGCTTCGTGCAATTAAAAAGGACCACTCAGCGTTCGCGGTGGTGTCTTCTCACTTTCTTTGTTTCCTCAAGTCAAGGAAATCCCCCAACGCTTACCTGTGTTAAAGGAAGGGCCACATACTGTTATGTCAGGCTAAAGAAACTGCTGAAGTGTGGGACAACAGAAAAGTGTTGAGAGGAAGCAGTAAATAAATCAGCAGTGTAGCTTGTGCCCACGTGATGGTCAGCTGAGCATTGCTAAAGTCAGCCTGCCTACTGTCCAACATCCTCTTCATTGTAATTTCTGTACTGTCAGTCAGGCCTGTAAAACAGTGTGGTATCATTTCATGCCGTTAACAAGGCATGGAAATTGGGAGAGAAATCGTGGCCAGTATTCTTCTGTGAACAGGTTACTGCTCTCTGCTCTGTCTCATATGACATGGATTCCCAGAGAGTGAACCGCCAGGCGTGCAGATGGATTCCACGGCTTCCTTTACAAAACAGAGCGCACATCTCAGATGCTGAAGCAGATGTGTCCAACTTCTCAAGCACCACTGGCGATCCCTGTTCCGCAGCTGATGAGCCTGTGTGATCCATTGGGTTGGAAGCCTTGGCGCGGTGATGTAGCGGGAACCTGGGTAAGTATTCAGGTACGGGAAAGGTGGTGAGCAGAAGGTCTTTTCGTGTCATTCCTGGGGCAGTAAGACACATACAGCAGCCCCACATGCCACACACACTAATAAGTTGTGTCAAGAAGGGAAAGGTACTGCAATCGACAGAACTCATACAAGCCTTTAATCTAGGACCTTCACAAGTATATATGGACACTATCTATGATGGTCACTATATATACCCTACATACATCTATGTAAGGATGTGCATGGATGTGTGTCTTTTATGGAGGAGGGTGAAATGCAGGGATATCTAGCATATACCATTGCAATGGAGCCTAATTGCCCCCCCCCCCCGGCTGTGGCCCCCTCGGCATTTCCCAGCAGAGAACTATTTTCGAGCAGCTGGTTTCAGACACCCAGGCTCCCCACTGACACAGCAAACACCCCTGCTTCTGTCAGACCTTCTCGCTACACTGCCGGCAGTCTAAACACGGAGAAGCATCCATAGCCTTCTGGAAGGACTCCTGATTCCAGGGGAACGCAGAGGAGAGGGACTGAATGTGGCCTCCATGTAGAGGTTTAAAGAAGCCCCCAGAATCTGGAAGTAAACGACGTTCATTAAGTAAAAATTGCAAAGACTTGCTCTATAAGGCAACAAGTGTGACTAACATGCAAAACTGAAAGCATTAGCATGGCGAGGAGAGAATGAGCTGAGTTGCCTGCACGCTAATCTCTCACAGATTACAATAACCTCTTTCATATTGCAGCTAAGAGAAGTGGGAAGACTTCGGAATACGTAATTATCCAGACCTGTCATAACGCCGGACTGCCAAAGTAGACTTTGGAGGATTTTTGCTGTACTTCCTTTTAAGGCTTGGATAAAGGCCTCGGATGGTCTGAAAGACAGTCGTGGAAAATCTGTCTTGACGATTAGTGAGAAGCTGCTTCTTCGATCTTGTTCGTTCATAAGTGCTTCCCCCCAGACTGAGAAGGAAGCTACTTTGCACACAGTCGCACATACTCTGCGTGCCAGTGACACAATGCAGCTTTTATCTACTTTTCTGATTAAAGTCTTAAACTTCTAGCTGAAGCTGGTGATAAATGAGAGATTCGTTTTTTTTTTCTTGCAATTTCACTCACGAAGTAACAGCAGAAAATATCATGGTAACGCCAGCATCTATTTCTGAGAAGAACAATAAAAAGTTCTTAAAATCTATTGGCTATACCTCACATATTTTGAGGCCCACTAATCCATTCCCAACTACAAATGAAAAAAATCATATATATTCCCAAGGTCTTGTATATTCCAAGGAATTTGTGTTGTGTTTCTTATTATTATTAGTCCATGCTGGTAAGCTCTTTAGTCCTGAGGCTAATAAAATGGGGGAAAGGATTACAATTTACTTTAGCTTCTGCATGGTGAGTCTGTCTTACAGCAGAACTGCAGCCACTGTGAAGGACCATTGTGCTTCTGAGGGTAGAGTTCCTGCCAACAGCCATATGTAAGCTTCCACCTTTCAAAGGATTGGGCCCTGGGTACTGGGAAGGGGGTGTGTATATATGCCCACCCCCCCACCAGCTCAGAAACAGAACCGGGTCTGGCTTTAACTCAGTGTGGGCCCTCTTGACTGCTGCTAAGTTCAGATGATCCCTTCTTTTGCAGGCTGTTAATTCTGCAGTTGCCAGTGCCTGACACTGAAAAGAGGAGCCCCATTGTAAAAGACAGCCCTCCACCGTGTTTCATAAGACAGTAAAAGTAACACAAGGGTTTTAACTGTGCAGAAACCATTCCATGGAACTATGGGAATCTGTCTGAATTAGGACTGATGCTAATTCCCTATGAACTTTTTTTTCTTTATTCCACAGCCTTTCACTCTGAGATGAATAGTAGATCAGAAAGTACACAGCCCAAGTGCAAAGTTAAGAAATCTTCAGGCGTCCTGAAAACAATCAAGCAGTGGAGGACATGCATGTAACTCACAGTATCTGGCACCGGGGCATTCTCATGCTGTTCTGCTTCAGTGCCTCACCTTGTTGGAGCCCCCCCCCGGTGGAGAGTATGGGTGCCGCTGGCCGATTGGTTCCTGAATCATGTTCCGGTGATGCGGTTGCCACACAGACCAGCAGATTAGTACAGAACCACCGAACAACTGTCACGAGCCCAAATTTTTTTATGCCTTATTGCAGAATCAGGAATCAGTCATCTCTCCATCACAAGGATGTCTTTGGGCCTGTTGTCCTTGTAAGCTGCTGCAGAAAAACTTCTGTAAGAACGCTTGCACTGGTTGGCCCTTGCAGCAAAAAGCCACCTGCAAATTTAAATGGAAGAAACCTTTTGATGCATCTCTGGGGAATGCATGGTTATTCACCCAGGCCCATCAGGGAGACGCATAAATACAGCAGCCCTCTTTGTGCCAAAGGGATGAAGAAAGGACCGCATGTGGATATGAACGGACAATGCAACCATGCTGAAGGCCTTGAGCTAGCAAGAATTATGCTATTCATAATATGTGTGAATGGTATGAAAAAAATATACATGCTAATATTGGATAGACTGTACAGTATGGAAAACCAACTGAATTTGGTTTTACTAACACAGATATTGGAATTGCAATAGATTTACTATGAATATTCATATTTTTAAATCTGGAACTCCATCTAAGGTATATCGCTATCTTGTGCCCTATGCTCCCTGCAGTAGGATCCCGGCCCACACATGACCCTGTCCAGGATAAATGATTGAGAAATGGATCGATTGATGGCGGAAGCATTTCTATCAGTATATTTTAGTTTCAACATCTGCCTTTATGATGGCATTAAAAACGCTCATTGGATTGAATTATACCAAGACCATGATCAAAAGAGACTCACTGTTTCAGAACCAGGGCAGTTATCTGGAATCCCTGCTTTATTCCAGAACAAACCCGGCATCAAAATAATGTGTGGAGCTCATGACTGCATATGAATCCAAGGGGTTTGTGATCATATTAATGATCTGGGGTGATCAGCTGTAATCACCATCATGAATTCTAGATGCCGGCAGTAGACAGAGGGGCTTCTTGCCCTATTTGACATGCTTCAATCAATTTCTACTGGTCCTCCACATGATCCCTTCTGACATGTCACTACGACAAAAACAGCTTTTAAACATAACAGGGCCTTCCTGACACGTAAAGACGAGATTTTGTTTGGGAGGACTGACTGTATCGGTGTGACGCATCTGTGTCCTATATGATGATAAATTTCATACAGGTGTCACCCCCTTGGCAGCAGGTGAGAATTGATGACATGCCGCAAGGTGATCCATCTTTTCAGGCAGGTGGCGTGCTATCGAAATTTCGGAAATCTGTTCCCAATCAACACCCACCGCTTGGTGACTCAGTAATGACCCTGTTTGCGAGATGTTACTGGAAATCAATGGGAAGCACTCAAGGTCAATGTACTGTTAGAAAACTCCTTAAGCTCTGACGGATAGATCACGCTCTCTGAGAATAAATGTGAGGGGAAATTGACAGCCCCCAATCGGGGGCCTCAGTCCCCAGTTAAAGGCACAGTGCCATGCAGACGCATGTTGTACAGATTGTCTGGAGCAATTTGCAGCACAAACCGTCTGTGGGCAGCACTGCAAGTGCCAATCTGGGCAGCAGCCTGTGCTGTATTGAATATCTAATAAAAATGTGAGCCGCCTACCTGCTCCTTATTCTTATAGATTACCTGTAAGTCACCTTGTCCTTATTACTGGCAGGAATTCAGTGGCACTCCACAGAGCCCTGGTATTACACAACAGCTTCACTCCTTCTCTTACTTTGCTGTGGGTTGGTGACACAAAATATAATGAGGCCCTGCCCTTCCATTTAGGTAGAAATGTAGAGCCCTTGACCTCTGGGCCTCTTAGCCACGAAGACGCGTTAAGATCCCTCTCTTTCATTTGTGTATTGTGTCGTAAAGCACATCAAAATGCTATTAAGAAAAGCCCTGCGTGCTTAACGGAAACCAAATTCTTCCTGTGAACTGTCTCTAATCCTTCTTATTTGTTTGGCCCGAAAACACGAGGCCAGCTCAACAGCTAAATACAAATAAAAAATAAAATGTGCGCTTTGTGAAATTATAAGCGGTTTTAAAAAGGAATGGATGTATTTTTTTTTTTAAATGCCGATAGTATTGGATCAGCCACAAACCATGCCGCATATTATTCTTTGAAATGTGACTCGTGCCTTTCCGTTACAATAAATGAGGTTGGTAATAAAGAAGAGAAACCATTGTTTCCACACATATAAAAATGAAAACATGCCTTTGAAATATAGGATTTGTCAAAATGACAAATCATCTCAAAGGTGCTGATTTTTTTTGAAGTTAGTGATAAAATAATATTGCTAGTTTAAATCACACGAAAGATGAAGTCATTAAAAACAGTTAAACCCATACAGAGCCAGAACATTCAATGCACTATATAGTAAGCTGCACAGTTCTGTTTCAAGAAATCCACTCCCATAACTTTAACTGCATGTTCCAAAATTTGGGGTCTTCATCCTGGTTTTTGATTGGCTGGTCCAAAAAATATCAGAACACCAGCAACAGTAATGTGTTCCAGCTGGAACACCTGGGCTGTGTTCGAAAAGTCACTCACTCACTCACTTACTATATAGTGTTTGCTACATAGAACACTCACTAGGGGATACAGCAGTTCATACATTTCGAACACTAGGTGAATGTTACATTGCTACAAAGTTATGCGCTGAATATTTGTAATTGTTACCTCTGTCACGTAAACAAATGCCAGAACATCCCCTCTAGTGTTAAAATGTAATGTTAAAAAATTTACTTTTTTCTTTGTTATAAGTTTTTTGTTAATGTTCGTACTTGTTGTTCATTGTTGTAATACAAAAATGCCAGAACATAGACTCCAACATTGCAATTTTTGAATAAGTACACGTTGTAACTGATGTCTTCACAACGTTGAAATAAAAATTAAACAAAACTTTACAACACAAATCTGTGCACACATAACTTTATTTACAACATACTTGACTGCACTGTATCCACCTACACAAGCAGGATAGGAACTACAGGTGCAACTATGGCGTTTTATACTAATTTTCAATATAGCGTATTAATTATGATTTAACATTACCCATGTATAGCAGTCAAATATATTAACCGTTTGTTTCTAAAGGTAGTCCTTCCACTGTTATTATAGCTCACACACAAGTATTTCATAAGTGAGCTACTTAAAATGGTTAATGGTTACAGTTCAGGCTGAACAAAGTTTTCCAAGTATGGCTCCGACACTCACGTGACGAACCGCAGTGCATGACGATCTAATGTAGGGTACGGCTTCTGTACACTAAATTTTGATGTGCCTCACGCCATTTTTGTAGGGTACTAGATAATGCATGAAATTTACAGTTGGGAATTCGGACAGCACTGCACAATGGCTGACTCACTATACAGTGGGCAGGTGAACATTTTGAACACAGCACCAGTCAGGCAGAGATCTTCACATGCTCGCTTGCCTGAAAGCCCCACCCCCTGCTGTCCCCAGCAACTCCCAGGTCCATTAGCTGGAGCCTCTGGCCCCATCATCTCCTCCTTCAGGGGCTCCCCATGTGTTGAATGCCCCAAGGTCCTCCAACACTTGGCCAATTGCTATGAAGCTCAGTCTCCATTAATCCCCCATACTTTACGTCATTCCCTCTTTCACTTAGAGATAAGTTAAATTACAAACAGCAGTGACACAAGTTGTCGTAAATGAAACATGAATGAACAAGACAGACAAAGCCAAAACAAATTCTGCCAATATGGTTTAATGGCAGCTATAGAAATTTCTTTAAAGAAAAGAGTTTTCAGTTATTATTGAAGGAACTGTAGTGTATATTGTACGACTATTGAAACTGTGAAGAAAAGCAAACTTGCACTCAGAAGGATGTGAGTGAAAATGTTGGTGGAGACGTTTAGCAAGATTAAAGCTCTAGGAATGTTATGCATTGAACCTAAAACTCGGTCAAAAATATGGTGCGGTCGGATGTGTAACCCGGACAAAAAGAGTGAACAGAAAATAACAGATGTCCTCACATAATCAGTGGCCCCAACCAACCCGCCACATTCTGAGGTGGCATGGAATTGCCTGTTGTGTCCTTGCCTTTAAGTGGAACTTTCTAGAAAGTGGAATCTGTCAACAGTATGCAGAAGTGGAAGATGTGGGGCCTCTTAAAGGAGCAGATCTGTGTTACAACTGCATGACCAGGTTTAAACGTGAATCTGCCCCTTTAAAGGGCCCCTGTCCACACAGGCTGCATGACCAGGTTTAAACGTGAATCTGCCCCTTTAAAGGGCCCCTGCCCCCCAGGCTGCATGACCAGGTTTAAACGTGAATCTGCCCCTTTAAAGGGCCCCTGCCCCCCAGGCTGCATGACCCAAGGCTTTGCTGCTGAAAGGTCCTCTGACTGCAAGAGGTTTCTTAGACTGAGGGGTGGTTCAATACACAGAATGAAGAAAAGTATGATGTGATTCGCGGGGGCGTAGATTACAAAAACACTTTTGGCCCCTCATGCAAAGCTGAGCACTCAATTATATCTTTTCTAATATTAATATTAATGAATCCTCCAAAAACTGTGTTTATAGTGTGTGGCTGCAGTAACAATTTTCTGCTTCAGTGGTTTGTTCTCACCAGAATAAAATGGTGTACTTAAAATGGTTATAATTGTTAGTTTTTTAACAGTGTTTGGCTTCACTTTTTTAGACAGTGAGAAGACAAGTGAGAATCCGGCTGCCAAAGCTCGTGTTTTTCTTGAGTTGCTTTACATGCGACGCACGAGTTTGTACGACAGTGGCCTTTTCAAATATTCAGAAATTTCACATTTTTGCTTATTTTTATTTTTATACTTACATGGTATTATATTTTTATAAATATTATACAATCATGTAAAAAAATGACAATTGAAAACAGACATAATAACATTTCAGTATTGTTCTAAAGTTTTTCTTCTCGGCGCTGGCTTTCCTATAACTTGTGACAAATAGTTAATTGAATCTGTATTTCAGATGACTGTATACATAACAGACAGCTATGCTTGCCCTTAAAATCTAAATGATGGATAGCAACATTTCAGTGAGTAAATAACTGCATGTTATTCCAATAAGAATTAAAATTTGGAGTGCACCCCCTATTAAGATTTCTGAGAGTTTCTTCTGACGGTTACCTAGTGGAAGCTTCCAACTTGAGCCAGCACCGACGCTCGCTGTGTGAAGGTTACATTTTCTTTATTGCCCCTGACGTGATGCGGCTGGTGTGTTTTGTTTGGGTCGGCTAAGCCCTCTAGTCGTTATCGCAGTTGTAAAACTCTTTGGCGGTAATTAACGGGGAAAACGGACAGGTCCAATCCCGGATACTGGGGCTCTCTGCAGAGGACGCCGGGGGGGGGTGAAGCAGGATGGAGAGGAGAGCCGACTGAAAGGCTGCACACCTCAGATAATGAGGCTCTAATGGAAGTTGTGTTCAGCTTTTTAAACATATCTATAAAACAGGTTTATCTGCTTTAATCCTAATAGTTGTATAATTGCAGAAGCTGGCCGTGCAGACAAAACCGACGGAGTTCACTTTGTGTAACAAAGAAAAAGGGTTTAAAACACAGACCTCTGTTATTTCTGAAGGAGGCTTTGGCCTCCTAGAGGCCTTCAGCAAGATCTTTGGATCTTTCCAAGTCTTTTTGTACCAACGGCTGCAACAGCAGCTACACAAAATGTGCCAAAAAATCGTCTGTTTTCTCTTCTGCGCAGCCTGCTTTGATATCTTCGCCGATGCTGCTGGATGCTGGGTTTGGTCCCCCAAGCGGCCTCAGGATCCTCGGCAGGGGCAGGAGTCGGCCGGGGTGGGGGGGGATGTGTGTCTCGATTAGGAGCCGCTATTCAGCTTTCAGCCGTGTGCTGTATTTATACGTGAGAGGCTTGTGGGTGAGTGGGTGACACTGTGCTGGGGCTTGGGAAGGTGATGATGTTCTCTTTTGAATCCTCGCCTGAAGTTTGTGTCCAGAAGTGGCCTCTGTGGATTCACCCTCTGCCCACAACCCCCCTTCCACCCCCCCCCAGAGGGTCAGCTATCAAATTGTGCGCAGAAAATTCTCCCTGTCGAGTTGCTGGGGTGGGGTTCTCGTTTAGCGGCCCCTCAAAGCGGCAGCGCCAGCTCCACTTGGCATGGCTGCCATGAGCCGCAGAGCGCTGCGTAAAACATCAGAAGCCTTCGCCTGCACCTGAGCAACATCACCTCCTCCCAAAACCTTTACTGGCACGGAATGAGAGGTAGTGACGAGCAAAGGCAGCAAGAAGGACGAGAGCTGAACCGCGCGCGTGTGTCCGAGAATGTCGATGCTATGAATTACCGCTCGCAGTTTGCCGAATTACTAGCTTGCCTCCCCCTCGGAATCTGCGGAATGGCCACAAATCTGTGCAGAAACCATTTCATTTTCCGAGCTCCACTTCCATTAGTTACATTCGTACGTCACACTGGGATCAGATTAACAGTTAATTGCAGCCTGATCTGCGGTTTGAGTTTCCATCAAGGTCAATGAGAATACACGCAGCCACCACTGAACGCAGCTCCGGGTGGGATTCTGACATGACCAATCACATGGCCTAATGTCGCAAAGGAAGACAATGCTAAGTTATTCATATCATTAAGCTGGTTACTTATTTGTTTTGGCTGGCGGCTGGAGTGCATCACCGTACAATATTAATTCAGTGGACTGAGAAACCACTGGCTGAAAAATCATTGATCAGAATCCCATTTTAAAAACACAACCCAGACATTCTTGGTCAAATCCCGGAATGGCGGACCTCTGTGACCTGCCACTGGCACGCTAAGCCCACCAGGAAGAGCACTACGTGAAGAAGTGCACATCCGCCGTGGGGGTGTGGAAAGCGCTCTGACTGCTGTCCTGTTAATCACTGAGGGCACCAGCAATAAGGTAAAAGTGTTCTCTGCAGTCATCGGTCATGACGTCAAAGGTCAGCCGATCAGCGGCTGGCACTATCTCCTGACACTCATGCAGCCCCCTCGAGTGTGTAACACTTTAATCCAAGTACACAGACCATAGACTTTTATGTCCTTACTGTAATGAGTAATTTCTATCTTTGCCCTTTGCGTCATCACAGGTTCCGTTTACATACAGTAAGTGACAGGTAATGTATGTTGATGGTTTCGGGTTGGCGCCCCATCCTGGGTTGTTCCCTGCCTTGTGCCCGTAGCCTCTGGGATAGGCTCCAGACCCCCCTGCGAACCTGAATAGGATAAGAGGCTTCAGAAAATGGATGGATGGATGGATGAATACATGGTTTCACTTCTTTGAGAGAATTTCAGGATGTTTGAAATCTGGAAAGTGCCTCAGAATGGAATAACTTTACCGGGGGAGGCTGATATGGCCTTTATGCATTTTTGATATTAAACAGAGAAATGAAATGGTGTATGGAAATGATGTGGAGGGGGCTAGGCTTCCCTCCACACATCCTAGCATTAATGCACACTGCAAACAGTGAAGCCCCGACTGTCAGGGATGGGCCTCGACATTAATAATCATTATGCAAATGTGTCAGAATCACGCCGCAAATTAACTACGTCTGTGACACTCCTGCAGCGTCAAGAGAGCGCAGTGTGGTTTATAAAGACGAGCAGGTCACAGTGGACTGAACAGGGTAGGGCCTGGAAGCATTTCAAAGGCCTTTCTAAGTACTGTAATGGCAGTAACAACTTCAAATTTGCCTGTCGCACTGCCGGGCCGCACTCCTGTCCTTCCCACATCAAAGCCCCTCAGACCCGCGCCTCCTCCTCACAGACGCATCTTGGAAAGCGGTAAAGGAAAAACGGCGCGGCCCTCTTGGTCTGGAGGAGCCCTGTCGTCTGTGGTTTGCGCGGTGAGCCGTAAAAAAAGTCTTCCGTGGATGCAAATGGCGGCTCCGGCTACAGAGCACTGCTGGCGCTGGCAGGGCAGGCGTCTCTCGGAGCGTGTCAGGCAGACATGACCCGCAGCTATGGAAGGACCACGGGGGCTGTGGGGGCCTCTGGCCCACAGGGGTCCATGGTAGATCCACGGAGGCACAGAGCAACAGCCCTGGGGAAGATGGCGCTGTCATGTTTATGGGACGTGCGGAGAAAGGAGCCACGGAACGATAAATACCTTAAATAAACCAGCAGCGCTGAGCTGCGACCAGCTGGTTGTTTGTCCTTTACAGGCCGTAGAGAAGTGCAGCTCGGTATACAGCCGCTGGGCCGTTAAACCACCCCCCCCTTCCGTCTGTGTGCGGGAGCGCGCCGCACGGCTCGGAGTGAGAACAAAAGCCGCCTTGCAGTGCGGAATTCCGCGGCCTTCCGCACGCCAGCCTGGTTTGGATGACTCCTGCCTCTGAGGTCTGTTCTCCCAGGCAAGTTCACTGTCAATAGCCTCCTTGTTGTCTGTCTGTGGCAGCCTCGCGGGGGTTACATGAGGACTGTCTCCACCCAACGGCTCCTCTCGACAATTGTTCTCCTTAGGTAGGTTCGCAGCAGCGGGCCTATATGTTGCATGACAATTAGCGTCCACGTCCACAGGCTAACCACAGCTAATTCGCGGCACAGAGTTTATTGTCCCGGTCGAGGCTGACAAAAGCTCTTCTTTTTGGGAGTTTCGTCGAACGCGCAAACACCGAGCGCAAAACGGTGAGGCACAAAGGGCCTACACAAATAGCTTTGATACAGACAGAACAGCTTGCCTCCCCCACCCCCCTTTCTCGTCAGCGCAGATGTAGCCTGTGGTTTTACAGCTGCATGTTTTGCCTGCAGGGACACTTCAGACTGGATTTGTGAGGGACTCATCTGGAGCGATGAATATATAACCGTCAAGGAGATAGACAGTTTTCAAAGTAATAATTGAGGTTGAGCTCATTTCGAGAGGCCGGTTACTTGAGACAGTGTTTAAGCCCCTGGCATTCGCTACTGGCAGGACGCTGCTTTGACCACATAGACTGGATTTCAACCTCATGATATTTCATACTCGAATGTGTGCATAAGATTTACACCAAATAAATAGACACTAGAAACGGCGCCAGAGGCTATGAACCCTAGGAGAGGCACGGCCGCTAAAACATGCTATTGAAATAATTTTTTTTAAAAAAGGTAGACAATTTTACAGTAATTTGTAGACATGGCAGAGAGCGTGCTGTTTTTCCCCCTTTGTGTCAGAAGACTTAGAGCCTGCTCGCACGTTCAGCACATTGTAAATGAACCCGCACTGTGTGCCATTGTGGAGTTTCTGTGGTTAGACTTTTCGCAGAACAGCTCAAGAACAGCTATCTAGGTAATCTGCACAGGAAGAGGGCTTTGGTTTAGTCTGGACTAAGAGTGTGTCCTGGAGAAAACTGACTCTAAATGTACCAATTTGATGAAATGCGTGCAGTGCAACTGCTATAAACAAAGATGTATTTGGATACACCGCGGGGCGATGCGCGATGTGTCAAATGTAAAGCATTATGCACTAGCAGGGAATCTGCGTTCCTGGACTGAACGTTTTTCTTTGAGGTCTTTCTAAGGAAAAAAATAAATCATCTTATTTCCAGGAGTTTTTTTTATTCTGAAATGGCGGGGTGCAGATCCATTTAGCGCAATTAACACGTGCAAGAGACTAACAGGCAGCGTGCTCTGTTCTCATTAGATTTCCCTGACACTTTTTTTTATGAGAAAGCGGCAGGGATACCTGCGTATGTAACACGTGATGCGTGGTGCGGAGACCCGGGGGGACGGGAGGTAGGATGGGGAAGAGGGAGGGAAAAAAGTGTGTCCCCTCAGAGAGACGCCAAGGAGGAGACCGGGGGAGTGAGCTAGTGCAGCTACCCCAATGGCCTCCTTGCACTAGGCCTGTCGCATGCACGCCCGTTTCCGCCAGCGGCGCCGGCATCTATGCGGCACGCTAGGCAGCCGCTTCTCGCCAGTGAAACCACCATGCCATTCTCTGGAAATGCGAAACATTTACGAGCCCAAGGGAGGCGGAAAGCCCAGAATGCATTTCCCCTCCGTCCGCGAAGCGACCTGTGAGGCTCCGCGCGGGGCCTGGAAGAAAGTCAGCCTGACAGGAAACGTGAGGCTAGAAGAGGAAGAGGACGCCGCTCTCATAATACCCCGCCAGATAATGGATTATCTAGGTCACTTGAAAGGTGGTTTATTTTCCATACTCAGCTATAGCTAAGTGGCTTATTCTTCTCGTACGAGCGAATCATTAGGAATGAAGGCTGGGAGTTTGCAAGTCTCTACTAACCTATTTTAACTTTATGTTTCCCAACCACTCACTGTCAACGCTAGCAATAAAAACTTACGATAATGAAATGCCAGCATGACAAAGAAATCCCCTTGTGTATCGCATTGACAGAAAAGCCTGTGAAACAGAGACTGCTGATTGCTATTATTATCTTTCTTTAAGCTGATACACTGTTGCTACAAAAATACATGCAACTTGCAACTACTTTCTGGGTCTATTGTACTATAATATATGTTATACTATAAATGCTGTGCAGTATTTTGTATAGCCTGGACTTCAGTGCGGCATCAGAATAGAAAATCGGATGTGTAAACTACCGTGGAAGACACAATAAGGTGATTCGGCATGGATCTGCCGGGAACTCCCTCTGTCTGAAGTCAGGTATGATTCCTGAAGAAATCACCCACCCTGGTGGTCTGACCTGTTCTCCCACCAGCTCTCTCTCACCCTCACTCACAACCATATTGTTTTTTTTTGTTTGTTTTGCAAATATGTGGTCCGAACAAAGGTCAAAAACAACCAAAGAGTCTCTGAGTGGTCTTCACCTTCTTTACTGGTCTATGGCTACATCAGCTGCAATAGTGCTGTACAGTATAAAACAAACATTTGTTTTTCTAACAGAAATGATGAAAGCTGCTCTTACCAATGTCTCCATGTAGCTCTGGAGGTGTGGAGATCTCCCCACAATCTGCTTCAGCTTTCATGTGACATTCCAGCTACACCAGCAGCAAACGCCTTTGGGTCTTTACAGGTGTCTATTCCAAGATGCCTTAAAAGTAAATAGGAGAATGCTAAGCTCTTAATGACACTCACATCACTTCTTCGTCTAGCCCAAATTAATCTGAAAATGGAACAAACGTGGCTATCTGTCAGTCTGGTCCTCCTTCTGTCTAGTAACCGCAGCTCAAGATGGATGTTGGCCAGAGCAACTGTGGGCCTGACAGCCAAGTAACATGGCTACTGCTGCAAAAAGAGAAGGTTTGGGTGAAGTGGGTTCACTGTGACATAAGTGGCAACCATACTTTAACATGACAAATTAGCCAGACCCTCAGACACTGGTAGTTAAGTGGTCACAGCATGGGTTTTCCTTCATTAACAAGCACACTGACCGAAATGCCATCATTCCCCAGCCTGGAGACGCGCAGTGCAGTCGTTACTCTGGGCAACCATCCCCCCCCCCACCACCTCTGACATGGTTCTGGTGGAAGAGGAACTGTGTAATTTACATGGTAGCTGGACGAGACGAGAGTGTCTCGTTTTTTAAAGGGATCTGCTGGCACTGGTAGAGAGGGCTATAAAAAGCATGACCAAAATGGTTTTTATGTAGTTAAAATACATTTAATGAATAGGTAGAAAATTGAATTATAATGCTGTTAAAAATGTTTCCATCGATAATGCCTTTAAGGACTGCAGGCTACACGCTTATAGCTCCTAATATATCTCACGTCATCCACCAACGATACACATTTTCATATGCAAATTGCCGATTGGTCGGCGTTTCACAGTGAAATCCACAGACAATGGAAAAAAGTCTTGTCAATGTTAAGAATTATGATTTTTATTAAACCTCTGTTTTTTGCCTTATGGGGGCATATAAATCAAAAACAGATAATATAAAATTGATTACCTACCTTTCTCTTTTTTTATAGGCTGCATCAAGTATGAATCCACCTGAATGTAACAATATAATAAATTATAAAACATACTGAATAAGCAGTATGTTTCACTGAAAAGTGGGAATGCGCTCATTTATGAAATGTGATCGATACAATAATTTAAAAGCTTCATTTAATTTTTGAGACTGAAAGGACCAGCAGTTGTATTCCGGTTCAAAGAATTATTGAGGCTGGTGCTGCTACAGCCGATTTGGCGGCCGGTGGCTCGTGCGGCGTTTTGCGCGGAAACGCCGTGCAGTACCACCGGTGATTCACAGTGTCCGGAAGAGCTTCATTTGCTGGGGCCTCGACTGGGCTGCTGGTGTGTGGGCTGCCGTGCCACACTTAGAGGCGTGTGCCTTGCACGCGTGAGGCCGCCATCGACGCCAATGCAGGGCCAGCTGGCTGTCAAGTGGTGCTGCACCCCGCTGCGGGGCTCCGCACGTACCGGCGCCTATTTTTATTTTCGCATCATTCTGATAGAATCGGTGCTCAGATCGAGGTCACTGGGGGGGGTGGGGGGGATCTGACCCGCTTTCTGGGAAAAAAAGAATAAAACAAACACCAATACGTTTTGCCCGCGCGAACAAATACACACAGTGATGCATGCTGGGAAGTTCAGCATAAAAATACATCAGGTATCAGTTCCCGTGTGCAGCATGACACGTTGCCACGACGTTGTGGCCAACGGAATGCTCTGCGGAAGGCACACGTCCCGGGAAGCAAAGTAGGCTCTTCCTGCTCTCGTTTCACGTACTCCTTAAATAGCTCGTTACAATGCGGTCTCTGAGGTCCTCGGAAAATTCCACGGATGCAGCAAGAGAATCCGGCTGCATTGTTTGCCGCGTGTACGGTGGCCCGGCGCACTCTGGGACGCGTGGCCATTACAGCTTCCCGGCTAGGAGCGGCATAAATCTAAGGGCCTCCTGAACATGAGATACAAGCACCGGTGATAAAATGGGGCTTCTCATTGAGCAGGGGGATCATTGTGTGTGAAATGTTAAGCACGGATGCAGAATACGGGCGAGGCAGTACTGATGCCTCTGGAAGACTAGTTTTTATTCACCTGGGAGTAGGATTCTGATTTACTACACTTCCTGAACTAGTCTACTGCAGCACAATGAGCTGTGTTCAGTCAAGCCTGACGTGTGTCACCCGGACAGTAGGGAAAGAGGCCAGCGTGGAAACGGGCCAAAATCACCAATTTTGTAACATCCAGAAATTATGGCAAGCTTTGTTAATATTACTTTTTTTCATTTATTTATGGCATGCAGGAATGAGTGCTTGCACTGTTTCACATACAGTATGGACCTTGTTTTCATTTGAGGAGGGGTAAAACGTTTTCAGTATTCAGTAGGCAACTAAAGGATGGATGGATTTTTGGTTTAGCTGATTGGTTGATTTATTTTGGGGGCAATGTGTGTTTCCACGGCTTAGGATGCTGAGCCCGGGATCAGAAGGTCGCCGGTTTAAATCCCAAACCCCATAGAGTGATTTCATTGTTGGGCCCCTGAGAAAAGCTCCCAGCCCTCTGCCCCCAAGCTCTAGGGACTGACTGGCTCTGATTTCTCAAAAATGTATGTCGCTTTGGGTAACGGTATGTGCTAAAAAATATAAATGTTTCTCTGAGTTTTTGTCCACTTTGTGTAACTTGAATACAAAAAAGCATTTTCAGCATTTTCATTGGAGTAGTTCAGGTGAAGTACTTTTCGCAAGAGCATGTCTCCAGGCCACTCGACAGGACAGGGTCCAATAGCTACTTCGGTGCCTGCTCTGGTTTACTCTGTTTACCTCGCCAAACACAAGCGGCAGGTAGGCCCGGAGAAGCGGGATGCAGGGTACGGCCCAAGTTACCGTTGTGTGTAGATCTTGAAATTATTCCTCTGAGTCGATACGCAGTGTCCATCTTTTCATTGTCAGAGGACTCGTTTGAAATTCGTTTCCAAGACTTGCTGGCAGCGTTCATTAAACATCAAATGGCGGTTACATTGATCCATTGCAGTTCAGAGCTCAAGAAAGCAAACAGAAAAAATCTAAATAGTATTTATTTCCTTTAGAGTTCCATTGGCTAGTGATTTATCTGTGCCTCGATAAAAACACATTCCTTCCTCACATTCGCAGTAACGTACTGCTCTCAATTTAATGTTGCCAGTTCTCATAGGATTAGATACATTTCAGAGTTAATATCAAAATACGTTGCTCTCTCATTTTACTCTAGAATACCAGCGTGAAAGACTAATATATTCTTATGTCATTTATCTAAAAAGGGGGTTTTTTTTCAACCATTAAGTTCTTACATGTCAAAATATGTTTTAGCTTGGAAAATCAGCAAGATATTTTTCTTTAAAAAATGTAAAAAGTAACAAAGTAAATTGTGTACTATTACGACGAATACAAGTAAATAAAAGTTGCTGTGAATAAAACCGCAATCAAATGTATCCAGCTGAAAAAAAATGTCCGAGTCCATAGCGTTCATGTCTCACTCATATCTGAGATCTCTTCTTATGCATTGCTAACTGTGGCTATGATTTGTGAAGGGGAGTTTAACACCACAGAGACCTTCAGATAATTCCCTGCTACATGGATTCCACGTCTCCTTCTTCTTGTCTGTGTCCCCTTTAAAGGTGTTGCAAATTCTCAGTGTGGCAGATACTCTGCGTTGAAGCGATGCCATCCTAAAAACACGGCTGCCTTCGCCCTGATTAATTGCATCCCAGTCCCTCCAGAGTCTCTGAATCGATCGTTTCAAGGGTTATTTTTAAACTGTGAGGTTTAGTCCTGAATTGAAACAAATTATATTTAAAGGAGTCACTATAAAAAAAATCCCGTGGTTGATGTCTGGCAAGCATTGTTCACATTTTTGGTAATGTTTTAACATACCTGGCATGCATATCAACCATTAAAACTTATTTTGAAGATGAGTATAATTTGCAAGCAAGTACTGGCTGGACACACTGGTTATTCTTTTGCAACCAATGTTCACTATCTTTAGCAATGAAAGCTTGAAAGTTCGTGAACCCCTTCTGTTTCACATATACTATAAAATTCTTGTTTAATCAAAACCACTCCTCTTTTTCTAAAAAGCAGTGTTTACATACACGTTATGCAAATATTTGGATGAACTGACGAATTTCCAACATAGAAATGACTGAAAAACAATTCATTTCTGTATCAGTGAACTTAACTGTATCAGTGAACTTAACTGTATCAGTGAACTTAATATGCACAACAAATGTATTTAGTAATGTAACTTGTTTAACTTTAATTAATGCACTGTATATACCTTCATAATGCATTACAAAGCATCCTTAATTCGTAGCCATTATATCCATTATGCAGGTATCTATAGTGCATTATTCTGTAGATGAGAGCTTTAAGTAAAGTTTGGAATAACTTCTACATAAAAGACAGTCAGTTTGATTGCATCAATACAGGTAATTGTAATGTGATGTGCAGCAATCTGAAGAGACCTCACAGGGTCTCAAGAGCAGATTGTTTTAAGCGTCCATCAGACTGGAGAAGTTTTGTGATAACCCATTTTGGGATTTATCAGTCTCCAGTAAGGCAATGGGTGTATGAATATGGAAGATTCCATAGACTATAGTGATTATCTAGAAGTTACATCCTACTATGTCACATCCTGCAGAAAAGCGAGATAATATTGGGTATGGAAATGAAACCTGGGAGCATCTTCTAGGATCTGCAGGCATCCATTCCTGCAGCTCATGTCTAAGGTTATACCTCAAGAATACAACTGAGGCTGAACATCAATGGCACTCATGAGATGCTAGAAGGAGAAGATTCTCCAAAAAGTATCCAGCTACCTGTCTTAGTTTGCGAAAGATCACATGGATGATTGCAGATTTCTGGGTGAAGGTACGGTAAATGGATAAAATCAGTCTGGATATAAAAAAAGCAGTGTTTTGTGAAACTCAAAAAAACATAAAATAGTGACATGGGTTGAGAAGTGACATAAACTGGGGCTACCTTTGTACCAGTATACCATTACTGAGAAACCCAGTTATACCCTCCATGCCCATGAACTGCCATGGAAAATATATTCTGCAGGATGCCAATGATCCTAAATGTTCCAGGAGATCTATCAAAGAATGGATTGTGTTTCGGAATAGCCAAGTCAAAGTTCGGGCCTCAGCCCAACAGAAATGCTGCGAGAATGTCTGAAGTGGACTGTTCATGAAAAGATACAAAGCAGTTCTGTGGAGGGAAAAAAAATGAAAATAAGTAGCGAGAGACTGTTTATAACCATAGGAAATGTTTGTCTGCTGTCATGCCTGTTGAAGGGCCACAGTCTTCTGAGTTAAAGGTCAACTTATTTTTCCAGACAGTGATTGTGGTTTGCTATATAAACATGTGTTCTTTAATAAATTATATCTTGTGTTGTCTGTTTTGCAGGTCATTATTATAAGATACTGGCCTTAAGGTAAAGATTTGAACAGTAAGAATGATTAACAGCTCCTGTGTATCACAGATCTCCTTTATGTTCCATGTTTGCAATTCCAGAAGATAACTTCCTAACCATTTCATTGTAAAAAAAACAATTCACAGAACCTGAGAAAAAAGCACATCATTTAAAAATCATCATTCAGCTTTTCATCTAAATCGTGGCTATCACCAAATCACGGTCCCCAAACACTGAGCATTGCTGATTTTTCAGGCTTCTTTTATCTGTAAACCAAGTGTGAAGCCTCTGTGGCCAATCAGAATCAATAATTATTAAACAAATTACCTGGGAGAACTGAAAACAAGGCCTGGATTTGAAATTGAAGTCCAGATTTGAAAAGCCCTGACCTAAATGACTTACAAATAATTCTCTATCATCTGACTAGGTAGAGTAGAGTGTTTTAAGTCTTTTTCCTGTACATATATTTCTCTAATTATATTTTTAAAGCATGGAAAGCATTATCTTTTGCAAACCAACAGCTGATTAATTTGTTACTTGAAATGGAAAAATCAAGTGGCTGAAACGATATTTGACAGTTGCTCCTCTTCTTCTCGAGTAACCTTTGGATGTTTTAAGCATCGTTGACTGAAAGCCAAGGAACAACAATGTAATGATAAGCTTGTTTATGAAGGAGCTTATGTCTGGGACTGCCAGTGACCACGATATTTACTAATGTGGGGGAGAAGGGACTCGAGGCATTGGGGACCAGGAAAACGAGAGAGGGGAAGGACAACAGATTTATATTTGGGACTTAACCCAGGTTCATTAGACAGGTGAGAAGAGGATGCACAGATAATGGAATTTTAACCGTTTGTAAGGAAGAGGAAGGACGGCATTGTGGTTTGTGACCAATGTGGAATAAGAGAAACAGTGGAAAAGGCTGGCACCGTCAGGGAGCATGTTGAAAGGGCATAATTTGGGTTACACATTAAGCCTGTCCACCTAACTGCTCAGACCAGCAGGGTCCACCAGCTCACCATCCTGTGGTCGCCCCCGTCTGGACAACCCCTGGCCAGGGTTCTTGAAACGCTAAGTCCATCGTACCATCTTCCGTAGAACATGTCGAGCCACAGCACGGCATTTTTCACCATCCCTTTCAAACATTCCTGCCACCTCCATACAGCTGACATAGATCGATCCCACTGCTCACAGGCTGACTGACTGGCGGTAGGGGCCCTATCTGCAGTCCGAACTTGCCATTGGCTCCAACAGGTCTCAGCTTACAGTTACACATATCCCTGATAGACAATGATGTAAACATGACCGGTCAAACAGAATGGGATTAAAGCCGCGCCTATTATCACCATTAGCATTATGGTTAGTGTTCACAAGTGTCACTGTTAATATACTGGAAATAAACTTGGCAAACTATTTCTGGGACACTGGGGCTGTCCATTCATAATTACCTTGAGCGAAATGTATAAATCATAATTGTCATAAAACATATGAAAGTGCCACCACAACTGTCTAAATAAGAATTGTGTGGATTCCATTAAATAATAAAAAGTAGACTTTCAAAACATATTTGGCTTTCAAATGTTTTCCTAATGGAAATGTACAGAGCATGATGTGGTCCTTTAGCTCACCAAGGCTACTTTGTCATGGATGCCACAGAAGACAGTCCCAATGAGGCTTTATGGGGCAGTAAGATCGTACGTCTCAGGAACGGCAAGGATTAGGCCCCAATGCTATTGTCTGTTTGATGAGGGATTAAGTGCTGTAAATCCGTTCCTTCACGTGGGAATCCTCATTTAAGATTCAAAAGCCAACTCATAACTTTAATGGTGTTTGGTTTCTTCCACTTTCTCTTTTCCTGCTTGACAGGCCCTGAGAAGTTCTCCTCAGCGCAGGGCAAGCAGTGTGTGTTCCTGCAAAGAAGCAATGACAGCCAGCTGACGAGAACGGCCAACGAATGCGGCGTTACCACCGCACAAAGATACAAAAAACAGCACATGATTATAAGGGAATTTCGAAATGCTTAACATTTCTTTCAAAAATCCATTCACCTCCAATATTTCAGTTGACTTTCAAAAAAGACTGACTTTTTTAAGGGTTTTTTTTTCGTGTGTGATTTTCTCCAACTTGCCAGAAAATGCAAATGGATTAAATAAGGCACTGGTAAGAGACAACACATAACTTGAAAATAACAAGAACACAGCAGGGAAGAATGGCTTTGTAGCTGATTAATGTTGAGGAACACATTACCCTCTCTTCAAACGATTATTATGTTGGAGTTACGTTAGCCCTTGCTTGACCAAAAGGCAGCACCTTAAGACATCAGGAAACGTGGGTAATACTTAAAACACCAATGTATAATCCATGGCTAATGTTACATTATAAAGCATTATGAAGGTATCTATAGTGCAGTATGGACGCGAGCTTCATAGCACTTTCATAACGCGTAATAAACATGGCTAAAATGTGTTATTCCTTTTTATAAATAGTTATAGCCATATTTATTATTCTTTAAGAATGCATTATTGTGCATTTTGAAGGTAGTTATAATGCATTATGATGACTGATTTAAGTTTAGTGTTAGCGAAATGTGTTTGCCTGATAGGATGGACATTAATGTTACACAGAGAGGAACAGTAACTTTGCTGCAACTACAAAGTGGTGCGAACGAGCGGAATATAAAATCTGTGTTAATCTACCGCAAGTGGTGTGATACTCAAGATGTCACAAAGGATATTCTGTTGATTAGGTCATGCATTGCCCCCCCTTCTGGAACGGAGAAAGGCACTTTAAAGACCAGAGCTGGATAACCGATGACAGGTGGAGGTGAAAAAAAGCCTGGGGTGGGGCGGGGGTGATTACTCTTTTTCAGCCTGTTTTCAAAGCACAGGGAGAGTGAAAAACAGGTCTGGACTGGTGGTGCAGAACACAACTTAAATAAAGAGGAGTCTAAAGCTCTTGTAAAGAGGACACTGAAGAGAGCAATTACTAGACTTAGACCCCCATGCATCAGTGAGGGCTTAACGATTAGACCTGGACCCACTGGGTTATTGTTTGATAGGTCCATCGGGTGATAAGTGAAATGGAAAAGAATAATGGCGTACAAAACAGAGTAAAGGCGTTTGATCTCCCTGGTCTTGTAGGGTGGGTAAGGTCCACGGTGTGACATGCCACTGCAAAGTCCACAAGCACCACGTGTGCTATTCAGCCAGCAGGCCACACTGACCTCTGTCCTTCCAGGCTCAGGTAAACAAGCATTACATTAGTTCCGGTCCAAATGACGGGACTTGATGGTTAACCACTGTAAAATATGAGTCCAGGCGGTGAGTGACCAAGTTTTTCAAGTAAACTATCAGAAGAAGAATATGGATGTAACTGATTGTTTATTTAGTGTAAATCACTCTTAAATTCCCTGTGCAGAGGAGTGTTTTATGCAAATGTCGCCTTATTATTGTGCTACCACATTAATACACAGTTATTCTTATGCAAATAAAATAATTTTTTACTGTATATTTTTTTACAGCAACTGTTGGGATAAAATTAGGATTTAAAAAAATATGCCAAACTAAATGACTCGCATTTGCAAATGAATGATAAATTAAGTAAATTTAGGTTTAACTGATCTGTATTTATCTAGCATAAACAAATAAAACATGGCTCAGTCTAATTTATATTTTATTTATAATTATTAATAAAATAATTACATAAATAAGTTTATCATTCATGGTATTAGTTGTAAAGCAGGATTAATATATTAACAAACGCGAAATTCTCTCCAGGCCAAAACAACTGTGTATAAATACATATGGCAACACGAGATAAGATAATTAGTTTCTGCTTTTCTGTGACGTCTGTAGTGATTAATACGGTTGTAGTTCTCCAGTGTATTTTAGCAGGGCAAATTCAGTAAGTACTTAAAAATCCAGCCCAGTAACCTCTGTTTAGTAGGATTGTAATTGAAGCAATGATGTCATAGATGAAACACCAGGGACTGCCCACCTCCACAGGCTCCACCCACTCTGCATGCTGCACACAAAACTGCAGCGCCTCTTAAAATAACGAAAGGAGTCCGCCTCTGTTTCATGAGGGGGAAATGAGAGATTTTTTGAGTGAGCTCACATGGACCTAGTCCTTGCTTGTGATGCCTAGTAGGGGGCCTCAGATCTGGGCAGGTGTGCGTGACATGCTGAGACGCCTGACCGCCCCTTGCTTTGAACACCCACCCGTTATGTTTCTGCTGTTGCGGCTGTAACATCCTGCTGCCGCAAATGAGCTCTAGAAGTCCCCCTCCCCCCCCCCATTAATTATGGCGTAGTGGGTCTGGACATGGTTATCACGCTCAATTGTGATCCTCACACTCACGCTGACATCGGTCAGCATTGCCAGGAATTAATGTGGCTGCCCCCCCCCATCTTCGTTTGGTCATACTAAGTGTCTGTATCTGGCTCTGTGCTGATGTCATGCTTTCACTTCCGTTTCGTGTAATTGATTATCAAACGACACTGGTGAACCAGACAGGCTGTGTCATAGTTAAACTTTTTAAACTGCCTTGGCTGCCATTGGCATTGTTTTACAAAGTCTGCATTAATTAGTGGAACCATACAAATGCTGCAACATTAGAATGTAATAGAGATTTTATGTGCCGGTCCTGTGGTCTTTTTTTGATTTGTTATATGGATTCCCCATTAAAAAATAGTGAAACACAACCGTTGGAATCTTTAAGAATATTGGGTAACGCTTTACATTAACTGCACCTTCAGAATGCTTTTATATTGCATTCATAAAACGTTCAATACACCTTCATAATGTATTCATTAAGTATTCATACAACATTAATAAACATCATGTATGTATACCTTAACATCCTAACATCCCTTAACAGATGTAATATACATTAATAACAAACATTATATAAAAATAACAAACATTATAATTGTATAATCATGTAATGTTTTTTATTAATGTATATTAAAGCTGTTAAGATGTTAGGATGTTAAGGTGTACTTGCATGCTGCTTATGAATGTTCTGTGAATGCATTATGAAGGTGCACTGAACGTTTTATGAATGCAATATAAAAGCATTATAAAGGTGTAGTTAATGTACAGCATTACCGAATATTGTATGTCTAGTAGGCAACATGCCATATTGTAGAAGCATGATGGACAGAATTAAGTAAGAAGGACAGAATACACACCCTTAAGAATAATAAGAACATGAATTCATGTAGCAATTTTTTTTTATATCATAACAATAGGAGGTTGAGGTACAATATATATACTTCAATTTTCTGTGACTTAATCCTTTATTGTTTTTGCAAAGGCATAAAACACTACAATAAGCCGCTGGCCTTTGACGGCACAGGCAGCTCACGGGCTGCTTGTACAACACGACTCCTGGCTTAAGTCCAGTGAAACGTCATTCATATTTTGTTCCTATTGATCTGATTCAGGCTAATGTCCCAGCAACCCATGAATTTGGGCTGTGAGTCGGGTACATCGAAGGGGGCTGTACAAATGAAGGGGAAACACCCCCCCCCCAAAAAAGCCAAGCAGATCTGTCTCTCAGGGAGGCTCTGGAAGACTTCATATCAGTGCAACATACACCATTATAAAACTCACAAGTTAGACTCCCTTCAAAAAAATCACCTGTCTGATTTAATTATCTAAACTTCCACGACCCCCTAACCCTACTATGTCAGACCTCTGCCTTCCGAGAGGCCTCATTATTGAAACAGGGCAAGTTTCTAAGCAAAGTATTTGGCTTATTTAAATATGACGGATGACGACCAATGAAGTCCAGGGAAAGAGAAGTGCAAATGACCATGGGCAAAAGAAACGTCTTATTCATCTAAACTGCTGGTGACCGTGCCTCACATGTTCAAATACACGGGATTCTTTTCCTTAGCCACAGTGTTTACAATGAACGCAAATGTCCCTCCACCATTTGTATCCATCTGAGCCCATATAGAGGAGAAACATTTAAAAATTCAGGTATGAACATAAATGAAACCTTTTTTTCTCTCTTTACAAGCCACTTTTAGGGACCATGTTATTATTTCGTGTGCTTTTTGTGACAATGACTGTAAGCTGAAAGCATAAAACATCATTAATTCACATTTACAAAGCACTAATTAAAGCACTAGCTGCAGTAAGCTTTGGTTTTAGATTGTAAATGTACATCTTACAATGAAATGCATTTAAAACCACAAACAGTGAGTCAGTACTGGTATTCAGTACAGTGATATATTTATGTAGTAATTTAACACGCTTTCTGACGCTAAATACTCTTTATATCATATTTTGCTGAGAGAAACAAGTTATTCTAAAATGATGATCAAGAAAAGCGTTTGGGCAAGGATTTACATAAAAGGACAAAACAAAAATTTTGTATGGAAATTTCAGGTTATATTTCACAATATAAGTAATAATAAATTTCACAATAACAGACCCTCCTTGTCTTAGCTCATTTATGATGCTGTTTTACATATTGAACAAGTCAGTGTTCATCACTTTTCAATGTTAGGTAGTGTAGCATCTGCGTAATTGATGGATTTTAATGCCAGAGATATATTTTTATTTAACAGCCCTGTCAGAGTGGTATGCCTATGCAGTAGTCTGTGGAGGCTCAGTAAATGCTGGAAATCCTGATGGTGGTCTCCAGGATGCTGTTGTCTTCACTGTGGCACTGATACATAGTGCACAGATAACTTTAATGAACAGAGAAGGGCTAATTAAATGAAAAACAATGTAGCAACCCAAGTTTTCGTACACAGGAAAAGCAGGGACCATAACAACAGAGCAATACGGCAGCTAATTTGCATACGCAAATGCTATTGGCTATGAAAGTTGAGAAGAACACAAAGACGCCCAGTAGGTATGGTTTAAAAATATAGAATTTCAAAGAGACGTGAAGAGGACCATCACACAAAGTATTCCAGTGTTAAAGCCTTTGGTTTACTGCCATAGTTAAATTATATCCTTAAAGTAGTTAAAATTTCCTTAGTTAGCCTACGCGAGTCTGGCCAGATGCAACATACAAAAACTCGGCAACTGACATTTTGTAATAAGCAGAAAATATCATGCTCTTGGTTATCTAAAAAAGCAGAGAGGTGATTAACACATGGCTAAATTAACCTTTTATTATGCAATTTTCCCCTTATGCATACAGGAAACTTTAACTAAGGTAACGGCATGCTAGCTAAGAAGTCAGAGGGAGCTAGGCATCGTTAAAACAACGTGCTGCCTCCCAGCTTGCTCAATAAAAAAATAGAATAAAAATAAAATCAAATTTCCCTTGCTGCTGTGGACAAATCCAGTCAGATTATCTGCGAGAAGCTACCTCCTTGAGATATTTAACGCCGGATCGTCAGTAAAACACCAGCCTCCAGCGTTAAAAAGTCTAATTAAATTTAGGCAATTTTTAAAACGGGGAGAAATAAAGATGGCAGCGTAATAAATAGCATCAGACGGTAAATCAGCGACTTCTGCAGCCAGCCGATGAGCAGCCGCGGCTCTGATGGCCGCGCTGACATCATTTCTGCAGCGTCGTTTTAGAACAGTTGGCATCGTTAATTGATGGCATCCCCGGTAAATTGGCAACAATGAAAAGACAAATTATGAGCTGGGGAGCAGTGCAGGGAGGATTTACAGTATTTGAATAATTTAGATCCCCGTGGTTAATTTGACAGGATTGTTATTCTCTCAGAAGGCCCTGCTGGATGGGCCAGTGTCTGTGAATGGAGTTTACTAATAAGGTTTCCCAGTCGATAAATGACTCCATGCAGCAAATTAAACTGTAAATTTGGGGAGCGGTGGTAAATATTTAGAGTATAAAAACTGTGCGTTAATGAATCAGCCTAGTTGGAGAAAGAAATGAATTGAAATGTCAGCTTTCTAAATCTCACAGTAGATGGCTCAGCCAGGTCCTTCTTCCGGCAGTTCCCACTATGAGCGATTAAGGGTGTGCTGAACCATGGTATCGGAATAATGTTGGCACTTTTTGTCCCTCCAGATTTCCGTGGCAACAGTATCTCTTGTGATATAACACTATCCCTCTGTACTGACCCCTTACCCATATACTCTGCTTTGTTTTAATCAAACAGTACATTTTGATAAAGCACCCTTAGAGATCGGTTCCTGCGTCGTGAGGCGGTTCTGAGCTAAACGGAATTTAGAGACATGTTTTGGGTCACCGCATCCTGCGTGCTCCCACCCAAAGGAAGCCATACCTTCAGGTGTGTAAAGTCATGTGACGAACAACCAAAGAAGCAGAAACAGGACTGCCTGCCCTCGCTGTGTTTTACTTTTGTTTTTCTTTTCTTCCCTCAATTTGAGAGAGAAACCAGATACTTCATTTGAGAGAGCTGGGGACCCATCAATGAGGTTTTAGTACCGTTGACTGCTAAAAATTCTTCCCCACCCGTCGCCATAACTCAGCGCCTGTCTTTTGCGAGGGTATCACCTTTCGGCTGTGGCAGTTTGATTGAAGGCATGTCTTAGCGGACTTACATGTTCCGTTCCTGGGCATCTGACCGCGCGGTGACATGGCTAAGCCTGTGCCGTGCATCTGGGAAAAGTTCTATGACATCACCCTGCCCACACACACACACACACACACACACACACACACACCATATGCCTTGTCACCCACATGGAGGCTACTCCTCTGCACTGCGTCCCTGAGTCTTTGTTTCTGCTTGTTTTCCTGGAGACATGATCCGAAGTTCACGGCCCTCCGGTATCTGGTGTAAGTCACTTCTGCAGGTTTGGCCTCGCTCCCGAACAGAGCAGACGCTCCCAAACCACACGGTCGCTCAGGGAGCGGAGCACAGACCAGAGGCGCCCAGCATCCGTGGCTGGCAGGCTCCCGCGTCTCCCGTGGCGCTGGGTTCCTGCTTCTTCAGACGGCTCGCGTCTTAACGAGTCACCTTTCTGTGAAGGGTGGCCGTTCTTTCTGTTTATTTAACCACCTCTCTGACAACCGGGACAATACCGGCAATGGACTAAAATACGGCTAAACGTTATCGCCGAGACGCAAACTGCAGTACAAATCCAGATAAACCTTTGTATTTCCCTGATAGCGTGATAATATTGTTAATACTGTAAAAGCAGGCAGCATACAATATAAGTGGACTGTTCTTCTTCAGAGCTTTAATCAGAGTAATCAACTTCAAGCACTTCAGTGTGCTGATTTGGGAGCAAGCAAGCAGAATGTTCCAGCTTTCCAGGCATTTTAAGTTAACGTCTGGTGCCACTGCAGCTACTTTACAAATAATGATAAACACGTGTGAGAAACGGCTCATATTTAAAACGTAAAATGTCTTGCGGGCTCCTTGCCCATAAGACACGAGTCGCCCCGTAACAAATCCTTACTTGTTTTTGCACACTGTGCTGAAGCAAACAGATGTGACTGATATGCTGGTTAAACTCATTTCCTACGTGCAAGGCCGTAACCCTGAACAGTTATACTATGGCTACAGTAACACTACATGCTGAGATCCCAGTAGGAACGAAAAAAAAAAGAAACTTCTTGCTTGTTTTGCATTGGTCTTTGTCTGATTCCAGTGAATTATAAACACAATTCTAACATGCAGTTGAAAAAAAAACACAGAAAATCCGCAAACATACACATATTTCTGACACGGGAAGCGTGAGAATGGCAGTTCGAACAGTAATAAAAACTAGAGTTGAGTTTACTGAGCATCTTCTGTTTATGCTGAAGTACAGCCCAACTTCTGAGTGTCAAAGAGTTGGACTCCAATTTGGGGGAAAGTTGGTTCTCTTTGGCCCAATTTAAAGTGTGCCACTTCTACCATTACAGCTGACAGACTGGGGAACAGAATCTGTCCCCTACAGCACTGTCCTGGGACCTTGCAGCTACAGAAGGGGACTGGCCTGAAGTTGAGCCCCTTTGTAAATACCTTTCCAGAAGACATTTGCTTCATAATGCCTCACTGTTCCTGTCACATGGTCAGGGGAGAGAAATCAGGTCTCTTCTGGCACCTTTAATTATTTCATGCCTAGGAGACAAGTTTTAACCAGAAGTGGCAGGTTGGGTTGTTCCTGACAGGTGGAGATGATTAAAAAGGGAGCCGCTGTTACAGGTCTCTCAGGAGTTGCCCCGGGCAACTGTGACACCTTGCCATTCTGGGCTACAGTCGCAAGTCTTAATTTATTGACTGAGAAATACAAGGACTCAATGTCTATTCGAAATTCTGAGACACCCACGGAGAGGGCTTTTGAATATAATGGAGATATACTGGGGGAGTGACCAACTGGGAGTAAGACGATAATCATCAGATTATTTACCTCCTGTCCAGCTCCCCTCTCATGGAGGGGGCCGTTTCAAGAGGACCACAAAGCAGTTCATTAGAATTGTGTTCACAGTCCCCGTCAACCCCCCAGCGACCCAGCTATCAGCTGGAAAACATCCTGTCAAATTCAGAAAAGAAAACAGTATGTAGCACTTCCTGTAGTTAAATTGGATTTTTGAAAGTGAGACATGGGTCATAAATTTTCCAAATGTACCTTGTGCTGTGGGGCTGCACTGGGTTTAATAATCAGCAGCGTATGGTGAAGTCAGGGGAACTCTAAAACTTTTTAAAACATAAACACGTTATATGGCAAGACGGCGCGCCACCGCGAATCATGGCTAAACCCTGCTTCTAATAAGCTAAAGTGTCTGTGTGGCGTTCAGAGGTGCTTTTTGCCGTCAGGCAAGTCACCAGCCGCTGCTGACAAGATTGATATTAGGACTGAGAATTTCTTGATGGCCTGCCAGGTTGCTCCAGAAAGCCTCGGAGAGCCAGCACGCGGCTGACTGCCCGTCGTTTTTGCATCGTGGGCCCGTTACAAACTGTAAGGTCAAAGTGACACAGTGAGAGGCATCTGGGAAAGAGCCCCGTCTTGTAAAAAAAACTGATTGGTTTATTTTCATAGTTAATAAAATAATGACACTTCCCCATGGAAATCTGAGTTTACCTTTGCGATATCCTCTACATATGCTAAAGAGCGTGTAGCGCCTTGCTAAGAGTTAATATGGTTATTTAGCATTGTTCACAGGGTCAAGTTGCACTAATGATTCGCAGTCTTCTGGGCCGCCACCAAGGACCCCCTGGCTCTTTTTTATGATGGTATAAGTAGGAAAAAAAAACAGATAGGGTCATTATCCAGTGTCATTTACAACCCAGACATCTTAAAGCGATTCAGCTTGTGAAGAATGCTTTGAACCAGGAAAACAAAAAGACCTGTTGCATCACACTAATGTACGATGGCAGTAATCTTGCAAATGTGAGCCCTGCTAAAAAGTCTGCCATGTTTAATAGATATTATGCCTGTATCTATTACGGTGGAATGACAGTGGTTAAATGTTACAATACCCCCATTCATAACAGGCAGACAGGAACTCCCTGGTTTAAACTATGTCATGGCGGAAAATGCCTCATTAATCTGATATATTATGTGAATTATGTGAAATGAAAGGAATCTAACTAAAAAATAAAACAACTTATTTAAATATTTTCTACATTTAACAACAGATAAAAGACGTACTGTGTGCAATCAATGAGTTGTCTTCAGTGATTATGGGGGCTGTGTGGTTTGCGGCAGCACAGGTAATTCGTTTGAATGATAACATTATGATACTTTTCTGCCATGCAGAAGCACTGAAGCACGCCAGATCCCTTCACATCAACACGTAGACAATTAGTGCTCTGTATCTCCTGAGTTCACGTCCCAATGAATGATCTGCGGGTATTTAATACACTAAATCACCTTGGTGATGCTATATACAGACAGCAAACAAGTGTGATAAAAAAATGTAAACGCACTAGTGCAGCCCTTTACCACTCTGCTGCGTTGCATTTCTTGACACAGTTATTTCTTTGTTTTCTGATCGGAATGTGGGTAAATATATAATGGGTATTAATAATGATAAATAATTAGCTATACCCCGTCATCAGTTATACTTTGTACACATTTATCACAGCTCCCTGAACAGGCTGTTGTGTCAGATGGAGTAACATTGCTTTAAATTACTGACAGTGATATACTCGCTGAATCGCTGATATAGTGGTGCAGCCGGCCTACTTCTGTGCGTATAACCTGTTTTACTGATAGTCACACAGCTGCTGTCACCTTAAGGCTTGTAATGGTACAGCTGATGGCAGCGTGTTCTGATGAGCCGAACACTGCTGCCTTTGAGCTCATAAGGTAAATGAGTCTGCATTCATCTGTACGGTGACATTCTACCAGTCACCTTTAAACTGGCTGTCAAAGACACATCTACCAACCAGACAGAAGATAAGGCTCAACAAAAGCTGTCCAGATATGTTCAACGTGACTGTATAAATATGTGCGTTGGTGTCCATTGACTGCAACTGGTAAAGACATTACAAATCCAGTATACACTGCTGTACCCAAGTAATCACTGGACACGTAATTATGAGCAGAATGGATGGACTGTTTCTGGTTTTTATGGCTGCACTGTGCAACACTTGGTACTGATTTCGGGGTGAAATCTGGTGGGTTGTGCTGCACTCATCACGTAGACCATAACTTATCTCCCTAACTGAAGAGGCCCGTCAAGGCCTTGGCTTGAGTTTGACTTCCAACTAATTTCACAGATGTTCTGTGGGTTAAGGCTGGCCTCGCAGTGTCATCCAGTCTTATTTCACAATCACACCAATTGTGTCCCCAGACCGTGAAGGTGGTTAGCATATTACAATCACACCATTTATGCACTGATTGCGATAAGGCTGTCACACATCCACGTACACACTGATGTTCACCTTCGCTCATAATTCATCCAAAATTAAAATCCATTTGTTTAACCATCCTCGGGGCGTTTAATCAAATAATTACTAATCAGACGAGCATTGATTCACAACTGTAGGACACAACGGGCCTGAAGGGACTTCAGGCACAGAAATGAGGACCCGCCCTTCCAGGGCAGGTGTGTTGCCCCTCCCCCCCACCCTTGGACATGCAGCCTAACTTTACGATGAACCATTTCTGTAAACAGTGCACTTTTTTTTCCAAGAAACATCCCAATCATTATTATAACAGTCTGTCTAATCACTAATCCATATATTCATTAGGTTAAAATAAAACCAGCAGGGGTCAATAATTAAAGAGAAATTCCATGTTTAATTACTGTTAAAAAATTTATGATTTTTTTCTTTTCTTTATTACTTGTTGTTGTGTTTACAATTATTTTATGGCATGCGGTACGTTTTTGAAATATGAAATCCAAAAGGGACTCCAGCTATTCCGATTCACGGAAAACAGAGCGAGCAGGAGAGGTTCTGCACGATATACATGCCGGCGAATAGGAAATGTGTCTGCAGGTAGTAAAACGTGATGGATTGGACGTTTGCGCATTGTACTCTATCTGAGCAAAAAGCCCTGCCCTGGACTGTGTGCGGAGGCTTTACGAGTCCTGCTGAATGACAAGTCGCAGATTTTATGTGCATCTTTCACGAGTCACACCGCTGACTGTATCAGGGATAGACGTTCACTGGGTGACATTAGAAACCCTGTGGGCTTGGGTAGGAGACCAAGACAAGCCAGAGGGAGGCATCGGACTCCAGTATAACCCCCTAGGGTAACATCTGCCACGGACACCTGTAAATTAGTCTGAATGTGATGAATCTATCAACCCTTTGAAGAAATAGCACGTGTTTAGTGGGTTGTGAGATCCTCTACACATGGGTGAGGGAGGTGCTCAAGCCTATTCCTGAAGAAGCAGCTGCAACATCTGGACCTGATGGCACAGAGTCAGAACACTATGATTCAATAAAACATATCTGCCAGAAAACAGAAAAAAAGTGTATTCAGAGCCCGCAGATGTTCAAAGATATAAATCACAATCCTCTATAAACAAGGTTTGGAACAAGCGAGTTTATTCCCAAACCTGCTCTTCCCTCCACTAACGATTTCTTAAGAGTTTCTAGAAACACTCAGCAATTGCCTCCCTTGCCTTCTGTGTGAGACGCACCCCCCTCACACTGCAGGTTCCCACTGTGTTTTCTGTGGGGGGGGGGGGGGGGGGGCAGTGGCCTGTCACTCAGTTACCCCACACAGTGCCGCTGCAGGTGGTGTTAGAAATCTACTATAACCCCCAAGACCCAGTTGCTCTGGTTTATGATCTTTTTCTGTTTGTAGGAGCAGCACTCACATTAGACCGACTGGGAGACTGTCCAGTGCAGAGGAATCCACAGACATTAAGAAAATAATTCTCCTTGGTTATTTGAACCATAAAATATGTTTGCAATCGACTAAGCAGTGCTGCAGTAAGGCATGCATCTCCTGAAACAATCAGTGCTGCAATCACTCTTGGCTGAGCAATGGCACCACTTTTAATTAGTGGCATTGGATTTCCAGTTAAATGAATCTTAGGCATGCACAGAGCTGTAATTGTTGGGTAATAGCCTTATTAATTCACATATACTTAGGGTTGTTCAAGAGTTCCATAGTTCCTCTCTTTGGGGTAATTTGGGCATTCAAACTTAATGGAATTCCAATCCAATGAATACACGGCTAATCATTTTACGCAAATGTTCTCTGTGGAATATAGAAACATGAGTGATTGTGCAGGGTTTCCCGCCGTTTCATTTAGAGTGGCTCCTTATTAATTTTCTGAAGTGCCAGCAGGCGGCCTAGTCACACTGGTAGCCCTGTGGCACTTTCAGAGCCGGGACCTTGTCCCCTTGTAACCGCTTAATCCTGCCAGTTAGGGGTGGCGGGCCCAGAATAAAGCAAAGTCTTAGGTTTTAATTAAGCGAGGAGACAGCCCCAACTTAAAGATGACCTCCCTGTGTGTGGAAATGAGAAAGGTACTTGTTGAGGTGCCTCAGCACCCCAGGTCCTGAACGGGGAAATTTTCCCTGCGGGCTTTTAGTCATGTGTGCCTGGGTGGTCAGGATTATTATGAGTTCTTCTCGTTCTTTTTTTTTTCATTACCCACTCATAATAACCAAGCTGCAGCTGGCAACGGTCTTGTTTAACCAGGAGTCAGGTGGCAAATGAAACATTTACACACAGACTCGTATATATGCTGAGAATGAATATTTTCACTTCCACTCCATACAGAAGCCCAGGGTGTTTAAAAAGAAAAGAGAAGAGTCTTAACATTTTTTCCCAGCATCTCTACATTTTGATCAGAATGCACTACTTCTATGTAAAATCATCCTTTATTTTAGATATTGCATTTTAAACATTTGTAAAATTGACGTTTGCAACATAACTTCCAGTGCAATACAAACAAGAATGATATATAATACAAAAAAAATCTTTAAAAGGAATATAGTTCTGTGCTTTTTCTTCTGTAGCTGATGGTGAGTGTGGTTAGGTTGAATAGAGTTTAATGCTAAGGCGGTATATTCAGCAGGGCTCTGTAATTCTCTAATGAAATGTCATTACTTCAATACAAATTCCTTTATTTCTGAGCCCTACTCTCCTTCTCAAGGCTATATTTCATTTCCTGCAGTTAGGCAATATCATTGCTTTGATTCCCTGACTATTGATTTAGGTGTGCATGGTTATTACAATGTGGAATACAACAACTCCTGTTCATTCGTTCTGCCTTGTCCCCCAGAACATTAACCTAATTTGTTTCAAATTTGCATTCTGTTTGGCAGGGAAGAGGTAAACATTGTGAAGGGACAGCAGAGCGCCTGGGATGAGAGCTGCTGTAGAATTTCAGCATTTATTGGGAGGCTGCCTCACGGCGAGCAGGTGGAGGACTCGCATAAAGACACCTTGACTGTCTCACACAGGTGCGTGTGTCGAGGCACTGTGCACACGCAGAAAATGGAGCAGCCTCCTGCAGCCCGTCTTAATTGCATAAGAAAATAATAAGGTGTTTACTGACTTAGTATGTAAGGAAATCAGACTCTGTGACTTCTAAACTTACTGTTAAATTAATCTTATGTATGCACAGGGCTATACGTCTACAGCTATTAACTCACATATAGTGAGCTTTTTTCAGGAATCATATAGCCAAAGACTCGAAATATTTTCTTGTGCCTCGGATCCAGTTTTGACTGATATATGAAAATCGGCACATCAGGGTGATGGATACAGCTATGAAATTTAAAAAGAAATGTGTCTTTTATATAAGAAAACTAAAACGCAAATGTGCCATTCATATATATGCAAATACAAACAAGCGTGTGTCATCTTATCCCACCAATGAGAGGAACATGGACATGTTGGCCAAGAAGCACTTTGTGGTTCCAAGGAAATTCTGACCAACAACCTGAACTTGATCTTGCCAGGCGTTTAATGCCACTGTCAGCACCTCTGGATCTACAACCAATCCTCTCTCATGCTCGAAGTCAATCCTTTTCTTCAAGTTCACAGAGGGTTAAAATGTCTCACCCTTGGGATGTCTTTAATGGGCTCTTTCTGTGCCTATCGTTGATTCATAATGGCCGCTTTATGTTATGTTTTCAGCTCGCATTCCCTTGATGTATTATTCCATGAAGGCAACCTGACAGCAAGGAGGAAGTTGTCCTCCCACGCTGGTCCCCCAGGGTTTTTGCCAGAGTGATCTCCTCAGACCTTGATTCTGAATTAGACTTATTGTCCCAAGCAAAGATTTAGTTAGCAGATGTGATTCATTTAATATAGTGCCATGAGTTTATTTTTGGCTCAGGTAACTTGTAACATTTTATCAGAGTGCAGTTTTTTAAAAACATTTTATGTACTGATGGAAACCCATCAACAGTTTTAAAATCAGCGCGATACAGGTCAGCAGTATAAAATAATGTGATTATCACTATAAAGTGCTCCGGCACAGATGCGAAATAAATGCGTGTCTAAAATCACAGCCGCCCAGTTAGCTGACGAAAATCTGCAAAGGTTATAGTAACAATGGCATTCTGTCAGTTCTGACTGTTTATTAACCAAATTCAGAGGCTGTACAAAATTTTGCATTTTCAAATGGGGGGGGCGGAGCGAATCCAGAGCTGCTCGTGTGAAGAATGCTCTCGCTGTCTCCTGGCTTATGGAACCTTTCTCTTAGAGGAATGCTGCATGGAGCGTTTTACTGTGTACTCTTACCACTACCTGGTGGCTTGTGAGCAAACATTATTTGGATGGTATCATGGATGGTTATTCCAAAAAACGGCAGTTGTTGAGCAACAGACTGATGAATGAAAAGACTGCTGATGGATGGGTTTATGAGACATGGCATGTGTCACATCAGTGTGTCAAAAACAGAAAATAGCCACGCCGAGGCTCTAATGGCCTGTCAAAGACCAAATTTAAAGCACTAATTAGCTCATACAATGAATGACACATTCAAAGTTGTGTTCCAGTTATAATGTAAATAGTAGTATGTTGTGTTATTTACAAATTTTGCTTAAATTTGTTAATCAAGTGGAGGAATAGAAGATGGCCCTTTCAGGAAGTAGTTCAGTTCAGATTGATTAAATCAGATTCTGGGTTTTCTGTGCTGGTGAATCTGACAGCCTTATTTTTGTCCATTTCTGGTGACTGTCGATCCAGTCAAAAGTTCTTTCATGGGCAGTAAAAATACAGCATTTCAATTAGCTCAGCCTTTAACATAAGAACTTTGCTTGCAATGACCTGTTGTACTTCTCAGCGGTAAACACACTGTAACATTTTTATTTCATACCTTTGTACAAATATTCTTTGTGCAAAACCCAAAATTTGTTTTTTGAAAATCACTTAAATATTTATTGTTGGAAGCATTTGAAATGTGTGTGAGTGATTGACTAAATTTGCGTTATTCCATCCCGCCTTAGCTAGAGATAAGCCTTAGGCAGTTAGAGAAGTGTAAACCCAATTTAAATGTCCTCATTGAAACAGAATCTTGTGTTTAGACTTTGGTTTGTTTTGCAGGTGAGGACAGAAAGAGAAATGAAATTGCACAGCCTGGATTTTCAGTATGAAAAATTAATTAAAAGCTCTCCCACCATGACAGAGTGGTATGTGGCGGAGCTGGGACGCATCTGCCAATTACAGCGGCACTGTAACGTGAGGGCTGGGGGGGGGGAAGGCCTGTCTAAAGCCTGTCCCAGGAGTTGAGCTGTCTGTCTCTTCACAGCTCCTCTAACTAACACTCATCTCTACTTTCTAGCCTTGTCGTGTGTTAAAAACCTGTGTGTCTGGTGTGTGAATGCAAAGTAATGTGAGATTGTCCAATTAGATTTAATTGTTATCAGCGGGGCGGGGGGGGGGGCTTGCTCCATTTCTGTTTTCCACCCAACTTCCTTTCTTGGCTGACAGGCCTGCTTGGCTCTCGGCACGGCTGTCATGTTGGCTTTTCCTCTGGACCCCCAGAGTCCCGGTCTAACCGCGAACAGACCCGGTGTGCGGCACAAAATCCCTCTAATTGAGAAGAGTTAATGACTCTGCCTGGGCTTCCCCGCCTGCCCCGAGATTGAAAGCTCTCTTATTGTTTGGTTCGGTCTGTCTTCTTCGATTTTATGCACTGTGGTTGCTTAATATCCTGCCATCAGGTGCGGGACACTCCCAACGGCTCCCCCATTAATAGGGGAATACAATTTTGGATGCAAAAAAAAATGATTACTTGCTGTTCTGTGTATTTCAGCTCTATCACAATGTCTTAAATATATAATACACATATATGCATCCAGACATCCCAGTTTATAATTATAGACAGCTAAGGTTGGTTATATAATACTAATGGTATGCATGGTTTTTCCATACTGGTTATGTGAGGAAGGCACAGTAGAAACTAGTATCAGAACTAGTATCAGAATCACTAGTCTCGTTTGACTGCTGATTGTTCTCTCACTAGAGACTGGTTAAATGAACGTGATGCAAAGACGTTTGACTCAGATTTGAAAAAGGATTCTGAGATTTAAAACATTTAGGTTTCCTAATGCAGGACTTTACATTCACTGGCAGCTTTGTCAAACATGGGCCGGACAATAATGAATTCATCCAGGTATGAAATTCACATCAGCCTGATTTTATTCCAGCGTGTTGCGCAATCAGCCATCCATTCCTCGTGCTTCGTGATCCTTGAATGAAACCCCACTATCATTTTCCTCAAATCAGGAACATGTCTCAGCTGTCACAGCAGCTTATTAAGCGATGAGTAGATGACACAGACCAAATTTTTTCTCATGGTCGCCATCGCCATACACCAGCAGACCCGAGTCTTTAATGGTACTGCCACATGCTTTCCCGCTATTTTGTTCCTCACTTCCAGAACATTCTCTTTGGTATACTCTCACCCTGCCCCTGGTGTTGAAACATACAATAGCATACAGCTATTCTGACATTAAAAGCAAAACAGAGACTAGCAATGTTTTCCTCTTTTCAGGATCTGCTTCAAGCTGATGGCATAACCACTGTTCTGACCACATATCTGGACCTCAATCTAGATAAAATGTCATCTGAGATGAAGCTAAATAATGAACAACACATCACTCAAGCTAGCAGAAAGAGTATTGCATTATTTACATAAGTATTTTGCGGTTAAGGTTTCAAGTTAGCATTGACAACCATCAAGAAGGGTTTTGGGGATGAATGTCGGAGTGTGTCATGGCATAACTTATTGTAACCTGCCGGATGAATTCCTGTGCCTGTCTCTGTGTTTGACGCAAGAATACGACATTGCGGGTGATGTAGTCATCTCATCGCTGTAGTTAACCATGACTGGGCTTAAACCTGGTTTCTTTTCAGCAGGATGGCATGCTTTTGGTGATCTATGTCAAACACTGTGCGCAGCAGATTCTGTACTCTGCTTCACTTGTCCATGAAACGCATGTGTGACTTTTCGCAATGTCCCCGTTATGCAGTATTGCGAATGGCGGCCTTTTGGGATTACGTGTATCTTCACAGTATGTTCTGGGCAAGGTGGTGGGTTAATGGGTAGTACTGTTGCCTCCCATCTGCGTGCAGAGCTTGCATGTTCCTCTTATATTACATGGGGACCTTCATGCAATCTAAGGGCATGTAGTGTTCCCCTGTGATAGACTGATGTCTCATCTAGCATGACCCACTCTGTATATCCCATGCTGCCTGTCCCCTGTGACCTTGTCCAGAGTACATATATGGATGACATGCTCTATCTGGGTCTGTTCCTGGACTGGCACTGTTCATTCAAGTTCTCCTATAACAGGGTTATTCAAATCACGGTCCTCAAGGTTCGAGCCCTGCTGATTTTCCAGCCTTCCTTTACCTGTGAGCCAAGGTGTGAAGCCAGTGGCCAATAAGAATCAGTAATTATTTATCTAACTGCCTGGGGGAACTGAAAACAAGGCCTGGATTTGGAATCGAGGGCCAGATTTGAAGAGCACTGTTCTATAACTTAGCTCATGTTCTAGATCAGGTCTCTATACCAGTGTGTCCCAGTCCGGTCCTCGGGGACCCACAGCCGGTCCACGCCTTTGCTCCAGCCAGCTCCTGGGAGCTGGGAGGAAGCAAAAATGTAGGCTGTCTGTGGGTCCCCGAGGACCACAGTGGGAAAACACTGCTGTATACTATTTAAAGAAAACATGCAGAAAAGATGAGCATGTAATAGAACAGATCAGAACAGTGATTCTTTTTTTCATTCCCATGGGGATATTGTCTTTTTCACCCACCCCGTCTTGCTCACCGTGAGACACACAGACACATATACGGGTGAGAGCACGATTGTGGGTCACAGTGCAGGGTCAGCCAGCGTGCACCACCCCTGGGGTAATTAAAATTATGATAGTGTTTATGCCAGTAGTTTGGTTTACCATACCCTTCTGTGCTCAAAGAGAATGAAATTAATAAACTCATTTTTAAAAATTAAAAAAAACTATATAATCATTTAATGGTAATTCCAGGAACAAAATCCTCCTACTACTGAGGCATAAACAAGTAACAGCTAATGGTGGGAAATGTATCACTGTCTATTCCTACTGTGCCTTTCTGGGAGGTTCAATTTCTATAATAAACCTTTCAGTAACATTTTTAACAGATGCTATCCTGATATGAAGCTACGAACACATTCATAACACATTATAAAGCATTATATACATGCCTATAAGTATTTATAAACAGGCATAACACATTATATCCATGTTTATTATGCATAATGAATTCTTTATGAATGAATGCTTTACTCTCATCTATAATGCACTATAGATGCCTTCATAATGCAGTACAAAGCATCCTTAATGCTTATACTAACCATTATAATGCATTATGCGGGTATCTATAGTGCATTATAGATTGCAGCTTTAAGTGAAGTGTTACCAACCCTTCTTCATTTTATACAGATTTTCTTGTAGCTGGTTATAAGCTTTTTGTAGGCTGATGTTAAAAAAGTGTGCTTGCATTCTGTTTGAGCTTTCTAGGCTACACACCAGTTGATAGTGACAATGTTACAACGAGCTTCTAAAAATGCAGAAGGTTCCACTGTAGACTAATATAGCTATCTTATAGAAATCCCGGTGGCTATTTAGCTCCAGCCTATCATACTTTTCCTCTTGGTTATTTTTTTATCCTATTGAGACAGAGCCCCTATTTTAGGTCCTGCTGTCTCAGCAGAAATACAGTATACAGCATGTCTGTCATCAATATGTTGTTGTTGTTGTTCTCTCCTTTCTGCTTCTGTATGGAACGTGATGATGCTTTAAATGCTCTCACTGGTTCACATACATGTTATTTCATGCCAAAATGTTGCTTTAGCATCATTTACTGTTTGTACAGACGCTCCTCTACCAACGAACGAGATACGTTCTGAACGGCCGTTCGCAACTTGAAATGTTCGTAAGTCGTTATTTGCCATCATTTTAAGGGCATACGCAAGTACAAAGAACTAGGATGCCGGGAGTATGCATGCTGCACTGCTGCGCGGCAGGAGTAGTGGGCAGAAGTCGTACTAGGCAGAACTGGAGCACAGAAGTAAAAATTTGATGTTGCGGACAGGAAACGGGAGCCCAGTGAACACAATTTGGACTTAAAGATCCTCTGCATTCGTATGTCTGAAAGTTCGTAAGTTGAACGTTCGTAGAGGAGCGTAGAGAGGAGCGTTTGTATGTATTTCCTTTTCACATAATCAAAACAAACATTATAAAATAAATATTTAGAACGATTTCAAGATATGACAACAAAAACCTTGTATAAATTATGTTCCGCTGCCTGGTCATTTTCAAACACTGGGCCACAGAGGATTTCCCAGTGCTTAAATCCTGGGTTGTCTATTGGTATTGGATACTGACTGGAGTGCAGTGTCCAGAAAAGAATTTCCCAAGAATGGACGGCTTTGGTTTGCTTTTGTTTTTGTAATTCTGGCAAAGTGTGCCTAATGGTACATGATGGAGAGGACGCTATCTCTCCTTGGGAAATGGAGTCTCTCATCTGAGCAGGGCAGCAGAAGGCTGGTGCTGATTAGGGTTGCAAAATTCTGGGAATTTTCAAAGATGGTAACTTTCCATGGGAATTCACGGTAACATACAGGAATTAACAGGAAAATATGGGAATTAACAGGAAAATATGGGAATTAACAGGAGTATAAGGGAATAAATGGAAACTTGGAAAGTTGCAAAAATGCAGGTTAGCCTATAAAGTGGGAACTAATGTAGTTGAAAGAAAAACATCTTTATGGCACTAATAGTGATACTGTGTAACCAAGTGCTTGTGAGTAATTTTGTATACATAAAAACATCCCAAAATAAGCATCTGCATCAAATCGCACTGCTTATAAGTTTTATTCTATGTTGTATTATTCATACAGATCGCTTTCTTTGCCATATCCGACAGCTCATACGAAGTTCAATATTTCCAAAATTCCCCAACTTAACTTCCCATGGAAAGTTTCTGGAAATTATCCTCCCCTTTGCAACCCTAGTGCTGATGCCTGACGAGTTGCCCACACTTTTGGCACCAGTGCAGCGTTGCCCCAAGACCTGTCCTGCGCATCTCCACACAAACACTCCAGTCTCAACTCAACACGGTGCTTAAAAACTGTGAGGTTGAGTACATTAAGACCTAAATGAATTACCGAAACTGTATGCATATCAATTAAAGACTGGCTGCCGAACTGCTCCCGAAAGGCCTGGCAGGATTACACATTTAATCTCCTCTGTCACTTCCAATGATGCCGTGAATCTCACGGAGCTCTGTGGGGTGTTTGGGCTGTCAGTTCAGATCAGTGGAGCTACCTTACCGGAAGACATCCACATATCCCTCTCCCGTTAGCGGTGCACAAATGCCCTCCGACTGCTAATATGGGTACCATGCTTTTGTCGTGAGCCCTAAAATCACACCCGTGGATGTCTCCCGCGAGTAAACCCATTTTGCAAGCCATTTTCGCACCCCAGCACTCTGTGGGATGGGATGTGGGGAGTTCATGGGGCAGATACCTAAAGGGTTACACTGGTGGAACCAGTGGAGCAGGAAAGTGTAACTAATCCACGCTCTTTATGTTTTTTCAATGACCCCCCCCGGGGGGATCCTACTGGATGCATCTGCAGAGGCTTCTGTGCCTGTTTACGGCAGAGCTGAATTTCCGCAGCACGGCCATGGTACAGTGGTAATGTGCCGAATCATTCTCATTCTTCTGTACCCCTTCCAGCAAACAGGCTTTTGCGCCTCGTGAGCGCCCACTGCCAAGAAGGGCAAACTCGCTCTCAAGGGCACGGCACTCTTGCTCACTGTTTCCTGGTTCGAAATGCATGGCGTTTTACTTACTTTAATAGATCAACAAGGGCCTGTGTTCCAGAGAGCAAAACCAATTGAGATAATGCCCCCGACTTACTTGAACTGGCGCCGTCGTCATAGTCGACCCGGTGCATAAACACACTCTCTTAAGCACATGTATCGATCCTTTTGTTTTCAAAACTGACAAGGAAAATTAAGCCAAACAGTCCTGCAGCCTTTCTGCACTCCTTACTGAATCCAAGTAAGTTTCCAACACGTGCACTATTTTCTGGGGAAACGTAAATAAAAATCATCCACCAAGATCAAGATAGCTATAATATAAAAAAGTCGTAATATAGAAATACTGAAATCAGGCAGGTACCATTTTGTTTAGCTGAATGAAAGATTGTAATTGTGTTTATTAACACTTCTGTGACTTGTAATTAAATACTTATCTGCTTTGAGCTGGTCCGTAATTCATACCAGCTCTAAGAAATTATAATTAGCCTGACATGTGCAGACATATTCCTGACAATAGGCAAGCCCTGCTAATTAGAAATTAGATGAATAATTTCCTATGAAAACTTATAGTTATAAAGTTCGTGCTGAATACATAAATGTAAATACAGGGGCAGGGTGCAGTGCCTATTTTCACAGTTTTCACTGTCATACTCAGTTTTTACCCTGTGCTCTCAGCCACTGCTGTACACTGTTCTAGGTGCAGTGCCAAGGCTTTGCACCCTCCCCAGCCCTTATCATCTCAATGTCTAGGGGTTTCACTCCTCCTAGACTCCACCTCCAGCTCATTCTCCTCCTGGCAGCAGTCCAAATGAAATAAGCAAGGGAATGGTTGTGATACACTGTGGAAATGGGATCGGATTGCCTACAAGGTTCCCTCCATGCTGGCTTGGTATGGATACTGTGTACGTGTGGGCGGGCAAAGCTGGGAGTGGGCGGGCAGTGCTGGGAGTAGGTGGGCAAGGCTGGGAGTAGGCAGGTAAAGCTGGGAGGAGGCAGGCAGATCTGGGAGTGGGCAGGCAGAGCTGGGAGGAGGCAAGCAGAACTGGGAGTGGGCAGGCCGAACTGGGAGTGGCGGGCAAAGTTGGGAGGAGTCGGCAGAACTGGGAGTGGGCAGGCAGAACTGGGAGTGGGCAGGCAGAACTGGGAGTGGGTGGGCAAAGCTGGGAGGAGGCGGACAGAGCTGGGAGAAGGTGGGCAGAGCTGGGAGGAGGACGAGCTGGGCTGGCAGGAGGTGGACTGGGCTGGCAGGAGGTGTATATATATATATATGCACCAAGTATATATGTTCAATGTAATACACACATGGAGCGTGCATATATGCATAATTGAACAATAAAACCTTAAAGATTGGTGACGTGCTGAAAATGCCGCACAGATGTGGCAAAGTCACCATCTTATGGCAATCGAGCTGCGGAATCCACAACTACGGGATTACTGTCTGGAGGTCATGGCAGTGAGACATTCGATGGCAATTACAAAAGCGCTAATGTGTTATTGCTAATATCTGTCTGTTATCGGGGATAGGGTAAGTCAGCGGGGTCAGCCCATACAAAGCCACTTACGGACATGGGCGGCCAGCGGCAGGTGTGACATTGTGAAAGGTTCTGCTGGGTCACCCTGTTACATACAGCTGGTGAACTAATTACTCTAGATAGGTTGTCTGCCTTGGGAGTTTTCATTGTAGCAATGTACTGTAGCACATTTGTCCAAAAATGAAAATTTTGTGTAAATTACACCAAACCCACAAAAATCGAGTTGGTTTTTTATAACCTCATTGGCAACACTTCATAGAGCGTACAGTATGTCTGAAGCAGGAAGAAGACGTTTCTAGTCAACTTCAAGGACGATCATTGCAGTCAGCTAATCAATACCACATATAAAGACAATGGTATATCATTCAGGGAGCTCAGATTTATGATCCAGACACACAATCAAACTCAGTAGGAAGGAGTCAAGTCCAAGAACTAAAGCCTTTCACTGATTCAGGCCTTATACTGGATGAAGAACAAGATGCGTGGGCCAAGGTTATGAGGTCTGCAGCCTCTCCAATGGAAACTGATAAGACGACATCGGGTTCTTGTCAGAAACAAATGTTATGTCGGCCTGCGCTCAAGCACTTCAAGATGTTATCAGGAGTCGTTTGAAACTGGGCCGAAAATGAGTCCGCAAGTAGTAGGCTTAAATGGGTCCCTGGCAGACCATTTATTTATCCCGGGCTGAATTCAATAACAGGAACCATATATAAGAACTGGAAAATAACACAGCTGCTGGTAATTTATCACAGGATGGAAACTCATTGTTATCCTTATCTTTCCAATGATGTTCTATTTTCAACCGGTAATGAATTATGGTTCTATCCACATCTTCACAATGTGGCAGTTCATCGGTAGCTTGCTTGGAAGGTTCTGTGTTAGAAGAATCAATAAGGAGCTACAAAGGATAAACTAACAAGAGGCCGCCCATTGCCCAAGCTGGCCGGGGGACACCGTTTAGACGTGTCATCTGGCAGCGGACTGCAGCTGGAGGAGGTTTTGGAGGCAGCGTTTGAGTTGAGCTGCAAGGAGAATGGTTCAGTGCCCAAGGGTATCGCTCGGTCAAAACGGGGCTGCTCACCTGACACTTCAGAGCTACGGTTAACCAGCGACAGAATTTCCAGTTGTGGCTTTTTGACATCCATCGTGGCCCGATGTAAAGTGGGGGAGTTTCCAGCCCTTTGAAGTCCTCACCACCATTCGGTCAAAGACCAGACTGTACAAGTCGCAGCACCTGTGCCGAGCTGTGCTCTAAAGACTTTCTAATTATGAGCAAATGCAAGTTAATCATTAAAATGAATGCGAGCGAGTCTTACAGGTTCTCCATTCTGTGGAAAACATCATAGTATAGCATTAAACCTTTATCTCCCATCACAATTTCCTATATTAGCATTCTAGTGTCTTGGTGAATTCTTCATGGGAAATGTACCCATTAATTAATTTCTCGCTTTTCTCAAATTGTACAGATTCCCAGTTGCTTCAACTCTTACTGATATGTATAACATCAAAAGCCTATTATAATAAAACATATATTCGTCCATTCATCTTCAAACAACCACCTCTTCAGTACAGGGGCACAGTGACACACATTCACACAAAATGTCGAGCATAAATCTGTGTATTAAACATACATTTCCATCTCAATGAGTAATTTGTTCTTCAGCCTTTAGACCAATTTAAGACTTTATCTCATGATTTACAGGGTTAAAGTTCAAGATTAATACATGGACAACTGGAAAGCTACTGGAAATTGCTTAAATAGTGGATGATGGATTTGTTTATATAATTCATTCTTTTTAAAGTGTTGCTAATGCAGCGGTAATTATGTTTCGGCGTGGGACTAAATATTTAAAGGCATTTAGCTATGTCACTGGTAAGCTAGCCATCCTGCTAGCTATTATCATTCCAAGTGCTTAGTGCCCGTCAAGTAAATATGTCATAAGTAAATTAAATATGCGCATAAAACATTACGCCTGTGAATAAAATTAGTATTGGTGCTGTTCTATATGTAAGCAAAAATGTGGCATTTTGTGGTCTGCTAGAACCACTGCTGTACTTACAGTAACAGTGGGTCACGGGTATATTCTGAAAATAGAAATCCGTACTACTGGCAGGGCTGAACTGCAGGTAGGCTGAAATCACAACCGGAACCGCGCATAAGCCCAAGTGATTTGCTTTCCATTTCCAGCTAGTGAACTGGGCACCCGTACAAGTGACATCAGTTCACACCATGAGTAAACTGCCCTTTCAAAGGAAGCACGAGATACTTCACCATAATAGCAGGATTTCTGAATGTAAACATAGTTGGATTTAAAAAAAAAAAAAAACGCGAATTGATTAAGCTCAACACCAAAAGCCTTTTAAAACTGTTTCTATCTATCTAAATGTATTAATCAGTTTATTAATATTTTTACTTAGCTTTCAGTGAAACTAGAAGTAATATAGATAGAATATATATAGTGATTCCAAAAAAATGTATTAATATATTTTTTAATAGATTGACACCACAATCACTTGAGCAAATAAAACAGTAGGGAATCACTATGCATGACCTGGCAATCAGAGGAGCACATTGAAATTATTATTATTCAGTTCTGCAGTGGAGCCAAAACAAAATGTAGTCTGCATACTGTATATTCTACTTATTATGTTGTAGATGTAGGGTTCAATCTACTAAATGAATACCGGCACAGATAATCAAAGGGAATTAATGTGTACTCTTATTGTAGGAGGTGTGCAGTCCTGTGCCTTTTGTCTGAAGGGCTGCATATCTGGGGGGGCGATCGGTGGAGCCGTTCACTGCAGAGCCCCCAGTAATCCTGTGGGTCCCTTGATCACAGATGTAAATCCTGCAGGTTCCTTCACCGTTCCCCAGGAGAAAAAAAAGACCTGGCAAGTTTTCAAATGCATGATTAAAAAAACGGGAATTACAAGGGGTCTAACTTAATTAATAGAACGCAAGAGGGGAGACGGTGCTCAAGGTCACACTGAAATTGAGGCCCGTCCCATCACCATGCAAACCGGGATGGCTGACTGCGATCGACAGGGAGAAGGCAGCAGACCAGAAAATGCAGCTGACAAAGGCCTAGATTGTCCACATCAGCCCCACTGATGCGGCTCGATTCCGACATGTGAAGTGCTTCACCAATCCTCTGCTCATTATGTGTGATGTTGCATCATCGTAATGATGTAATACCAACAGCACTCGTTATTTGCCTTGGCTCCATGCCCACGTCGGGTCCACAGGTCACTTCTGGTTGATCTGAAACACCATTCCTTTAAAAAAAATAGTAAAAAATGAAGCTTTGCCACTTTGCCTCTTCTGTCTTGTCCAGTGAAGTGATGAAGGATTTTCTCACGCTTCACTTGCAATTCTGGTGGGGCCCATGCATTAGGCACGTAAAACATTACCTCACATTAAAGGCACAAAGGGAGAAAAGTGCTGAGGGGCACAGAGACAATATGTCCGGATTTCCAGGGATTAACCGTCCACCGTTATCAATCAGCCATCTAACGATGCCGCCAGTGAGTGTCCAGTGGGCAGCAGTTATTTCAGCGCAGTGGCTCGGGTGATACCATGCCTGTTTCCTTCATTTTGCTCATGACAAATGTTTTTACAAAGCTCTTCTTCTGTTGACTGCAAAATATCACTGTGAGCAAAATAACTAAAGACATAAATTCGGAAGGGGAAAGGGGAAAGAGACACATGTAGAAAATCCTGTAAGGGTGTTGAGAGAAGTCAGTACGTCTGGGCATAAGTCATCCTGCAGTGTTTTGAAGGCTCCCACAGATTAAAAAGGTAAAAAAAAGGAGGGGAATCAAGCGGAGCTGACATATGACCGCGTTTAGTGCAGGGACAGAACTTAGTGTATATCACACCATGAATCAAGTACACTTTTGCTCAGTTTCATGACTGCCAGTGTCATAAATAGGGTTTTTTTTTTGTTTAATGGTCAGGGAGTCTCATCCTCTGTTTATTCCTACTTGATTAATTCCACTCTCCCAAGCCCACAACACACTTTTTATTCACGCCGCTCTCCTCTCTTTCTAGAAAATGTGTGAAAGTTGACGTGCCATAGCCTAGGCATCGGCCATGTGTGCCGAACAGCTCTGGCACTTCCACCTGCCAGTGTGCTTCTTTTACCACGCCTGACAGTGCATAAGTAGTCGGCTCGAGTATTTCAACGCGGCTCTTTCAAATCGGAAACAGTTGGGTGCCTTTGAAGAGAGATGGCCCCTAGACGACATTTTCCAGAAAGTCCGCGCCAACTTTCACGAAATGCCTCTATTTTTGGGATTTGTTTATGCCACAGTGTGATAGAGACATGCTCATATCTGAGAATGGAGCTTTGAAATCCATACCAGGCATGAACTAAAGACTGAAGAAATACATAAATAAAACTGTAAATATAAATAGGTTCGATTAGTCTGCAAAAATTGATCTCTGATATTTTTGTTTTTGTTAATGTTTGGCCATCATTAAAAGTATTCAATTGCAGGTAAAGATGCATTCTCAGTTAAACTCAGTTATAAAAAATACGGCAAAACCTGAAATGTAGACCTTTCCAATTATTACTTTTCACTGTCTTTTGTTTTCCATGATCATTGTTCTTTACAGTACAGTTTTCAAAGCCCATTTGCACAAATCCACATTTAATGAAGCAGTATAAATTACGTTTTTCTGCTCACTGCTACCATGAAAACTGTCCTCTGGAATTTCAACCTGAATTATAATACAAGCAGTAGTTTTACTGCACATCCCACTAATCATATATAATGTTGCCTTCTTTTAGCACTGACCATTGTGATCCATCCATCCATCTATCCATCCATTTTCTAACAGATTGCCCTGCATCCTCATGCTTAGACTGTGGTAGCATGTGGACAGAATGCCAGTTATTGTGATTAATCAGTAATTTAATTAGTACCATCCATAAACTTGAATGCATGGCTGCTGAAATTTATCTGACAAATCACACATTCAACTTTTTGTGACAATGAACTATTGCATGATGATTACTGTTGGTGTAAACCAGCTCTCTGGCCATCTTAACTACCCCCAGTTGAGAGGTCGATGTTGACTCAGTCGAAGTTTACCAAATCCACCCTTCTTAAGTAACTATACCATTTAACCAACTTGTTAATATTAATAGTTTCCTATTTGTCATGCTGAGATCTGAGAACATCAGAGGTGAAACTGCAGGTATAACATGAACAATAAATTTGAAAGTGTTATTTAGGTTAGACAGGCAAAATTAACGATAGTATCTGAGGGTTAGCAACTTAATCACCAAGTGACTAGCTCATTCTGAAGTGCTTAACAAACAATTTATAGGTATAGATTTGGTCTATATTCAGGTTAATTATTGCCAGAGATGTATCGTGGATGCATGCTTGAGGAGGTGACAGTCACCGGAGTGCTAATAAAGTCATCTCAAGGCAAAGTTCAAGGCTTGACTTCACATGGTGTTCTCTTCATTGCTTTGGCCCTCTGTGCCATAGAGCTTCAGAGTAATAACAATAAAAATCAATAATTCACCCCCATATAGTGCCGTACTGTGTGATTTGACCTTAAGAGAGGCACATTTCACGCACATTTCATAACCCTTTAAAAGAGAACACGATACCAACAATTCGTTTTAATGAGACCAATATGATTAAAATGTTACAGTACATTATGACAGGATGGAATATAATAGCAGGTGTAAATCCGGAAATTCAAATGAGTGAGGCTGGAAATCAGAGAGAACAGATAAGCAAATCTGGCAGTGGAAGTGGCCCTCGCCTCTTCCAAGATGGACTACAGAAAGACATCCATCCTTTCCTTGCCTGGGGAAAAACAAACTTAACATCTAAAAAAATAAACTGCAGATGAATTTTTCAGCGGGCTGCAGAATTCTCTAAAACAATAGACCTAATTTTCTGTGTTTATATCAGCAAACCGTGCTGTGTCTCCCTGCAGATGTGTGGTGTGTCTGCTATGGCCCATCCTTACTGTTTACACTAAAGGTGCAGAAAAAAGGAACAAATTATGAATATTCACTATCTGTATAACTAGATTTTGACCTTATCATTGATACAATGACTTCACAGTATGTTGAAAGTTATCTTAGACTGTGCTGACTAAATTAGCCAAAAGCACCTTCTGCACGGCAAAGGAAAAGCTGAACTGTTAATATGCGCTTGAATGGAATCAGTCTTAGAAGGCACACTGAAATAAGCAAACTATGAATAAATTATGCATTAATTGATAACACTGTGCATTATCTGTTCTTACAAATTTCTTAACTTAAAAAAATCTGTATCTGCTATGTGAGTAAGACAGATCGTGAAGAATCTTGTTTCTGAGCTTTCATCTTGCATCGTATGATTGGTGGAGTTCATGATACAGACTGACAATAAAGGCAGAGATATTATCGAATGACTACTTTGGACATAGCGGAGTTGCAGTGCAGGCCTGCAGTGTTGGTTCAGTATAACACAGCGCCATGACTTGATGTGACAAAACCAGTGCAGCATTAAAGTGGATGCACTGCTCCTCAGCCAATAGGCACGTCACATTGCTGCCCACAGTTCGCATAATTAAATTGAAGCTGCATTGTCAAGTTTATGCGACTTGCAAAAAAATAATATACCGGGTAACGAATGCCTTGAACCAAAAATATAATACAGCGCATGCATTAATCATGCATCAATCCATTTCAGCATGGCTGTCAGGTGTCTGTGAAAAAAATGAAAAGACGTAATTTTATGACATCATTTTATTTTATCACTGATGTAGTAAAGGACAGCCATGCAGTTTTGGCCCTAGTCAAGGCAAAAACACACACCTGTTGCACATGTATCCATAAATATTGCTATCAACTAGGAAGCTGCCAGAACCTGCATTCAGAGCCCCTAATAACATGCCATTTATTTAAATGAAATCCGCCTCTGATTGTTATTCATGCTGAAAATACTACAGTTTGGCAAAGGTTATTCAAAGGGACCAAAGGCAGTGCCAAGAAAAGCCTTTAAGCCAATGTGAGTTAGGTCCAAAGTTGAAATGACATTGTTTATTACAGTAATAGGAAAGGAATGAAGATATTCATGTATTGTGGGCTCTGGGAGTAGCTGTTCCCCTTTTATGACTTAACAGCTTGTTTTTCATCATTGACTTCCAGCCATCCGAGCAGCTGTAAATGGGTGTGGATGTGTATCTATGGAACATTTATTCACTTTTAGCACAAGAGGCTAACTGCAATTACTTGGTAATAATTGCTGGTGTTATTACTGTTATTACGTTGCTTTGGTAGCACTTACACACAAAGGGATTTATGATTTTATACAATTCGCAGGTTATAAATTGGCTTCTGTTGGTGAAGCCAATCAGATTAAGTACATCGGGTACATGAGCATGGTCTCCCACGGCCCTAGAACAAACACCCTTCCGGCTGTCTTGCAGTGTCCCTGCGTGTAGAGGGTGATGCTGGGTAATGCTATATTTGGCTATATTAGTTCTGATGACTAAGCCTATATTTCGCTTTGACTCTGGACTCTGTGATGTGAAGTGGCCAGGCTTTCACCTCACTCATCTCTGAAGCTGATATTGCAGCTGAAGGCACATGCCTTTAAGCTGCCACCCCCCCCCTCCCCACAGGTTATCTTTATCCGTGTGCAGCTTTGGGTGGCAATACATGGGCCCTACAGACAGCCACCTTGACGTTTAGACAAGCAACACTATATATGGAGCGTCAGTCAAAGTGTCACGGGGATATCGCATTGGGCTGCACCGCAGAAATGGTAGCACGCCATATTAACGACAGCGTGGGATGACAGTTTAACTGCGGAGTGTCATTTTTGCATTAAACCGACGGAAAACACAGGCAATGCAGGCCTGTCTAAGGCAGGAATCACACGCCCAGAAGAGATGAGGAATTAGGCTCCTTTCTAATTCATACGCGGGACAGGCGGGCCTCTCGTTAGCGTAGCCCGGGGAAACGCGGTAATCAGGAGCGTCTTTGGAGGTGAGGAGAGAAGGCGTACTGTACAAAACGCGGGCCGCTAATTTACCACACAGCTCAGAGGGGGAATCGGGCTGGGAGAGGTAGGTTTGAAATGCTTTCTCTCAGCTTTCCACCACGGAAACACAGTCATCTGACAGAACTCAACTGGCAGTCTGACAGTGAGGAAATTGTTTTAAAACTTGGTAAGATTGTGACCGGGCATTTCGCAATGATGAAGCACAATTGGCATCATTTTTGCGTCTGACTTGTCTAGGACATCTCCGTGCTGACCGGCGCGCGAGGGCGTGCTACAGACCTGTCAGGCCCCTCCCGCAGTGACAGACGCGCCCGCGCGCGTATCGGAGGAGTGAGCACCCCCGCCCGGCTCCCCCCCCCACCCCCACCCCCCCCCCCCCCC
>JAODKC010000009.1:2118307-2161413 GCA_026777985.1 Mormyrops attenuatus
ACAACGCACCCTCCCCCTGTTGCTGCGCTCGTAAGTCACTGATCCGAATGACAGTGCAGAGATACGTGTGTGTGTCGTCGTCCCCCCCCCGCTCCCTTCCATGGCAAGAGGGTGAGACACCACAATAAATCTGAAAACTGCAGGCAGTCATGCACACAGACACACACAGGCATGCATGCATGCACACATGGCATGCACAGGCAGTCAAGCATGTCTACATACAGGCATACACAGTTTGACAGCCATGTGCACACGGGCATGCACAGGTCGACAGCCATGCACCATGGGCATGCACAGGTCGAAAGGCATGCATACACACAGGAATGCACAGGCAGACAGGCATGCACACATATACAAATAGTGTTTAGTTCCAATACATGAGAATACAAGAAAAACTAAGAAATAAAATTAATAATTCTATTATTACTACATGTGACTATCCATTTAGAAAACTCTCCATTTAGAAAGGTTTTTTTTTATTAACTTTTCTTATAAAGACCCTTGCATACTGATGAACCAGTAAAGTACCAAAACTGACCTACAGATGTCAGATTGATGGCAAAAAAGCCAGGAAGACAGCAGAGTGCGGAGGTGTGTTTGCTAAGGATCATCTTTCCTCTCGATCATTTACATATACTTCATTTTATTACACACAGCAATCAGTATATTCTAAATGCGATCTCCGAGGTTATGCCGTCAACGGCCATTGATTAGTTCACCCTTACTCAATTGGAAAGAGATTATTACAAATAAGTATTGAGTTACCCGGCTATTGTTTTTGAAGAGAAAATGACTCTCAGCAGCTGAATCAAAAGAGGCTGACAGTGGCCTCCTTAAGGTAGACATGACATGGTAACAGCCTGTAATTAGGGCTTCCGTGATGCTTTCTGTCAGCTTCATATGGGAGCCCAGCAAAGAGCTGGAACATGCGTATGCGCAGCCTAATGTAGCGGTGAGTCCCTGCACGTGTGCATCTGCGCAGAATGCAAGTCGATTGCCAATGCAGCCAAACACTCCCAAGAAAATGAACAGCAATGAGGCCTCACTGTTTCAGAAATACAGCATTCCCAGTGACTTCTGGGATACCTTTGACCGCTTCCCAGCTCATATCTTTTTGTGGAGACCCTAGGGCCACCTCTTCGGGAGAAAAGGAAATACCCAGACCAAAGTTTACAAACCGATCCCTTTTCGACAGGAATGGCACGCATCTTTAGGAAGCCCAACAGACCATGTTTTCCGTAACCCGTTTGGCACTGGGGAATCCCACGCGGACCTGCCGTTTTGTTGCGAAAGAGCACAGCACCGGCCGGAGCGAAACAATCTCATTGTGAAGAGCCCTTTCATCACCGCGCTCCCCACCCTCACGGCCGTGTCCTGCCGCTCTACCCCAGGAGCATTACTGAAGATTTCCAGGTGACAAAGCAATTTTTTATTATCACTCCCCACAATGTATTTTTGTCACGTTGATGGCTGCGCGCGGTGTTCCCTGCCTTATTTATGTCGAGTGGAATGTCACGGAAATGGAAACAAATGGAGTGAAATGGCTGGGAAGCTGAACTCCTCTGGTGCCTGAGCGCATGAGGCACAAAATAGCTCTGCCACGCGTAGCCATAACTCACTGCCCCCACGACTCGAACCTTGGGATCTAGTTGGGCTCCCTTTAACCTGAGAATTGTAAACGTCCCTGGCAGGGCCATCAATAAGGCCTGTTCAATGGGAAAAAAAGTAATGTTTTCTGGCAAGACACAATGCGATATTAGCAGGCTGTACATGCGAGCGCATGACAACTCTTTAAAAATGCATCAAGCAATAGCAGGCCTGGGGGAAGACTAACTCTCTACTGGAGGTCCCTTGTACAATATATTGTTTTGTATCAACCATTCTGCTCTACAGGTGAGAGCAGCAGGAACTTTTACAATCAATTCAGCCCCTTCGACACTCAGGACACTTGCGTTTGTCTCAAATCTATCTACCGACCAACAGGGCAAAAAGAGGCTTTTCAATAGTAAAGTGATCAAAGTCATCTACTTGTTTGAACTGACTAATACAAAGTCATTAGAAATGCATATTGCACAACACCAATTGCATATTAACACTGTTCTGGAGCCAATTAATCATTAGTGCATCGATATCTAGTTTGCATAAAATTATTCTCTCTAAAGAGTCTATGTTTGAGGTGACAGGGTTACCTCATCGATAATGCAAATGGCCCATTAAGCCATCCAAAGCAGTCCAAAGATATAAAAGCAAGCATGTTAATTTTTATTCCTTATCCAGTAGACATTCATGCACCAGACTAGATTTTTAGAAATATGATTAGGTGCATTTCACATGACTTATGAGATTGCCAGGCGCTTAACGAATAAACAAATCTGTTCCCTAAATGCTCGGTAAATCGTCCTGGACATAAACAAAGCATTCATTTTATTGTAATCTGTCATAAATAAAGCAGGCCTTCCCAGGCTGGCTAGCTAACGACAAACGTGGAATATTATATTAGGTTTTGTATCTTTTCATTGATTGTACAGTGTAGCTTTGATATGCTAAAACCGTTCCTGCACCTCACAAAAGTGAACCGGTAGCATCAGGCCGCTAACACAAGGGAGCTTAAGCACTTTACGGCAGGTGTGGTTTGAACACATCTAGACATTGAACTCTACAGCGATCTATAAGGGCTCTCAGCCGCCCACGACCTTGGGGCACCTCGGTCCCTCAGGGCTTGCCAATAACTTGTAGAGCGCAGAGTGCTGCTGGAAATGGAAGTGGCCGAAATTAAACTGATAGTGTCATCCTTTCACGCTTGCGCCGAGTGTGGGGCGTGCTGCAAAATGCGATCCATCAAGACATTGATTCCCCAGGATGAGGGAAATGCATTGGAGTGACGAGAAATGCATACGAATCAGGGCAGGGAAGAGACACAAGAAACGAAAACCTTCACGGTGGAAGAAGAAAAAAGTCCAGCTTTATGCTTGATGGAAATGATGAGCTTGTTACCTACGATTATTCACTTCACTTCTCTTAGCCTGAGATATTTAGAAATCAAGCAACTTTAGATCTCTAAACTTAAATGGCATCAAAAGGAGCCTCATACATACATACAGCATGTGTGTGCGTATATATATAGATATATATGAGTTCTGAGGCGCAAACCTAAAACAGATCCCATGTTACCATTTATGAAAAACTCATCAAATTTATTCCAGCTTATGACTTTGGAAAGTAAAAAGACTCGGCTGTTAAAGAAAATAAATAAATCATATAAGTCATTCGGCACCAATATGTTCCAGTGCAGACACACACATGCGCACAGACACACACACACACACATACATGCAGGTATCGTTTTTTTCCCTCACAATTTTTATGCCACTGCTATTTCCATGGTTCTGTGGAAAAGCGGCACTTAGCGCACACGGCTAGCTCCTTTTAATTTCCCTCAGAGCTCTGACGTGGGGCCAAGTCCCATTTCAGTTCATCCCTCCTCCTCTGCCACTGAGACAGCAGAAGGGCTCGTCCAGGCAAGCCGCGCAGCGCCTAGGCGCAGCCACAAAGTCCCGAAGACAGGATATTATATCACCCCGCAGCACTCATTGGAGACTCTTTATAAACATTCGATCCATTAACCAATAAAATGCATGACAAAGAATTGGGAAATGGACTGGCTATGGGTGTTGGAAGACAAATGAAATATCACCACGGAGGGACCTCTGGTAGAATTTTTAATATTACTACGTTTCTAAGGAACCTCATGCAGTCCATTTTTGACATTTAGGGTGTGAAAATATTACATATTCTGCATATTCGGCAGCCGGACAGAATCACCCGTAAACAAAACATAACATTAAAAAATGAATGAAAGTATTCTGGAGATAAAAAGTCCAGTTTAAATGATAATAGGGAATCACCAAAGCCTTCCAAAATTAAAGCTTTAAAATATTAAGCTGTGAATGGCAATGACATGGAATTAGCTGGAGAAGAAGCCAGTGCAAAAAGCTGCCCTAACATTTTCCACAACAGACAGGCACCATGTCTTGGACCTTTTTTATTATTTTTAAAGAAACATGGAACAGAGGAAACTGACAAAGAGGTGGCCCGAACGTGAGTGGGAATCTGTACCAAACTGCAACTGTCACTGCATCCCTGGGTGACACAATGCAGCGAAGGAAAAGAAGTAATTCATTTGCACGCGCCTAGATTTACAAGAAGCAAAGGCACTGAACAGCCTTTGAGGGCAAATACACAGACGCTTGTAATCTATATGTCTTTTCTTGAATTTGTCATGGCATCATTTCCAGTGACACAGAGGGTGTGTGTGTGTGTGGCGGGGGGGGTTCTGGCGTTTTCACTGAAAATTTGCACGTGTTAAAAGCCTGGGTTTGTTTGTTGTCGTTCTGCCATACTGCTGCACTAAATTCAGAAAGTGAATGCAGACAGAGGGGCAGCAGTATGGCAACCCAGGGATGACTTAAGCTATCAGTCAAATTGTGTTTTTCAAGTGCTCCTTAATAACAGCTCATGATAAGAAATACATTTCTATAACATTACTCAAACTTGTGTTAATAGGAGAAACTCAAAGAAACACAAACAAAATTAACAACAGATTTCATACCACGGGGAGCGAAGGTCCAAAATCAAAGTACATTAATGTGTCACTTGGAAGCGTGTAAAACTGAAGATGAGGCAGCCATTTTGGGATCTCAGTACAGTTTTCCACGGACACGCACGAATCGCACTGATCTAAAGAGAGGTAATCGCTGACGCGTCAAACTCTTTTCGTCACTTCTTTCGTGCACATTCCAAACCCACGTGATTTGAATTTTATGTGAGCCCCTTTAACCTATTATACCTATTAAATCTGCAAAAATACATGTACAACCTTGGCCTAATAACTAAATTAATAAAGGAATTTTACCACATGAATGGACCATTAGCACAACATGCTAGTAACACAATGATAGCTTTGTAGCTGAGGAAATTGCCTCTATGTATCCTTTCAAAATAGTTCACAGTTTTATTTAGATGTTTAAAGGGACTCCTGTGTAATCCCTCTGTGTGGAACACCGATTAAATTTCCTGCTCTTTTCCTTTAAACACATCAGTTTCAGCTACAATATCTCCTTTTCAAAAAGCGACCAATCACAACGACAAAGAACTTTTACAATTGCTTTGTAATGACATCATCTGATTCAAGGGCTTAAATCATTTAATATTCAAAAGAGACTAAGAACAAGAAGAAATATAATGTTCAATTTCTAACTCGCAAAAAGCTTTATTTGAGTAACATGTTTTCCGTTATGGACCCGGTAAAATGAAATAGATAAATCCAATTTAACTGGTTTTGGTCAAGATATAAGCAGAATATGATGTAGGTACCAGATCCTGACCGGTGAAAAATAACAGATTGTCCTGGTCAGTTCTTCACTGAATGTGACATTGTTTCATATGACATAGCTGTCAAAGTGTTGGTCTTGCATAGGATGTTATGGTGGAAAACCTCCGGAAAGAAAAAATACTTTGGTTTCTGACAGGCAGCCCTTGCCTCTGTATTAATAGGGCTTTTGGCCTGTTGAGGCCGCCCTTCATACAAATATGTAATTATATCAGGTTTAGAGGGTTCTCCGAAGACCTTGAGATGTTGCCAGTCATGGGTTTCCAAGAGGATCAGGAGATCAGATAACTCCATTTGGCAAATTGAAGGTCCTGTTCATTTGGATGGAGCCTATTTTTCACTTGAGCAAATGCAACCATGTGTTATCCATTATTATTATTATTATTATTATTATTATTATTATTATTATTATTATAACATAATGATTATCTACATAACAATCATTATCCGTCTTCCAGTATGGACACCGTAACATGACATATTTACAACAAGACATGAAGTATTTTTAAATATAGGTAAAATAAATTTAAAGGTAACTACAAAACGACTGGCCGGTTGGAGCTCTCAGTATCACGCAGATACTTCCTAATTAATTAATTTGTTGTTTAGTCTATTTTATATGAATGTCAGAAGATACATAAGCATTTTCTGCAGTTGTACATGACAATAGACCAAGGCTCCGGCTTCAAACCCTCAGAATTCATCATTGACATTATTGCACAAATACATAAAAGATGTTACTTATTCAGTTTTTAAGACATTGCATTCTCAAATGATTGAAAAAAGGCTTTCAATTTATATAATCTCTGCATTTTAAAAAAAAAGCTTTTCTGAGACATAAATCTCAGCCAGCTTTCAGGCAGTAATTACAGGAATCCACTAATACATATTCAACAGAGCGCCTTGCTATGTATAAGTACATGGCCAATACCACTGACATTTACTGGCTTTGGAAACATTCTGTGAGAGTCTATCTTAAGGATACCAAAATAGTGGCTGTAATTGGAGCTTCAGTTTTCCAACAAATGTGTGCAGCCAAGCAAACGCACTGACTTTAATATTCCATATAATAAGAAAAGGCTGAACGGCTTTAGGCGTCCAGGGTAACAGCTCCCGTTGAGCACAATGGGGAAAGAGCTCAGGCCATTAGCTTTAGCATTTCAGACTGACATAGCCCTTACATTTAGCCGTAGCATTTTCAGTCCCAGCAGTGGGCAGCACCCCTGAATTAGGATTAAGAACCTTCCTCAAGGGTCAAACTATTACATGATTATTTCAGGGGTAGGCAACCCTGATCCAGGAGGGCCAGTACCCAGCAGGTCTTCCATCCTACCTGGTCTCTAATGAACCGCCTCTGATCTCAGGAAGACAGTACCTCATCAGGTAGGACAGAAAACCTGCTGGAAACCAGCACTCCAGGATCACCAACCTCTGGATGATTCTAACCACAGGATTCAATCTCACAACCTTCAGGATGCAGGTCCAGTCCCAGACCTACATGCCATCCCCATTTTCACACGCTATAAGCAACACCCACCAGCTTAACCTACCCTGCCTTTGCATTGTGGGGAGAAATCTGCAGGGTACATAGAAGAAGCCAGATTCAAGGCCCCAACTCTCTAGGTGTGAGGCAACAGTGCTACCTACTGAGCTGCTGTACCGCCACAAACCATCACCTTGATCAGGCATATGTATCACTAAGTATTTTTAAAATAGCAAACCTTTAAGAGAAGAAAAAAGAGTTTTACAACATAAACTTGAACCTAACTGTACCGAAGAAATAAATCTACACTTATTCTGACTTGTCCATTGCAAAATATGCAATGCTGGCAAAGCCAAACGCCTTTCCGAATCAATTCTGCAAAAGTGTGCGCTCCTGGAGAAATGCCAATTGACGTTAAAAAAACGACCAGACATTAAAGCAAAAATATGAACCGGAATTCATGGGGGTCCGCAGGCACACGACAAACAGTGGCAAACTTTAAATATTCAATGCTGCGGAAAAGACTGTCTTTCAGGGCCTTCGCATCTCCATTTCCTGTTCGTCATGAAATGGATGTCTGCTGAGCATACATCACGGCAAATGAGCGCGATGACTCATAAATAACAACATATTTTGGGGAAATGGGAACTCATTGAGGTTCACTGAAACAGCGGCTTCCTTTGATTATTTTTACATGTGATTTTAAGAAACATTTCACAATTCACAGAAAGCTTTCAGAAACTCAGCCCTCTGCACTTTTGAATACAGCTTATAACTCCCTCAAGCATGAAATCTGAAATTAATAGCAACACATACTGATGTTGAACAAGCGCAAACAGGGATGTTAGCGCATGATTATCTGGTAATCTGTAAGCTTATATCAGGACGGCACTTTTAATGCATGCCTACATATCAGATGAGCATTGTTAAAGACGGCATTCATAAGTGTAGTAAAATGCTGCAATCCGTCAGAATTTTTTAGTTGTTTCTCACCTTACAGGGAACACTGCATCAAATTAAATTCCCTAAGCGCTTAAAATTGCGGATCAAATTAAGCAATGTGGAATAACGCAGATTGCCAGCCAGAGATGGTAAACAACTGTGTTGTTTCTGAAGACCTAAAGAGCCTCTCTCAGGCAACATGGAGTAACTGCAGCGATTACATTTTCAATTTGTACTTCAGGTCAAGTGACATGTCTGCTCAGAGCTCATTACCAAACATGATAAGGTATTCTAAGTTCAAGACTCCACATTGATTAGCTCTTCAGCCCCTAGATATCATCTTCTGTCCCCATGTTAGCCAATCCACTTCCAAGGCAAACAGCTATTGATCTATGAGGCAATTCTGTGACCAGAGCTACAGGTAAGAGCAGGAGTATCTGAGAAAACCGATAACAAGAAATGTCGACTTCCCCATTAAAGAGAATTAAATGTAAATGATTTCGTAGACAAAAATGACAAGGCATCCTAAATTCTCAGAACCCCAATGCCTAAAAACAGGCTATAAGAAATGAAAAGAATGTTTTCCCAGTATCTCATAATATCCATGTTTACCGAGGGATGACATAGATAATCATTAAGACCCCTTATGACCATGGAATAAAACAGTAATGGAGAGGCTAATGGAGCTCAAACCAATCAGATAAAAAAGAGAAAACGCGGAACCTTCCAGAAGTTCTATTGTTTACTATTTAGGAACACAGCTCGCCTGCTCATTTAGCAACGTGTGAGGTTTAAACCCAAAATAACAGATGGGGTCCACTGCACGCATGTCTCTACTGACAAGCATGACCAGAAAATGCAGATCATGACCTCCAGACCCGTGGGATCACGATTCCCATAGATCCATTGGCTGGCCCATGAATTACGCTTACAGCCCGAAATCCCTGACCTAACACGAAGCAATGTAGTGAGCCCTGAAGGTCATGTTTGTTGACTAGTCAACGCGATGGCCTGCCAGCCAGCATGCAATCAAAGTGAAGAGGACATGCGTGGCGTCCCCGTGCGTGCACGACACATGCCTCTAGCTGTTAGCGACGATGACAAGGGGGCAACTCCACAGCCATTGTCTCCACACAACAAACCACTCGGGGTCTCATTAGCATTGTGTTACAGTTGGATGGGGAGATCATAATGGCCCATAATTTAAAATGCCAAATTTTCAATCTAATAAAAATGAAATTGATTAATGAAAACCACTTTTGAGGGAAGAATTATGCCGTTGTTAGAAATAAAAAATGATGTATTAATCCGCCACCATTACAGATGGTTTTACCCTCTTGACAACTGCTATTCATTTGAGATGCTATTAGCATGCATAATTATGCTAATTAAGTTGTAATTAAGTGCTAATTCTTCAGAGGCCCTTTTTGTCTATAATTTAATACAACTTGGCTGTTAGGATTTTCATAAAGCTTTTATTTTTCACCCTTTTCTAAATCTGTCCTAAATAATATGCTGAGAACAAAAAAAAACACTCCTGTTCCTATTAGATTTAATTACTTTTTGTCTGTTTTTCAATAGCTTTAAGTATCAGATTATAGACGCCTCTAAGCCGTCTTTATTTAACCTGATGGAGATGTCTGTTCAAAAGGCCCGGCCATGCTATGCATGGGGAGGCCACAGATCAACTGAGGATAAGTGTTCAAGTTGAAATATTTGATGTGCTTGTCACCCCCCCCCCCCCGCCCCCCCTTCGTTTTCCCACTTGTGCAGCAAGTAAAAATTCCCATAAATTATAAACCAGTGATTCCCAACACAGTCCTCAGGGACCCACAGACAGTCCACATTTTTGCTCCTTCCCAGCTCCCACAAAATAAAACAAAAAATTTAAAGCATGGACGGTCTGGCAGGGAGCTCGGAGGGAGCAAAAACATGGACCGACTGTGGGTTCCCAAGGACCAGATTGGGAAACACTGGTATAAACACTTCATTTCATCATCAAACATGCATACATTTCCCTGTTTTTTTAAACAGATTTTGCATTTATTCCCTTTATTTGATGTTTCAAATAATTATATTTCTTTTATATTTTATTGCACATTTGCAGTTATTAATCAAGTGGTATTTTATAGTCATAATATGTGTTAATTCCTTTTCATTTTAATTCTACACTGGGTAGAATATTTTTTGAGGGAGACATCTACAGATATTGCACAGAAGACCTGGATTTAAGGTGATTTTAATTGGCAGTAATTTGCTTCAAACATATGGAATGACAGAGTACTGTATTTTTTATTATCATTGGATGTGGAACGATCAAGAAATATATTAGAAAATGAATGCAGTGTAGACATCAATCCTGTAACTATTGTTAGATAATGGGAATGAAACACTGTGAAGCTAAGCAATCATGTAAATATAATTTAAGCAATTTGCAGAAGACAACAAAAATAAAGTGAATGACGAAGCAAAAACAGTTATCTGTAATCTGTTGAAAACATCTGTGTTAAGTGGTTCATTTAAGCATAATATTTAATACAGAAGCACTATTATAGAACATTAATTAATTAATGGGACTGCCAAATGTATCAAATATGGATATATTTATTCATAACGACCACAGAAAGGTCTACAACGACTAACTGTTTAATTAATATACTTACTTCAAAAGACTTGTCACAAAATAGTGAGAATCAAATAAGGTCAGTATGCAAAAGATACAGCCGTCTTGACCCTAAGCCTTTAATTAAACCCAGTCTGCTTGCCCAATAGCTTAAAACCAAGTGCACACTTTAAGAAACGTTTGTTATACGTTTCCATGGAAACAATTTGCCCTTGTAGTAAGGCTGCCCGATGCTGAACTGTACTGAGGTCCCCTTCCCCAAAACATGGGTGTTGTGACTAACAAGGGCTTACAGAGGGTCTGCTCCCCTGACCACAAGGGTCACAGAGGTCTACATGAACAACCCTCTATCCTTCTAACTCAGTTCCACATGAGCAGTGATGGAAAATCAGAAGGTAAATATCACCACCGGAGATGTGATGTGTTTTTGGCCTCTAAAGGTGAAACCATAAGACCCTCAGCAGGACCCATTATACTCCTACGACAGGGTCTCCAACAAATCCACCCAACACTGTTATAAACCCCAAATGCAAACTTGTTCTGGTGTCCACTGCAGATACCCTGAACCAATTCATTAAACTATGGTGTCCTCAAAAGTCATTGGGGTGTCTCTCTCATTTAATCTAAGATTTCATAGCATAATAGCGTATGGATCTTCTCGGCTAAAGCTCTATGAGCCTCGAATGATAATCGAAAGCTCGATAATCTGCTCAGCAATGCGCATCTGGAAATGTTATTTTATTTGTTCCAACTTTAAACAATTTCCATCAGTGGCCTCTGCTCATTGTAATTTTACAGTGGCTTTAGAGGATGAAAGATCTTATCCGTAATTTGCCATTGGAGAGAGGTGTTTGAATGGAAATCACAATCAGACCAAATGTAAGTTTTTTAGCTTTTGTTAACTACCCAAGCCTTATGCAAAAGCCTATAATAATTAACCACAATAATCAACTAAATGGAACAAAGGGCCCCTACCGTTCCCCACATGTGATTTTGTTGACTGGTTTTCAAGGACAAACAACAATGAAAACAGCTGAACCCCAAAGAATCCAGCTTTTTATTCGTCCTTGGGGTCAGCTGATCCTTGTATATATCCTCCTGAGACCCAAGGAAAAAAAGTATCTTTCAATTTCAGGTTATTTGTGAGGAGGAAATAAAACATCTTACAATTTAGATTTTTTCAAATTTATTTTTATTTTTAATTTCACAGTATGTCCTCTTTAGTGTACAACAGGAATAAATAAGTTTTCTTACATCAGTGAAAAGATAGATGCAAAAACAAAATGTCCACTACAGAGGACACAATTGAATGGCCCGGGTCTCAGGAGGATATGAAAAGTATCAGTTTATCATACATATGAAGGGAAAATTGTTTTCATTTATGTATCTATTTGTGAATCCTGTCACACTAGCATGTGGAAAATGCCCAACTTTAAGTTTAAAGTTATATTGGTCAATCAACAAAAGAATCAGGACCGATAGTGTAGCGGTGTCTTGTAAATGGGTATAATGTTGTGTTTACGTATAATGTTGTGTTTACGTATAATGTTGCGTATTTGTATAATGTTGCATATTCGTATAATGTTGTGTATTCGTATAATGTTGCGTATTTGTATAATGTTGCATATTCATATAATGTTGTGTATTCGTATAATGTTGCGTATACGCACTTCTCCTCCGACTGATATGTGTTTCAGACAATTTTTAGGTGGGTATATGCCATGTACACAATTTAGAGGTGGGTATACACCACATAGGCCACTGTGTCCTTCGATAGCTCAGTTGGTAGAGCGGAGGACTGTAGAGATTGAACTGTGATCCTTAGGTCGCTGGTTCGAATCCGGCTCGAAGGAATGTGAGTGTTTTTGGAAGCGGTGTGTAGCTTAATGCATAGAAGGTCACAAGTACAAATCACGTTCTTACCATTTCACCAGCGGGCAGTGGTGGCTTAATGGTTTGGGAAATTGTAATTGAACGATTGCAGGTTTGAATCCCTGACCGTCCCCAAGCATGGCTCCCTGGGCACTGAATTAGCTCACCCCTGCTATGACACATTGTCACATATGGGTTCAATGCAGAGAACACATTGCATTGTTGTGTGCTGTGGTGTGTCAACAATAACAATTAATCACTGAATTCTAAAAATCATGCCAGCATATACCCACCTGTGATCAGGACCAACTTGCATGTTACTTAGAGTAAGAGAGGCAACAGAAAGTTTCAATACTGTATGTTTTCCATCCTTCCAGGGTCCTGTGCAAAGAAGTAATGGTTGCACTTTACTTGAAAATCTCATCTATAATTTATTACAAATACCTTCATAATGCATTATAATGGTTGGCATAAAATTAATAAAGCATAACAGCGTCTCCTCTTGACAGTCAAAAGGCATTATAGTGTTGATTATAATACTTCATAATGTATGTATAATGTAATGCACTATAGATACCTTCATAATGCATTATAATGGTCAGTATAAGAATTAAGTATGCTTTGTAATGCATTATGAAGGTATCTATAATGCATTATAGATGAAAGCTTCATAATGTCACGTCAGAACGTGGAGGAGGCATATTAGTCCTCGATAGTAAGGCTAAAGTCTGGCCCTCAGGAACATCGGTCCTACGCCACAACAGCATTAGAGGTGAGAGTCTTGGCAACTGTACAAGTTTTAATTTGATACCTGGACTTCCAGGCTGCAAGCAAGTCCAAATTGCTCAGTGACAAGTACGAACTAAGCAATTTGGTATTTCACTCGTTGGTAATATTTGTTACTACATCAATGCTTTATATAACACAGCAATATACAATTGAGTGACATTTGGTTAGACTACTCCGGAAGGCTGGAATACACTGGGAAATACCATCTGTGTGCTGTGCACACACAGGGATTGTACACCCTGTCTGTGAAGAAGAGCTGCTGGTACGTACCCTGAGTGCACTCATAGCATGCTCAGAAGCCCCTACTTGGCCACATGACACCTAAACAGCTTTCTACCTTTTATGAATTAATTTACCAGTCATGAATGACATTTGAATTGCCAAATATGAGATGTTGTGCCTTATCTTCCAGCCTGCCAACACATGTCAATGAAGACGACTGATCTCCAAGATAAAGGGTCTTGAAGTGTGTGGGTGGGTAGGTTCTCCCCCCTCCTGCTGCCACACTAGCTAAATTATAAAGGGTCTTTAGAACGGAAGCTGGAGTATAAATACAATCAAGTGCTGTGCTAAAGTAACCGTGGCACTCCTGCCAAAATGTAATTAGAGATTCATCCGGCATTATATATCAAAATTAGTACATGCCATCAGGGTACAATGCATCAAGAGCAGTGGGGACTTTTTCACCACAGAAATCTATATGGCTACATTTGAATTGTAGATGTGAAATATTACAGGCAGTTGAACCTCTGAAATTAAGTGATAATAATTAAGTCTGTGGAAGTTTAGCACCTGTTTTGGCCCATTGCTAATGGATTTTCGAGAAGGGAAACCCCCTGTTGGTTCACTTAATGGGCTGTTCTAACATAAACAGAAACTCCACTCTTCAGATTTTACATCGTACTATACAGAGGGCTTACGACCTTGCATCATACATTTTAAAGCGTGGGAGATTTGAAAGGGATGTACACAATATTGCAACAATATTGCAAGAGCCGCATATACAGAACCAGTCAAAAGTTTGGACACACCAAGCCGCCTACAAAGAAGAGTGGTAGTGTCGCATCACACGACCTGGCCACTTGACCAAAATACTGTAGAAATGGTTTTGGAGGAGTTTGACTAGCGAGTGAAGGATAAGCACCTAACAAGTGCTCAGCATATATGTGGGACCTCCTTCAAGACAGCTTGAAAAGCATCCCAGAAGGCCACCTCATGAAACTGGCGTAGAGGAGCTAGTAGGGTCAGCTGCTCTCTGGAGCGATTGGGGTTAAGGGCCTTATACTCACGGGGCCAGTGGTGGGATCACTCTGCTGGCCCACAGAGTTGAACCAGCAACCTTCTGAATCCCAACCCACAGAGCTGCCCCACCGCCCTAACAAATTATTTTGTTTCGTTTAATACTTTTTTGATCAGTGCATAATCCATAAATGTTATTTTATATTTTGGTTTCTTTAGAATTATTTGAATTATTTGAATTATTTCTGGAAAGGCTTCTAATGGAAGCCAGTCTTTTTCAAATGTCTGAATTATTTATTTAAGGAAGAACTCCTGTTGTATTTCTTAGCATTGCGACTAGTCCAGCTAAATGTCGACATATTACACCACGGCATTTAGTCTGCAAGGCACTCACAGTTCATAAGTTCACGACAGCTTCACTCGATGTAGAGTGCAGGGCACATCAGACAGACCCCTAAATGTCCATTAACTTGTCAGTGTCCAGAGTCCAGTCAGGCCCCATTAGATAAGTGGAAAGAAATCTATTGATTGCATTGTCCTCTGGATATTCCTCTAAACCTTCTCATCAACAAACAGCTGGGACCTTGGCATGCATCAGTGTCTGTGATGCTGGGCATCTACCCTACAAAACTGGACAACATCAATGAAGAACGGAGTCTCTGTGGTGTGGCAAATTCAAGCACTGTCGGGACATTCCGCTGGCATTCTGAACATCTGCCTTTGCACTCTCAATTAATCACTGACCTGATTCACCAGTTGTTACAATGACAATACAAAAGTGGCTCAGTTTCTGTAAAATCCTATTGGATAACCATGTAAATAAAGACCAATCACAAAAGTACAAATATTAAGCCTTAATAGGGATTAATGGAGTGAAGACATGGAGATGGATGGTTACTATAGTAGTTTGGTGATTACAAAACCATCTTTCAGCTACTGAAGGTCTAATGGCAGAAACAACATTACCTCTTAATGGACTTTATGAAAACGACCCCCCAATAAATAAATTATAACAAAAGTATAAAAATAACCAAGATAAAATAAGCAGATCTGCTCTTTTGTTTGACATCAATAATGTCACTTAAAGCTATCCCATCGTCATCCACATTAAAGACTTAAGAGAATTATAGAACTTTATAATGTCCCTACATTTTGGATGTATAAGACACCATTGACCATAAATATTAAATTTTCTCCAATGTTATTAATTAGGTTTAACTGAACATTTTATTAATATGTTATACTGCCTACAAGTCGACATATCTTGACTCGTTTTTAGAAAGTTAAAATATCAAATTAAATATTACGCATTATTGAAGATCAATACATTATGCCCCTATAACCATTTTACTTCAAATCAATTTAAGGTGAGATATTTCTAAGGAAACAAAATGTGAGAGAGGTAAATGAAAAATATTACAGAGGGCTGACAGGGACATTATGTCTGCTGTGATGTCAGATCACTGATTAAATGTCAACTGACAGGACTAGTTCTCCGGCACATTCACCATTGAATGTTAAATAGCTATTGAATGCTACTGAAGTTGTTGGTGGTCTAGTAACTGACGGTGTTCTCACAAAGGATCTACGTATATACAAGAGTAGGGCCTGACAGGTCAGTCAGAACCCGGTTAGCCTGCGCTTTCCTCTTTGTTTATTTTATTCCCTAGCTGTTTTTTTTTTTTTTTTTTGCTTAGTGTTCAGGCCCCATGACAGAGGAATGCACTCTTGGCTAATGTACTCCGGCATCCCTGTCTGACAGTCCATCCAGCTGGCGAGACAGCTTCTCATTGGACATGTTAGCATCATGTCATTATATGTGATACTTGTCACCCTGGATCAATAGTTTGGATAGCCCCAGGTAAGAAGACTAGATGTTTCTTTCCGAAATGTAGACATAAACATTTTTTAAATTTCAATTCGCTCACACCAGGCCCGACAGCCAGCATCCCACACTCATTAGAACAAATGTGACAGAAGGAAAAAAAAAAAAAAACGTCTTCAAGGTGAGGTAGACAAAGAAGAATTATGCAAATACTTCTATTAAAATGCATGATGCATGGAAAAGTGATCTACGTGTGGTATCAAACTGAAAACTATAGCTCGGGCATCTCACATCTCAGTCACAGAGGGCCTGCACAAAAATATATTCCTGTTTAACATAATTTATGCACTCCAGTTTCTTAAATTAAAAGAGGCCCCACCCTCTCTCTCACAACACCATCCTACCCAAACCTGATATCCACTATTTTAAAATATCATTAGCTGATTGCCAAGTACTATTATCAAAGAGGCCATCTGTGTCCCAATAGGGACATTGCTTTTGTACTATTAAGTCATATGAACACTATCTCATGAAATATCCACATAATAAGCATGTAGGGGGATAGAACAAACCAGCACACCTTCTGTGCATCACTGACTCATGCGCCAGGCACCAAATGAGTCATTTTGTTTACCTCTCATAGGCTTCCGAAGGCTCAAGCCAGTAGACTTGTTTGTTTGCATGTTGCATAAGACACCTCTCAGAGGTACAACTGGGACACTAGTCTGGCCATTGCCAGTCAATATACCAGTGTCTTCAGCAATGTGAAGTTACTTACATCATACTGGAAAGGAAGAAAAAAAACAAATACTAACCCATGAGTGAATGTCTGACTAAGTGCTCAAGAACATCTGGCCGGTGTTAAAAAATATATATTTAAACAAAATGGTAGCAGTTCAGGGTCAGAGATTAAAACAGTACTAATGTGGAGCTACAGAAGTAGGACCTACAGACTTTTATCGCCTTGTTAACCCAAACAACCGAGTTAATCTCATTTAAGTTTACATCCCCACAGATCACAGTCATGATCTTAACGTTTAAATAAGACCCTCTTTATTAAGCGCTTTGGGGCTTTTCGTGAAGGGCGCTATATACAAATAAGACGAATTGCAATTGAATGTAACAATGAAGCTGCCCCAGATTATGAAACAGGCTGTGAGTGATGAATGGATTCTTAAACATTCTCTGGGAGTATTTACCTGCTCACGGCAGATTCTTACTATCCACACGAGACATACCAGCCACTGCACCCTGCTGCATCCCAAAATTCACAGGACAGACCCAGTTTAAATTCTAAAACCTCCCAGATTCACATTGTAACTCTCAAAACTGTGGAAATCAAAAGATTAAATACAGGGCTCTCCAGCTTACATCCACTCCTGCAGAATCACTACAGCAGACATATTCCAACTGTGAGGCCACAGTCCATAGTCTTCAGGACATGCCTGCTGGCTGAGTCCTGGAAAAAAAAAAAAAAAGTTAAAATTTATGTTTTATATGAAAATATTTCTTTTTTTCTACCTTTCTAAATAAAGTTGCCTAGCAGGGTTTTACTCCTTAAAAACACAGGAATTGGACAGATGATGGTGTCACGACAACCTGCCCGGGTATTTTAACATCACTGTTCCCCACAAGGAGACCTGGAAGAAGCCTTAGGGCCCTGTGCCTTTCCATAGCATCTGGAGGCTTCTCTATGCGACGCTAATCCAAGATTAAAGGGCCATGCTAAGGTGGATCCCTTCCGATTTCTACCAGGTTACAACCTGCATTTTACACTGCTTGAGTCGTAGTTTCCTCCCTCCTGACTACCTCTGCCACAATTAGAGTCACGAACGACCTCAGTCTTCAGCAGGCAGGAGGTGCCACAGATAGAAAGTACTGAAACTGCACACACAGGGGAAGAACTGCACTTTGCTGCCATTTTATTATTTACCTCAGGAGCTTGGATCTCTCTCTCTCTTACACACACACACACGCACACACACACGCGCACACACACACACACACACACACACACACACACTTCTGTCCTACGGTGGGTGGCAAAGCCCACCATCTCAACAAGAGACACACTGGAAGTCTCCTTCTAGAGGGTGAAAACCGACCCGCTGTGCCTAGGTTTAATAAACCGCCCTTGAGATTGTATTATTTCCAGGCCTATGCCCAGAGGTGCTGAAAGTAATGATAGCTCCTGGGAACAGAGTTCAGTCATTTTCCAGTGTAAGGAATCTATCTCTGAGAGACAAATAGTCAATTTCTTAACAGCAAGACACTCTTTTTCCAGTGTGTTGGCGAGCAACAATGCATTTTACAGTATGGAGAAAGCAAATAGCAAACTTTAAAATAATAACATTGTCCGATGCTTTTAACTGTGTGCATATAAAGAGAAAGGCAGAAGTGTAATATAATAAATTATTTCTAAAAGCTGCTCCGCAGACCTGAGATAACTTTATGAAAGTTTCAGATGCCTTGGGTGCAAGAGCAGGGTCCCGATGTGTCTTCCTGACAGGGTACATGTGCTGCCAACTGCACAGACATTGTTAAAGACTAATTATATCTGAGAGCATGCTTAACTGCAATAAATGGATTTGGGGGATCAGAGTCGAAGATAAGGGATCTCACGCCCATCTGTCAGGCCGACTCATCGAATAATTCTCCAAAGTCTGTGTTAACAGACACTTTTAATCATAAATGTATTAACACTATTCTTCCCACAAGTGGAAGATCACCAACGTATTCTTATTAGCGGAAAGAAAAACACGGTACAGCTGAAAAGTTTTTGCAACGCTACAGATGGTTACGTTAAAAAATCAACCAGCTTTTTACATGCTTTTATGTAGATTCAAGAGTGTATTGGTTTTAGTACCAGTGCTGATTCTAGGATTTGGCCCTTGGGGGGGGGGGGTCACCTGGAGAATTAGAGGGCATGCACATGACATCACAATAGGGGGAAATCACTGCAGTTACACTAACTGAGTGGCAAAAAGACTGAGTAGCAGCATCGAAATTGGGTCTAGGACCACCTATGGGGGGGCGTCACACCCCCATGATTAAATTTGCTGAGAGGAGGAGGGATGCCCAGGATAAAGTCTGCCAACCCGGGGGTACAAAGTGTATACAAAAATTCAAGAAAAATCACTAAATGGCTTTACAAAAACTATATTTCAGAGGGGCTGAAACAAAAAATATGGGGCTGAAGATTTAGACCCCATAAATAAGGTCTAGAATCAGCTAGGGTCAGTACCTTAAGAGACACTGTGTTTCCCAGTTGAGGTTCACCTACTTAGGAATGTTTGTAGACCCTGCCCCCTTAAGGTCCAACAGCAAACCGCACTCTATCTCATGTGGCCGAACAGAGGCCTAAGAGAGGGGAGACTCCAACGGCCATGTCACCGTCTCGTATTCTGCCACATCCTGTGAGCAGAGAAGAGCATTTTCAGATGCCGTTCTTCATTCCTAATCTGTCCCATGGCCATGTCATTTAATCTCATTAATTGAATGCTTCAATAATTCTAAGAAGATTATAATTTAGAAAAGTGTCATTTTAAGGTCAGGGTTAAGTAAGGCCAATTATCTATTTGCCAAATATATAAAGCAGCCATCTAATTTCTTTTTATTGAAATTGATTGCCTTGTAAAAACAAAGCCCAGATGGCTAATGAGATTTGTTTCTTTTGTGTAGAAAGAGGCAAGGCAAATGTTATTTAAAGGTACTGTATAATGCGGGATTACACCGGAGTCTAGAACAACATTCACAAATCTGACTTTCGCTTAAGACCAAACACAAGCTGGCAGGTTGGCCCAAATCATCAGGTCTAAGTGGAATTTGGGACTAAGTATGCTTTTATCTACACCAAAATCATCTTATGCTCTTTGTTATATTGTAGCTCACGGCTAATCTCACATCTCATCTTGACAGATGACGCCTTATCATTGATGCACCAGTCACTGGAGCCTGAAAAGTATCTGTGAGAGCAGGTGAAATGTGAAAAAACGGAGACCGTTGCAGCAACGGTGCTACCACGGCCGACGTTCCAGCGTTCACTACAAGCTCTTCTATGGGTGGATTAAATGACCGAAGCACCGCATGAAAAAAAGCAAACACAGGTAGTCTACAGGTTATGAACAACTTCTGTTCCCTAAAGCTGGAAAAATAATAATCCTGTACATAATAAAAATTATTATACCGTAATAATAAAAGTAACTACGTATGGTGCTGTATTGTATGTCAAGCCGACGAGCTGCTGAAACCGGTCAACATTTTCATGAGCATCACAAAGAAGTGTTTGCGTTTATTACAAGCCATTGTATATTTCCCAAATTTGTAATATAATACGCATAATGGCAGCCCATTTGTAAGTACGAGTTGTCAGACATTCGTAATCCGGGGATTGCCTGTAAATCACAATTATAAACACAGTTAAAAAAGTGAATCATAAGAGGTTTACCACCAGGTCGGGGCATGTGTCAGTTGTGAAAGAGGTCTGACAGTCATCACTTTGATATGTGAATTTTCAGAAACTGGGGGGAATTCAAATTCCTAAGAGGCAAAACATTTGGTGTCCAATTTGCAGGTTCTTAACAAAAAACTGCTCAGTTTTTTAATATTTCAAGAGAAGTAGACTCAAAATTCCCGACAGCGTGTGTCAAACAGAAAGATCGATCGCAAGTTAAAGCTTAGCGGCAGAAACGCATAGGTACTTCAATACATGAACAGGACAGTTACTAAATATTACAAAAGCGCAAAAACTGCCTCAAAATTTATGACAGAAGTGAATCGGCATCTCTGTGACCCAGTCTAAATTAAAACTGTAAGTTCTGAGCTTCAAAGAATTGGAATTTAAGGCTGCCAAATGAAAACAACGTATATCCAAGGCCAGAATACAAGACACGTAGACTGGTACTGTATAAGGAGGAGGGAAGCTGGAACCCTGAGCAATGGAAAAACTAATATTGTTTGATGAGTCATCATTGACTTTTTTTCCCTACATTTTGATAGATTAACATTTGGAGAAGGCCATGGTTGGAGCGGCCATCTTGGGGGAGTCATTAGGTCCGATAATTGTTCAGCAGGATCATATAACTGGCAAGTAAAACAAGGGCCATTTTACAAGACCACTCTTACGATGCCAGCATTGTGCCCTCACGTCATTCCCAATTTTCAAATAGGTAATGTCCCTAAGCACACTGACAAACAAATTAAAGAGTGATTTCATTAAGTCAAACCAGGATGATGACAAATGCCTTTGAACAGACCAAAATCTCTGTGCACACAGTTGCATAACAAGTCCACACCGGGTTTAGAAATTATATTTTATACTGATTTATTATTGAGGGCAAAAATTAAGTTGTCAAAAGCAATTCATTGATTCCTTGATACATCTGATGCTCTTCAAAATGATCCAATAGAAGATAAAATAATTCCTAAATAAAATGTAAAATGTCCAGTACCTGTTTTCTTGGCTAGGTCTTGTGACCTTTCAGCTGTTTCCATAGTTTTGCATAATGTAAATACAGTGCCTTAAACATTTTACACTAATAATTCTTTTTTATAGGTCATTTCTGTTTGTGTCTAAAGACATTTTCTTGCATGTTCCAGGCAGCGAAAAGGCCATTTACAAGTCCTTGAGTCTAGATGACAGGGACTCACCCAGACACACCAGACAGGGACAGGCAACCCCTTGGGCGGTGAGAGTGTCACCCAGTCAGGCCACGACCGGTCTCCCCGAACAAACTCCATCATCCCTCTTCTAAAGGCCGTCGCCATTGGCCCAAGACTCTCCCTTTCACCCTTGACTCAGGCAGACAGGAAATGGATTTGAGCAGCGAGATGAGGATTCGTTTGGAAAGGCTGACCGCTCTTTTTGCCTTCGTGCTCCCAGGGCAGCTATCAAAACTTCCACCCGGTTCCATCTGAGGGAGGTCATCTGCACGGCATGGCTGTCAGGCCACCCCCCCCATGGGGGCTGTCAGGCCGCGCTGCCTTTGAGGCCATATTGCCGGCTGGCCAGCCGTCCACGGCGCTGGGCACTTGACACATCCGCCAGTCATGTTTGCGACAAGTGGCAAGCTAGTGGCAACTGAGTGACTGAGCCTACGACATGACATAAGGCACCACCACGACACCTCCCCCCGCCCCATGCCTGAAGTAACCATAAACTTTTGCATACATGTTGCAAGTTACGGTCAGATCTCAACTGTTAACATCCAGTTCACTTTCATTACACAAATATTGCATATGTGCACTTGGTCATTGCCATTACTTCCATAGATTTTTGCAAGTGAAATATGTATATAAAAAACTGACCGTCACGTATTCAGCCCAGGAGCACCGCTTTAGACAAATTGAAGCAGTAATGCAATGAGATCAATCATAGTGAGAAAGTCGGACGGTGCATTGGTTCCGACAACGCACTGCTACAAGCACCGGCATATTGAAATAAACAGCTCCCGCTTTCATAAAGATGTATGAAAATGTCTTAAAAGAGCGATTGCTCAAATTTAATTCAATGCCCCCAAGTACATTAACCTCTACTCCGATTTCAAGGTTATTCAAACAGCAATGGGCACATTTAAGGCTTTTAATTCAAATGAAAGCCAAAACGATGTTTTTTGATGGATTGGTTTTATGCGTTCGGCCGCTATTGTGATTTTATGCAACACGGCCAGCGTATTTAAATTGGGCTGCAGACTTCCTTCACCCTCATAAGGTGAATTAAAATGACTTTCCGCACTTCGCTCCTCGGAAGTGCGGCTTGACGCTGGAAACGGAGCCGAAAAGCCCCTTGACAGCAGGAGCGGAGCGTAAGAAAGAGGGAGGGCGGGCAGCAAGCTGGGGGCCAGCAGCGCGTCTCGCCGCCCCCCAAAGGCTCCTCACCGCCGCCTTCGCTACGGAGCGGCTGGTTCCCTCCCGGCGCGCACAGATCATATCGGATCGCTTCTGCTCTTCCAGTGTTTCTCCCCTAGAAAAGAGAGAAATGCTGGCCTGTATTGAATGAGTCAGTATCGTACACGGATTGAAATTTATCTTTATCGTTTAGACGAGGTAACACATAGATACTGTTTTTTTCAAAATATCCTCGGCAGACTGACAACACGTTTAACACATAATTACGATTTTAAGGTGTGTGTACGCACATTTTCAGTGCGAACGGCAACAAAATATAGTTAAAGACCCAACGTTATGTAAAGATATTCGCTGCTATTTTAGCCGAATTTTCTCCAAGCTTGTGTTTTCACAGAAGCGGCTTTATAATTGACCTTTGGACAGCACAGCAAACTAGTGCCGTAGCCCTGCAGTGTCTGTGAATGGCGTGAGACGGCGCGCACTTAACGCGTTTGCGCCGACCGCACCGTGGAAATCAATACAGCAGCGGGGCGAAATCCAAATAGAGTTATTTACCGCTGATTCAGTAAAGTGCCACATTTGACCACAACAGTAATACGACTGGCACTCTCCGGTTTTTATATTCAACATGCTTTAATGCACTAAAGCCAGAGAATAATGAATAATCATTAGCAAAAGGTCTACAAATTATTGATGTAAAATAAGCAATGATTTTTTTTTGCCTGGCAATTTATTGCCATTAACAAGTAACTTGCAATCCAATAAATGCCACAATGGCTTTCATTTAATTAAAAGAATAGATATTATATAGTAATGCAGGGTGGCATTTATATCTCAATTTCTGTGCAGTGCAATTTACGGTTGATCCTTTATTTGAAAGGAACCACAAATAATGGCCATTAAACTGTCATGGAATAGACACAAGATCACATTAATGAAATTAGATAAGGGAACCAATGATATACACCGCTCCTCTGCCAAGGAAATGCAGGCACGGAATTGGTCGGGACCAGCTGAAAACTGGTTCTCATTGCCACATAAATAATAGCATCCCGAGGAATAAAGAATGACGAAGGACCTCGGGTGCCCATAATGCAGGTGCTTGGCTAAAGTGGAACAGGTCATGTAAATGGGACTGGGCGGGGCTAGTAACCTGGGCGACAGTAAATCCATTCCCGCGAGCAACCTTTTTAAAACGGATGTTTTTCATAAACCTACAAATCACTTCACTGGCTTCTCGCGCCATTCGCCTGTCCCGAACTGCAGCGTCTCCATATCAGTTTATGTCAGTCACTTTGGAGTAAGTTTTGAAATAATGCTGTTTGTTTTTACTTGAATACATTATCGGCAAAAATTCATGTATAAATTCTGTGAATATGCATAATACTGATTTATGATGTGGGTCTTTGTTTAGTATTTCTATCACGATACTAAAATATTAAGAAAAAAAACTGAGTAACCAATAGCAGTATCACCACTATACTGGCCTTATCAGCATCTGCATTTTACAATATTGAAAACACTTGATATTTCCACTAAAGTAACAAGATACTATCATAGATCAGAGCAGGAATATTATTATATTATTACTTCAGGTGCAGCCTTATTGCCTGTGGTAATATACTAAGAAAGTTGGTGAGAGTGCGACAGTATTTGAGCGGTTACGTAAGAGGAGCTGGACGGCGGTGAAGGTCCGCCCCTGTCACTCAGGGGACCTGCATGCAGACTCATGCCCTTGGCGGCTCGCGACAGCTGGGGTTTAAATTAGCAACCAGCCGGGCCTCTCTGAAGGCATCCTGGAGCCCAGCTGCGCCCGGGCCTGTCACCCTCGTCAGGGAAAGTTTTCTGCGCAAAGCTCTTCCGTGGCACGGCACACAGTCCCGGTGACGGGGACGTGTCACTCGGAGGGCTGGCCGTGGCGGATCGTGATGACTTGTCTGCGACGTGGGGCCGGGCCTCCCGGCTATGGCTGTCACTGGCTGCATCCGGAGACGTGTGCTGGGATGTGGTGCCGGCAGCATGGACAGACAGATAGGGGCAGCCTGTACCCTCACGCATGGGGCATGGGGGCTGGGAAGGGGGGCAGGGGCAGGGGCAGGGGCGGGGGTCATGGATGTGTGCAGTAATTTCAGTCCAGTCTAATTATGAAATGTTTTTAAAACTCAAGCTATGGAACTTGCAAGACTGGAAGTTTGAAACAGTGGATTCTGACAAAAAACACAGCAATAGCTTTTTGTTAAAAAAAAATAAGGAATAATCAGGTTAACAGATATAAACATGATAGTTGGTGCAAAGTGAAACAAAAATAAAACATTCACAGATTTATATTTGTCAGATTCCCCTGACTTGAAGTACCATGCCACACTAAAAATGAGTCCAAAAATTCAGGTGTATTTTTTTTAATATTTCTATAACTTTCACAGGTATCCCTGCAAGGTTCATACACCCAGCAGAGGTAGGATTTGAATCCCTAACCCTGAAACCATGAACCGCCATGCCACCCATGTACCCACAAAATATTGCAGTTAAATAATCCACACACATACATGGTTCAAACTGGTAAATAAGGTTTGTTCTGGTAAATAGGAAAACGTTTTTATTTATTTTAAAATTATGGCAGAATTTCAAATATCATGGCAAAAGCAATTTAGACAAATGTGTTTAACCTCATGCACAGGACTGCTCATAGCTACTCTTACAGATCCGTCCATCCATCCATCTTCCATGACCCCTTATCCAATGCAGGGTCACGCAGAGCCAGGGAACAGGAGGGGAGAAGATGACTGGTTGGGTGCATCAATCCAGCTAAAAACAAACATCCTTCCCAATCCTGTGTCTTTTTCCTGGTATTCCTCCTTCACTGTTTTTAGAAACTGTTTGCCACATTTATTTGGAATTTCGTTTTCCAAGATTATGCAAACCAGTCCTACAGACAAATATTCTTGAGGCATTGTATTCCCCGAATTTTCATTCTGCTTCGGGCTGCTGCCTTGCTGGTGTCATGTGCATCCTTTAGGTTCTGCTCCAGCTTGGTGGGCCTTGGAATCATCTTCATGTGCTTCAGTGCTTCTCCCGGGTTTAATATGCAGCCTTGGCATCTCCTCTGCCTCAAGATATATGAGAAATATCATAATTAAACCCTCAGAATTTGGAATCAGTTTCGCAGACACTTTGGTATGCAAATATCCCCATCACTGATGCATCTTCGCAAAAACCTTCTATTCCTTCGGCCTCTACATGACGGGTTATTTGAAATCTGGTTCAAGAAAAGCATTATTAAATAGTCCAAGGGCCTGTTCTCTGATGGTTTTTTTGCCTCATTCCCAAAATAAGCGAGAGATTTAAACTTTCCAGCCTCCCTCCATTTCTTTTAGGTGTCTTCAAGTATGTGACTCTTCTTGGAAAATATTTGTTGGTTCCCCAGTTCTCCTGGTGGAATCTCCTGCTAACAGAGGAGTCTGGGGCACAGTCTTAAGAGCGCGGCCTCCCGACTATATGCCAGATTAGTCGTTCTTGGCCATCCTTCACACCTGACAGTGAAAAGTTTATGACATTTTGGGTGAACTGACAGAGGTACCGTGTGAGACTCCAGTGAATCGTGTGTAAGCTAAACATGGATGTTCTTTGTAAATCAATTTATTACGTGTCACCATGCCCGTACTATTCTGGACAATGAGGTCAAGTCCTCAGTCTCCATTATGGGGCAGACCTAGGAAGGAATAACACTTTTGACCTGGGTAGTTTAAAAAATCCTGGCTACAGCCCTACGTGTCGTGGACATGATTCAGAATTTATGTGACAGGTGCCCGGTTTTCTCTCATATTTCTTGTCTTTGCAGCATTTTTACTAGATCTCCATTTGTACCATATTGTTGACTAATCCCCCTTTTCAATTTCACTTTCTTGACAAAATATGTTTGACTGAAAATATAGTGTTTTTGGATTTGTTGCCCTTACTACTACATATCCACTACAATACATATTATCACATTATACACATTTATTAATCTAGAAAATTCCTTATCTGTCTACAAGCACACTAGACTGAATGAGATTTATTTCTATTTCTGAGAAGGAATATCAGTAACATTTATTATTTCTATGTTATGTGAAACGCTCAAAATTATAACCTCCGTCTGGTCATGACTGACTATCAAAGGGTTATAATTGTTGCACAGATCTACACTAATATCTGTCAGTATCTGGCAGCCTTGTATTGCAGATTTTCCTCATTCATTATAACATTTTATTTCTTATTCTGAGTTTAAGCTGAAATAAAAATTTTGCTTTGCCTTTTTTTCTCTCCCCCCCCCAGTGTGTCATCCATTGGTAACAATATCCTTTAAGTGATGCCCCTTTAATAGTTTAATAATGTTTTCACGCCCATTCAGGTTGACAGCTTTCCATTTCAAGAAAACAGACAGAATTTAAATAGTGTTTGCTATATTCTTTCAGAAAAGAATAAGGTGTTTAGAGGCCTCTGGCCCAGCCAATAACGTTAGAAAATGGTCTACATCCTAAGACAACACTGACACCCAGTGGTCAAAGTTAGAATAAGAATGAAAGAATTCTCAACTCTGTCCCATTTTACCAGTCTTCAGTCCTTTAGAACTATAAGAAGTATTTGTGTAGATTTAACCCTGAGCTCAAAAGGTCAAATGTCAGCTACCGCTAACTGCAGCAGAAGCTTATCTTCTGATTTTGAAAATAAACAATGAGGAATGATATCATTAAAGGGGAAAGGGCATAGATTGGGATATGGATGGTAGGGACTAAGAATATTGTGGCTGTACTGTGTGTGTTTATGGGGGCAGGAGATTCTGGGCTGATTTGGTTCCTACCAAACCTATTCCATTGATTAGCAGTACAGTAAATGGCATGGAATGTCTGAATGGTTCAGTGGGTCAGGGGTGGACAGGAGCCTTGTAACATTCCAGCGGTCTGGGGGTTAAGGCACAGGGCAAGTTTTTCATCAGAGGTCCCAGGATTTCTGGCCTTGCCCCAAGACACCATTAATACCCTTAAGTCCTTTCTAAGGGGGGTGGGCACTACCTTCAACTCAGACCAAATTTGGAACAGGGCAAGAGGTTCATATGACTAGAATAACCATGTATCATAAGGTAGGTTCATAAAAGGAAAATGGAAATGCATACTGCTGCTGAATTCGTTAGCAAGTTTCTCAGGTTGCCAGCTCGTCTCAGAAGCATTAAGGGATCTGAAGTTAGCCCACTGGCCAGACTTCAAGTAAACATTATTATTAAACCCTGTCATAAATACATACAAACGCACTGCGGTTCATTGTATATACTCTAGTAAATAAATTAATAAATAACTGCAGATAACTGGATGTGTTATTGAAAATATATAATGGTCATATATTTGAAAACATAATATGTAATATTTAAATATATAATTGTTTTCAAAGGTCTAGGCAGAACTAAAAAAAAATGTTTTCTGTAACAAATGCTTTGATGTTTGGAAAAAGAAGTAGGATATATTTTCACTGCATCCATGCAAATACGTACATGGTTATGTCCCGGAACTGTTTAATAACTTCTTAACGTCCTCAGTGACTGGAGTGCAGAACTCCACTTCTGAATCAGCTCAGTCCAGCGCAGGAGTTTTTTTTTTGGTTCCGTCGCACTGCCACACAAGGCAAGATCTCTATTGTGCAGTTCCGCCCACCCGGCTTCTTTTAAGTAATAAAGAGGAACGAAATTCCATCTGTACATCAGAGCTGCATGAGTTCAGCAGAATCAATATAATAGTTTTTGTGTAGATGGGAAATGGGTATTGCTTTTAGAATTTTAATATCTATATGTATTTACAAAAAAGAAAAACATCCAATGTTATTCAACAGACAACACACTGAAGAAACATTACCTCATGGGGGAAAAGGACATTTAAATGACTATCAGGATAATTGACAGAGTAGGCAGAAAGAGAATGTATTACACAGGCAAATCAAAATAAATACGTGTATACAAAAAATATTATTTACATAATGAAACGGGTATCTGCAAGGATCGTGTTTACAGTGTTAGGGTCCCTGCCTTCACACCAAGTCCTGCTTATTCATTTACAGCCATACTGCAATATCTTAAAGGGCATTATTGGTTAATAATACCCTTTAAGATATTGTAGCATGGCTGTGAATAATTTATGCTTATGAATTTAAATTTATTTTAGATGCTGCTAGATGCGAAGCAGTTCGTGGTGTAAATCCAGGCCTACCTCTCCTGTATTGACAATGCCACGTTGGTTTGACTTCTGCCGTTTCCTTTCTGGATCCGCTTAACGTTGTACATTGATTCTTGCCACATGCTCATTGGCAGGACTAATTTATTTATGAACTTGTCATTCCAAATTATCGATTAAGAGGTCCTTCATTAAAGATTTAATTATATGCAAAGATAAAAGACAATAATTAGCAAATCTTTTATCTAATTGAGGCTTTGTACTACAGGAGAGAAGTTCACAGGTCGTAGGACTACTGCCTCCAGAACAATGAGGGCCTCGATGAGAATTTAATTAGAATGAGTAATAGGACAAGTGCTGGCAAGAGACAAGATGACTTGGGATCATTAGCTGTTCAATAGGTTGCATTTTGCTGTAAGCTGTTGCCCTTCATTTTGCCCCATATTTTTCAGTGTCTCAAAATTTAAAACCAAACAAATTCATAGATTTACAAAGATTCAAAAACGATTAAAGGGTATTGCCTCCAGTGCTTTAAGGCAATGTTTCTTAACGCAGTCCTCGGAGACCAACAGAGAATGCAGGTTTTTGCTCCTTCCCAGCTCCCGGGAGCAAAAATGTGGACTTTGTGCGGGTCCCTGAGGACCAGATTGGGAAACACTGCTTTAAGTAAAGCACGAATTCAGTAATGCCCAGAAAAACTGAAAGCCTCCATATAGTCACGGTCTTTTCCTTAAAAAATCTATTTTTACTTTGTCATGGGCTTTTGATATTAAGGAAACCAGGGGAACACTCCCACTATGTAAGGGGATCTCAAAATAACTGGAGGAAAGTGGGTTCTACAATAGCTAGCTCTCATGTCAACCTAGAGGTAATAAGGTGAGAGGAGAAAATAGCAGTCATATTACATGGAGTTTATATCAATGTCACTTTAATTAGAAATTCATTTCTTGATCTTATTTTAAATGTACAATCCATAGCTCATGGGAAAAAAAGAGGGGAATGCAGTGAAGTCGCAGGATTTCCCTGGAACCAGATGGTAACACTGAATGCTGGACTCCACAGAATTATAATTGTATGTATTTACAGGTCTGTTGACTCAGCTCCAATTGCAGGTAGTTGAGGTAACACCCAATTGAGCTGCATCGTGACATTTCCCCCGAGCACGATTAAACGAGGCGACACAATTTTACAGGTGTTGTTACAGGGCCAGGCTACATTTTGGAACCAGAGGCCAATGTGAGGCATCTGCGCCCTGTACTACTGCTCATTGAAGGTTCATTAACCCAAAAGCAAGTACACAGTTTTGAGCTGCATTGTTCTAATGGCTTGGGTTGGTAATGTCGAGAAACGTTATGAAATGTAACCTTTGGTGGCTAACATCTGTTACGCTTCAGGACGCAGAGATCTGGTGGGCTTCGAACAGCGGTGATCACAAATAGTGAATGGACACAAAACATTTTCCATTTCTGTATTTTTTTTTGTAGAACTTTTGACGTATAAACAGTTGCTATGCGTAATTCATATGTGTTCCTCTAAAGGTTCTCTCCATTACTGAAGTCAATAAAGGAGCAATATAAGGATGGGTATGAGTTTGCACCAATCACTGAGCAGAGCTGTTACACCTTTACACCTGTGATGTTAGGGGTGGGGGGGTGTTGAGTCCCACCTATGCTCATCATGTGTGTGGAGTCTCTCCATGTTGCGGGGCTTTACATCATGGGCTCCAGTTTCCTACCAGAAGCCCAAAACATGCAGCCGACATGCTAACTGGCGTTCCTAGAAAAACAAACCTGCCTGTAGCGTGTCACTGAGCATGTGTGTGCATGTATTTTGATATTGCTGCAGGTCACGTGTTTGGCACTCCTGGCCTGCCACTGGCTCCTGGGAGTTTTACTTACGTAAAGATGTTCTGAGGGCAGAAAGAAAAACGATTGGTTCAGAGAGATAACCAATCAGATTGTAGAGAGAGTGGGTCCAAGAAACTAGAGTGGCCAAGACATCTGATTGGCTGGTCTCGTCTCTTCTAGTTGCTTGGAACCACCTCCTCTACAAATTGATTGGTTATCTCTCTGAACCAATCATTTTTCCTTCTGCTCTCAGAACACTTTTGTGTACATAAAACTCCCATGAGCCTACCACTGGCGAATGGATATCCTGCGTCGTATTTAGTAAATGTATGAAATTTTCTTGAAGTTGAAACTGCTTATATCCAAACCCAGTACACAAAGACACATAATGCAGTGCAAAGAGCACCAAATCTGCACCCACGGGGAAGGAAAAAACAAATACGGTCTGATGAGTCATCTTTCACCATTTTTCCTTCATGCAGGCATTTGCATTTGGAGAAAGCTGAAGGGTGTGGGCAGCCACCTCGTAGGAGTCATTGGGTCCGATTGCTCTTCATGGTCATGTAACGGCCTTATAACAGGACCAGGGTCACCTTATGCCGCAAAAAGTTTTTTCCAAAATCTAAAAGGATCATGCCCCAAAACACGCTGGTAAACAGATTTTTCTATCCCCTTGATTTTCCATGCGAATTTGTGATCACAGTAGCCGCATTTTTGAAAGTTTCCCTTTCACACCTGAAATCAATTAAGAGTACCTACTTCATAGTCTGGCTGTCTCCATACGACTTAAAAAATTTGTTTTGGTCATTAAGTCATTGGGTATTTATATCATGATTTTATGCATATATGATTAATATCCATATTATGAAGTGTATACAGACATGAATGTTCATATTGTGAGTGTCAGTGCTGCTTCTTTCATAAATTTGCCATTAAGTCTCAAAACCGTTACTTTGTATCGGATTTATTTGCTCGTCTGTTCATTTAAAAAAAAAATACTAAAATTGCAGGAAATGTTTTCGTTTTCACCTCGTTTGACTTTACAGGAAATTTTAAGACTTTGCTCCCATCTGCTGGCTACTAATAGTATGAAAAAATCAGTATCAAAATTTTGTAGCGTAATTATTATTACAGTACGTTATAGGTGTATTAACCCTGGAAAATAAGCATGTGGTTTTCATTTTTTTTGTCCTTTCTAACTAAAGTACTTTTGAATGTCTTAAAAAACAAATTGAGCAAATTATATAATTATACATAAATTTCCTGTGCGATCAGGACAACTTACGACCTTGATAATATTCTAAAGCTATGTGTTATTTTTGAAGAAATTTATATATAATATATAACTGAAGAAACGTTTATATAATAATGATTGTGTGATATTGTGACTAGGGTGGAGTTTGTGTGTGTGGAGTTTGCATGTTCTCCCCATGCTGTCCTGGGGTTTCTTCCCGGAACTCCGTTTTCCCCCCCACAGTGTAAAAACATGCTGTCTTGATAAAGATTTTTTTAAATTTTTTTATCCAGCTTCATACTTTGTTCGGTTGCTATCACAATATACCTCTTAAAACAAAGCAATGAGCCTTTCACTTCGAACTGACATAAAAAGTAATCACACTCATTGCGGGAGCCAGTCGTTATTTGTTGTGGTGGTGGTGGTTGACACTAGGTGGCAGTGTGGGCTGAGTAAGCTACAGGTCAGGGTGCAAGAGGGGAGAGAAAAACCCTTAAAACGACGTGGTGGGACGTAGGAGTAAGTTGGCAAGGATATCATACGGTTTTTACCGCATATATGCCATAAACTATAGTAACCCTCACGTTGTGATAATTGTAACCTTTATAATATCGCTATTAAATGGGAACTTAATCCAAAGATTAAATGAATGTGGATCTCAAGTTACTTTGTATAGTTACTGGCATGGCGATCATCAACAGGATCTAGCCACCTTCGCAGTGGAGTGGACGATGTTGGATAGTCACTACACTCATTTTTAACTGTTGAAAATGGATGTTATTAAACAACATACTTCTTAAGTATTTATTCAAATTATTCTTGTACTGTCACCAGCTTGGTTTAAGAAAACTGCTCGGAATGCGGGTCAGTAATACATATAGCTCTTGCATATGTATTGCTCTCTGATCCGGTAGGTGGCAGCATTGCACTGTGTAGGTAAACAGCAAAGGGGAGGGGTGCATTTCATGGTTACGCTTTGATATTTGTTGCATCCTTTGTTGTACCATTTTAAGGCGCATCACGATTATAGTTTGGAGAGGTTGAAGGTAAGGTGTTAAATTGCAAGGATGTATCATTGTGCAGCTAAAACGAACTTATACACACTGAATGTTTAAATAGAAGTTTAATTTTAAAAAAGTCACAATTCTATATACACTAAATGAATGAATCGTGATTTCATGCTAGATTAATGCCTTTTTTCACCAGTGCAAATGCCACCATTAAAAATTAATATAAAGTGAAGATGATGATACTTTAAAAAAAACAACTGTTGATATGAGAAATATAACTTGTATTAATACATTTCTTCCTTCTCACAAACGGAAAGCACATTCACAATGTACACTCACCTTAACTAACTTTTACACTAAAATGAGCTCGTTTCATTTTTTGTTGTCCAGTGTTCCTTATTTTGGCAGTACACAAATATGACACCCTTTTAATCAGCTCATTTTATTATAATCATCGACCCTTTCTTCAATCTAACTGTCCACAATACAGTACATTGCACTTTCGGTGTGGGGATCCTTCCGTAACAGCAGCAATTAATCACAGAGAATCAAAGTTCCAGTGCTGACGCCATTGTTCAGTACCTCTAAGCCGGCCTTAGCCCTCCAGTGCAGGTCTTGCTATCTTCTATGCACTGCATCGGAAAGGCTTTTTGGATCGCGATCTGTAACATCTGCTGTTTTAAGACACTTTGTTTTTCTTTCAGCAGCACTCTCGACAGGATCAGTAGTTCACCCACATTGCAAAAGCGAACCAAAACTGATATCGCCCATAACACTTTACCCAACTGTGAAGATATGTCCAAATATGCCATGCTTATGACTGTGCTCTGACTATTTTTGCTCGACCAGCAAAAAAGTTTTGCTCTGCGCAAAACTTGAGCAGCCATGAGCAATAGTAAATGACGAAGACAGCATTTTGTCCCTCCACAAAAGACAAAAGACAAACGGACTGACAGAAATGTGTGTCTTCCTAATCCCTTACTTGTGTTCAGGTGTGCTACTAGGTATTACTGTGTGAAAGGCAGGAGAATGGTCGGCCTGAACTATGGTCCAGCTGAAAAAACACAGACTGATGGGAACCCAGGCTTTAGGCTTTTAAGCAGATTGAATATGTTTGGCAACCTTCAAAATGTGGTCCAATAATATCAATCACTGTGAGCACACAAAGCCCCCCCTGGGTAACAGCTGGAATGTGACACGATGCATACTATGGGAGACAAGTCACACACAGTATCATAGGTAGTGAAAACTTTATAAATCACAATTTGCTATTTCTATTAATACAAGTATTCAAAAGGTCCTTTAAGCTAGTCATCAGTTCTGAAATTGAAAAATGTTGAAGCAGAATGTTGAAAAATGTGCTTTCTAATGTGCAAAAAAATGGAGTCTCCACTCTTATTTACAAGATCTCCCTGAATTTAAGTCTGTTATTACCTACTTGTAAAATATACTACAATACTGTAACTTTAAAAGTCCCTCTTCTGGCCCGTAGACAGACTCAGAAGGAGAGGTGAAGCATCAGACCTGCGTCTGTGTGCGGGATGTGGCATGGAGGGACCTCACCTCTGCAATGCCATGTTTCATACTTGAAATAGTTGAGCAGACACACAAACACATGGTGATACATTCTCTTCGTAAACAGAAAAAGGCAAATGAGTATGATCACATAAACATACCTAAATATGGCTCCACTCTCCATATCCACACTCATGATTTCTAGCAGTAGCGTTTTCCTGCCTCTTCTGTTTTGGATCAACAACATGACTGATATTCGTACTGCCATACTTCAAACTAAAAAAGGTTCTTCTTCATTTCAGGAAACCACCAACGATTCAAGGGCCCTATACTTATTACATCATAGGAATTCCTCTACAAGGCCTACAAGGAAGGCATTTAGGCAGAACTGCACGTGAACAAACCACATCTTGGGAATTCTAAAGAGGAGTTTTTTTTTTTTAACCCAATCTAAAATTATCATAGTTTATTTCAGTGTTTCTCCTGTTTGCTTCAAACTCCTAATTCATTATTTAGACAAACAAACAAATAAGACAAACGAATAAACAAACAAACAAATAAATAGCCTTAGACTATAATATTTTAAGGTCCATAATGATTGCAAGGTTATACCAGCCTAATTTTTTCTTTCTTTCTTCCTGCATTGTCTGAGCAAGTAACAATCACAGTTCAGTCCACCCAGACACAGACAAGTGCTTCCTCAATATGTCCATTTAGTTTCTGTTTGTTTTGCACAGTTTTCTTGATTTTTTTTTTTATCCCAGGAGGCAAAAATCATATGAGGGACAGAGAGCACCATTGTAAGAGAATTCAAAACACAGTTACTACCTGACAGTCTGGTTCAGTTCCTGTCAAGCAGCATGCTGTTGGTCTGCAGTCAAAATGGTTCTGGAGCAGTGCACATCTGGTCCACCTTAGACTCCCAGCTTTCATTTTAACTTATTTGTATTTTGGAGGATGGAAAGATGGAAGGCGGGAGGTCAGACCCACATGCTACTTGGAGCTAGCCTACACTGATGGTCACACACAGCCATTTTCCTGTCTGGCCTTGTGAACCATTGTGCGGGGGCCACTGAGAGATGGTGCAAGTGTACAGAGGAATCCAGCCAGTAGGGTGAGGCCCAGCCCACCCCAGGCACAGAACATGGACCAACCGTAACCGTGGCTGATGTCCTCTGGTACTCCATACATGTATCGCGGGTAACGGGACAGTTCAAAGTTAATTCCCGCCACACAGGTACACAAGGAGATAATGCAGCATGTTCCTGCCAGAGAAAAAACATAGTGAAATTATGCACTTTTTTAATAAAGCGTGAACTATTACTTACATATTTTTCAATTACCACCAGTGACATTCTATACTAAACCTTCATTCTTATACCAGCATAGTACTTAGTGAATTAATGAGGTGAGGAACTAAGAGAGGAAATGCAGTGAAATCCATGACCAAAGTACTTAAATTGTTGCCTTTAAAGATGTCATCTTAAAACTGAAATATTGAAACTGGCTTTGTCAAGACACTATTATAGTCATGTATTAATAACAAACATTATACCATTATACAAATATAATGTTTGTTATTACCATATATAGTATGCTTATGAATGGTTTATGAATACATTATAAATGCATTATAAAGGTGCAGTTAATGTAAAGCGACACCCAGTATTTTTACAGTGATACTATAATACAATGTAATGAAAAAACAATACATACAGAGCTACATTTTGTAAGTAGCATTATAAAAAAAAATTAATGCACCTTATATTGACACACATTACGGAGTAATGCAACTATCCTGCGTGAGCATTTACTACCCAAGTATTTTTTCCCCACAGGATTTGGTTTTTTCATAAGATTTGGTACATCCTCTGTTGACTTCTGGGACGTCCCACATACCACCCTATATGAGCCGCCCCTCTGTTTTATACTGTACCTACAAAATGCTATCCAGTGTGTGCATCGGTTACTTAATCATAGTTGTTTTTATTTTTCGTCTGTATATCTATTTCCAGAATATCACAAGTATCACTGTGTATGAGTCACCCTGCTGTGTTTCATTGTACACAGTCATTCTGTGGGTATGTTGATGTTTGTCATATTAACCTATGATGGCGTGTGAATACACTGATTTGTAAATGAGTTTGCACATATCAGAGAGTGAATCAAATAAGGAAGGTATATTGAGAACAGTAAATTTGCCAGATAATGACTCCAAGAAGCTGATTACAATACATTTGTGTGTGTGTGCATCGTTAGAAAGGTCTATATATTGGAAATATCGATGAGAGACGCAGCTTCATCACCAAGGAGTGCGTGATGACGCGTCGTGATTGGCGGCAGACCAGGCGGTCGTTCTGAGCTACGATTCTCCCACCACTTGTCAGATGTTGGATTCTGAAGCTGCTTTTTGTGTTTTAGCTCCTGGAAGATGCAGAGCAGTAAGGGTAGACCCCCCACGAAATGTTTGAGGAAAAAGTACATTCAGGGTTTGACTGCCAAAAGGCATCAGGGACTCAAACTCTCATAGTAACAGGAGGCCAAGTAATCATGGAGACTCAGGGATATTTAATCTTTCAGATTATGTGCTTAGCTTAGTTAGATCTTTCATAAATGTATGTTTAAAATTTCAGTTTTGCCATTTTTCCTTAACACTGGAGCCATCTGACTCTGAGTGTTGAGGTGAATACTTAATTTAGCTAAATTTAACACATCATTAACGCTGTCCACTTTGCTAAATATATTAACTGTATATTCAGTAAATAGACTCTCCCCATAAATGGCAGAAGTCCAAAAAAGATAAGTAGTCATTAGATTGACTCAGGTTCACTCAGACAGCAGAATCCTGGGAGTACGTTCTTCTCCTTTGAATTCTCAAATCTGATTGGTTGTTGATTAATTTCCTGTACCCACACATGTCAGTCAGGCCAATCACCGTGTTTAATCAATGCACTATTATAATCTTTAATTCTTTAACTAAAATTCCAGACGAAGGACACGAAATGTAAAAATTTCATCATTGGAGGAGGAAAGTAGTTTTACGAATAAATGCATTTTTGGCTCATAAACGTGAAGATAATATCTTCAGGTCCAAACATGTAAGACAAAAACGTAGTAACCATGCATCCAAGCGGCACAATATAAAAGCATAAGCAGCGTCCAGGCATATCACACCTGTCATGCATTAACCCTTAAAAGTCTCCCGCTTCTTATGAAGACTCATGTTTTAGAGGAACTGAAGTAGTGAGTGCTCCAGCAGTGCCCTACTTTCATGAAATAAACATCACAGCACAGACGAAGACCCAGATTCAAGCTCTCAGAGAGGTCTTGGGGAAAAAGAGGACTGACACGGATAGCAAGAAGACCTCTGCCCCAAAACAAAAGCGAGAGCCTGCAGTTCTTACCTCCCATGAGGAAGAGGAGGCCAGCTACATACTGCATTAAATCATGCTGCTGACAGCGGCCCAGTACTCCGACGATCCATCCAAACAGGATGATGGCCACTGCCATGCCGATAAAGCCGGCCGTCATTCTCCTCAGGTCTGGTGAGGAAGTCGAGAAGAAAGTACGAAATCAGTATATTGAGCCTTATTGATCTAGCTAGGAAAGTTTTATTTATATTTAACAGCAAATCTATACATAGAGCAGGAACCAAGGGATGGACGATTATACAGTATGCATTTTTTATGAGGGAGGAAAGCCTATGAAATTGATTTGGAGGTCCAGTGTATTGAGACACATCGTCCATCTTCTAGCCCAGTGCTTCTTAACCCAGTCCTTGCGGACACCCAGACAGTCCACGTTTTTGCGCTCTCCAGTTCCCTGACAATTCTTTTTCTATCCATACCACAAATAGATATGATTTGAAGGTGCTCTTGTCTGCACCTTAATTTCCTATGAGGGATAAATAAAATTCATATATCTTCCTAGTATCTCTCTTTAGCATAGTTACCGTAGTACAGTACAATAAACAGGTAACTCAGGGGCTCCGTGTGCTTACGGACTTGCTGTGTCATTATTTAGTATAAGCCAGTAGTGCTTTGTGAGCTTCTAGCTTCCTAGTGAGGTAGCTGTCCATGGGTTACTCATATTTATCCTTCTACGGAGGGAGGACCTTAGCGTCGATGGGACCCATGGGGGAGCTGGAGCAGCTGTGGGGCAGGGGGAGTGCCGGATGGGTGCGGTTCTAAGGCACCGTGTGGAAACGAGTCGGCACCAGCTCCAACATACAAGCGAGGCACTTGGCCGGTTACCGGGCTGGTCACTCACGCAGGGCGTGCCACTCATCTTGCCGTATTGTCTTGGTGATGTTGACGGGTAAGTTCCGGGGAAGAATGGAAGAGGAGTAGTGGTACTTCACTGGTGTGCAACGGTGAACCAGCCCTGAAAAAACAAGCACGAGATTTACAGTGAGATAAATTTCACTCTTTCACTTAGCTGTTTGTTTGTCTTCCTTTAATCCACAACTGTACAGTACGTACAAAACATTATTTTGAAATTAGTTTGGTTGTTCATCTCATTATGTTATCTCATCATCCTAGCACTTTTTCTGGTGAGGCCAGGGGCGTTGGAAATAGGGGGGTTGAGCCCCTTCCTTCCATAAACAAACATACAAAAGCAAACAAACAACCCCCCCCCCCCCCACACTGCTGCTGGGGCAAATTCAAACTCCTTCTGACACCACTGGGTGAGGCTCACAGCAGCGGCATGCTGAGTAGGTCAGACCAGACCTCTTTCATCAAAGCCACAGCCACAGCTCATTCTCAGGGAAAGCACAACATCTTCAAATAGCAGGGGTGCCACTCCTGGTCTGTCATACTGAATGGCCTCCCAGCTACAACTGCACATTGATACCCTATTCATGAAAATCACAAATGGGAATAGAGACAAGTCACACTCTTGCTGGAGGCTAACACCCACTCTATAATGGTTTCAATTTTGTTCCAAGGACATTGATACAAGTTTGACTGCATTCATACAGCATACAATAGCAGTATGTCAGAGAATGTGCTTACATGGATTCTTCAAAGCACACATATTGTACACTGTGTTATCATATTCTTACAAACATTCACAAAGCAAGCGAGAGCAAAGAAATGGTCAATTCTTCCACAACCGAGCCAGAATCCTCTTGAAGTTGGCACACACCATGTGCCCCTCTACTCAACAAACGGAACCCCATCTTATCCCTCTTCGCTAGTCTGGAGGTGCTTTACTATGCAGCATTGATGAGATGCGTCATTCATCCATCTCTGAACGATTTGCATCTATCTCTGCAGCTTTTCCACTACAGAAGCCTCTGACCACCGCAGCAACTGCAGTGATAAACTCTGATGCACCAGAAGTGTCCATCGCATATCCACCAGGTTAATGAGTTCCTTGAAGTTTTCTGTTGGCCACTCAACAATATTCCCAGATTTCCTCCGCACATCCCCACCCCGGCTGAACAGGCAAGGTCTGCCCCCCCTTTCCTGATTCATGAGCACTTTTCCAAGACGTCATTAGGGTCACGTACTCCGCATGGCTTTTCAAAACCCATTCCATGCACGAGCTTTCACCCACATGACTGACTTCAGTGCAGTCTTTCTGGCCTGTTGGCACCTTTCAGATGTCTAAGGAGACACTTGTGCAAACGTTGCCCTAAAGGCCTCCTTTTTCAGCTTGACAGCTTCCCTCACCACCGGTGTCAACCTGCAGGCCCTAGGGTTACATGACAGACAAAGACTTTCAAGCACCTCACCCACTTTCTCTAAGAAGGCTGGGTACAATTGCTGTTCAGTGGATACACACAAGCAACAGTCATACGTCAGCAATGTTCTTAACAGTTAATTAACTCAGGGTATGTCATAGCCGCCCTCAATAAATTTTGTCACTGGAGACCCACCCCCACATCTTCACCCACATTGTTTGCCAAATGTGTGTGTATGGGGGGGGGGGGGGGGCAAACATCATAAAGTAATTATATGAACAAATGGAATCACTTTCAGGATTTATAACATACTGGACTTCCCTATTGTCTGGAAAAGGCACTACCATTGTACAGAGGGAGGACAAACATTGATCCATCCATCCATTTGTTCATCCATCCATCCATGGGGACCTTTGACCACTGCTTTTAATGGCACATCAGCATGATGCCAAATTGTTTTTTCCCTCAATCCGAACAATCCTCTGTACACACTGGTAATACGCAAACTGTCACATAGGTATCTATAAGAGGATGGAAGATGCTAACTAAACCCTGAAAGGCCACATGGTCTTATGCAGCTGGACTGAAAAATTATATTCTGCAGTGTTTATTTCTATTCAGAATACAGCTTTGGTACAAATCACACCAACAGTGGTAGCGGCCAAGGTACCACCAGCAAGAACGGTGTCCAAAAACCACAATGTAGCTATCAAAGAATAAAATGATACCCAATAACGTACAGAAGAACAAGAAATACTACTTAAAGATGGATAGGATGGTTTTCCTTCTATAATGTAAAAGTTAGAAGGAAGGAAGTTGAATAGTGTTATTGCGATTTCCTGCCCCACATGCAACCAATTCATTAATGAAATGATGTAAAAACTATACTTGCGAACCTTGAATCCATTTGGCTATTGCAGGGAAGTAAATTAAAAGTCTTACATAAAAAGGCTGCTGATCAAGTCTGTATCATAAAACATACAAGGATGTCAAACAACTGTTCTTTGCAAGAAATTCTTCCCTTCTACAATGTAGCACTCATCACATTCACTGAATTTCACCTAATAGCTTGCAGCTAATAATTTCAGTCATGACATCTATTGCAATGTAAATATGGAATAACTGCAGGGTAATTTCACTGCTGTGATAAGCAGCAAAACCAAGAGCTACAGAAAGCCATGCGAAAATGTGTTATTATGCGTATTTTAGCCAGAGTCTGAAATAAGCTTTTAAAAATGCAAGTGGAATTTTATCAGAATGAATAACATAACATGAATGCATTTATAACATATAAAACACGCATATTATATGGTATAACTATGGTACAACTATGATACTAAGAGCCTGTGCCCCCCCCCCCCCCAGTACAATTTGCCAAGTGTGGGGGGGGGGGATCAAACACCATAAATAAATGATATGAACAAATGGAATCACTTTGTAAATTTATAATGAACTCTTTCAATATAATGAACTTTTCAATTCTATCACTGCACGAACGAACAATGGGCCGCCATCCATCCATCCATGGGGACCTGCAGCTTATCCCATGTGGCAAAGATCCGAAGGCAGACGATAACTGGAAAGGACATGTGAAAACATACTTTACATTTGAAGTAACTAGATCACAAACACCAGTGAAGCTACAGAGGACTGTGCAGAATGTGGGACCTGTAAAAGATGCCTGCCAATCAGCCCTTTGTTTTTGGGGCGTTTTCAAAGCAACATGGGGCAACATTTGCAAGATCGGCCAAAAATCACAATAGCTTAGGTCAAATGCTGCATGGATAAAGAGGAACAGTGTTCACTAGTCGAAGTTCAGTAACAGAAATTGATGAACTCTTAACAAGATAAACAAACACTACAAAGAAACACTTAAAAAACCCAAACATCCAGAACACTGAATCAGCTCTGCTCTTATAAATAAATAAATAAGCTTCCATAAAGCAGAAATTTATGGCACCCACAGTGTAAATGACAGGGGCAACCATGCTGAGGGACTCATCCACAAGATGCCATGACTGCTCTGAATGGTCATATAATGGTCATGGAATCTGTGGTCATGAAACCCTACGTTGTTTACCCTATGTTGTTAACACTGTTCCAATGCGATGTTTCCATATTCAAAAATCATACTGCTCCCATTCACCGGTTCACAATTCCAAGATTGGTGTCATCAATACCAGGATGAAGTCAAATGCAGTCCACAGTTCCCCTACTCACCAGAAGAATAGTATCTCATTGCACTGTCTGCAGAACATCTATGACAGTATTCTAATAATAACTGAAGCACTTCAAGACAAAGGCAGTGGGGGGGGGGGGTACATATTATTAGGTTCATGATATTAATCAGCAGCTAATTAACTTCTCTGGGGGCCCAAGGCTGACATGAGTGGGGGGGCCCCTAAGTGGGCCACTCGAGCTATTTTGTGGAGCCAAAGAAGGAAAAACAGGGAATGAAAACCAATGGATCATCAATAATCTACTAGTCAAAGTGCAGGGTGTCAGTGGTAAAATTTATTGGTCAGGGTGGTGGTGGAAGTGTTGATGGTAAAATCTGCTGATCTAGCGGGGGGGGGGGGGGGTATTGCACCAGGCGATAAATGTAA
>JAODKC010000009.1:2161513-2184904 GCA_026777985.1 Mormyrops attenuatus
CCCCCCCCCCCCCCCCCCCCCCCCCCCCCCCCCCCCCCCCCCCCCCCCCCCCCCCCCCCCCCCCCCCACTGCACCAGTCGCTAAATTTAAGAAGTTTAACCGTTCTATCCTTTGCAGCGCCAGTAGCCTAGGATAACTTATGCCTTACTCCATCTCTGAGTCTGAGATTAGTCTTGAATTTTTGCATCCGTTCATTTAATTCTGTTGTCTCCAAGTCTTTTCACAATTTATCAACAGCTCCTTCATGATAGTATCAAAGACACAGGAGACAGAATGTAAGTCTTGTATCTTTGCACCATTTTTATTGCTTGTTACACTACTTCGGGTACTGCTTTGGCAGTGAAACAACTGGTACTACTAGACACCAGTGTGAAAACGACAGTGGGTAGCAAGAAGTCTCAAAGTAGGAATAGTCCATTACAGCTGGGACGGGGGGCAACTTTGTCTATACTGATAACTCAGTATGTCACTAAAAAATCAAATGACAGACATGTTGCTATAATTTGAATAATCATTTTATGTTATATACTATAGATAAACATAACTCGTCTCTTGTATGGGGCCTCTAGCTTTTGGTGGTTCCCAGCAGCTACCTACTCTTGCCTCATGGTAACTGGTCACCACAAAAAATCATCAGTACAGACAAAATTATTACATTTAGCAAAGTGCTAACCGTTAGCTTGACACAAAGTCAAAAAATTAATGATACCTTCTTCATATGTTTTATGGTGACCTCTACTTTTTAATTTTTTACCTGAAGTACCTGTTATTGTGGGCAGCGGTTACTGGACAACACATGACTTACTTAAGGGAGATATAACCAATTTTATTTTAGTGTTCTCTGTCTTTTCAAAACATTTCTTTTGTTCCTAGGGGCCTCTGGCCTGTTCTGAAATGTTGCTCTGGTGACAAATGCTTATTGAAAACACGTTTTTTTTGTTTTCAGAAATGGTTAAATTGTCTCAAGCAAATAAATATGCTGAACAGTGAAAGCAGGTTCTGCTAAAGAGCCAGTTCCCCAGACCCAGGCGACTCTATACTGCCACACTTACGCATAATCACAGGATTCGCATATTTTCGCTGTGTACGATCACCAGCAGAACCCCGTAAATGAATATTCAGGGACATTTGCTGTCACCAGATCTCTGCAGGTTAGGCAGGAAGAGACTGAACAGAATGCTGGTTTTAATTCACTGATTTATTTTGCTATAGCAGAATGTCAGATTATTTTGGCTGTAGGCGATTTTTTGCCAGTTATCCATGGTGATTGTATGTCTTCCCACAGCCACCACACAGCCTTGTTTTACTGAAAGCTTTTTAGGCACTAGAAGCAAAATTGGAATTTTACTGTACTGTTGGAAAAGCAAAGGTTAATATGTAAACCAAATTCCAAATACCTATAGTGTCTTTTGCAAATGACCCTACTTCCTGTTTTATTTCAAGGATATTTAAAAGGTGATTACTGTATATAATATATAATTGCTAACTTCCCAGTTAAATGGTGGTAGTAGTAGGAAGAAGTTATGTTACTGCTAATGATTGTAACTGAGCTAATATTACTTATCAGACTGATGCAAATATATACACAAAAGCAATAGGACTTAAGTGTGAGCATCAGATTCTTATGTATTTGGGAAGTGCTGTTTGCAGTTATTGTGGGTCTATAGGATCGATGATCTATGATCCGACTGCCTGACAAGCAGCCACATCCCCGATGGGCCACATCTCAGCACCGCTGGTGTAAATTGCCCAGGCCCACTGGCACAGCGGTGATTCACACAGCCGATCTGCTCCTTTTGTGCTCCAGTCGGACACCGACATCTAGGTAACTCAGCACACTGGAGAGATGCACTCATCTCCTCTCTTATGAAATAAATGAAAAGAACTGGTCTCTCGTGCTAAGATCTTGCTTTCAGTATCCTGCCATCAAAATATTTTAAGCACGTTACCGCTTGATTGCAACTGAGACGTATCCTAGACAGAAGATTTGTAGAAATGATATGCAAATGAGTTGCACGCAAACTAAAAACGGCTTTACTAGTCATGTTTGCATCATTAGCATGATCTTAATCCCTATCTTGAATATATACCGGTTGCGATAATATATAGGCGAAATCTTGGTATCAGTAGTAACATATAAACCCATGACAGAAACATCTGTGGGTATAGATATTTGTTGGGCATGGTATTTCTTTTTTTCTCATTGCATTTACGGGGAAAATTTAAATGTGATCTTAAAACAAACGAATTCCAACCTTTATAGATGAGATCGTCAGTCTCCAGATCAAATCCATCTCGGTGACACTTTCTCCACAACCCGGAGACGGTGGAGTTGAACTGCCGGCTGCAGTGAGACTCCATCGCAGATGCAGCTGCCGAGAAGTGCCTTTTATACCGGGACAGGCTCCCTGGCCGCGCATCGCTCCCCTTTACACTACCGTCCTTTTGCGGCATTCGCAGGGGAAGGTTGTGATTGGAAATATATATGTATCCAGGGTCGTTTCTTTTGTTGCCGTAATTCTTGCACCTCTCTCGGTGCTTCCGCGCATCCGTCTCGTACCAATAGTCGGTGCAGATGGCGATCGTCAGCAATCCCAACGCAAAAAGCGCCAAGAAGAGACCAGTGCTAGTTAGGACTTTCGTGGCAGCCATCTTCCTGGTTTACTGGAGAATCCAGATAGAGGGCTGCGGTGGAAGCGGTGGGACAGGAAAAAAAAATCCAGGGCAGCGCTCACATGTTCACACACCTCGCAGCCACAAAGATGTCGGCCCCCGCTGCTCCTCAAAGAAGCATCCTTTTGTCGTGGTACTTGAGGACAGATGCTGTCCCTTTCACACCATCTGCGTCTTTCTGTATTGATTTGGGACGGATGGCAACCAGCGCTGCGAGGCGAGATCGATGATGCAATGCTCTCTTACCTCCAGGGAATCATTTAGGCAAGGCGAAAAGCATAGACTTCACACATATTCAGTTAAACACCATTAGTTTAGTGGAAAAATAAAACATATATAGTTTAGTGAAAAATAGCTACATAACCATTTTTGATCCAATGTTGTCTGTATAAAATGTGTCAGCTTGACACCTATTTAGTAGTTATTCTAAATTGACAAATATAAGCGGCTCAGTGGTTAACACTGCTACCTCACACCTCCAGAGTTAAAATCCAGCCTCCCTGTGTTTGAAGTTTGCATATGTATCCCGGGTCACATGGATTTCCTGGGCTAATAGATAGGGTAATTGATGTCTCGAAATAACCTGTGGTGTCTGTTTGTATCCAATGGACTGGCATCTAGTCCAGGGTGTACCGCTCTCTGTAACCCTGGCTGCTGAGTGGTTGGAAGATGTGGTTGGGTGGATGGTCATGCATTTGAATTTCTGAAGGAAATTAGTGACATTTTCAGAGAGATCATTCAGGGATTCATGCTTACTAATCCAAGTGTGTGTTGGATGGATAGTTATATTAAAACAAGAGAAGTATTGATTGAATTACTACTACATCCCACCCAGGGTGTTTCGCAGTCTTGTGCCCTGTGCTGCCTGGAATGGCTCCCCCCGAATCAGCCGCCTGCAAGATATTCTGTACAGTTATTGTACAGTACAGTTACTTTGGCTTTAAATTTTTGCTGAACTGGATGTTTTACAGTGCATTTCTCAGTCGTAATAATGGGGAATGGCAGCATCACTGCACTGTGATAAAAAATTCATTAGGTTCCCTGGCACTTTCATATATTGCCTTCGTTGCTTTGGCAGCCTGGCTACTTGCATTGTCCATGTTAAAATGCCATTTAGCTTGCAAGCAGTAATGCAGTATGAATCCTTTACAGCCAACAGTAAGATAGTCTCGAGAATGAATCCATGCAATTTAGATTTAGGGCTAAACTTTTTTTTTTTTTTAAAAAAAAACATCAGTGGTTCACTGGTGAAAACTGTCAGAAGTGTCAGGTTCCTGGGCATCCAGCTCTCAGACTCCCTCTCAGTCTCTCAACAGAGGCTGTATCCTCAGGCAGACACGACACACTGTTCTTCCTGAGGAGGCTGAAGAGCATTGGAGTGGGAACTAAGCGGCTAGCAGACTTTTACTGATGCACGACAGAGAGCATCCTGACGGGATGCATCACTGCGTGGTTTGGTCACTTGACAGCCCAGGATTTCCAAATTATTGGCTCTGACTTTCCACATCTCCAATCCATTTACAACACCCATTGTAAGAAGAGGGCTGAAAATGACGTCTTCACACCACAACCTTCTGGTAACTGCTCTAGAAACATCGCTTCAGAGATGGCTTCTTTCCACGAGAAATTAGAATGTAAACAACCTGAGACTCTGACACCAAAACCCTGTGAATAATTCCTCAACTGTGTACAATTGTTGAGTATTTAATGTAAATATTCAAAATAAACAATATTGCATTGATTTAAAGCAGCTCTCATACCATTCCTCTACTGTTGTATTGTTCGCACTATATTGTATTCGTACAAATTAATGTGCCATTGCACTGTATTGTCTTGTAAAAATCTTGTGCTGCACCCATTTCCAAATTTCTAGCTTGAGGAGTAGCACAATTATTTCACTGTATTATGTGAATATTCACTGCAACAAAGCTTAAAACAAAACTATGGTGATGGGCCCATTCATTCAGTTCACAGCTGTTGCTCCCTGTCATTATACATGATGGTATAAGGTCTACATCCTGATTTACAGCTGTCAAGTGTAGCCATTCTATTATCTGATGACCAGTGAATCTGCAATTGTTTTCCTCCCATATTGCACCGAAATGCCTGTCTTTTGTTTGTTTTTCTCCACTGTTTCCGTGTTCTGTTTGCAATCCCGCCCACAGGGTCTGACAATCCTGTCAAGACTGCACCCAAATAATTTTATGTCTTTGCCCTTTCTATAGGACTCATTTCTGGCAACAGATCGTTGAGACAATGAACAGCCACTACAATGACTACCACTAATCATTGTATGCATTATTTTGAGTGAAAAAATGGATGAAACAAAATGATTGAGTGAATGTTGAGCAGAATCATTACCAGAAAGACTGATGACTTCACATACATAGTCAACACTGTCATTACCGACTCTACTTTCCTTTTCTCTGAGGAGACATCTTGTGACATCTTGAATGATTGGCAGCGTTCAAACTACCAGAGAATAAGGAAATTGCAAAGCAAGGAATGGCATTATAGACCAAGTAAAGTTCAGTTTGTGGGCTTGTTATGGAAAAAAAATCTATAATTTATCTCCCTGCATCGAGAGACCAAAGCCAAGGGCAAGAGTAGCAATCGTGGATTAGAGAAACAGTTGAGAGTCAAAAACCAGACAAGTGAAACATACAAACAAGCGAGCAAACCCAAAGGAGACGAACAACAATCGCAATCGGTTAACCCAGTGTTTCCCAACCCAGTCCTCGGGGCACCCCGGACAGTCCATGTATTTGCTTCCTCTCAGCTCCCAGCGCACCTGTTCCTGATTGGCTGGGAGCTGGGAGGGAGCAAAAATGTGGACTGCCCAGAGTTCCCTAAGGACTGGGTTGGGAAACACTGGGTTAAGCAATGCAATGCTGAATCCAAAAGAGTCAGTACATGCAGTAAATACATCAGGCTGAATAACGAAAGCGAGCAAAAGCTGCCGCGATGCCGACAGCAGGCGGTTTATATTCATTTCTGGGTGGTAATACGGAGCGGCAGATGGAACCTGGGCTGGAATCCCGGAATGGAGCAGAGACAGGAGGGCTGGGTCAACAGAATGCTGGAGAATGAGTATGATACCTAGCAGGAGATAACAAACCTTGACTGAGAAGGGCGGCATATCCAGGGTGCCAGAGTTTGACAACCACTGTGCCCGCTAAAGTGTTACTATGCAGATCCATAACCCGAAGCTCTTATTTAAGACCAGCTGGTAAACAAACATCACTATTTGGAGGTACGTTTTGTCTAGAGAGCATATGTTTTTGAAGGCTCATTCCTCCACATGCTGGATTGTGTTAAGCTGCTTCATTGTTCAGTGTTCCCACGAGCATACAAACCTAAGAGCCGCAATGTATCAAGCCAATAAAATGCAATACAAGAGATCTGACTTGTTATTACTGGAAACGTTTAACACTTTTATAAAGAAGCAAACTAGGGCCAAGGTGCAACAATGCATAGCTGGAAAGGTCAAGCACCCACAGAACAGACACTGTGCTGTAAAAATGGTGCCGTCCTGTGGACGAGATGAAAACAAGTCCTGACCATCTGACATCATAAAAAATCCCTGGGCATCTTTCAAAAGAGAAGGGGTGGTACTCCTAATTGGGCAAAAAAAATCGCCCACTGTGGCCCTTTCAGAACTGGCCTCTTAACCATCCCCTATATATAATTGGTGAATTCTCTCCTGCCCCTTTACAACCTTATCTACTGGGTGGTGAGCATCCTGACGCAGACCGGCTGCTGTCGCATCATCCAGGTGGGTGCTACACTGTGGCGGTAGTTCAATTGGTTCCCACTGGTTCTGTAAAGTGTTTTGGGGTGTCTTGAAAAGCGCTATATACATGCAGTAAGTCATTATTTCAAATACAAAACTGATATTGTAGAATGCTTCTGGCAAAATGTGTCATATGCTGTTGAAATCCAGATACAGCATCTTAATTGGACCAAAAAAACTCCTGCAAATCACGCTCATCAAGATCAGTAATATGACTAAAGCTCAAGTTCAATGACAGCAAGTGAGGGAGACCCTCAAAAATTTCAGATCAACCTCAAGAAAAATTGCGAATAAAATTAACCCTGGACCTCATCGTTGGACAATTCCAAAATCTGAGGCTGGCATAGTCCCATAAAAATACGATGTTATTCCCATGAAGAAGTATTTTTAAATTGAAGAGTCCCCTGAGTGTGTCTCCAGACAAAAATGGACCAAGAGGGTAATGATGGGATACCTTTAAAGCCAATATAACTGCAGTCTACATCTGAAGAACCTAAGTAACAGCTGCAAAAGGGTAGAAACTCTGAAAATGATGGACCAGCAGCAGGACAGAAGACCGCAAGCTGCCGTAAGGACGTGGGCGACTGCGGCTAACGGTACAGACTGATAGTGATGGCTTCTGTTTAAACACATTCCACTACAGAAGGCTTAAACTAACAAAAACACCCCACCTGTGTAAACATTATACACTATCCTTTCCCCCTACGGCCATAACGTCCCGAAGTCTCCAAAAACAAATTACAACATGAGAGAAAAAGAAGATTCAAGTGTGCATTGATTAAATTTTGTATAGAAACAATCATAGAAATTGTGTCACACTGTAATATTTGCGATATTGCCAGGTCCACTTACAAAAACATGCCTTTGATTACAGAGATGAGACATACACAGAGGTGGATTGGGGAGATAGTGAGTGTTTCCAAGAACCCTGAAAAAAATGAATGTTCTTGAATAGCTGAGATTGGTTGTGCAGTAAACAAATTATGACATGGTCCAAACTGATCATGTAAGTACAGTCAACTTCTTGGTACATGAAGACAAGCATTTTACAGAACAAAAGTACATTCAGCTGCCTACACACAAGTATTATTTGAGTCAAAAACACTGAAAATCGACAGAGGCAAAGTAAAAGATTCAACAGCACAACCAACCTTGTGTTGTGAAGCCTCCAATAAACATATTTACCAACCTTTTTAGTTTATTAAGACATATCGCATATGACCCATTACCTTCAGTAAGTCTGCCACAGGTCCAAAATACAGTGGTCGATGTGTCAATACACTGCAAATTCAGAAAACACAAACTATGAAAAGTAAAACCAAAAAAAGCTGCAAATCCACTCACAACACCATGGAAACAAGCCAAAGCCCCAATGATGTTTCCGGGGGACAATGAAACGAAACAGCCCACTAGGGTTGGGTGGTATATTGAATGTTTACAGCATATTGATGAATTTTCAAAATGAGATATGGGATTTGCATGTTAATTTCCATTAAAATGTGATTAACATGATTAGTGATAGGTTGGTACTCTCCTTATTGCCCACTGTACCTGAAGTACTTCCAAGAATAGAGAACTCATCATGCATTTCATCCTTATTTGGAGGGATAGGTGGTGGCGGTGATGTGTGATTGTCAGAAAAATCTCAGCATAGCAGCTAGTGCATTAGATACAAGGTACAATCCACCATAACAGAACACTGAGTAAGCAGAACCTACAAGTGAACTGTTATGGCAATGTACTCTAGCCAAGAAGATCGTGTCACAGTTCAATAAGTGCAAAGCAATCCATACCGTACTCCAGTCATTTGTAGACATTTTGGGGCAAGCTCTACTTCTGGGGAAAGAAAAAAAAAAAAACAGATGGCGCGCAGCAAATATTTGATTTGTATAACAAGAGAGTTTATTTACAGACTGGTACACATAAGGCGAAAGATGTACTTAAAGCAAAATATGGATTTTCGAAAAGCAGCCCATTACATTACTGAAGACTCATAGCAGCACTGCAGAAGTCAGCTGCTCATGTTGAATGAAAGACTGAGTGAAATCACAGAAAAACCAGACTAATAAGCATTTCATAAAATACCGCTGTCCTTAAGTACTAACCTATCCAGAAGAATAATCTCACAGGCTTATGTGGAGTTAAGTGTTGCGTATTGCAGATGCGTATTTCACAAACACGCAAATTAAAAAAGGGAAAATTGCTAGCTCTTAAAAGTTACCGTTTTATGGGAGTGAAGGTTATACACCCACATAAGAATAAAATCTGTAATAAAAGAAGATCATAGGGATTTAGCTGTATCATAAGATTAGCATATTCTAGTTCTACATACAGGGAAAGCAACCCTTTCATTCTTCAACGTCTTTTTTGAGCGTTAATGACGCAGTAGGACTGTACATACAAAGACTAAATTATAGTAATTAATTTTATTAAAAGCTTTTGAATTTCTTTAAACACAACTAATATATATACCTTCCCAGGGGTTAACACTGAGCCAAAATAAGTGTCACTCAAGAAATATAGATACAGAAAATTTTGGTCATGTGCATTGACAAAATTGCTGAGTGTATCTAAACTCTCTAGTGACACTGTAAGCAGCAGGTACGATTTGACCTTAGACTGACATGCCGTTTGCTAGCTGAATACCACAGAATCTAACAGGAGGCACCTGAATATGCTTGAACATACAAAATCTTATATGACAGGATATATAAATAAACACAACATAACTGACAGTGCTAATGAGGACTGTGAAACAAGGACCAATATCCAACAGTTAAGGAGACATTAAATCAGTACATTGGCAAAGGTTAACAGATGTTTGAAGTAAAGCTGTTATGTATGCAAGACTGATGAGAAAATATTCAATTTAGCCATATCCACGTAGTGGTACCTGTGAGTATTGGTGTGTAACATTTTGGGAAACAAACATCGCATCTTTGAGTGTTGATTTCAGTAGTGGTCCTGGGGAGTGTGGTGCCGCAGGCTGGATGAGCTGCACACGGATTCCTCTGAGTGCATCACACACACTCACGGAACGTCCACCTCTGGCATGGCTCCCTCATTGGAGTGCATGTTCAAAAACCGGGACCTCACAAGCCTCCGATTGTCTGTCCGCTTCCATTGCAATGGCATCAATGGCCGCAGCCCCAAGTCACCTTTGCGTAGGAATAAACTGACTTCCTGCGACATCATTTCCACTGGACACATGGACACATTAAGGTGTGGAAGTGGGTGGGGTGGGGGGTGTCTCTTTCGGCAGTGGGACCGCACCCAGAGTGTCAGTCCACCACAGCGGACAAGAAAGCCATGACTGCTACCCCACAGCACAGTAACAGGATCTGCAACAGCGAGCACCTGGAGGCAGACGACAGGACTAGAACAGGACACAATGTACTCTCACACAAGCAATGGCGAGCCCTAGTCTTTCCTTATCAGCAAGGTGACAGACAGGACATCACTCATAGCTCCTAAAAGGGTCCCCTTTGGGATTTATTGCAGCCAATTTCCAAAAGCACTGTAGGCAGAAAAAAAAAAAAAAACATCTAGCAGAGAAAAAGTGGCACCACAATAGTCAGGAAATTAGTTTATAATTTCTCCAATAATAACACTGTGCTACTGCAAAGTATAGTAGTGATGTGATGTATGCGATAATCTATACTTCTTAGATGGCATATACCTGCTTGACTTGAATTCATTCATAACCACAAATACTGGGTTCAGAGAATCCAAAACAAGCACCTGCTTTCTCGTACTAGTGTCAAGCTATCATTTTACACTTTGTAATGAATGGATGAAACATGGCATTCCTTGTCCCAGGATAAGCTTTTGTGAAAGATTTCAGATAGTTTCTGCTAAATATTAAATCCGACACTTTGCCCGGTGTTTAGACCTCTTCCACATTTATTAAGGCAAACAGCCAGGGAAGTTCAACTGCTGCCTTTTACCAAAATATTTTGTCAGACACAGGCCATGTCTAACATTTTAACACATGCACTTTCTAACGTTGTAGCAGGAAATAGGTTTTCCAACAATTTACTATTGGAAATTGTAACGCTGCACCATATTTTATGCAACCTAAACACACTATTGTGGGGGTAATCAAAGTCAGGTGGAATAATACTTAGATTCCATGACAAATGAACAATTTAAATGCAGACTGGCAATAAAATCCATGCAATTTTAGGAGAGTAATCCAGAACTTGAAATATCTGAAGCTCCCTATTAGATACTGATGAGTAAACTTCAGACAAACAAAAACTAGTGCAAAATCATGACTTAGCGATGCGATTACCTGGGGTTAGACTCTTCCAGAAGGTCTGGCACTATGTTGACTAAAGCAATGTACAGGAAGCCACCTGATGTAAATGGTAGGATCCAGGATGTAGAACTTCCTGCATCAGTGAAGAAAAGGGGATAGCAACTGTTGATGAAATGTCCATAAATCTAATGGAGCAAGGACAGTACAACTTTAGCGTACGCAGTGTCAAATGATTACATCCAACGAAATCTCCAAAAAGCTTTCAGCTTTGGGTCAGGGCTTAATTTTCTGTTCAATTCACCACAATTACACCTGGCAAAACACTATATTTATACAGTTTTTGAAGACTAAGAAATATAATATAGGAAACAGCTGAACATTGTGTATTGTGACCAGACTTCTAGATTGTATGCGACAAATTTACTTAATGTGGAAATATCCAAAATACTTTTGTAGGAATCTCCTTCAATAAACGGTTTAACTGCCGTTTTGTTTCCAGGGGCGTGGACTGCCATTAGCACTTCAGCTTTTTGTACAAATAAGAACAAACATGTAGACTGTTCATTATTTATTTAGCATCTCATAGCAAGGTTCTGAAACAAAAATTCCCATGAAATCACAATGACCACAAGTGCCCAAGTTCTGGTGAAACTTTACATTAAAGGGTGATGAACAATATTAGGTTGGTACTCTCCTTTAAGCACATAGAGCATTGTTATCAAGAAATAGCATTTAATTCAAAATGGAAAAAAATTGGGCAGCGCAGTGGCACAGTAGTTAGCGCTGCTGGCTCATGGCAAGAAGGTCCTGGGTTCGGCCCCGGGACCTTTCTGAGTGGAGTTCACACACTCTCACTGTGTTCGCGTGGGTTTCCTCCCACGGTCCAAAAGCGTGCAGGATAGGTTGATTGGGGAGTCTAAATTGGCTCTGTATTTGTGTGAGTGTGTGCCCTGTGGTGCGCTGGCGGCTGCCCAGGGTTGGTTCCTGCCTGCATCCATTGTTCCCGGGATAGGCTCTGATGACCCCAGTTGGGATTAAGTGGTTTCAGGAAATGGATGGATGGAAAAAAATACATATCCCAGCCCATATGGAAAGTCATGCATGACTGCTGTGGTCTCACCTGTTCCTTTGGGAGACTGAGCACAGAGGGCAAAACAAGCTCCCAGAACCCCCCCTAGAGCCGTCGACAGCTGCATTTTGGCTGCCCTCCAACGGTCAAATCCCGCCCTCAGCAGAATGGCAAAGTCCCCCACCTGAAAGGCAGGAATTCAACTCAGCACAATTAGAGAATTATGAGCCCCTATCCTGTCTCGAGTTACAGCCTCTGGCAAAATTAACATATAAGAAGACAGAACCAAAACCAATTCAGGAAATAAATTCATGGTAGCAGTGGTTAACTTTGGGAATTAATCGAGAGGACTTTGTAAGGGATGTGCTTTTTTTCAGTAACGGTAGCGTGCACTACTTTGCACTCACTACAAGTCAGCAAGTCAATGTTTCTCAAGGAGCGGCCTGGAGAAAAGGCAGACAGAAAATAGAGCTGTGTTTACAGCAAAGGCCGGAGGCCTGGAGGGGATATCAGGCTCAATTTCTGCCCCTGTCTGACAACATTTCTGCCCCAAATCACTCCCCACTTCTAATGGGGGGGGCTGATAAAACTTAGACAGATCTCCTGAGGATTAACAGCATACTTGAGAACCAGCAGCATCCCCACATTAGTCAACACAATTACACACAGAGGTGGCCAAGTATTTACGAACCTCATGAGGAATTTCATGAAGAAGAATGGCAAATGTTGTCAGGACACCGACCTGTCAGGATAACAGAAAAAAAACACATATCAGTGCCCATCTGCTCCATGTTTTACGGCCAGTCGCATCTTTTATGTTGCCAAGGTGACATAACTATGGCAACAGCTGCTTCAAGTATGTGCTGAAACTGAATATTATTCAAATCTCTTTGTTGTGCGGCCACGTGCTTAACAGTAACCCAAGGCCAAAGGAACAATGAGGGCTTGCGTTCCCAGGCCGGCACAGGGCTGACACGAATAAAGAAAAAAAACAATGTTTTTCCTTGCTTCTGTACCAGCCAAGACAAGGGTTTGTGGGCAGACATGTCAACTTCAATTAGTGTCTTGATAACACATGCCTGAATTCATACGGCCTGCATCTATCAAAGGACAGATGAAAATTTTATTTCTCTATGTTCCTACAAAGTGTAAACAAAGCTGTTCATAGAAAAACAAAGGAATAAACACTGTGAAGGATGAAAAAAAACATTGGGTTTGTGACCATTTTACTTCCCGAATTACCACTAAAGGCCCTAAAAAGGCACAGCTATTAAATATTGTTTTCATTTAATATTATTATTATTATTATGTCATCATTGTTATTATTATTATTGATGATGATGACTGATAATGATAATATTCACTATAGAAAACAAGCGAGGCTGACCGCCATCCCAAATATCATAAGGCCTGGGGTCTTAGTAACATTTCTTGTCCTGACAAAAACAGAACATGGGACCCATGTTCACCTTTTTTGCACGTTTTATTTTTCCTGCAGTACAAACTTACTTTTTTGCTGACCAGGAAACTTCCCCCGACTGCCAGCCCATGAGTAAAGTTGTCAATGCAATTGGCCAGGAGGTTTAGATATCCACTTGTCTGTCAAAAAGAGTTATATATATATCAGTATATATAAAGATACAGAACATCAATATTGCAAGATATCTTGTGTCTAGCAAAGCATCTCACGTCAAACTGGAGTAGTATAATTAGATATTCTTTAGTCCACGAGGCATTAAAGTTTTAAAACTTTTTCCCTCGCGACCACAAATACACCGGAGTGGGACACTACCATGGAACTCTTGCCAAGACCTCTCTGTATGAACAGAACAGAGCGCTGCCCAAACGGCATTGCAGTGCTTATAACTGGACTCAGAAACAGACAAAGTTTATGAATGTTATGTGCGGAGATCTAGACCATCTGCTCGTGATGGCAGGAGAAAGAATAAGGCAAGTAGGACACGTATGCAATGGCGATCTTTCTCAAAGCAAAGCAAAGCAAAGGAAAGGAAAAATTACCCAAAAATCACAGAGAGCAACGGCTTCAATAACTGCAGGACTCTTCGCACAATACCAAGTTTGATCAATGCCAGTTATCACCTTCATTTTATTCTCAGCATATATATTACAGTGCATTTGTTAAACCTGAGAATCATAAATATTGCCTGGGACTCAAAAAAGCATTTCTTCTCCCCACCTTTATTTTCTCTGGAGTTCGATGTGGCGTGACCCTTGTATCCAGAGCAGAATGGCCATCGGGACAGTGCCCATTTGTGTGTGTGGGACACTTTTCCGGCGAAGTGATTGTCTGCCCACAGCTGGACTTAGCATACAGATTGACTTTTGAGCACGAGCAGATCTGCAAAAGGAGAGAAGCTTCGGTGTACCGAGTGCTATAAATGTTTCATTAAAGGCCATTACAAAAAAAGAAAGAATAACAGTAAACCATAAACATAATTCCGAAAATCTGTTACATTACAGTCACCACAAGAGCAATATTTGTACTCAATGGATCTGTGGAAAAAAAACTAATAGTTGCACTGATCCACAGATGTTCGATACCTAGAGATTTGGGGCCTTCAGATATACTGACGATGCTAACAAACATTTAATTGAACAAGTGAAGCCCAATTAGAGTCAGTTTTATTCTGGAAAAATCATTCTCTACAATTCAATAAACTTCAGCATACTACCCTCCTTTTAAAGAATCATAGTTAGTTTTGTGGTAGAATGTAAAGTTAAGAAGAAAACCATGAACGAAAATGGTATACCGATCCATGTGCGCTTCCGTTTTTTTATGGAATTATGTTGTTACAAGGCATTAACTTGGTTAACATTTTCACTGTAGGTATTCCAGAGTTTTAAAGTAAACCGCTGCATTACTGTTGCCAGTCTTTTTGGGATATGCTGTGCAATTCTGATTTTTGCAGATACATTTCCTGGTGTTTTTGTTTTATTCATGGATAGCACAGTTTTAAGTAAATAATAAAAATAAATATAATGACCAAATGCAACTACAAGCCAACAAAATGACATAGGCCCCTCTCTCTGTCAAAATCTCAATCTATCACATCTGAACACAAACGAGATCCATTCATAGACGCTGATGCTGTTCGATGGATAAGATTCCTAGCTATTTTATGTGGTTAAGTGTAACTAAGTTACTCAATAACTACACTGATAATAGCTTCTTATACCTATAGTAGCACCCACTCAGGCCGACAGCTGACTTGCTATACTTAAGCAATCTCTTAGAAATTGCCTGCATTCTGAATTTCAACAGCAGAACCAGATAGCATTTTCCACTGGCAGATTTACTGGTTCAGCCACCAGTATATTGCACTTATAATTTCAAATGCCAACCAATACATTTTTAGCAAACCTGCTGGTACAAATTTTTAATGATGGGTCCATATCGTTAAAATGTCAGCCTTTAAAAGCGATAACGGTCATGATTAAAAGCATTCCTGAACACTACTGCTAAGCCTGGGGCTTGGTCCAGCAGGACACATGCACAACCTCTCCCTCGTCCCCTGGCGACCACTCATTTCTTAATAATTTTTCAGCTTCGCAACTCCACTTTCAGCAGGCTTACAAAAGCCCCTCGTGCTAAAACCACAAACAATGTAAGCGCACAAACAAAATTTGCTTAACATGCAAAGACCACAAACACTCTGCTCTTTTGCAAATCTATGCACATAAATTAAACCACAGGTGTGGAAATTACAAGGGGTTCTTATGCAAACAGAATGGTTAGGCAGCATTAATTTTTGTCTACTTTTATTGTGCAACAGCAGATAATGGCATTTAGGACGCAGACATGCTCAGAGTTTCGGCTCCACCCATTGCTCTTTAAAGGGCTCATTCAGAAAAGCAGTGACCACAGGCCTGCCTAACCGCCACGAGGGAGCAGCCTTCCTGTGTCTTTTTTGTCTGGTTTTATATTTAGCCAAAGTGTGGTGGAAAACACTTAAGTGGCATGGAAACTCCTGCTAACCTTCAGCCCGGGGGGTGTGGGGGGGAGCCTGCACATAGACATTCCACAGGTACTAAGACTGTATAGGTTAGACTTTGACTGGATAAAACTGGTTAAAAAAATATATTTGAAAAATTCACCTGCATCATCTCTTACTAGAAATCATTTACTCATGATACTCCACAGATTACCGTAGCAACTAGTTTGTTCTACCAAACTCCACACACCAATAATATCACCGCACAGACTATACGAGCACCCCGGCAATATCTTGAGTAACCAGGTTAGGATTTTTTGCAAGAGACATTGCTGTTGAATTTTTCAAATGTATTTTTTGGTGTTTTAAACACCACAGAAATAATACCATTCATTCCCATTATATGAGAGAAGACTGACATTTCTATGGCCAATATCTCCAAAATTAGGCAACTCCCAGCAGAACAACCTTGGTAGTTAGATAGCTCTAAAGCTCCCCTAAAACATAACTTTTTATGAGTTTTGGGGTGAACTGCCCCTTTACCACCGAGAGTAAACGTTCAAAGTAAATGAAGCTGGCAAGGTTAACATAATGTAACAAAATTCAAATAGCTACATTTATTAGACCAGGGGTGGGGAACCTGATCCAGGGCACCCTCACTTTCAACTGTACTTGAGGGGGGGCAAGAACTAATTAAACTGCTCATTATCTGCCTTAGCAACAAGCCATCTACGTAATTATGGGATGAATCACAGTTGTATGCGTCATTTGGATTTTTCTGCAGGGAGCGAAATCCTGGTTGGTCTGCTAATATGTCTCTGGACCGGATCACTTATACCACTTAGTTACTAACAATCATACTGGTTAATTTTACCGTTTTATGTACAACGCAGAAATTTCACTTGTGTGCCATTGCGCTAAAAGCTTGTCTTACTACAGGCACTGGATCAAGTGATTAGTACAGCAATGGGTTAAATCACCAGCTGATTAAAATGCAAATGTTTATTGAAAAGCACAACACATTGGGAGACTATACCTCCAGCGGCAGAGATAAGACTGCAGTGAAACCTGAGCAACAGACTCAAGTGCAGTAAGAGCAGCCTCACGACCAGAACTATAAAAAGCCCAGGAGTCACTGTCTGGGTCCCAGTTTTCACCAGCTGTCTGCAGCCCTATTGGGCAGAGCATCTGGCGCAAGCAGTGGGAGGACTAGACGCACTTCCTGTTTCACACGGGGCACCACTTATAGATCCAAAGAAGTGAATTATATTAAAAGTTCAGTGAAGCAAAGGGAGAATGATGTTAACAAAGACATTTTCCATGTGACTACATTATAAAACACAAAACCTGAATAAGATTAATGCCTCTAGCATAAAATAAGAATAACTAAGCCTGTACTGTATCTAGCTATATTTAAACAAACATAAAACGTCTCAACATCTAAGAATGCATCCTTTACCTTTTGTTACATGACATAATCATTTAAGATATGCTGTTCATTCTGCCTCACCTAGTAAGATGTAAATAATCTAGTGTAAGATGTAGCTTGAAATTAGGAGAATTTTTTCCCCCCCATAAAAATAATATCCTGCTGGATTAGAACTTAACTGGGTTTGAAGTTTGTTTAAACAAACCCTTCACTGAGAAGCTGCAGAGGTAAAAATTTATACATATACAAGCAGAACCCATCTATGAATGAAGGTTTCCTATTGGCAGGGCCGACACAAACCGCACTGGCAGGGAGTACAGTTTCCCTAAACAAACTTTTCCTCCTTGATTTTCAAAGTGCCTAGACTTGACAATCAAAACTAACTGTATGGTGCAAATCCCACGTGAAAAAGCGATTTGCCAATGAAAACGAAGGGAACAGAGGCAATAAGCAGATTTTTCATAAATCTGTGCCAGTGCAGATCAAGATAGTTATGCAAAGACATGTCAGTGCAAGCCTCCAGTGCACGTCTCCTTACACACACTGTGTCTGTACCAAACTAAACGGAAAGGCTTCTGGGCTGCTGAGTGGCCTAACTAATCCAGCCCAGGAAAGCAGCTCACAGAGGGGAGTACCTGCCAAGCATACATATATATTTACGTCTAAATAAGACCCCTTCTATAAATAGCAGCAACCCAGCATGGAGGAGTCAAACTTTGTACAACTGGCTGAGGAGCCAGACAAGGCTTGAGTCAGTCTCATGATATCCCACGTTAAAGAGGCATTAGTCACCAAAAGACAGATGAACTGGTCAAGTGAGCTCATTCTTTCCAAGCTGTCCTGCAGGACTTTTTGAAGGTGGTTGGCTGGTTAGTATGAGTAAGCCTAGGATTCTAAAATATTATAAAAAGACGACACAACATCTCATAAAATTCTACTGTGGGCAATCAAAAAAAAAAAAAAAAGACAAAAAAAATACAGCTTGACAAACCCTGACAAAGGAATACACAGCACATACAGAATTCAAACTGGGTTTCAGGAAGGAATTGGTCATCAAAAGGCTAATGTGCTATTTGACTGAATGTAAGGCCATGCGTGTGGAGACCCCAGGACCCCAAGGGACGGTGCTGTGGAACTCACCAAAGGCTTGTCCTGACTCTCCTCATCTGGGAACATCTTCTCCAGCACGAGGAAGGACAGCATGCCCACAATGACCCACAGGCCCTGGATCTTGTGATGCTGATGGCCCCCACCTGCCAGAAAGGCACATTACAGCCCCAGGGACTATTTCCATAACATAAAAAAACTATCGTATTGGTTTGTTACAAACTCATATTTACTATATCAGTCAGTCTCATACTTAGGTCACCTTGCAAATCAAACTCAAGGCAAAATTCAGAAAACACTGCTTAAACATTATTTTAGAAGTTAGTTGCGCAGTGTTATCCACTTAGGATGCTTGTCCACTGCACCAGGTACTTTCCAGTATTTATTTCCTGCCAGGAACCAGTACCAAACCAGCCGGGGTACTTTCTTTGTAACTTGCAAATGTGCTTATTGTGAATTGGTTATGCAAATAATCTTCCTCCCAAACACAACATACATCCACTACCCAAAAAAAAAAATAAATAAAAGAGTAGTTAGGAACTCAGAAAACATCGTGAAATCAGCGTGGACAAATGAGACCAAAGCTTTCATTGCCCAGCCTTTATAAGCACCAGAACCCTGGTGCAGTGGAAAAGCACCCTCAAACCTGAACTGCAAGCCCCAGTCCGATGTCAATCTTGGTTGATTTTGGTTAGAATTTCGTCAATATTCAAAGATGGCTGCCTCACTGATAAAGACAAAGCTACTAAATTAAAGGAGATGACTTGATTGGATGATCAACCATTTCCCACAGAGGACTACAGGAGATGTCATCGGCTCATTTACCACTTAGAGTCCCAAGTCAGCATCCTCAACGTCTCAGTGCCTGTATTATATTGTGTCTTACTTTCATGGGGTTTTAAGTAATGTCAACGACATCAAATTCACTAAAGATTTATTGTGGCTCAGAGGCAAGCCCGTTATGGATATTGGTATCGTTAGGAAAAATATATATAATCAGCATCAGCCAAAAATTACATATCGTGCCACAGTGGCTCAGTGGGAAGGACCCCGTCTTTATGTCAGGGGACTGCATGTTCTCCCTGCGTTTGCACAGGGACTTTGAGTAATATGGTTTCCTCCCACCATCCAAATGTGAATTTACATGTGGTTTAGATTAACTTAAGTATGTATCCTAGGACTGGCTTCCTGGGAATATAGAAGATGGATGGATGGATGGACGAAATAATAGAATGTCAAATTAATATGTCGAAGTCTAGCCACATAATTACAGACTGTCTGAGCTTCAAAGGCAGAGATTGTGTGTCATACTGAAGATGGGCTTCAGTATCAACTCCCAAGAGTACAGAGGAGCACAATCATGACCAAGAACATGGAAAGACCAAATACAGCTACAGCAAGCCTGGCCAAGGAGGAGAGGGAATCTAGAAGGGCAGATCTACCAGATCAAGATGGAGAGACTGGATGGCCGCTCACCTGTGCCGCAGGAATAGGCCCATGCCTCTGGCAGCAGGTGGAGGAAGACGTCACCCAGCAGTCCACCAACGGCGAAGCTCAAGAGCTGCTTTAGTTTCTGGCAGCCAGCTGTAGCCAAAGACAGAGTATCTCACAGTAACACAAAAAAATGTCACCCTCCACTTCTGATGTACACCAAGAGCTTTTGGCCTGATTTTAGGTAAAACCATCAAAAGGGAGAACAAAAGTTTGGAGAAAGAAAAAAAAAAAAAGATTCTAGTTTCTACCACATAAAACCTAAAGCTCGACAACATGGGCCACAAAGAAGGTGCTGGGAAGAACAGGACAAATTTGTCCTTCTCAGAATAGTGAGGTTTCTTCTAATGCTACTTTACTACACAATGGTTTCCATGATCTGTCAAGTATCACTGATGGAGCTCATTTCAGCTGGGACTTGCCCTCTGGGTTTATCTCTGAACTGGCGATGTCTGAGGAATTTGGAAGTGACTAGGAGAGCATTTTGTTAGGCAACAGCTCCCAGCAGGAGTGCAGAAATACCCGCTCTGGGCATTTCGGTTGGAGATATACTTGCAGCGGACACCCGCACATCATGTATGCAGAAACATTCACTGACCTACAATCCAGAGATCTTCATAACTGCTGAGGTTGCTGGAAGAGGAAATTTAATAAATCCCGGGAGATCAGGATGAAAGTAAGTAACTGCCTGAAAGTCCTCAAGCAAACCTCTGTCTGTCTGTCTGTCTGTCTGATCCCAGAGCAGGCCTGGTTTAATATTAACAGGCTCTGCATAATGTAGCTGATCTGGAAGTTTCTGCTTATCTATATTCTGCTCTCCATCAAACTCAAACTCGTTCTGTAAGCTCAGATGGCTGAAAAGCTTTCAAGTTTTATTTGAAAAAAAATTTATATTTAAAACACTGAATGTAGTCAAACAGGCCTCTTGAAAGTTAAAAGCAGGTTCCTGAAATATTTAAAGTCCTCTGCCAGCAAATGTCAAATCCCCATTTGTGAGGTCACACACATTTGAGTCCCTGATTGCATCAACTGCATACAATTACCCCACCATATCTGATTTCATCATTCTAATTGGTCCTACTATAATTAGCACTGATTGCTGATTAAAACAAAGTGACACCTACAAGGTATTAAAAGTTGATCAGCAGTGTGAATACTCAATTTATCTCCTATACTGGCAGTCCCCAGGTTACAAACGAGACCTGATCACTTAGACCCTCTAAGTCAAATCTGTAGTCAAGTCAGAAAAATAATAACGCAGTACATAATAATTATACAGTAATAATAAAAGTAACTATATGCTACTTATTCTGTACCTCAAGACGACAAATGTTATAAATCCAGTTTCACAACTGTACGGGTCAGCGGTCAGAATAAACAAAATAGTATCGCACGCGAAAGTGAGATATGAACTGTTACCTACACCAAATTCTGCCAAGGCGGTTAGGCATGTCACTGTCACTATATGGCAGACCTTACTCTGCAGCTTATTCATCACCATATGGTCCCTTTTAAATCTTAGTGTGGTGGGTTTAAAAGTCTTTGCTTATATTTACTGATCTGCAGTGAAATACCCCAGACTCTTGGCACTGTAGTATGTTGCTCCCAGGAATTTTTTTTAGCCTGCTGTTGTAAGTACTACTAATGAAGAGAGGATAAGAATCAATGTGGAAACTTTTTCAAAACCAATTTTGTGTTTTCTACCAAGTTGATGACAACAAAAAAAAATTGGTTTTGTCCTTTGATGTGGATACGTCAAGGGGTTGCAGCTACCGTGTGTCAGGAAGTTGGGTTATAATGATATAAAATCAACTGTGCCTCTGGGTGAGAGCAGCATTGAGTGTGGCTGTGGATGAGAAGGCTTTACGTGTCAGTGGGGATCCCTGTGATTTACGATTGGTTCTCACACAAAGGTACTAAGTCAGTGAGCCGGCTGACCAGCCAGGACTGCAGCGGGGGCTGTGCGTAAGGATTTGAAGTGTTTCACACTGACTGATGCTATGAAGGACTTGGTTCCTGGTATTAATATTCCTGTCCTGGCCAGTAATGGTCCTGTATCTACCTACATACATGCACACATCTGTCCACCACTATAATGTGCAAGCAGAAATGGTAAACAAGACTCAGGAGAACACTGACCTTCAGCTTTCTGACTAAACATACATCCACTGAATGGTACCTTCAAAAACACTCTTTACCAGGGGCGTCATAAAACCTTTTAGGGTAGCTTTAGCCCCCCCCCCCCAAAAATGTACTTATTGGCTTTAATCCACGAATAGTTTGCCACTGCCGCTCCAGTAGAGACTCAGCCCCGACGTCCCCGCTCATTACCATTTCAAATTAGAAAGTACAACATTAATAAGACACTCACTAACAATTTATATCATCTCAATTTCTTCACGTGGCTGACATTTCAATCCAGAATCACTCACTGCTACTTTCTAGTCTTCTGCAACTCTCCAACATCATCCTTTTTCTCGGGTTTTTCTACCAAGACAGGCTCCTAAGCCCAAGGCTCTTTCTCATAATGGTGTTTGCGAACTCCTCACTGACCCCTCTAACAAAGCTGCCACTGCTCACAGAAAGACCTCATTAACATTAAAGTCCTGTGAAGATCTCAGACCCCGACTTGTGCTGGATGTGGCATCATGTCTTAGCTTTATCATTTACCTTCAGTCTTTAAGGCGGCTCCTGCTTCAATCGGGATGACAAGCAAGGGGAAAATCCCACTGAGCCCCACCACAATAGATCCAATGAGGGAACAGATAAAAGTATCTCCCCTCTCCCCGGAAAAGAGGTCCAACAGCACCTGTAGACCCAGCAACTCCTCGGTACACCAGGGACCCGCCACCGCCTGCACCACAGTGGCCTGGGACATCTTCCTGGCGTTGGATCGGTGGCTAGACGCCGTTGTGGAAATGACAAAAAGGGCAGTGCTGCTGAGCAACACAGCTATACCCCAAGCTGGGCTCCAGGCCCGAAGCTTCATGGCTCCTTCACCATGCCCAGCGCTTCCAGCTGATGCAGAAAGAACACTGCAATCACAAAAGAGCGTGTAACAGTCAGATTCAACTTCAAATTACAGAGACATGAGAACTGTATTCAGATCAACACTGAACATTCCTGTCTAACTCAAGTAAAATAGTACTGAGTTAGGCCCATAGATCATGTCATGTTTTATCAATATCAGCATTAAAAATAACAATTTTGCAAACTGAAATTTTGCAGATAACCCCTGAAGAATGAGTGCAATTTTTTACATTTAATGGAAATGATTTTTCCTCCACATCATGACCCTGCATAGGACAAGGGGGTATAGAAAACGAGCGGATGGGTGGACGGATGGATTTGAATACCTGTCTGTCAAACAGGCATTCTGGGACTGTAATATGTACAGCTGGACAGACACAGTTTGACACCTGTGTGTCTCACCTGCTCTATCACTCATTATCAAATTTCTGGCCGTTTGCTGTAGATTTGCTCAGGTAGTGATATGCTGAGTACAGAGGGAGCCCGCTGGAACGCTAACCCTAAGCACCTAGATGGTCCTAGGCTCCGCGGCCGCGCGGGGGGGCCGCGGGCCGCCGGGGGGGGGGGGGGGGGGGGGGGGGGGGG
>JAODKC010000009.1:2189905-2207590 GCA_026777985.1 Mormyrops attenuatus
CCTGCTATGTCACATTGTCACATATGGGTTAAATGCAGAGAACACATTTTGTTGTGGTGTGTCAACAATGACAATTATTCACTAATGAATGCAAGCACTACTTTGTGATGCTTATGAAAACATTGCGTGGCTTCAGCAATTGTTATTATGTACTGTAGTATTATTCTTCTGATTTACCTACAAATTCTACTTAAAGACAGACTTAGGGAACAGTAACATGGGGGCTGCCTGTACATGCTTTTACTTTGCTTTGCTTTTTTCATGGAAAATAGGCAGAGACATATCTGCTTTGGGGGGACTGAGACTCATTCGTTATGGTCTGCCTTTTTTGAAACAGAGAACAACACACAGATTCAGTACTTCGGCGGGAAAAGTAGCAGGCAAACACGACTGTCTTCAACATAAGCTGGAGACCGAAAGACCCAGATACCTTTTAATACTGGTAAACAACTCAGATAAATACAGAAGATGTATTGAAAGGCCAGAAAGAATACGCTAATGCGCAGTACAAAAGTGGTACACAGCACAATAAAAAGAGGGAAGAAGAGGAAACCGAAAATGTTTGGAGTGGACATTGCAGAACGGAAGGCACAAAAGTATCCTGTAAACTCCACATGAAGGCAGTAGTGCTAGCATGTTGGTTGCTTGCGTAGTTGTATCATTAACTGCAGGGGAAAATTTAGTTTGATACAATCCTGTTGTCCGCCACATGGTGGAGCATTTGATTTGTGAGATACGAAACAAGTTTCGATGTGAAACATAGTCAAGTGGCAACCGCTTGTCCTAAAGTGTAAATTCATTGTAAATGGCCCCAAACCTCTTAGGCTGACACATCTCCACAACAGAACCTTCTTTAATGGTCACCGAAATTACGCATCTTGATATGGCAACAAGAGAATGTGTACCTCATCTGCAAGAAAGATCTCTTCAATATAAAGTATATTTCTGTTGAAGCCATTTTCCAAACCCCAAACGCAGAGCTACGTTTTTCTCATGGGTGTAGTCAAAACAAGAAAAGAGTAACGCTTTTATTGTGACTTCTTTGAAATGTTGGTGCTTGAAACAGCACTCTAACACTCAGATTTAAGGCCTTGTGGAAGCTGTCCACTCTGATTGGGAATGGAATGGGTTAATACACTGCAGCACAAGGGTTAAGCCTGTGCAAGGCTGTTTCAGATAAGGTGAGTCATCTTTAGACTTACTTAAGCAATGGATTTAGAAAGAGGAACTTTGGGGGAAGAGCTGAAGACACATAGGAGCCACATAGGAGCTCACTGCTGCAAGCCCACAGCGATTCCTCCAAACACACAATGGCACCCCCCTTCCATTAAGGACCTTTATTGATTCACTTTTATAGCTGAGTTTTCTAGCTATACCAGTGATAGAAAGACATCCAAAAGCAAATGTACAATAAGGACAATGGGTGTTGATAATATGTTTTAAAAAAGCTAATTGTTCATTTTATATGTGTAGGAGAAGTTGGTTCATCATCCAATGTGACTTTGCACTGGATGATTAGTTATGAAAAATGGATGGCTGGATGAATGTATGGATGGGTGATTCATCCCTGGACATTTACGCATTCTGTGATCTTGTGTGTAAAGTTATCCTCCAAATATCCAGTGTTGCTCTGAGGCCTGATTATATTCCCCTAACATTTCTTTCACATGATTTACTTGCTCAACGGTGTGTCAAGTGGGCTGGTTTGTTTTTGAGAGAATAGAATCGCCACCCTGTGTTTTTGATTGTGTACACTGTTGCTCTGATTGTGGCAGACTTTTGGAAATTCCCCTCCCTATTGCCTGTCTTCTTGGTAGCGAGCATGTGACCAGCCCAGCTTGGCTTCTGTTTCGTGTGTGGCCATGTGTCCGTGTGTGTGTGAGACTGAGAGCCGACGTTCCTGTGAGTCACTGTCTCAGTAAAGTACTTGTCAAGTAGTAGTTTCTACAAGTGAAAAAAGCATCGTACGGTGATCAAATCCCTAGTGGCTCCTTTTAGTAGCCTTTAGTAGTATGTATTGCAGCACTTTTTTCAATTTAGTGCGCTTCATCCGAATCAGAACACAAAGCAGCTTACTGTCGCCAGGTAAATATAAGTAAAAATTTAAACAAAACAGAAATTGTAAGTTGTTGTTCAGTGGTTAGTTACAAGGACAGCAGTAACATTGTTGACATTCTAACGTAACCTGCTAATGTCCTCTGCCTTGCACCCAGGTCAGCCATCTCAGTGACCAGGTGACACATGCATATTTACAGAGTTTTCTGGAATTGCTTGTATCATATGACCACTTCCTGCTTTATCTTGATATTTTTCTATTATATACAATTCTTATTCTTTTTCAGTTTGAAAAAGTCTGTATAGCTTAAATATTCTAGCTTTCATCAGTATGGTTTTTGTATACCAGTTACTGTAAATATCAGGACTTACATTTACATTTTACATATTTAGCAGATGCTTTTGTCCAAAGCGATGTACAAATGAGGCAAATAGCACATTACACACTTATGCGCTGTCAAGGAATCAACTAGGCAAAAGCGCAGCTAGACCGAGCTTCCAATGGAACCCAGGTACAAGTGAAAGCAGTACTGGGACAGGAACTGCACAACAACTTCTAACAAGCAACAGCCTAATAAGATTATTCAATAACCAGAAGTGCTTCAACATTCATGGAATGTAAAGAGGCATCAGTCTAGTAGAGGAATTCATGGAACAGATGGGTCTTGAGGTGTTTCTTGAAGGTGGAGAGGGAGTCTGATGACTGGACATTGGTCAGCAGCTCATTCCACCATTGGGGAATCACACAGCAGAACCTTCTGGAGGAACAGCTCTTGCGTGGTGAAGGGAGTTGCAACTGGCGTAGGTTTGCTGAACTGATGATAGAAACATTAACCTTCATTCAGATGATTAATTAGATTAATATTCAGCTCTAGCAACTGTTATGTATGGGGTGGGGCCACTATCTGTGTTCTTTATTTCATATTTCCATTGTTTCATCATGAAGAAGAAATATATTGTTCCTGTCACTATATAAAACAGAATTAATCATTAAAAAATGTAATGTTTGGTGAATAATTTCCCATTAAATTTAAATTTCCAGGTAAATGTCACTTTTTTGAGGATCCAGAAGCTGGGGCTTGTAAGGTAACTTCAGGAGACTATCAGTCATATACATGGCTCTTCTGATCAATACCAATTCTGCCTTGCAACACCACATGACAGCACCATATGATTGAGTTGGAAGTTTTCCATATAGGCCAGACTGCACTATGGGTGGGGGGAGGCCTAACACACTTTATTCCCAAATTAGTAACACCCCCCCACACACACACACACACACCACCACTTATTCTTTCAGAGTCTACAAAATCCATATTAATGCTGTTCATCATTAAGTAAGAGAAAGCTTGGGACGAATATGACATTGTGAAGGATTTCTGTAAAATCCGGCCCTGTCTGGGATTGCTTTCTAGGTTTGGGGAAGGTGCCATGAATAGTGGCATCTCACTTCATGAAGGTGCCAATATAGGAAGGGCTTGGGTGACGGAGTCTACGCAAAGACAAAGACAGTGTATTAAAATCTGGTGGTTCTTCTGGTGGCTTGAGACGCCGTTGCCGCTTGCAGCAGCGGCTGTATATCAGCAGGAAGTGTGCTTTGGTAGATAAAGGCCTTCAGTCAAGGCAGGCCAACCAAGACTGTTGAACAACAGACATGTTTACTCACACCACACAGCCTTTGATGTGGTAAACCTGGTGTGTCTCCACCACTGAGCAAGGTGTGACTGTTCAGGGGAATCATACTGAAAAAACTTTCTTTAATGCAGGTCCTGCTTTAAATGAAGGAGAATTGGGCTTCTGAAGGCTCGCCACTCACTTTTTAAGGAATCTCCACAAGCACCAGCTCTAATCCTATGGATACTGTACCTTAATTTCCCATGACACATGAGTGACCATTAACAAAGTTCAGAAAAATTCTTTCAAAGTCTTTCATTTCCGTGGATTCTATCAAACCAGCATCTGCCAAAATCCGTCTATGAGAACTCAGGGTCATTAATATTAAATCCCATGGATTTATCTTAACCAATTAAATGTGTCAAACTATCTGGCATCACTGCATTGTTGTATACAATACATTATTATACAGTGCTATAATTCCATTAAGGTTTCAGTATAAAAAAATAGATCCAAAGAATATCAGTCAGAATCCATTCATTTTATTTGTGTTACTGTATTGTGTGACTAACACCTGCTAAACCAAAACGACGCACTACCAAATTTTATCTTGAATGGTCAATAGGCTCCTGTAAAACTCACACCCATAAAGTGAATAGAACAGGACAAAATGAGGAATCGGGAATAAGAAGTGAGATGTTTGGATCTACCGTAGACGGCTGTCCGATGCCTGTTTGTGTCATTGTGAAAGAGGTGAACAGAAACTTACCATAGCCGGATATGCGAAAAACCAGGAACTTCCCTCTCTTTGGGGGTCAGCTTTTGTGTTGAAACCCCGTTCAATCCTGACAGGTGTTATCTGAAACATATTTGCGGGATTTAATGTGCCTGTTGCAAATGGCCTAATCAGATACATAACAATAATTTCATATTTACGACTGACACTACATCAACAAGTAATGGATATACTGAAAATGAACAGATTGACATATCATTGCAAAACGTGACTGATTTTGTTTGTATTTGCAGGTAAGGCTGCATTTATTTAACATAGGTAAAACTATGATTTACTAGTACATTTGGTGTCCACACTTAAACCATCCAACTATTTATCTCAGCCAGAGTCGCAGGGTTTGGACTTAAACAATAAAGTTAGATTAAATTGTCCTTTGCGGCTATGAAACATCCACAACAAATGAGGTTCTGCAACACATCACCATGGTGGGCTGTGATGGGGACCAGCTTTCCTTTTGCTCAACAGAGTTGGGTAATTCAGGTCCAGAGAGTAAAAGTCCAGACCGGGATTTTGTTTCAACTGACCAGTTGAATACTCTGTCACTCTTTATGCTAAACTGGTTTGTTGAAACAAAATCTTGGTCTGGACTTATACTCTCTGGACCTGAATTACTGAATTACTCTGTTGCTCAATAGTTATAGAGCTTAGCAGGACCAAGCGATGGGCCAGTAAGTGATTGATTGGCAAGCCAACCTGACACGGATGCCACCCAAAAAGGAATGATTGGTACAGTTCCCTTCCGTCTTAACAATGTACTGCATGAGCCATTGATCTCAATGACCGCACACTGAGACTGAAAGCCTCAAAAGAGGAATGGGACTTTGGCCACGGTTCCAATTTTCAAAGTACCTGTAAAATCAATAGAAATACCACAGAAACCCCGTTCGATGGTACAGCTTCTCCGTGGGACAATACTTCTCCGTGGGACAATGCCTTATCCAGCAGAGCTATGGAGACACAAATGCATGTTTATCACATCCATGTTGCTATGTTATGCAACACACTAGAATAGGCATCCGGGCCTCTAACAGTCAGATTCAGCCATTAACATCTTTTTTTCTCTCTTTTTGCCATTTTTCAGTGTACATCTTTGAGGAAGTCAGTAAATTACAGCCTAGTTATTATCAGAGAAAAAGAAAAAATACTCAAGGAACAACTTCAAAGAAAATTAAAGGAAGTTTTTGACTGATTTACACTTCTCCAGATTTGACTGTGTGTTGCAATGCTTTTCACTAGACACTGAGACCTTATTTAACCTGACTGAAATAGGAGGGCATCACTGAAGACTTTAAGAGGAATGATTACTGTTGCGATTTCTGGGAAGGAAATTAGGATGGTTTTCCAAATGCATCATTTTCTTTGTTATTTGAAAGTTAAGAGAAACACACATTCTAATGGCAGGGTATTTCCCGTGCATGCTTAATCCTGTATTCCAACCGTCCTGCAACAGGCCGTCCAGATGAAGGCCAAAGGGACGACCCTATCGGCCTACCAAAGGGACGACCCTATCGGCCTACCAATGGGACGACCCTATCGGCCAACCAAAGGGACGACCCTATCGGCCTACCAATGGGACGACCCTGCGTTCACCACCCAATCAGCCAGAAATTTCCATGCAGGACAATGCCCCCCCCTGTCACACAGCAAAACAGGTAAAGCAGTTCCTTGGATATGAAAACACTGAAATTATGAAAGGGCCAGCTCAGAGTCCTGATCTAAACCCAATAGAAAACCTGTGGAAAATCCTTCGCAACAAAGTGCTAAGAAAGCTAAGAAATCCACTGGCTAAGAAACCCACTACAGTCACAGAACTGTGGAGGAGACTGCAAGAAGAGTTACACCAGAGCTGTGTGAAAGACGAGTGATGTCCTGTGGATGTCCTTGTTGTAACCTTAAATTTAGTTGTGATCTTTGTTCATGCTACAGTCATTGCTGTTCTCTCATTTTGATCACCGTGTTTTCTGCAAAAAAGTTTTTTTGTTCAGTTTCCTTGGTTATTTTGTATAACACTGTTCTAGTAGCATGCTATAGCCACAACAGTAATTCCTTCAAATGTTGAGCAATGAAAATGACATTATTTCTGAAAAAATCAAGTATACATAAATTGTTCTCTAATTTTGATCTCCAGTGTAAGCTATGAACAGTATTATATTGGTATTCTGGTGTTATACTGATATATAGCCTTGTCATATTGCTTCCACTTTTGTTTATACAGTTTCGGTGGTTTGAAATGCTTCTTCACACACGTACACATTATTTAAAAAAATGGAATCTGTTTAAAATAGCTGGCAAAATATATCTAACTACAGTTTGTGAGATAAAATGATATTTTTACATTGATCAGCAATGGTTTTTTTTGAAAACAACAAAAAAAGCGATACAGAAGAAAAGCACCATATTTCCTGTTGCGGCTAATTCTATTTCCTGTTTTTTTTTCTCGTAAGTGGTTTTGCTGGTCAAGACCTACAACAGCTTGTAGGACTTGAGTGCTTGGAGGCCTTGCAAGAAGCCATATGAATCTTTTCAGAATAGTTTATAGAATGAGCATAGGAATTTCTGTAATCCATTACTGAATTGGCTTCATCTCACAGAGAGACAAAGATTTTTTAAATTGTTTACATTGCATTGTTTACATTAGCTATGCCACATGTGGCTACTGGAGGTACTAACCAACTTACTCAACGTAGGGAGATTTCTCAGCCATAAATTGCTTTGGAGGCTCGCCATTGGCTTGAACTTGTGTGGGAGGTCAGTAAAAACCTTTCTAACCAAGGAAATTTGGCAAATAGTATCCACCTGACTGAAGAGAACAGGTAACATTGAACCCTATTGTCAATATTAATGTTTACACACAGCCTTATCCCAACACGCTAGTGGGACAATACAATGGTACCTATTATAACTGATGTGAAATTAAATATATATGTGGTTTGCATAAGAGAATACTCAACAATTGGAAATGTGGCTCAGCTATAGCACAGAACTATGGGATTTGGAAAATGATCCTAGATTTTCTTATGGACCTTTCCCCTTTTCTGCCTATAAGGGAGGAGGTGAGCTGTACCCTATTCTCCAGAATTAATCACTGTCTGTCAATCATGACTGCTGAGCTTCCCTTGGGTCCAGACTTCCTGGGGGCACCCACATATAACCAGGAGCATGTGGGAGGCAATGAACCCATGCAGTCACCTGACTAACTAACCTCCTGGGGCAGTCAGTAGTCCTGCCCCTTCCCTCACACCAACATAACATTTGGTTTTCAACAGATGACTGGAATCAGCCAACTGCATCATAATGGCAAAGTGCATAAAACAGTCCAGATGTACAAAGCAGACAGTCCCGATTCTTACCTGGTGTGTCTTGTTCCATGGCCACTTTACTGGCCTATAGAACAATTTGTGTTTTGGGGGTTATACAAGGGGAAGGCACCTCCTGCCTCTGGTAGGAGGGGAAAAGTACGAACCACTTCCTGTTCATGCATGAAGGCCTCTGTCATAGACTGTGAAGGAAAACAAGTGTATTTATGCTTCTGAACACTCGGGTTTACAATGACGCCACTTAAAACTGAGAGTTTTCACCATTTATGTATTTATGCATTTATGTATTTATCTGTTTGGTAGCACTCGGCAGCTGGTATTGTATTTTTTCATATTTGCACATCATATTTTAAATATTAGCCCACTTACAATAATACAATATTTCATTTTGCACAAAAAGAAGACGATGAACCATTTTGGCTTAATATTATGATACTAATATTCTATTTATGTATATTAAAAACTCTTTTTTCCTTCCTTTGTTTAACATTTAATTTAACAGAATACAACTTGTGAAGGGGGATGTCAGGCAGGTTACATCATAGGTCCAAATTAGTTCAGAATTTGTAACCTAAAGGTCCCTGGAATGTCCCAAGGAATGGTGCGTAGGTGAAATACTCCAGTGATCTGCTGTGTGATACAGTGAAAATCACATTGAACAAATACCTGAAGCATCTCCTAGGATCTCAAACTCAAAAAGGGTACACCTCAAAAAGAGAACTTCACTTTGATCCAGTCAGAGCAGTTTAGCATAAACACACCTTTGTTAATCCACTGCAGGATCTGAAATGACAGTCACTCTTTTTAATGTGGGTTGATCAAAACAAACTGTATATTATCTACAAAAAAAAAACTGATTGGTGAAGTGCCAAAATACATAAGGAAGTGCTAGACTTCCTGCAGAAAGCTGCAAGTTCTGGAGCGATGCAAAAGTCACCCTGCAGCTTCTTCTTTTTTATTTGAAAATATTATAAGATCAGAAAATGGTTTAGTGTTTAATATGGTGTCAAAATCTTAAATGTGAAAAGGTATTTGTTATAATATGTGAGTTTAAACAACCCACCAGCTGGAAATATCAGGTTATGATAGCTAAACCACATTGTAATTCACAAACTCCACAGTGGAAAACTTCTCCAGGCACCACAACCTTGCTGTAGATAGGCTACCAGCCAGACTCACTAGGCTGAGAGGTCCCTTTACAGGCCAGCGCAGGTGCAGCGCCTGGCTGCTGATTCCCTCCCAGCTGTTGTGCCTCTTTGGTACCCATATATCTTGCACACCTGCCCCTTTTTCCACAGGAAAACCACCTGAGGGCAAGATCTGAAATAGATTCCTTGAGATCTAACACACTGTTCTAAGCCCTTTTCCTGGCTGTGACTATATAGATTTAAACTTATGATAAAGACAAACCGTTTCATAATTAACCTTTAAACCTAACTCTATTACTTTAATAAATAACTACTTTTAATACTTGAATAACAATCTCTATTGATTATTCAATGAAGATGAGGTCATGGGGGCCTGCAGCTGCACGTCTGTACGCACTGTATGTACCTTTGGCATTTACACTTGTTATCAGGTGGCTAATGTGACGTGAGTGTGTGCGTCTGTGTTTTTCCTTGTTATGTCTGGAACAGAAACATGAAAAGAGGACTGCATGATTCTGGGTAAAATACTAATCATATTTTTTTTGTTACACTCAGAATCACAATATTGTCTCACAATTCTTGAAAAATGCATTTCTCCTTAGTATTATTTTGCATTATATATTGTCTTTAGGTAGGGAGACTCTATTTCGCTTTGCAAAAAACAGGACACCCAGGGCAGGATGCAAAGAGAGACGTCAAAACAAGGCAAATATTCACACAGAAAGTAGAATGCAGACTGTAGAATGTAAATGTCAACAAAAACAAAGTGAAATCCTGTACATTTTGGGCATTTCAGGTCCCAAAAAAATCAGTATGGTATTGGTAACATCAAAGAAAAATATATCAGAATCAGTCAAAATTGATTACTGCTGCACTACTACCAATATGACCCATAATGAAATGGGACAATGCATCAACTTTTCAGAACAGAAAGGGCACACTCTGGGCCCTGTATCACAAAACAGGATTTCTTACTTAACCATATATCTTATCAGGTTATCAGGTTTAAGGTAGTTTTAGCTAAATGTAGGTGAATGAAGATAAAGTCCATCTACCTTAAATACGACAAGTTATCTAGGTAACCAGCAAATCACGCTTTGTGATACACAACCTCTTTATTATAACATCTGTTTTTCTACCTCCTCTTCCTGTCACTTGGTGTAACGCAGTACAGACACAATAGACTTCGGGGTGTGCTTAGCCTGAGATAAAATCCCACACGCAGCCCTGATAAGATACATCAGGATACGTTACAACACAAAGCGATAAAATAAGATGCATAAGGGCAACATAACACTTCATAGATCAATCATGGTAAAATATTCAGTAACACATTACTTAAGGCCACTAAGTAAGGCACTATAGATACCTTTATAATGTAGTTATAATGGTCAGCATTAGCATTAAGGATGCTTTATAACTGCATTATCTATAGCAAAATCTATAGTACATTATAAATGAGAGCTTCATAAGGCAGTCATAATCCATAATAAACTTGGCTATAGTGTGGTATTTCTTTTTATAAATAGTTTTGTCACCATGTTTATAATGCTTTCTGAATGCATTATAATGCATTATGAATATGTTTGTAAATTATTAAAAATGGCCCTAATTAAAGTGCCTATCAAATTGTCTTAGTCCAGCAGCAAGGGCATACCGAAAGGAAGACCTCAGCTAACATATGCATCTACTGACTTGCTCTTCCTTCATCTGCTATGCTTTAGCTGGTCTCTCTGGATGCACTTTTGTTTTTGCACATGTCATGAACAAATCATTGTGAAGGACCGGTTCTTTTCAGTGAATCGGTTGAACCAGTTTTCAAATCTAAAAGAACTTTTGGTAGATGCACACACTGTACAGGTACACATCTAAAATTACGACAAGTTAACATATAAAACCACACAACAACATTTTTAAATCTATATATATTTGCTTTCCGCGGACTCTCCATAGCCATGTTGCCCTCAGTGCCCCTACAGTGAACCATGTCCCCACCCGTGCCGAACTTCCTAGCATGTCAATTGCCAGAATCAGGAGTTAATAAAACCACAGTCGCCATGCAGCGGGGCATGAACGCAGTGCCAACACAAAGGATTATGGTATACCATATTATTCCCTTTACAGATCTTCATATACATATATATATAGATATAGATATTTTGCATCATTACTTTTACCGTCATCTGAGCCACTAAAACTGCACAGCAGTGATAATGGGTCTGCTTGGGGTTTAAAATTAACGCTCGACACATCTTTCTAATCGTCTCTCACAGAATAGGGCTTTGTTTAAGGTCTCCCTGTGAAACAGCAGTCAGTTACAGGTTACACAGGGCGGTAGGAGCAAAAGAGGGAACCTGTCAATGTTTGGGAGCTGTTATTACCAGGTCAAGTACAAGTGAATAGTGAATGTGTATCTTTAAACAACTAATGACTTATATATTCTGATTTTACCCATTTTCTTAGTTTTATTTCCGCTTACCTAAATACACATTATTGTTTTCCACAAATTCAGATGGGAACTCTAAAATCTAATCTTTTCTTTGGTGTAACTGGAATGGTAACCGCTGATACAATGGGATGCTGAGCATAAAACCAAAAATTTCCCCAAAGTTATTCCAAGGCTCATGTTCAGTTACATATTTATTTAGCCAGAATTAGAATATTCACCAGTCCTTCCTCTTATCAGCTCCTGGGTCGTCCTGGGGTTTCTAGGATATGTCTCAATGCTACTGTCAATGTTTCAGGTGATCAGACTGTGGGCCTCGGCCATTTTTGAATGTTGCAACAGTTCCTAAGAGTAATTTTTTTGTTCAGTTATTTAATCAAGAATACACTGAGATCAGAGATGGACAAAAGTAGAATCCACCTAATGCATTTTTTCTATCGTCTTGTCACCCTTTGCTCTGTTCCATTTGTCTAAAACAAACCCTATAACACAGATCTATAACCAACCAACTTTATTTTGTGAAAAGTAACTACACTTTTTACACCTAAGCTCCGTGTGGCTTGTGGTCGTTGAACTGTCTTTTGTTCTCTTCAGTTCCAGTTAACTGCAATTCATGAGCCAAATTCTGCTCTGTGTCCTTCAGAAACAATTCTGCCAAAAATATTCCTCAGACAGAAAATGGTGGAATTGTCACCAATATCATTTTTAAAAGGTAACATTTTGAGATATATTTATTTGTAGCTAGTTTCATGTTATCGTTTTTTTATATAAGAAAATTTAGAAAATAATAAAGGCTAAATTTAAGGGAAATGAAAATGACCTCAACCCACGACTTTGAGAGGTCCAGACAAACACACGCTACGTTAAATATCAGAAACACGACTTCTTTTTCTGCAGCCACAGCTCAGTGTGAAGTGCAAATGGATCTGGGTGAGACGGTTGAGGCTTGAGAGGTCCGGTGAGGGGTTGTGTAAGAGACAGGGCATCTGCAGATGTAACTGACTTCCTGTGCTGAGAGGAAATTCACTGCAACACATTGCTGTTGGGAAAACACAAGAATCTGCACGCACAACACTCAATTTTCCACTCTGCAAACCTGATTCTGAACGAGCATTTCAGCTGTCCTGCCTTTTGGCCTTTCTCTGGAGTAACAGGTGACATGGAATCACTGGTTAAAGTTTGCTGAATCATGTACCAGTTCTGATGGACAAGATATTTAACCTGAATTGTTCCAAACACTGAGGATGTAATATTCAACTGAGTAAATGGGCAGAATCTATGATACTTTCTATATAACTAACAGTATTAATGCCTCACAAATAAATCGTGTCACCCTATCCCATAAATAAAATTACATTGTACTGCATTTGCATGCTGGATCAAAGTGATTTTTTTTCTTGTTTTTCTTATGTATCATTACTGAACACTGTAGGTGGTGCATTAGCAGATGAGTAATCATTTTGACTTCAAAGAGTGACGGAGTCTCCCAGTGACATAAAGCCAAGCTGTTGTAAGGCGTTACCACCCTGAATGTCACTGCTCTTATCCATCATATCTCAAATGCAGATGAGTGCCGTTTCTTCTATCAATAATTCATTGCTTTCCCAAAAACAAACACAGCTAATATTGTCTGAGACGCTTTCATTGTGTCAATTATTTTTCATAAACCTTGGACCAGGTGCCAGTGCATCACAGGGCGCACAGACTGTGGGCATTTTAAGAGACACCAGTTCAGCTGGACTGGAAACCCATGTCAACACGAGCCAAATCACACACACACACACACACACACACACACACACACACACACACACACACACACACACACACACACAACTTGGAGCAGTTGTGAGCTTACAGTGCTAACCATTGAGCCACCAGCCACGGGGTATCATACATTTTGCTTTAGGTTTTATTCTTGACTGGGATTTAGCATTATCCGGAATTAGTAAAGTAGCTATTTCGGCTTTGGTGATTAGCAGGTAAAAAGTCTCCAAAAGAACAAATGTACTAGTGAAATGGAACAGGCGTACAGGCCTGTCTTGTGTGTTTGCCTTGTGCTCTGTGCTCCAGGCTCTCCATGGCCCCATATTGGATAAGCAGTATGGATGGATGGATGGATGGATGGATGGATGGATGGGTTTCCTCGACCTTTCCATCTTTCTGATTGTAGGTGGTACTATGGGCAGGTGGTATTCTCTGTACACTAATTCAAACTTGCATTCGGCCAGGTTTTAAGTCTCTGTAAAGCTGAAAGAGACCCGTTTAACCTCTGCCAAAACCATAACAGAGTTGTCTGCTTACTTGTGCCATACTAAGGATAATCAAACACACATGTCAGGTGATCTGGTTCATTCATAGGCCACTGCATGATATGAATATAGTAGTAGATTGTGTTTGGTGTAGTTTCAGAAATTATGCAGAAAAACTACTTTCTCCTTTCTGCTACCCAAGGTTGCTTTCTATTGAAAACTTGTGCCATCTGGCCTGGCCAAGTTGGCTACCACAGCTCACACCCCACTGACAAGGTTCCCATAGCCATCCACAGCTAAAAGGTCAAAGAGCTCCTGGTTAACCCCACCTCCCCTTCCAGGAAAGCCCTCTGTCCATTCTTTTTTACCTTAATCCACATGCCTGTGCTAGGGACCGGGCCCCATAAAAGTCTCTCACAGGTTCCTTCATGGGGAACTGAATCTGAAAGAAAGTTTCCTTGTTCCTCTTTTTCTCAGTGTCTCTATGCTGTATTGTACTGTATATACCAATGTGTGTGCATGCTAGCTGAGGCTGTGTGTCTGTATGTGCGTGCAAACAGCATCTCATCTTCAGCAGAACTGACATGGCCGAAGTGGTTTTGACGAGCATCTCCTGTCATGTCCCATTAAACGAGCAAGCCGCTCTCTGCATGGGTGTGCCATGCGACCTAGTCGGGCACGCAGCCCCCGCCATCTTATGCAGGCCATCACTCTGCCCTCCCCCACAACAGGCCGCGCTGTTGATCAAGGGGAACACTGGAGTCCAAGTAAAATAATTGATAATGAGAATGATGTTTAATTATGGCACTTCTCCTTCCTGTCCTGCTCATATCTGACTATTTTTGGAGAACTTCGATTTGGTCATCTTCTCATAGGTGATTTACTGAGAGGTTGTAGCTGTGTTAATGTAATTTTATCACATTATTAACTGGTCCCCATGTTAACACCGTGTATTCTCTATATAGCAGGCTAATGAATAGCTACTCCATGTATTTTACCTCATTGAATTAACCATACAATAATAATAAGTTAAATGTCTTTTCTAGAACAATGTGGTGTCCAGTGACTATGTCCCCAGAAAAGATATTTCTTTATAGAGCTATTTATTGAAACAGAGAAGTGAAAGTTTTTTTTCTCATACTCCACAATGATCCTTACCCCCAATATCCTCAGAGCACGCTTTGATAGCCAGATAGATACTGACCGTTGAGTAGTCTAACAAGTCCCCACACAAAGTTCTCTTATTCCCCCAAAACAGGGGCTTTCCATCCAATGGGATGACGGCCAAGGCACCTGTCCTGGGGCTGTCTGAGGCGATGGTATCACGTAGAAGACACCAAACTGCCGGTGACAATGCGTTTGCTGTTAACCCAAACAGCAGCCTTTCCGCCTTGAGGCAGTGAACAATATTTTTGAAACTTCATTTTGCATGTGCTGTTATGGAATGCATCAAAGGTCAAAGCATATCGAATGAAGTCTGACCAGCCTCGACTATTCGTTACCAATCGATTTCTCACCTTTAAGACACACAGGGTTGAACATTAAGACTGGCTTGCTTCTTGTGTTTTAGTTGACTGTTAGGAGGGTTAATGTACATCACTTAGACCTGCAGTTGCAGTAAACAAACAAGTAAGTGCTGTAACCAGAGGATTTAGAAGTTCCATCTAGTTTATGGTGCTTGACTGCGATGCCAGGAAACGTCCAAAAGGGCACATTGTGAGCTGGCTGAACGCCTGCTCTTCTTGTGCTCCATTCAAAAGTATCATTGTGAAAAAAAAACATGGTAACAGGCAGCTTTTAGACAGCGCTTCAATCTGGCTTGAATTTGATCTGCATGCTGTTCAGAAGAAGCCCCAAAGAAACACTCTTGCTTGACCCCCTTAAAACAGACACGATGCTGCGGAGGAGTGTAAAAGCACGGGGTGAAAATGCAGCCGGCAAAATGAATGTCATCAGTTTTGCTGGTGTGCAGACGAGCTGTGATTAATGGCGTGACCGGTGCTCCAGGAGGGCGACTTCGTGGGACGGCGTTCTGTAAAATGTAGGCCTGTTAAGAGCCAGTAGAGCTCTAGGCTTTCGGAGCGATCGCAGTGGTTATTGTATCATATTCTTTTAAAAAGGCCGAGAAGGCCGACTGCATTTCTGTACTGGCTCCCGGTTTTGCAACATGACTGTCCTCTCTCCACAAACCATCGGCTGCCCGTCCCCTGGGCTGACATCTAATCTCCATCAAGATGAAGGAATAGCAAGGAAGCATGAGAGTGTGCAGGATTCCCAGCCTCTAACAGTCTGGTAAAAAAAGAAAAAATAGCAATAATAACTGAAATAAGTAAAAGCATCCAAGCATAAACACCAAAAATAGACTCTTTCCACCTTTTATCATCAGGCATTAGGCGCTTTGAAGTTTTGTTAAGTGGCACAATAGAAAATGCACAGAAGGGTCACTGTATGCTGTATATGAATGGATATGTATATACATTTCACAAACACACACACACACACACAAAGAGTATATACAGTATATACAGCATACTGTGTGTATTTGTGTTTGTATATAGCAAATAAAAGCAACTGAAAAACCTTCTGACATACTGTACCAAGCGAACTAGGTAAGCCTTCAACATTCAGTGGCAAAAATGTTATTGCAAAATGCGTCTTCTGTGTAAATTCATTCATTAAAACGTTTGTAAGTTAATCTGATTGGTGACTGCTATGTACAGCCATGACGAATAGCTCTGATGGTTTCTGCTCATCATCCTTACATAACAAAGGAATTGTGCTTCTTGGTGCTTGTGTTGTTTGTGTTTCCATTGAAAGACTGTATCCGGTCATGGGTGCAAGTAGAACAGAGCAGTAGAATGTGCTGGAATCTTTTGCCGTACATTATTAGGGTACGCCTGCTTATGTGACAGCAAGAGAGGTGTAGCTCAAGATGGATTTTCTATCATGGAGGTATGCTTAGATTAAAAGACAGGCTAAGGTTTTGAAATAATGTAACGCAAGTATAAGCCTTAACATCTGATAGAGTCTCAGCTTTGTCTGCATTGTTGCAGCAGATGCTGGGGGGGCCCCCCCCCCCCCCCCCCCCGGGCGGGGGGGGGCGGGGGGGGGGGGGGGGGGGGGGGGGGGGGGGGGGGGGTTAATGAAGCCGGCCGGTCCTGCATGGTTGCAAGTTAGGGGCTCAGCCTCAGACCGGGCGGACATAAGTTTATAGAGGGGGCTCTTTTTTGTGGCCAAAAAAGTGATGTTACAATGTTTTAGGGGTGGGGGGTCTATCTACCAGCTACCCCCTTCAGTAGCCCCCTGCTAACCTGAAACCCCAACCATGTGTATTCAGGGGATTGTTGTCTGGCATTGTCCAGACACACAGACACACACACACAGTGTCCATGTATTCATATCATTATAAGGACTCTCCGTTAATTTCTATGGGCATGACTCTAATCTCAATTATGACAGACTTAACCCCCACCCAGCCCTAAGCTTAACCACAAGTAACCAAATAAAATACAAGATTTTTGGCATTCTTGTTTGAGGTTGTTTGAGGTTATCCTTGTGGCGACTGAGAAAATGTCCCCACAAGGTAAAAAGTTACAGGTTTTTATCTCATTGTGGGATAATTTGGTCCCCACAATGTAATAATTATAAAAAGCACACACACACACACACACACACATGTTCCCTGGCCACTGTTTGGCTTGAGTTGTTTGTGCAGATTTTCCGAGTGGCTTTTCACAGACGTTACACAATGGGGACACTAATTACTTTTATTTGGAGGGCCGGTTAATTGGTCGGCGTAACGTCCCGATTGTGTCGCTGGCTACTCGCAGCCGGGAAACGGCATCAGGGTAAATTTCAAGTGACTCCCCAGCGTTTTGACACCGAGTGTGAAACATTGGTTCTGGTAAACGGCCAAATCGAAATGTAGGTGTGAAGGGGGGAGGGTATCCTATGTATTTTGGGAGTGTTTCTGGAGTGGATGGAGTGGTAGTATTGGTCCAACCCCCCCCCCCCCCCCCCACCGGGGTAGGGAAGGTGGGGGGGCCCCCCCCCGTGT
>JAODKC010000009.1:2219965-2235234 GCA_026777985.1 Mormyrops attenuatus
CCCCCGGAGGAGCTGGCTGAAGTGGCCGGGGAGAGGGAAGCCTGGGTCTCCCTGCTGAGGCTGCTGCCCCCGCGACCAGACCTCGGATAAGCGGAGGATGATGGATGGATGGATGGAAAAGCACTGGGGTAGTTTGCAAAACCTACAGACTATTTACAAGATTATTAAACTGGTACATAAATCTTAATATGTGTGCAGACTTCTCTCGAATTGAAAATCTTACGCCAACCAGCTGACCAAAATTGACAACCCTGCAAATTGTTACATTTTTAAATGAAAATGTTGATAAGATGTACATCCGAACCCCAAGCTTTAACTGCTTTATGTGCTTCTTATCGAGTGACAAGAAATGTTCATGGATTAATGAAACAAAACTGTAAACTAATGTATGCTAAGAGCAGGTTTGAAGCGAAAGGTTTTCCAAGGCTTGCATCCTGGAACCAGGGGCGTTGTTAAAGATCTCGGACCCCATAAAATGGCCCCCCCAGTCCCAATCCAGTTATTTTCCAAATTTTTTAGGGCCCCTGTCACTCTTGGGCCCTTGGGATTGTCCTACCCCCCCCCTCCCCCCATTACGCCGGCACTTTCTGGAACTCATGCCACAACTTGCTGAACGCAGGGAAAAAGATGGCGTCGAGCTAACCAGGGACGAGTCCTTCAAGTACCGTTTCAAGAAGGACGGCAGGAAGCACTTCCTGATCATTAACGAGGTCGGCAAAGAGGACGGCGGCCATTACACCGTGAAGACGAGTGGCGCGGAGTCCATGGCTGAACTCATGGTGCAGGGTGGGTATCAGTTCCATGCCCGCATTATGCCCTGCTGAGTGCCATGCCTTACATACACCGAAAAGGTGTCACTCACACGTATAATGCACACACGTTATTTTAACTGCTAACGTTAAATACTACATACAACTTTACCGTACACACAATAACGACACAATACATGATAAATACACACAGCCGTTACACTCTTTACAACTGCCATTTGTCCAGTGCCGCTAGTTATCCCAAGCGCTACAATATGATAAGACTTTATTAATTCCCAGGGAAATTATTATGCCAAGGCGTAGATTAAAACAACAGAGCTTGTCAATACAAACGTAAACGACACACTATAACACAAATAAACGAACACCACATAAAAGAACAAGTATGAATTAATATATAAAGTTGAGGTATGTACAGTAAGAAGTTAAAGTGATTGGGTGCACATGGAAACAGTTATATACAGGATACTGAATAACTCTGCAAAATACATGATACTATATATATGTGCAGAAGATTAGTTTAGTAGGTTGTAGACTAATCAGCTAGAAATACTTAATCTGAGCATGTTGGCAAAAATGGTGCAAAAAGTAATTCTAACAACAATGCATACATACAAATACCTTTCAATAAAGTAAATTAGAAAAATCTATCAAAGAAATAAGAACTTGCATGGTTAATATTTGTTTATCCTAAAAATCTGCATTAACCACAATATGCTTTTCTCTTCAATGGGATTGTTACATCTGAAAACTCACCTTGCTCTCTCCCACTTACAGTGTCTCTCGCTATGAAATCTGATCGCCGATCTCGATTAGGTTACGGTTGCTTTGCATTCAAATTCCAGCGATTATTAGAAGACGGCAGGTGTTTTTGGAGAGATACTATACATGGGTTCCCTAGTTGCCACCTTTCTATGTTTATGTTAGGCTGTAAAATGTAAGAGTAAAATCAGAGAAAGAACAGCCACAGAGCTAATAGGACTGGAAGGATTGGATCACACTTTCAGGTTTCAAAATGCGTGGACTGTTACTACAGCACGCATCCATACCTTTTGTCTTTGGCTCCTGATCAGTAGGTAAAGTGCCAAGAACGATCAGCTGTGCCTCTTTGGCCTGCAAAGTGGATTCCCGGGGTTGTTATTCAGTCCACACACATTGCCTGCTGTCCCAGTGACATTGGGCTTTTTAAAAACACATTTCTCTAGTACTACTAAATACTAAACTATTTATTGACTGAGTATTTAAATGATGCAGTACTTATTTCGCTGTGTTCTTGTCATACAGTACTGTATATCACTGCACGTCAGATGTTTCTAGAGACACATAATCGGGGATAATCGAGGACCCTATTTAAACTGCTGCTAACCAGAGTCAGGGTATGATTTCAAAATCTGTACAACGTACATTATTTTAGAGTATATTTTATAAATCTGTATAATCAGATGTTTGTTTCATCTTCATCCACATCAACCATTTTTTTGCATTGTTCTCTGTTACTTACATTATTATAACAAACAGGGCAGTGCAGAGAGTTTTGGAAGGGGAGGGGCTGAAAGGCTACCTTTAAAGCTCAAGCACAAGTTCACATTAAATATTTTGGGCAAAATGAACAGGAGTTCAGCCCAGTACCCCCCCCAAAAGCATGTGCCTGGTAACAGCCCTCCTCTAGTGCCTGTCTATAGATCTATAAATCAACAGGGGTAATTCCCAGGCTAAAAACTCAACAGTTCTAGTACTGGGAGATAATGCTCAGACAACTTAGACAAACAAATAATTAGTTACATTAGGGGCTTAAAACTTCATATATCAGGAACTTACTTTCTTGGCTTTCCCCTTAGATCTAGTCTGCACTCTATACACTCCTGTCTCAGTAATATACGAGAACAGAATACTCCTAGTATAGATAATATCTTAGGTAAAATTTGAATGATCAGTCACATCACCTGGCAAGATTGTTGAATTGAATATGAAAGATACTGTAAAACTGGTGAAAGCCCTCAGAGTTATATAATTTGGAAGCTATAGCATTGATTTATGGTCTGTCCTCCACTTAACAGAGAAGGAGTTAGAGATATACCAGAACATTGCTGACCTGACGGTGAAGGCCAAAGAGCAGGCAGTGTTCAAATGTGAGGTCTCAGATGAGAATGTGAAGGGCATCTGGTACAAGAACGGCGTGGAGGTGAAGACAGACTCGCGGATAAAAATCACGGACATCGGCAGGTTGGTGGCGGCGGTGTGTGGATGGTGTCTATGGTTAATACTGACTTTTGGGGTTTCAGAGTGCATGGCCTTTTCACTACAAACTGTCAGATGAATATGGATTATGAACAACTTTGCCCTTTCATGACATGCATTACTTGCAATGCAGAACAATCAACCATCTATCCAGAAGGTGGTTGCAGAAAGATTCAGGTTAACTACAAACACTTTCCTTGGCGTGTCTGTGGAAATGGTATGAACCATGTGTGAAAGAAGAACTCATCTTATTACAGGATCCACAAACTGACCATTGATGACGTGAAGCCAGAAGACGAAGGGGACTATACGTTCATCCCTGAAGGATATGCGTTCAACCTGTCTGCCAAGCTCAACTTTCTTGGTGCAGTGACTTTTTTATCTTTCGACAATTATAGAAAACAATTCAGCTCAAACACAATTAGATTTGATTGAAATATGACCCATAAGACACCCTTTGGCTGCATAGTGTTTTTGGTGAGTCACTTGCAGACTGAGTGGGAAGTTTCTTACACAAATTCTTCTTCTAATTTGCTATACAGACGTCAAGATTGACTTTGTTCCTCGGCAAAGTAAGTCATTTCCTAGTATCCATTATGATAAACGATATTTGACATCATCAGGGATATTTCGGCATTGAAATGTTCTGATTGTTATATTGAACTCTAGTAACTATTGCACAATTAATGGGTAATTTAGGAAAACTTAGACATGGTGCTTCGTTGGGATGACACTGTTGCCTCACACCTCCATGTCTGGGTGTTTAGTTCTGCTCTGTGTGTGGAACCTGCATGTTTCCCTTTGTTGTGTTGGTTTCTACTGTGATTTCCTTACACAGTCCAATGACCCCCTCCCCCAGCACCCTGACTAGGGTGTGTAATCTTCAGATTAAACTAAAGGTTTTTTTTTTTTTGCCTTGAAAGATCCACCAAAAATCCACCTGGACTGTATTGGTCAGTCTGCTGAGTCCACCATAATAGTGGTGGCAGGAAACAAGCTGCGACTGGACGTGCCCATCACCGGAGAGCCTGCCCCCACTGTGATCTGGACCAAGTCTGACAAGGTAGAGCAAAGCTTCTTTTCGTACTTCCTGATTCAGCATAGCTGGCTCTCATGTATAGCCCTACAGTGAGAAGCAATGAGCTGCTTCAGTCAGAGGAGCACACACAGACCGCCCAGTAAGTAAATCCTCACACATGTACTGCCTAAGGAACTGAGCCAAACAACCACACCACTTCCTTACCAACAGGGGGGTGTACAGGGATGGGGCCACAGGGGCACTAGCCCCAGATGAAAGCTGATTGGTTCCCAGAGTGCCCCCTCCCTTGTCACTCTCTGATTCAAGCCATATAATTCCCTAATGATAAGGTAGACCCCTCTGTATGAATGGCCCCTCTTATGCCAGCCAAAATCCTAGAATCGGCCCAGCTTCCCAGTTCTCCCAAGTTCTAGCTAAGCATCACAATCACTGATATATCACTAAAATGAGACACTGAGATAGTATCACAATAATGGTAAATATTCTAAGGAACAGTCTACCAGTTGTAATGTAAATTTGTCATTCATCTGTCTGTAGTCTGTACTTTTTAATTATTATAAAATCATACTTAACAGCATGTACTCTGCCTGTCACCATGAGCCGTTATCGTTTGCCATGTATGCAACGAGTCACCATTGGAGGTCCTGGTCCACCTGTCACCACCACCATGAACCATTATTCCATCAATCATGAACAGCATGACTTTCAATATAATGTAAGAACATAAACAATTTTAAACCGTGATGGTTTTTTTTTTAAAAACATTTGACATATGGTCGCTTTTACAAAAAAATGACAAGGCATTCAATGTTGGTTGGTTTAATCAATGTTAGATTGTTAGATGTAATTATTAATGTGAGATGTAATTATTGGTGTAATAATTACTGGCTGGATGGTGACTCAGTGGGAGTTCGCACTTTCTCCCTGTGTCTGTGTGGGCTTCCTCCAGTTTCCACACATAGTCCAAGGAATTGTTGTCTCTAAATTGCCCATTGTGTGTGAGAGTGTCTGTGATCCTGTACCAGGTAAGTGTTTGTGGAAAATGGAGGTATAGTAATTACTGAATTTGGGTTTGCATGTTTTTTTGCATCCGCCACTGGCAAGGCATTAACCAGTAACTGACCAGCGCCAAAAGCTGGTGCCTTTAGAGACTCACTTTTAATTCAGCATGATTCCTTCGGAGGTCGTTAAAAATACAAATCGATCCGGAGGGAATCCCGTGAGCCTTTTTGCATGTCATGGTGCCATCCGGAGATAACACCGCTCACAAAGACACCTAAGGTGAGAAGATCAAAGCTTCGCATTATCATCCAAACGGGTAAGAGTCTGAGGATCTTTGCCAGCTGATCATCACTGACTGACAGCTTGCTCTCTTCAGACCAAAATAAAACATGCTGCCTGATTGGGAAATAAGACCCAACAATGAAACTAATTTCTAATTAAGATTTAAATTGCATTTCTCACAGATGCAATTTGATATGAAGGCATCTAGAAGATGCCATGATGTCACTTGGCATCTTCTAGAAATATTTCCCAGCTTGGGGGCAGTGTGTAGCTCAGTGGGCTAAGCCTCTGAGTCTGTGGTCAGATGATCACTGGTTCGAGCCCAGCCTTGGCACATCTGCAGGTTCTTCAGCAAGGCCCTCAACTCTCAGCACTGATATGGGTAGCTGTGCCTTTGGGGCCAGCTTGCTGTTACCTACAGAGAGCAAGTTGGGGGAGATATAAAGAGAATTTTCTCACAGGCACAAGTAAAGTAGCAATTGCTAATAATTAATGAAGTGGTAAATACTAAATATAACGAAAATAGATGGTTTTAAGATTAACTTCTTGACCTTTATAGCATATACCTAGAAAAAACAATTCTGCTCAAGCTGATAAAAATCAGATGAGGGTTTATTTCAAAAGACCGATTCTTGTTCAATAAGAAACTGTCGCGGTCTGCAGATGTGCTCACACTAAATTCATCTTTGACTTAGTTGGGGAGATTCAGAGAAAGTGACCCGTACCCTGAATACGAATGCATAAGAAGTAAATAACTTTTTATTCGGAGAAAGCTGCAGCTTGCTGTTTCATGTCAACAAGAAGGAGGTAGCCTCAGGCAAGCAAGATCACATTACCTGCAATTTATCTTTTTAATCACGATCTCTATGGTACATTCTGTATGAGAATCTGTGCAGTCAAGCTAAAGAGACCAATATTATCAATGTCTTCCACCATTTGGAAGCTCAGTTACTTACTATGAGCGTGTCACTGTCCTCTGAGATCCTGGCTGCAATTTGCAGCTTCTGCTCTCAGGCCACAAGTAGCATGAATGCGTCTGACTGTACTGGTGAAGGTCTTCGTGGTCTGAGGCCGTATGAATGGGAGGCTGTTCCTGTGCCACAACAGGAACTGGAGACAACTGGCTTCTTCCCAGAAGTGTAGCTGCTCTATACTGTTTCTCAGCTTTGGTTTGCTCATGTAGGGTAAATCTAGACAGCTGAGGACCGACCAGCCCACTGACCTGGAGTACATTGCTGATCTGATGAAAGACGGAGAAGTAAGTCTTACAGCAACAATGCCGTGGCTTTTGCATGATTTACTGTGTCTATACTCGCGCAAGCAGTAAGGCAAGCAGGACCATCATCCCTCAGCAGGACGTCCACCTGGGCAGGTAATCTCAGGGATCCTCCTTACTAAAAGCAGTAGCCGTAATATTTAGATTAAACTTTTTTGTGAGAGGTGGAATTTAAATCTTAATGTTCAAAATAATGAAAGAGTCATTTATCATCGCAGTTCTTAACGCTGAGGATAAACACCAGAGTAGCTTTTTTCTGCAGGTAAGTTTCATGTTTTAAAATGGAAAAAGTTTCCAAAAGAAAGGACATGAAGTGCGTCAGTTGTGGCGGGAACAGGGTCGTTGGGAAGGACAGCTGCCGTCCCTTGGCAAGGGTCCAGTCTGGCAGGTTAATCTGTACCCCCTGGGCAGGTCATCTCTGACACAGAAGGGAGGGTCCACGTGGAGACCACCAAGGGCAACTGCATCTTTACCATCGAGGGGGCTGAGAGGAAGGATGAGGGTGTTTACACCGTGATTGTCCGCAACCCTGCGGGAGAGGACACCGCCAACATCAACGTCAAAGTAGTGGGTGAGTCCCCGCTCTCCCACCCACTAAGAGTACATTAGCCCTTTTCCACCAGCGCAATGCTGGTGCTGAGCTGGTGCATAATTTGGAACTGGTTCCATGCTTTTCCACTGTCAGTTACCTGACAGCACCACAGAACTCCGGGTGTGAAACTGGGAGCCTATGGGGAGGAGCTACAATGCGCCGTAAACTTCAGCAGAGTCACATTTGTCATTTCCGTTGTTTAATGTTTTGTTTGACTTGACAGTTTCCTGAAAATATACAGAAATTAAAGTAGATCTGGAGAAAACAGGCTACTATAGTATGGAGCAAATTATTAGCAAATATATATAAAAAAAGAACTCTCACAAACCAGCGTAGGATGGAAAAAGTTTAAAAGTGCCCCACTGTTCTTTATTCGTTGTTCGTAGCCAGCCACCAAATTGTGATTGCAACACACAATTGAAAATTGGTCCGTGTTCTCCCAAGTTTATGATCAAGATGGTGATATATGTAGTCAAATGACTAATGAAAGTGAAGTTTTGGATGAACTGCGTCGGACTGAATCCAGGGACTACTGTGTCCCATCATTGGCTTGTTGGTGGATATTCCCAAACAATTGGTGATGCCTATCTTCTGTACAACTGCAAAATCCGCACAGCAAAATTGCAGCAAATAATTAGCTGTACAGTGATCCCCCGCCTATCGTGGAAGTTATGTTCCAGACCCATCAGCGATAGGTGAAAATCCGCGATATAGGAAGACCATATAAATAAATATTTTTTTTATAGTTTAAGCCTTAAAATACCGCTCCCACATGCTGTAAACACATGTAAACTTATTAAAACACACTTTGTAAACACATATGATATGCGGATATGCGGATGAGGATATGAGTAACATAATAATAATAATAATAATAATATGTAACGCATATGTATATATATGCACACATCGCAGAGAACTGTGATGCGTTGGGGAAAAATCTGTGATATAGCAGGGGCGCGATAGCTGAAACGCGATATAGTGGGGGATCACTGTAAATATTAATTAGTAATGCTTTGTCATATAGCTAGCTAATGTTTTGTGGAAAATGTTTCGACTGATGCTAACTAAAGAAGTGCATAAGAAAGTGCATAAGTTAGCATTAGCATAAACATTCTCCATCAAAAAAACATTTAATGTTACATGCCTGTCATAGAGTGCATATTTACTGTTGGTTTTAACCAGTGGAAATGTGGGCTGGTTCTCACTCCGGCACCAGCACCAGCATGGCACTAGTGGAAAAGAGGTTCATGGAAACCAGGCTAACAGGCACCGTCCAAGTCACACATGCAAGTGTCCTTTTTCATCTATGCTTCCCCTGGCAAGCAGCAACTTGTGCCTGGCACAACATTTGATATTTGATATGCCAAGTAGTCATGGGTAAAATGCCAAAATCTACAGCCACAGTGAGTACCAGTTCGCCTAATTTATGGGAGTAGAGAGGGCCTTTAAATATGATCCCAAGTAGAATCATGTCAAAGCCTATAGATCAGCTTAAAGCCAGCCATAGACCAAGTACATTGACAATTAGGTTATACTCTTGTGATTTCATTCCCTCATTCTGCAATTAAAGGGTTACCTTGAAAGCTGGCATTTTGTCATTGGACAGTCATCAGAATGTCAGTCTGGCATCTTTCCACTGTTTGTGACGCTGAGCGGCACAGCTGATTCTGCTGCACATTGTCCCGCATCCCCAGTGAGCTCCGGACAGATTCCTCTGCATCTCAGAGGAGCCGGACCACATCAGACGACACCAGTGCTGCATGTGTTTTTATGCATAAATTAGGGCCACCTTGACCTGTTCTTTTGCCTGCTGTTAGCTATACTAAAGGCGTCAGCCATGAAACATACCGGCTGATCATTTGGAGTAGATGAATTTAGCTAACATCAGTTAAAATTTTTATTATTATTATTATTAATTTCAGTATCCTAACCATCATTTATGCTAAGGGTGTTTTCACGTAATGAAACATCTGTTTTCAATTGGAATTCCTCAATATCTTTAAATTATTACCAATAGATCAAATTCTCCAACAAAAATAATAAAGACATAGGTAACAAATGGTCAGAATGGTACTCTGGTAAACTGGAAATATAAAGTACCGAAGGCTTCCCATGTTTCTACCATCGGCATGGTAGCTGCGGTCCATGTGAGTCATTTATTGTATTCTCTGTTTTCAGATGTACCAGATCCCCCTCAGGCACCCAGAATTCTGAGCGTTGGGGAAGATTCCTGTATCGTCCAGTGGGATCCGCCATTGTTTGATGGTGGCCAGCCTATAATTGGTCAGTATAAACAACATATACCTGTGATGCACTTTGATATTTGAAGATAAATGTAATTTCTCTTGTGGTAATTCTCTTCTTTGCAATACCTGGATTCTGATTAGGAAACCAAGAGTTTATGGTATTTTGCATAAAGATCCTATAAAATTGAAACATAATTTGATAACGCTATGTGAAACAGCCTTTCTGTGAACTTTATAATTAATCACATAAATCTTCAGAATCATCAGAGTGATATCTAAATCTCCCCTTAGGCTATGTACTGGAGAGGAAGAAGAAAAAGAGTTACAGGTGGATGAGACTGAATTTCGACCCACATAAGGAGCTTTCCTATGAAGCCAAGAGGATGATAGAGGGGATGCTGTATGAGATGCGAGTCCTGGCGGTCAATGCCATCGGCATGTCTCAGCCCAGCCCTGCTTCCCAGCCCTTCATGCCGATCGGTCAGTCCCTTTATTTTTTACTTCCTTTGATCTTGTAGGAGACATCCCACTTGGACCTATATATCTAGTTTTTCAGTTCCCATGATCCATTTCCAAATTGGAATAATAATTATTTTAAATTCATTACAAAGACTGTTTTTTAGATTATAGGAGATTCATTCCCTCATTTTGGTTAAATTCTAGCCACATTTTATTTGCAATAAACATGTAAAACATGGCCACAATTTAATTAAAATGAGGGAACGAATGAGTAAAAAGTAAAAAAGTTATGTTTTAATATATCGTAGCCACAATGTATATAATTTTTATCGTTCTCATTCACACGATACATTGACACGTGGCCACAATATGTTGTTTTTATCGTTATGTCATGAGCAGGGCTTTATAGTCCTCCAACATATAGTTTAATTGTCATTGGTCAAGCTTTAGACTTCTTAATCGAGGACCATGGAGTCATGTTCATGAACATACATCTGCAGGAAAACTCAACAACCTGTGGGATTTATAATGACAAGTAAGTAAACTGCAAGGGGTACAGAGAGGCCCCCCTCCCCTTACTGGTCCTGGTTCAATGGGTGTGAACACAGAGGTATCCATCTGAGCCTGTTTTTAATCCAACAGGTTCAGAGGTCACACAAGCAGGTGGTTAGGAAACTATGCCCAGCATTTACCTCTATAAATACATGTACTGTATATTAGAGAGCTGCGAGGTTAGGCCTGATCACACTGCAAAAGAGAGAGCTCAATCTGCTGCCACGGCCACCGTCTCGTATCCCAGGGAAATACGCTGGCCCAGGGGCCACGGGGGGCAGAGCAGTACTGAAAAGTCTCTAAACTCTAAAAGCCATGACGAAGGCGAAGCTTCCCAAGATGGCGGAGAAGCAGCCAGTGGAAGAAGGACACTTGGAACCAGAGGTCGCACCTGAAGATGCACCTAAGAAGACAGAGGAACCTGCACCAGAACAGCCCCCGACAGATGAACCTGGCCAGGTGGAGCCCACGTCTGCCGACGGAGGCCCAGCTGCAGAGGAAGGGGCCACATCCACTGAGGAGATGCCTTCACATGCGGGGCCCATCCCTGAGGCGGAACCAGAACCAGAACCAGAACCTGTTGGCAGTAGGCTTCTGTTTTTAGCTACAATGTGTTCAAAGGAAAGAGGAAAATATTAACACTAAAACATGGGCCACTGAACACGGGCTATTTAGCTGCATTTATAAATATTTGCTTTTTCTGTAATGAAATATACCAATTTTTTTAATTGGTTCCATTTTATTCAATATGGTATTTTGATTTGTTGAGGCAAATGCACATTATTGTTGTTTTTGTTTGCTTTTGATTATATGTGCAACCTGCATCGTACCGGTGTGATCGTTACAATTTAAGTTGTGTTTGGCTTGTGTTTATATTATTTGCTTAGGTTTTGTCTGTTGCTTGCAACTTAAATTATGCACCAATGTAAACATCCAGGTGTTTCACTGGGGCAATTATGTTTACTTGGCAGGGCTGTAATACCATTAAGATTCCAGGTTTGCTTATTCTACGGCTGCCATTCTGAACTAAAGCCAACAGACCAGTCTTCATTATACTCTATTGATTTATGCTTCTCAGATACGATAAGCTTTATTGATCCCAGGGGGAAATTCTTTAAAATGGCAATTTGAATTCAGTTTTGGCCGGGTGAATAAAAAGATGAAGATCATTCATTCAGACATCATGGTGAGGCTTTGGTTAACAGGAATGAATGATAATGCTTGACCCTTACTTACATTCTCCCTGCCCCGCAGCTCCAACGAGCGAGCCCCTTGGCCTGAGTGTTGATGACATCAGTGATACCACCATTTCCCTAAAGTGGAAAGCCCCAGAGCGCCTGGGCTCCTCCAACCTGCAAGGATATGGAGTTGAGTACTGCAAGGAAGGCAGTGAGTGTCCCTGCTAAAATGCCCTCTATGATGGTACCCATGATGCAGTGCACATTTCTCCCCAGCTTATCCAATCATGGGCGAGTATTTAATGCAACTGATGCAGCTGGTCATCCACTATTCAATCCAAATGCAGCATTAAGCATATGTACTGCAAGCTATGGGCCTTACCTTAGTTGTTCCCTTAAAAGCTTTTACAAGACTAACAAATCTTCAAAAAGCAGTGTAAAGATTTTCACTTCTGCAACACAACGACAGATATGCAGCATGCTATTTTGTAGTTTGAGCCGTGTACTGTCACCCTCTTTTTGCACACAAACAACCACAAATGAGTACAAAAATCTATGCAAGTGGGAAGCGTTTTTGTGCATGTGGCACTATGAGGAAGGTGCTTGTTTTGTACACGCATAGCTTCCTCTGGAGTATGTTGCTCTCACCTGAAAATTAGATTCGTTTTAGTAGGATACAGTCAGTGTTGGGAAGGATACTTTTGAAATATTATAGGTTTCAGATTACTAGATATCCTGTTAAAAATGTGATAGGTAATGTAACTATTTAGATTACTTGATTAAAAAGCAATGCAACTTATTAGTTTTGGTTACTTTTGTGACAAATGTTTTAAACTGGGCAATTAAGCTGAAGCATGCAAAAGGCTTTGCTGATAGTAGTCTGGAAATATGCCAGAAGAAGCAAAACAATGCAAAGCAGCAAATGAATGTTACATTTTACATAAAAGCTTTTTACCAAAAAGAATATATTCAGATGTAACCCCTTTGCAATCACCAAGATTTTGATTAGTAATGTTATTTCCATACTTTTTCACAATGACTGTAACAGATTACAGTTACATTTATTTTGTAATTTAATTACATGATACTGTTACGTTTAACTGATTACTCGGCAACAAAGACTATAATTTACCATTAAATTCTCATTCCTTGCACACAAGCACAAGATAGCGTCTAATTCACTTGATCTGTTTGCTAACAGTGTCTCCAGCACTGCCTGCACACGAAGGAATGTCCATGGTTCTGTGTTTATATTGAGTAAACAGCTCATGCTTAGCGCACTAGGCTCCTTAAGGTGTCAAAGCATTGAACGATTATGCTTTTTAACCCCTTTGACATCTGATTGGATCATGCTTTTTCTCTCGCTTTACAGCTGACGAATGGGTGCCAGCCTTTGAGGGGCTGACGGAGAGAACATCGGTAATCGTCCGTGATCTTCCGACAGGGGAGAAGATGAAGTTTCGCGTTCGGGCTTATAACGAGGCTGGCCCTAGCGCCCCCGCCACACTCGCCCAACCTGTCACAATCAGGGAGATTATGCGTGAGTCTGCACTGCTGTCCTCTCCAGCCCCTGACAAGCATGCAGCATCTCTCCAGTACTAAATGATTTCCACAGAGGATTAATAGCAACGAAAAGCACAGTCAAGCTGGAAAACTACACAGAGACAAGACAGTGGTGCAAATATCTATCTGCCTTAGTTATCATTCTTATCTCCATTTCCTACACCAATTTGACCACCTAACTAGGCCTTAAAGCATGCCAAATGCAAGAGCATTCTGGGAGTGATGTAAGAAGCCAGGCCTTTCGTGACATTTCAGAACACAGCTGAGCAGCAGGGAGTGGGTGCTGGGCCTGTATGGTTCAGTGGAACCACTGGCACAAAAATGTATTTTCATGGAACATTTGTTTGTTTGCTTATTTATTCGACTTTTGGTTGTTTTATTTTTTGTAGAACGGCCTAAAATATGGGTTCCACGAAATCTCCGCCAAACTGTGATCAAAAGGGTTGGGGAATCAATAAACCTGGTTATTCCATTCCAGGTAAGCTATAGAACCATGGAAGCAATTAGAAGCTGTTGCGTCGTGCTTGTATGGCAGACTGTGGGAATGCCACAAATGCGGAACAAGAAAACTAAGTAAAAAAGACTAAATCTTTAACAGAGCTTGTAGTTCTCATGTATATCTCATGCAGCTTTATTAAATGTCTGTTTTTCTCTGGTATAAAGCACAGAGGCTCCAATCTTTGATCAGATACTCTATAATCACACACTACAGTACTGTCAGAATAATACCATCTGCAGGTTTAGTATTCAGATTTAAATGATTGACTCTAATCTGCAGTACTGTTCTCAGGAAAATGCTGGCATGCGTCTTCAGATTGCACTGCAGGATATTTCGCACATTTAGGAGTGATGTGTACACTGTTATGGAAAAGTTTGGGTGTTTGATCACCTAAGAACCGTATGTTTAATGGACTCTACAGATCAAAGGCATCCTAAGTCCTTCATATTAAAAAGTCACAGCCAAAACCGCATATGTGACAGCTTCAAGAAGAGAGTGTCAACAAAAAAGCGTGTGTCAAGGACCTGTATAGAGAGGACATCCTCTGATAACCGGACTTCATTCGTAGCTGTTACCAGTTTAGCACTCTAGAAAGAAGGAACATGTACGACCTCTCATAGACAAACCCTATGTGTCACATTTTCATTTGTTGTAAAAGCAAATTCATTCTCAAGCACTTGCAGAGGTCACAGGAAGCCATGCAGGGTAACCTACTGCCAAAGCTGGATAGTTCCAGACCAGAAAGTAAAAATCCACGCCAAGATTTTTTTTCAGCCAATCAGTTGTGTACTATGTGACTGTGACACTTTACACTTTGCTGGTTGTTTGAAACAAAATCTTGATCTGGATTTTTACTTTCTGGACCTAAACAATAAATTTCTGCCCACTGTCAACATTCTTCGCAGGGCAAGCCTAGGCCCAAAGTCACCTGGACAAAAGAGGGTGAGCCTGTGGACCCCAAGCAGGTCAACACCCGGAACAGTGACACCGACACCATCCTCTTTATTCGCAAGTCTGAACGTAAGGATTCGGGAAAGTATGAGGTGCGCCTGCAGATTGAGAACGTGGAGGATAAAGCCAGTATAACCATTCAGATTGTAGGTGAGCATTAATCCCCCTCATCCTGTCCTGAATGTCATCCAGTCATGGTATAAACATTTTGATTCTATTGCTTTGAAACCTTATTTAAACATTTTGATTCTATTGCTTTGAAACCTTATTTTTAAAAAAACTAGACATTCTAGACCCCTAGGTAATGATTTATTGTATCTCTATATCTTACAATGGCTGTGGAGTAACTGCCTAGTAAGCAAAAGATTAGAAGATGTAATCCTGGGATATATGAAAAGATGGAGATCACAGTCAATTTAGTATATGTGCATAGGGAGAAGTTATACTCAGTTCCTCCTATATTTCTTACAGATAACCCTCATTGTAGAACAAGGGCTAACCTACTTTAGAAATTGTTGCAGAGGCAAGGCCTACCAGGGATCGTCTCAGTCACTGTCTGTTCATATGAAGGGAGAGCAATCAGAGGCAGGGCCTTCCAGGGATAGTCTCAGTCACTGTC
>JAODKC010000009.1:2236820-2247978 GCA_026777985.1 Mormyrops attenuatus
TGTTGTTAAAAAACAGGTTTTTTTAAACACATATATGTGATTTTTAAATATTCAAAATCTCTTTTATGGCCAACACACCCCTCCCCCCCCCCCCCCCCCCCCCACACACACACACACACACACACACACACACATTACACAGTTGGTCTGCGCCCACACTGCAAAGGGTGCAGGTACTTCTAGGGGTGCGTGCGAGCCATTTTCACTTTGTCTCCGATGGGCGAGCACCGTGTGCATGTGAAACCGGCCGGCTAAGTCGGCGCCCCCAGACGTTGGTGCCCAAGGCAGCTGCTCACGTTGCCCATAGGATCGACCGGCCCCGTACAGGAATTGAAGCAAAAACACGTGGATCGATCGCTGCAGGACCGGGAAGTATGACAAATACAACCATGTGACATGGCGATAGGAGGAAGGAATGAGGGCTTTATTTGTATTGAAAATAGAACTAATAAAATGGGCCGGAATTAAAATAAAGCACAGCTGTTTGGGGTTGACACGAGGGAAACATGTAAATAAATAAACAAACAGGCATTGTGCTGCAGAAACAGCTGTACCCCCCCTGGGATATACCACCCAACCCATTTTGCAAAAATGAAAAATGGAAAGGGTGGAACGTCACGAACATATATGGAGATTTATATGTGATGAATTGCTGCTGCAGTGAGGGAACATATGACATACAGCCAGTCTGAACTTAGATTTTCACACTGATAGGTTTCAAATTGCCATTTGAGACCCATGACTAAAAAGCATTAAGTGTCAATGCACCTTCCGTTTGTATATGAATCTCTTTGATGTATTTTGATATTAATATTCATGTTATCTCACAATGATGTCTAATGATAAGTTATATTCAACAGAAGCATAAACATGGTGTAAAACTCTGTTTGATGCCTTGAATACTTTTGGTCCACCCTCTACAGGAGTGGTACACTGTATACGAGCAATACCGACGCACCAACTGTGTGGTGTCCGACCTCGTAATGGGCAACGAGTATGTTTTCCGCATCTATGCTATCAACATGGTGGGTCTGAGTCCAGAACCCTGCTTCTCCAAGGGCAGCGCCTACATCCAGAAAACAGGTTTGCTTAAAAACTTCCATCTTCAGAGACAGACACTCAACCATCTGTCAGCACTCACTGCAGATCTAATAGACAACTATAGTATCTCGTGTTCAGTCCAGATTGTAAATCATCTTTAAAAAAAAAGCACATGGGGGGACAGCTCTAAATTTATCATATGCCACCAGACACAAAGACAAAAAGAGGAAGAAGACTTTATTTCTACTGTTGTTCTCAGGAATTGTGTACAAACCACCCACCTACAAAGACCCAAACTTCTCGGAAGCGCCGAAATTTACTCACCCCTTAGTGAACCGCTCAGTCATTGCGGGCTACAATGCCACGCTGAGCTGCTCCGTGCGGGGGATTCCCAAGGTAAGACAGCCAGATCAGAATGACCAAAGATTATGCTTACTTTGTTAATTATTACAGTAATAGCAAACCAAAACATTAGAAGGTGTATAAGTGATTGAAAGAATAAGAAACAGGTCCTTTTCTAGACCTGGAAAAATTGTACAACATATAGTACTACATTACTTTATGGTTCTGTTATCCTTTAGTTTGTATTTATATTCATGTATGCGTATAATACCAATATACCAACAACTTGTATATGTAAATCATGCTTCATAGATCACAACAACTAAATGTGTTCTCTGCATTTAACTGATATGTGATATCATGACATAGCAGGGGAGAGGTAATTAAGCACCCAGGGAATAGGGCTTGGGGATAGTACCTTGCTGAGGGTACTTCAGTGGAACTTTGCTGTGAGGGATTTAAACTAGCGATCTTTCGATTACATGGGCCCGTCCCTAACCATTAAGCCACCACTGCCACTAAGGGATGGTTCAAAAAAATAACGTTGACAATAACGCACTTGGATAGGTGGCTTGTTAAATAACTCTTTTTTAAACTCTTAGCCCAAAGTGACCTGGTACAAGAACAAGATGGACATCTCCAATGAGGCCAAGTACAGGATGTTCAGCAAGCAGGGTGTCATCACTCTGGAGATCCGAAAGCCCTGTCCTTTTGATGGGGGTGTCTACACATGTAAGGCGGTCAACGACTCTGGGGAGGACACCGTGGAGTGCAAGCTGGAGGTCCGACGTGAGTATCAGTTTGAGCTTACGGACCAGACATTACAGGCCAACCCAGGTTGTGAAATATAGTTGTGAAAGGCATTTCTTGCACTATACTTAACCATGACCTATTGCTTGGTAGATGAGCTTTATGTGCATATTTGTCAAAAGTGAAGTCTTATATGAAGGTGCATCTAGTCACATTTGAAGCAAGGGATATTATTACCTTTAAAGAAGATGATCATATATTACCTATATATGTGTGCATAACGTATAGATATTTATGTCTATACCATATCTAGCTGCTTAAATTATGGATAAGAATTGGGATTTGTGACTATCTTGGAAGTAGTGCAGTGACTGCTGCTTCCTTACCAATTGTATGTTTACTTTAGAGATTCAAATAATCCCAGTAACATAATATTAAATCAGAAAGTGAAAATCAAATGAACTGATATTAAGGATGGTTTAACTTATTCACTTGGCTAAAACTTTATTAACTGTAAAGCTTTTAAATCAGACAGGAACTCCTGTGAAATGAGGAACACAGCCTGATCAGCTGGTGTGCATAATTAGCATAAAATGCAGTTCACAGGTGCAAATTCAGGGAGATCCAGCTCTTCTGTGGATATAGGACAGTGACTATTCACACATGCATGTATCTGCAAGGGGATGTGGTTAGTATTTCACTGGATGCTCCAGGAAAAAAAAGCTTTTTTATGATCTTAGCCAAGACACATGAGCTGAAACCAGCTTCCATATACACCTACACAGTTGTCATGCCACTGTTTCAGAAGGAACTGCTTGTTGACCTTTTGTTTTGTATAAAAATACCCAACAAACCATTTTAAGTTTGTGCTGGCTGTTCATCCAGGTCTCAGCTCCACCCACTCTCTGCCTCTATTCCCTAATTTATGACATCATAATGGAAATGTTAACAAAATTCACCCTGACAGTCAGAAGCTTTTTCCTACTGTCTGCTCAGGCTTTTCTCTATTGAAGTAACATGCTTAGGTTAAGGGGTAGTGTGGCAGATCATGGAAATCTTATGTTTGCGGTTTGTGATTATATAATTTCCCGGGGGAATCCCCCATTTTTTGCATAGTCAGCATTAACGTTTATTTATTTGGCTGACTGTCTTGTTTAAAGCCTCCTGTGTCTGGCGGTGCCCTTGAGAGACTATGGATCACTTGACTACGGAAGTAATTTTTGACACTCGGGGGGGCGGGGTCGTCTACTGATCACCATGGTTACGTTTTGCAACTGACAGGATGTGCATCGTGTAGGCAGTCCATGTTGTTGCGTCTCGTGAAATAGGAAATTGACTCTGTGCTTGTTTTTCAGCTCAGATCACCAAAGAAGACACAAAGAAATGAGGAGAAGATCCGTTGGGGGGGGGGGGGGTGAGCTTGCATCCTGGAGCAGCAACATGTCACTGTCTATAGGAGGACGTCTTTCCCTTCCAGAGGTCATCTCTATACTTTCAGTTATTTAAAGCGGCTTGCATATGAAACTTGAGAAGACGTTAATGCATGTTCAGATGTGCAGACAGTGGAATCTGTCAAGAATTTAGCTTTTTCTCCACCTTGCGATGCTCATCTCTGAGATGTATTTCTGTGTCATTTATTGAAATGAATGTAGTACATTTGATGCTTGAACACATGCTGTAAGGATTTTCCTTTGTCCTCTTGCCGACAGCAGTATGTTGAGTCCAATAAAGGATAGATTAAACTAGTTATACTTTTGCTCTACAGTAAATAATTTCACATTTGGGCAAACAAGCCCCAGAAGTGAGCTTGATGACTTCAGCACAAGGTCATCTCAGCGCAGTGAATGGCTTGGCCTTGTCATGGACAAAGAGGCGCGGGGGGGGGGGGGGATTAATACTAATAAAAACAAGGTGTCATGGAGGGGGAGGCCAGTGAAGGAACGACAGTCATGAAAGACCCCAACTGAGCATTTTTAAAGCCGAGGTATTTTGTTTCCGTTGGGTGTCACACATGGCGGGTGCGACATATCTGGACTGCCTGGGGTGTCAGTTTGGGTGTCAAATGTGGGAGGTGGGAGGCTATTAGAGAGGCTTTGTTGGGAAGGGTGGCCAGAATGTGAGCATGCAAAGGCACGCTGCCTAACAGCCTTGGAGCACCAGCCGCCCCCCCGTGATTGCAATGCGATGCCGTGATCACGTGCACACATCCCACCAGCATCGCCGTAAACACTTTTTTCTCCCAGAAATGCTGAGGAAGAACATACATATCATGTGAAATGAATAAATGTAGTGTGATCTTATACTACAGCAATAACAAACATTATTATATAATAAACATAATAAAGATAATAAAGATTGTTTTTACACACAGATTTGGTAATGACACAAAATATATTTGCCATGATCTTGATTTAAGGGCAATTCATTCTGCTTGCATTATTTTTTACAAAAAAAGGTGCTTATTTTTATACACCATTTTCCTTAAAGGGACTGAAAACAAAAATATTCACCTCTGAAATGCAGTGGTCTGAACATCACACAGCATATTAATGTTGCCTCATATTTCTATGAAACTGAGGTATGTCAGCTCGTGCTTTGGAAGGTGCCCCAGCTGCATATACAGGTACTGGCCATGTCCAAGTGCCTCTCATTTCTCGGCCTTGCCCATTGTGGGTCTCCTCTATAGCTTTTTATTTTCTACTCTGACTCATTCTTTAAAAGAAAAATCATCTTTGTAATGTTCACATATCCATGGAGCAATTTATGCCATTTGTGCAATAAAAAAAACATTTACACTTAGTAGACATACCATTTTTAAGTTCCGTAATGACTATTTTATAAGTATTTTTATATCCACCATTTTCTGAATACTTCTTATTAAAGAATCAACAAAAAATGTATCACAAAAATTCAATTACTTTTAGAAATAGTTGGCTCGAAGTTAGGAGGAAATCGTTTCCTCATAACCATAGTGTCAATCCTTATAGAGCCACTGACGGCCTCCAAGGACAGTTAGCCTGAACATGAGCGTCACGGCCAAAATGACTCGGACGTAGCGAATTAGGAGTTCTTGATCCTCGGTCTTTGGAGAGCAGCTGGTGATGATCACAGTGACAATATTCATCATATTGCACTTCAGGCAGCAGACTGAGAGCACGCCAGCTGCTGGGTGCCCACAGCATGGGGGTAGGAAGTGGGGGGTGCCTGAGTGTGACATCACAGATGCCAGGGGAAGGGGAAAAAAAACGTACAGAGAAGACAAACGTTCACATGGAGAGGTACAGTCAGCTAAATCATGGTTGGAGATTTAACTGGTCACAGCAAGGGACCTAAAGAGTGTTTTCATCAGTGAGAAAATACTGTATTTTCTTAAGATGATTCCTCCTACCAAGCTGAAAAAGAGAAATACAAGCATCAAATACAAATAAAAAGCTCCAGAAATTTTCCTTTCTTGCCCTATATTTAGAATTGTTGAACCCAGCGTAACACATCAACTAACGCTAAATAAAGTCAGCATTCACACCTCTTTGTGTCACAGGTACTCCGAGATCAGTAATCAGACAAATATATACCACATCTGGGAAGATTATATTTTGATAATATCCTTGTTATTTATCATGAATTTATTTCGGTGGAAAATGGAGTGCAACATGAAATTTAATGACTTTTAATGAATGAATTTTATTCATTTAATGAATAAAAACCTTCCTTAAAAACAGTTATTATTCAGCTGCAGTAATAAAAATGATTTTCCATCCAACCACTTTAAACTGCTTGTCCTGAACAGGGTCACAGCAGAGCCATGCAGAGACTTTTTGAGAGGTAGCACCCTCAGCCCCCCCCCCCCAGCCCTGCATGTGCCAGGGTCACAGGGACCTGGAAAGTATGTATCCCATGCAGTACAGGGCACGCTAGATGGTCTACCAGTGCATTACAGGGGGCGCGCGCACGCACGCACGCACGCACGCACGCACGCACGCACGCACACACACACACACACACACACACACACAGACCAGCCAAGTAAAATAACTGATGTTTTTGGACAGTAAAGTTTACAATCATCCACCTCTTGGTCTCTATATCAAAATGTCCTGTCAGGCAAACCACAGAGTGAAATGTGGCAGCAACGGTGCAAATGACGGTGTCCATGGCAATATCACATTCTGAAGGGTTCACAATGTGCAGAATGAGTCCAGAACATTCCTGAATCTAACAATACCTCACATTGGTGTCGAATTGCAGGTGAGGGACAGTGTGTGAGGGGGAGAGACAGATGGCGTGGGGCAAGGTGGTGGCCAATCCTTCAATAGCTTGGAATGAGAGGGATTGGCTAGACAAGCATGTCTGCCACATGTACTGTAAGTCTATATATCGCCATAACGGTTTCTGAGCAGATGAGTTTAGTTGTACCTTGAGATACTTTTTCAGGACAATAGGGGCTGGTAATGTGCAGGTGAAAGAAAAGTAATTTAACACATGAAATTTCAATGTCTTATGTAGGTCCTTTAAAACATTTTCATGCTCAAATACTATTTATTGTTTGCGTGCTGCAATAAAGGAGTTTAAATTAAGTCATGTCTCCATCTTGTGGCCATTAAGTGGCGATGCAGGAAAGGAAATAACCGCATACAAGTTAAGGCACGACAGAATAAAATTATATAGGTAAGACTATTATTCCCCCAGTGAAAAATATTGGTATAGCAGCAAAAATATACAACGGTGTTGGTGATCGGTCCGACTGATGTTACATGATACCAGGACACAGCAGCAATCTAAACAGCAATCAGACACCAACATAAGATAGGGGGGGGGGGGGTCCCTTTTGCTATTTAACAGGTCCCTGACATGATACAGAACATACAGAAAACACAGATTATCTTTCATTACAAATCCACGTTACCGAGGACGCTTTAAGAGCGTGATTACGAAACGTATACCTAACGAAGGTGGTAGTCCTGTATCAGGCAAAATCGTTTAATCACATGGATCAGTTGTCATAGTTATGTTTGGTTGTGAAACTGCATCCAGAACAATGTTAACCTTAGTTATTTTTCATTCTTTAAAAATGCTCTTACATCACATCCTCTTATGACGTGACTATGTGCATGTGTGCCCAATCCGATGTGGCGATACACACCCTCTGCCCAGATTAAGCGCCCTCCAATGTCAAAGTCCTTCTGAGGTCACTACTAGTATATGAAAGAAGTTTTTCCCAAATGGACAGTGTTTAAAATGTTTCTTGTAACCATCTAGAAATTTCTTACACTTTTCAGCTGGTAGGATCTCCCACTCTTCAACTGCGATGTGTAGTAGCTCGTGGTAAAAGGAATCCTGCAAATATTCAACAGCAGATGTATCTCCAAAGGTTTTCGATCACACTGAAATCTGGACTCATTGCGGCCAGTCTACTTGCGAAATCAGTCGTGGCTTCTTGTGTCTGTCTTTTAAAAGTCAGGTCCCCCTTGGTCTTCACCCGTAAAACCCTTCTCGATTCAGCGTGTGGTATTTTGTACAGAGAACTCAGCTAATTTTGTACGTCACATGTGGTGTTTTCCCAGCAGTTTGTACCAACCTTCCACGGCTTGTTTGGTCAATGTTCCACTTCCCACTACATCTCAGGACATTCTTGACAGTTCAATGAGCAGCAAACCTGAAGCTCTCTGAGAAGCGTAGCGTAGCACATGGCCCAGGACACACCTGCTGAATTGTTACGTTCGTTTTTTTCTGATAATGATTAATTCATGTCTTATCTATCACAAGTGACAGTAGTTGTGTCATGGCAACCTTTCAGTTTTACACCATTGCGGCACATTTCCCTTGTGATTCCTCTTTTGATCCTAAACAAATGTGTACAAACCAAAGCTGCTTCAAAGTCTACTGTTTTAACATAAAATAATAAACATTATCTGCCAAAAATATGCACATGCACAGACACACATGTACACATGTTTGTATTTATATCTTTGTGAGGACCGTCCATTCATTTCTATGGGGAGAAACCCCAATTCCAACAATGACAACCTTAACCCCTTTTGTTCCCAAATGTATTTTACACACACACACACACACACACACACAACTATGTTGCATGCAGTAGAAATTGTGACACAATTTCACAAATACAACAGACACTGGCTAAATAAGTAAATGAATAAAACCCACTAAAAAAGCCACAAAATCCTTCGAAGTTGGACATCATTTATTTTCTTATTGCCAAAGCTGTACAATTTCTATAAATACCTTTAACGCTTAAGTATTTACACCACTTCCCCTTGTTCTCTACAGTAGCAGATTTCTACACATCACTGACACACTGCGCTACAGGATTCCCCAACCCCCAGCCGACACCTTCAGGTTATTCTTCCTGTGACAGACGTATTTACATCCTGTTAAATATTTGTCTTCTCCCCACACAGTACATCTAAAGGATTTTATTTCTCATGGAAGGAATAACGATCTGTCTGTACACACACACACACACACACACACACACACTGATTTCTTTCTTTAAAAACATAAAACCGAAAAAATACCACAAAAGTATATGGCTTCTAGAGTTCCACATATATTACACATCCTAGGAATGACGCTACAGCCTACTGTAGGACAGAAGGTGTTCAATCTCCCTTGTACACAGTATGACAGGACTGAAAAGTACAGCAACTCTGCTATTTCTACAGGACAGGCTTTTCAAACCCAGCTGATTTTCATATTGTACCTGTTTCTCATTGCTAAATTATGCATACAGTTAAACAAAGTTCAACTTTTCTGCTTACGATTGTTTCGGACCACTCTAACTCGTGATGGACTTTATTGCACATCTAGAGGACGAACGATAGTTGAATTGTAATGCTTGACCGTTAAAGTGAAATGTACAGCGTTTAAAACTTCTTCTTATTCTTAACATGCAGTTTTAACTGTGCTGATCACAGACAACGAACATTAGAACCGGCACGGCAGCTAAGACAAGGGCAAGCAAAACATTTTGGACCACTCACAATACGGTAAGTAAAGGAACTGCTATAAAGTCAAACAATGGGAATCTATCTGTGGTGGTTCATATGTCATTGGTGCCACGAGTCTCAATAGAGTTTCCCCAGTGTGCTTTAGAGGTGAAGGACCCAACGGCATGTCTGCATCAGCTAGGAGAGTTTCCCAACATACCACCATTTTAAGCATCTTGTAGGTTGTAGTCGATGACACCATAAAGCACATTAATATTTACTGTACAGCCAGCATTTTTTGGGGGTGGGGGGTGGAATGAAACTCTGAGGGTCGCAGAGCTTTAGAAGGTCTCCAGTTTTTTTTTTCCCGTCCTTCTTTTCCAAGATTACTGTTTGTGCAGGATTACCGATTGTCTTATTTTCCTCCTGGGAAAACAGGGTATATAAGGTTGTGGAAGAGAAGAAACAACAGTAGTACATTCAATAAACCGGTTAAAATGGCCCCAAATACAGATTAAGGTCCTACAGGTGAGCTGTCGGGCACAGGAAGAGAAGCCTAGTAAAAGGGATGGATGAACAGACGAATGGATGCTCCTCTCGCTCATGCAGCATAAAAACCAAGGGCTCGGTGTTTGGGAACCGTCAGAGGGTGGTGGGAGGAGCTGGGTGTAGGTACTAGCTGAGTGTGGCTCGCAGGAGAGGAACCTTGGCCTTGCTCTCCGCCTCCTTCCCCCGCACCGCTGCCATGTATGAGAAAAGACACAGCACAGAGTAGCAGATCTGGTCTGCCTGTGAAGACAGGAGGGGGGGGGGGCATGTAGGGGGGTGTATCCCACAAATTAGACAAACTTTTGACATAATCCGTTATCAACAGCCAAGTCAAGCTCAAAAGCCCACAAATAACCAATTCCATGGTTAACCTGGCATTTAAAAGTGCTTGGCTTTGAAATCAAAGGTACGTTTACCGGAGATACATTAGCAATTACTAGCTCTAGATATCCCAGTAGTGCAGGGAGATTAAAGGAAACACTGAACCACTTAAGAAAGGTGTATTGTTACATGAAATCACACAGGTCTTAAAGAAGCAGGACATGAACGCACTCACCATTGGAGTCTTGTACTTGTGGATCACCACTTCTTTAGTTTCAGGAACTACAGGTAGACGTGTTGGAGACAGAATAAAGATTTTATAAAAAAATAATAATAATTGTAAAGTCACGAGCTGGAATGGACAGTCTGTATGCTTAATAGCAGTTCAGAGGCACTTAAAACAAGCGGGAATCTACCAGTCAGGGGACAAAGCTGGGATCTCAAAGAAAAGACACACTCTAAATCACTGAAGTCAGAAAACACATGTAAAATGGACGGGCAGCAACGCTGAACCTATTTGCATGTGGATTACATTATAGAGAACTGAAAAATAGTTTAAAGAACCAGGACATGAACACAGTGTCCATAAGCCCCCCCAGGCAGCTGTAGGAAATCCCACCCAAACCCCACCTTGTCACGTCAATTAATTAAACCTGTAGCACATGGCCAGCCATGTCACCTAAGAGCAGCGTAGGGGTTCGACTGCTCAAGGGAGCATAGAGCAACAGTCAATGAACTGCTGCCCCCTTAAGCCAAAGCTCAAGAAGAGGCATGCAGTTATGGGACTGAATCATGCAACAATGAATGACGTATCCCACTGAATGTTTATTACCAATTTATGATATCTGTTTAATACAAATATTTAATAGCTCTAACACATGCAAGTAAACTTGCAACGATTGTAAAACACACACAAATCCCATGTGCTTGCAAAGAGGAAAAAAAAAACGAAACACCCACTATGTTAGTGACTTATGGATGTGCGAGAGGAGAAATCTAATGATGAAGACTCTGTTAAGGGATAACACCAACTATCCATTAAGAAACCAGCAGACCAGAAAGAAGATCGATGATCATCACCGAAAGCTACAGGAGCTCCGATCTCCTGAACACCACAGTCTCTCCATCTGATCCTCCAGCAAAACTTTTTTTTTTTTTAACCCTCTAGACAAAAACTGACCTCCACCTCCAATGCTGGTGGCGGGGTG
>JAODKC010000009.1:2250795-2304146 GCA_026777985.1 Mormyrops attenuatus
AACCCGTGGCCATAGGTGGAAATTAGCGGGAGAACATTTTAAACTGAATTTGAGAAAACACTTCTTTACACAGCGTGCAGTAGTCAGAGCATGGAATGGTCTTCCTGCTAGTGTAGCGCAAGCTAAAACCCTGGGTTCCTTTAAATCCGAGCTAGATAAGATTTTAACAATGCTGAGCTATTAGTTAAGTTCTCCTCAAACGAGCTTGATGGGCCGAATGCCCTCCTCTCGTTTGTAAATTTCTTATGTTCTTATGTAATCTTGTTCCCTGGGAAATACACCAAGGAAGCAATGTCTGTAGCATAAATTAAGCAAAACGTCCCCGATCCTCACTTGTATTACCACAATTTGCCTTCTCAGCCTTCTGTATATCAATTTTTCACTTCATGGCAGATACAGGGAGTTCCCAATGTAAGCATGTAAATGTTTTATTTTTAAACTACAGTGCTTTGCACTATACACCAGAAACAGCCAATGAGAGTTATTCAGATGGGATTAAAATTATGAAAATCATGAATCTTTGACCCGTAACCTGTCATTTAACAAGCTGGTACATATAAATATATGATGAAAAGTGAACCTTAAGTAAAAGAAAAAAAAAAGTTTTGGTGTACAAAGAAAAAATGTAATGTAGAAAATTAAAAAAATATATACACACACACATGAAAACAAGTTTCAGTCTGTACTAATCTTACCTCTATAATCATCACCTAAAGTTCCCAAATCTATAATTCATAATAGTCATATATAAGTATAGCAGTAATAAGACATTTACTCCAGAAACTGGCTTGAATATTATAATATCGTACAATATTCAGCAGGATTCTGGAACTCTCAAATTCCCAAAAAGGAGAACTTACTTGCAAGAGACTTCAGCAAATTAAAAGATAAGAACATCAAGCAAATCAAAGCAGGCGACACACAAGATGACAGCTTCCTCTACGGTGTCATCAAACTTCTTGTTTTCCGAAATCGTCACAAAATTACAAGCCAGAATTGACATGGTTTTGTAGGGGCTGGCTGGCACCCAGAGGAAGTGGGTGGCACACTGTCGAGGGAGTGAAGGAACGTGGGAGAGCGGGTGAAGGACTGGCGAGGCGGCATGCGTGAGCGGGCGCCTGGGCAAGCTGGTAACGCTACCTGGCTGTGCATAAACTTGAGGTTGATGCCCTCTAGTGTGACCTGTAGCAGCCCTCCTTCGCCCGTCTTCATGTCCTGCACCGGGAATTCCCCCCCCAGCTCGGGCCCTGCAGGGAGAGAAAACCAAAGCCCCAATCTACACCACGAAAGCACTAAACCCCTCTCAGGTCCTGTGACCTTTTTCATCTTTTTTAGCATCTTTACACATCAAATTGATGTGTAACACATACAACACAAGCCCAATTAATGTACTCTATGCTCCAGACTGTAAAGTGACTTAAGATCATATGACTTCTATCGATAAGAACCAGCATGGGCTTGCAGTTGCCTGCTCATTCACAGCTCTGTAGGTCCTCATTCCCTGGTAACCTTACCTGGTTTGATGCTCTGTTGCCAGGCGGCAGCCCGCTCCATGCTCCCCTTCACACAGTAGTACAGCTCCCGACACTGGGAGACAGGCACAGACAGGGTCAGCTGACGTCGTTTAACAGGCATTCCCACATACCTCCACACCTACAAAACCTCCGATCTCCTTCAGCTTGATATGCGGAGTACTGCACACACTAAAAGAATGTACCGGCATGGAACCATGAAGGACATAAAATCTAGACTTTTCAAAGCTAATTGCTCACGTGGGGCCTTCTCAAACAAAGAAATAAAAGAAAAAATAGAATAGGAATAGAATATTAGCAACCTGTTTTTGCTTTATCTAAAAAGGCAGTTGACTCAAGGTACCGAATATCACACTCAAAGCAGTAAGACACGGAAAGAACATTTGTCAAAGAATACAGCCAATCCTCTGAGAAAGCTGGGATCACCATGGAAACGCCAGTAAAATTCTCCTTGCATGGGCACATCAAACAATGTTTGATGGACGGCTCCCAGTAAGTGTGATGCAAACCTAAGACTATGTAATATCCTGGAAATGAGTCATCAATGAATAAACCAACCTTTTTGGTGTAGAACTTATTGAGTTGGGTCTCCTGGCCATTACGCCTCCAAAGGCACAGGACTTTGGTCTTGGGGCAGTAGGTCATGTTGATGAGCTTCTCGTACCACCAGCGCTCGCACACTGTGCCAATGTTGCTGCGTAGCACGATGCAGTCATCACACACCTGGCGACAGAGGTGCACTGTGCGTGAGCCACCGCAAAAGCATCTCAGAGCGAGTCAGCTCATCAGAATATGAAGAAAAGCCGATATAATCTCAAACTCGTCTCATACCTCCATGAAGAATATGTCTCCCGTTGTATCTGTCCCAGCATGCACCACAAATGTTTGCTTCTTGATATGACGGCTGCCACTGGGCCGAATGGACAGCTCCCGCCCACTCTGCAATACGGGACACAATGGCGCCTGGTGTTGTCACGACTCATCCATTCACTCAGCTGTCTATCAATGTCGGGCTGTCCTTTGTGTAAAATGACTTAACCCAAATCTTAAAGCTGTCACATGAATCGATTCTACAGTACAGTGGAGTAACTAGAGAAGGTACAAAGGCTATGCGCATTCATGGACCAACACCACACACTAGCAGGTCAGCCTGGTTCCTCACCAGCTCTGATAGACGATCCAAGACCTCATTGATCTCCTGACTGTAGGTCAGGCCAACGTGACACTTCCCCATCAGGCGTCTGATTTTCTTCCTGATGTCGTTTTTGTTGACCTGTACCAGATACCAAATTATTTGCTTTGACAGTGAATGCCAATTCCACTGCCACTTCTAAATCTGGACTGACAACTGCATATTACAATATCTGAACAAAAGCACTGGATATGTTCACAGTAGTTGAATGGAACTTTACAAAGTATTTTGGGAACAAACCTGGAACTTCAGTCAATATGTGACATGTAAGAATACTAATATCTGGGATTTGTGACCACATCAATAATACAGGTGGAATACACCGTACTGTAAAAATTCACTGAACAGTCTATGAACCTAAACCAGCCAGAGACTTTTATATCAATGTCCAACTGTAGCTCGTTACTCATGGTAATAAATGAAACAAGGCTCTGGTTTGAAGCTCTAAATCAGTGATTCTCTAAACCAGTGGTTCTCTTAACCGCGATCCTGTTTTTACCATGTCAGTTCAGTCGTGATCCTATATCAGGTATATGTTTAAATTAACGCTATGATCAAGCACGCAGAGCACTCTGCAGTTTATGCCAATCAATGCCTATTGCACAAATCTGATTGGATGTGCTAGTGAATATTAAATTACGCATCTGTGGTTTCGCTTCTTGGACTGGTTGAGTATTCACTATGTTTTGCGCTAAGCATTTGCAGACCCAAGACCTGTTTATATAGGTTAATTCTAGGATTGTGGCTGGGAAATCTGATCGTGGGTCAGCATAGGAGCTTGCTAGTTCTAAAATGCTTACATTTCCAACTCTGCCTCATGACCCTTTCAGAACTTTTGGGTCACAAACCACGGGTTGAGAATTGCGCCTCTAAACAGCATTTTTAGAATATCAGGCATCAATGACTTTCCTCTTGAATAAGCAGTCTCACAATTAATTATATTTTCATTTACCAAATCCCATTCAGCTAAATGATGGGACCATCCATCCATTGAATTAATTTATGCTGAATGAAACCTAAATATAAAACGACTATCAACAAATATAAATGAATATAAATAATTTAAAATGTAGCTGTGTGTGTGTCAGCCCTTTAAAATGCCTTAGCAGTACAGAAATGTTCGTAACACTTTACCTGACGGGGCACAAATAATATGGTATCATACTATTACTTATGGATAACAAACTAAATTTTAGTTACATACTGATGTCATGTTAATTCATCGTTAATGAATCATAATGCAACTTGTATCCAAAGCAGTTACTATATTTGTTACTTGTTGATAATTCTGGACACCTTTTTAAACTACTAAAGGAACTACTAAAGGAACAAGTAATGAACAGAACAAGTGAAATACTGATCTCATATTTGTTTACCATTTATCTCAAGTAGCAATTTTGGTTCATGAATTGTTCATGATTTGTGCTTCAGTAGTAAAGTGTAACCAAGATGTTTATATGTTTTCACCTTCATCATCAGCATGCAGGCCATCATATTGTGCAATAGGGTGGCCAGAAGCCGGTCTTCATCATCCTCCAGGCGTTTCCGTTCTTGATCTCCAAGTGACAGATACCTAGTGGTTGCGGGGGGGGGGGGTTGTCAGTCTATTAATCCATTAGCCTGAAACCCATTCTCTATCATATATGCCTACCTCTCTCAGCACTGCCAGGTACTCACCTGTCGATCATCTCCTGGGGCCCTTGGTCCAATCCCATGCCTTCCCTCTCCAGCATGACCGCATCCAGGAAGGCGTCCTCCCAGAACTGCATCTGGTCCCAAAGTGTGGAGCGCTCCTTGCCTGTGCACACACATGCACAGATAGCGCAGGGTTAAAAAAAGTCAAGAGTCTGTTCTTGCCAGCTTCGCTGCCTACCACAGATACATTCAAATGAATTAAAAAAAATCTTAACTTGAAAAACCTCAGCATTAAATGTTATTAAATGCACTGTTTCTCCAGCTTTTTGCATGCATAGAATCCAACATAGGACTTTTCAGGGTCTTTAAACGTTCTTCTGTCCCCCTCAGGACACTGTAATGGAGGAAGATCAGCAGGTGAGCTGGTGAGCTGGTAACTGAGAAACTGAGGCGACCCCAGATTCAATTCTCAAGCACAGTCATGTTGATTCCTTAATGTAATTCTTTGTGAAGGTGAAAGTCCTGTCTCTCTGGTTCTTTAGAAAGCTTTTTTGATTACCTGTTTAGATAAAGACACCGAAAGCCAAAAATTTGACCTTCTCAACGGCACTGAGAAGGCTGCACTCCTTTAGCTTTCGTACAGACCAGCTTCTGGCTTGTAAGGTCAGGTAAGATAAAAATCCTATCTTTCAAAAAATTTCAGATTTATCATGCAGCAGTTAATCTACAAACAGGGAGCTTGGCCAGGGGAGTTTTAAAGCGCGCAGGCATGCAGACAGGTCATAAAATACAGGACAGCACAAAGGAGGTAAGTCAGACACACAGCGGTGAAAGGGAAAAGGTCAGCCCTACTCAGAGAGAAGGTCTCCATGGCAGCATCTTCCAGCTGGTCCCATACAGAGCTTTTGTCCCGACCTGGGCGTGACCCAGGACAAGCAGAAAGGAAGGAGAAAAGCAGGGTGAAGGAATTACAGGCAGAAACAGAAGAGAAAACATTAGTTTGAATTAATCGTAAGCTTATACACTATATATTAAGAGGAGGTGGACTCGTTTTTGAATTAAAAAGTATATTAGTTATGGAAAGACCATGTCAGTATATTCTATAAAATGTATTAATAAACACAGTTCTTAAGAGAGAGCGTGCCAAAACAATGTAGCACAACATCAACGTTTGCTACATTTTAATCAGGGTGCACTTCCCAGGCACTTGTGGATGATAATAGCACTCATATCACAGTAAACAATCCGTATCTCCTCTGCTGAGGTAAGTGCTGAAGTAAATCACAGCTTGCTCACAGACTTCAAAACACAACAGTGACCCAATCTGGGAGAGAGTTCACTACTTATTTTCTGTTGACATCGCACAGTAGTCTAGTCATACTATAACTGATAACTAAACATGTTTGACAAGTTGTATATAACAACTTATGTGTGTTAACCAGATGAAACCGTGCTACCATCAAGAGACACAAGTGACTGCATCCAATGTGGCACTTTCTCATTGCTTTTGTAAGGCTGCTGGTTCTACTCATAGCTGAGCTACCTGCTATGGTCTTGATATATGTTTCAATTGCACATCAGAAGACTAGAAATTATTCCTTATATTAAGAATTAAGAAGCTGAAATGGACTCCAGCATGTTCCATGTGACCTGCAGTTTATCTGGTTCAGGAGAGTTGAAAAGGTATCCATTATTTGGAAGCGGCCAAGAACGGCCTAGACCCTCCAGATTCCCCAAAATTCCAATAGGCGGGTGAACATACCAAGCAAACCTTCGCAGAGGTATATCCTCATGCTGACATCTTCAAGAGGCATGATTTGAGCCCCCTTCCCTAAGCTGCCCCGTGGTTCTGCCAGGCCGGCCTTCATCTTGTGAGGCTTGCCCTTGAGGAAAGACCCAACATCTCCAAGTCAGTCTGGGAAAATGCTTTGGCAATCACTCTATTTAACTCTATTCTCTTATTTAACACTGACCAGTACAGTTGGCATTGTAGATACTATGCGCACAGTGTAGGCCATGATATAACTTGAATTCTTCTATCTATTCATCCTTGCTCAGAATGACAAGTGTGAGTCTATAATGTATTGAATGCATTGCTGGCTTATTCACTGAGGGCCTGTGAGTATGAGACATTTCCATGCACATTGTGGATTGTGTGGGGGGGTGTCAGAATATATGATTAATAGAATCCTACTACAGGGTACATACAAAGACAGAACTGGTGGCAGGGTTGGTCTCGATCTCGCTGTCAGAGAGGGTACCCCGGGACACGGTGAGGTGGGGGGGAAGTCCACCTGCTGGACCATCACCAGCGTTGCTACTCAGGTCACTGTCGGCCCCCAGCGTCTCACCAGAGCTGTTGCTCACCTGAGGGGGGCAGCATCGAGCAAAGGTCTTGTGCCTCTTAGACTGTTCGCTTGTTCACTGCTTCCCAGAGACGACAAAAAGTGAATCACCAAGGAAACCAAACCCTTGATTCCAGAAGGCACCGAGGCAGCGGTCTCGGATTAGTGACAACAGGCTTTTTGTCTTTTTGGCTAGAACCTTATCTTAGTCTACAGGCTTCATTGACCAAAGGAACATCTTATTGGAAGATAAGGGATTCTAAAGCATGCCTCAGGTTCAAAAGACACTGTTAATCTAAAAGACATTAACAGTGTTCAGGGCAAGGTAAAGACTTATCAGCCATTGGACTGCATTACCAGACTCCTGTGTCATGCTTGCTTTTTATGCATTCGCATGTGGCTCATGTCATGTTACTTATCATTTCTGCATTTTTAAATTCACTCTGGTCTCAGGTTGTTAAAGTTGCATATGCCATGTTTTATCCAGGCATTCAAACAAATGACTTTTAAAAATACAGTAACCCCTTCAACATTTGCGAGGATAAAGGGCGGAAGATCCCTGCAAATGTGAGTATTTGTGAATAATACTGGGAACCCCCCCAACCTTAACCCGTAACAGTCTGCTAGCCTGAACAATTGGAAAAATAGCACAAAAAGTCAATTCAATACCCCTTTCCAAACAATTAATTCTGTATTATACACTATGCATACCAAATTATTTTCTAACCATCTTAATTATGCCGCTGTATGAACAAAGTTACTACCGTATGCACTGGGAGCACTATGTTTTGGGCCCAAAATGCAAAATGTAGACTTCCCATATTAAAGATATAGTACGCGCTACCACTAACAAATGCTATGTAGCACTAATATTTGTATATAATATGGTTTTATGTGATTCAAATTATTTCAGTATTGTTTTTGGCTTATGCGTTTTTGCAATCTTTTGGTAAACTCCACATTTTGGTAATTCACATTTTATTGCTCACGGCCAACTCAGGATTAACCGAAACCACGAACGTCAAGTCCGCAAATGTGACGGGGTCACCGTATATCTGTCTGTATTATTTCTTAGCACCTTGAGTGAGAGGAATATAGTTTAATCCCAAATATCAGTTTCATTTTACTTTATTATGACTTTGTTCTCATTATCTGTGTATGACTCGGTCCCTCGTAGCAACACGGCTCAGAGGATCCTCATGGTAACCACAGCCTACCACTGTGCTGGCCTCTGAGTCCTGGCTGGTGCTCCGAGTTAGGCTGGGCGATTTCGCAGTCCTTACAGACTCTGTTTCACTCTTCTGTAAATAAACATGGGGACAGAAATGAGCTGGGAAGATGGTGAGGGGAATGAGAGTCCTAAGCAACAGTGCTTGAGACCACACTAGAAGATAAACGAATCAATCAGGATTCCCCGGAGTGCTGAAGGGTGTCAACACATGACGGAAGGCATATTACAGGATCCATACGTGTTAAGACTGAGCTATAAGCATGTGCTATCACTCTCAAGCTGATCATGGCCATTTCTTGAAATTCTGAGTGTCACCGACCTGAGAGCCAGAGGTGACACTGAGGCCACTGTCAGCACTGATCTGAGATCTCTTCTCATCTGTGTCCCCGGGGTCGACCAACGGCTTGCCCGCTTTTGCAGCTTCCGTCCCTGAAGGAAACACTCCATCAGACTGGCAGCCACAAGTTCCTCCAATTCGATTGCAGCGGGAGAATCACATGACCGGGTGCAGAAGAGTGTTACTGAATTCACCTCACAGAGAGTATTGTTCTTTTGAGGTCACGAAGATTAGAAGATGCAAACGGATTACCAGAAATACTCATACAGTCCAAGATTTAATATCATTAAAAGTATATAATGTCATTAAAAGTAAAAGCTTTAAATGAATTCCTCTTATCTCAGCTGCTGACCTCAGGGTCCAGCATCTGCTGATGAAACTTCTCTGTGTTTAGTGGTAGGCAAAGCTCTCAAGAGGGGGGGCAGAGATCAAACGTTTGCAGATATTAGGTGGCAGTAAGCTGCCTGGTCTTACAGTACCAACAGACTATAAACGCCATTCATCTGTAAACTGCAGCCTATGTTCTAGCTCAGTCCGAACTTTGCCTAGCTCAGTCTCAGCCTTGCCTTCAGAAGCTGCTAGAAACATTTTAATGTAGGTGACCCCTAATTTAGCCTGCAAAGTCTAAGAGATTCCTCCAGTCAAATTCACTGCACCAAGGCCCTTCTGCCTGTAGGAGGCAGAGTGACGCCTTACAAGTGACTGAGTGAACAACAAGGAGTAGGGAGTCCTTGGCAGTAGTTGACCCCAACAGTTATGATTCTTAGTAGATTCCTTTACACCAGTGTTTCTCAACCCAGACCTCAGGGACCCCATATTTTTGCTCCCTCCAAGCTCCCTGTCAGACAGGTCACAGTCTTGCTCCCTCCCGGGAGCTGAGAGGGAGCAAAACCATAGACTGTCTGGGGGTCCCCAAAGGCCGGGTTGGGAAACACTGCATATGGTCACATAGAACTGCATGTAATTTAGAGTAAAATCTAAACAAAAAAAACACAAGAATGAAAATCAATATGTGAGATAGCATACTAAGAAAACAACTCATTCTGGCCCTTGAGGCTCAGATGTGCATTTAAATGTACAAATCCAAGCAATCTGTGAGAAGGATTCTATGTCCTATAGCTGCCAACCAGAAAAAACTGCAGCACGGAACGAAGCCACTTGTGAAAGTGTTAAAACAGTGTTGAAACTAGTAACTTCAAGTAAAAAACATAGCTGTCTTTGACAAAAATGTCAAGAAAACGGACATCCTTTTTATTATGGACAGAAATGTAATTTATCACTATAAACAGTGTAAAGGTATTTCTCCAAATCTATTAAAGGGCATAATAATATTCAGAGTTTCTCTTGTTCATTTTATGATCAGCATTGAGGGCTGTCATGTATGCTGGCGTTTAAGCACGGTAATCTATCTAGAGACATGACCTGTTCTTTTCTGAGGTCACTCATTGAAACGAACATTACAGGCATGGGAGGTGTAGAGGTGGCAAGTGGAAATAGAGAGGTAATAAGAAAAGCAGCAGACCCAGTATTTTTCTTGTGAAATGTCTTACTCTGTAGTTTTTCCATAGCTTTTTGAGCTCTGTTATCCTGGTGCTTGCTCCACAATTCTACCCAAGATGCAATGCAAGCAAGGAGAGAAAGATATAGAGAGTCAGAGGCTGTTGGATTGGCAGGGAATGAGTGATGGGCTTTTAAAAAAAAAATAATAAAAAAAAAAAAAAATCAAGCAAAAAAAGAAAATCATATAATTACCATCTTAAAATAAAGATGCTTTAAAATGCATTAAAAATTAAACTTATCAAACTTAACAGCCAAGCACTGCTCTGTGGTATTGGTCCCGGGGGCTACAGGTCTTTGTGGCATCCCCTGTCTAGACACTTCGCATCAAATGTCTGAACAGTGGAATTAAGTAACTGAAGAGGATGGGAAGAGATTGGAGCCTCCCTGAACCAGGACCCAAAGGAGCACCACACAAACGGGAAAATGGCTCTGGAATGGCAGGTGAGCGGCCAGCCACAGCAGTGAGAATGGAGCAGCGGAAGCAGGGATGCAACGTGAGAGAGACATTCCGTAGAATTGAAGGTGCTTTTCCCAAACAGGGGGCGGGCCAGAGGTGACACTCGTCCCGTTTACACAGACCCCCCAGATGTATCCTTAAACCTGGGCAGAATCTCTATTGACCACGAACGCTCCAACCGCGCCACTGAACTGCAGATTATGAGATGCCTGCAGTTGAGTTCCTGATACTCAAAGACCAGCAAGTAAACCAAGCAGGGTATGGGGTCTGCATAAAGGGGAAGATGAGCTCAGTAACAGTACCTCACACAGAAAACTGCAGTAGAGCCTGATAGCTAGATTCTGCTGGTTAATTACAGCTGATAGCCAATGGATTTTGAATTAGTGTCAATATTAGAAAGAAAATATACACTGTTTGTAGACTAGCTAAAATAAAAAAATATGATATTTAATTTTACACATCTCTATCTGCCAATTCAATAAGTACTGCAGATTTCGAATCAAACAGAAAATGGCTGATAAAAGTCAAAAACATGCGTCCGGTCCTTGGGTTGAGGGAACAAACATGGTGAAATATCTGCAATACATTGCATTTGATTAACACACAAGCAACACACTAATCTGCATATTTAGGCTTAAGAACATTCACTATAATCTGTAATCTGGGCAATACGTCTGAAGTGCATCATTTCCATCTAACCAACTCAAAAGATAATTTTGTCTGTCTGAACCGACCAAATTATGGTTTCAACATAGCACTGACAAGGGGGAGAGTCATATTTTTAAAATACCCTAATTGTGCTAAGAGTCATTAATTAGTAAGCAATAATTTAGACCCACTTATGGCAAATGCCTGATCCATTAACATACCTTACTCAAAACCATAAATAGTACTGACTTTAAAGTTAAGGAACATCTGGCGTGCATTCTTAGAAAACTGTTGCTGAAAGACAAAATGAGTAATTGCTGTGAGGGTTTACAGTAGAGCGCCCCCTCATGGCTGAGGGGAAGCTCAGAGTACACACCAATAGAGGCAATAAAATTCTCCTCGTTCAGACTCCGGGTGTCAAACTGGCGAGCTCCCCTGCCGGTGGAGGGGGCAGGCGGATGTAGCTGGAACTTGGGTACCAGCAGGGGGCGTTGTGGTATGGCAGCGTCCGCCCTGGGCGTCAGGCTGTTTTTATTGCTTGGGCTGCAGCCGCCCGCGGTTTCTGTGGGGCTCCGCCTGCGCTTCTCAGCCTCTTCAGAGACAGACGAGATACCCGGGAAAGAGCAAGGTGGAAGGGTGGAAGGGTGGAAGGGTGGAAGGGTGAAAGAGAGAGGAAGGTGGCACGGCCAGAAAAGGCAGAATTTCAGATTAATTTATGTAAGATTAAAGCATTTAAGTGGACACCCCACCAGTGGACATGCTATTTGATTTCCTGCCAGAGGAGCCTTAGCCAATATGAATTATATAAGTATAATAAATAGTAATAATAATAATGATAATAAAAAAAATAAAATAAATATCACCATCATCATCAACTAGATTTTAAAGTGCAGTGTTGGTAGCAGCCCGCAGGGAGGGCAGTGTTGGGCAGGAAATCTAACAGGACTATCTGATAGAGTCCACCACAAGGAAAGGGACACAAACGTGAACAGCCACAAGGAAGAGAGACGCCCCAGAGGAGCAGGACCTGGGGACGCAGCGAGCGCCCTCCATTTCAGCGTTCACACATTCTCACCGCTCGCCTCGCGATATTTTTGCAGCGCTAAGACGGCCGCGGAAACCCGCTTTCCCCCACTGCTGGCATCACCCTGAGATGTGACCCAGTAAAAGAGCTCAGATTTTGCATGGCGCAGGAGCAGCACACAAATGATATATGCTAAATTAAATGCCCAATATTGTAAACTCTAGTTGGAGCTAGTTACCTTTGCTATGTTACTGTACTCGGTCGGAAAACAGAAATCCTACGTGCTTGAAAATTTTATCATACCACAATTGTAACAAACACAGAGAGCAACAAGATGCTGAACAAACACGTTAAATTTCAGCTCAAACAGCCGCCTTCTAACTTCCAAGATCTACAGTAAAAAACAACATCCTTATTCACTAGGAGTCAATACAGTATCATATTAGTATCCATTTTGTACTCTGAATAACATGACTTAGTTATGTATAATTAAAAACAAGTTAGAATGCACTGAAATTACAGACTAACATGCAGACTCTGAAACAAAAATGAGTATACCTATGATGTCATTTCTAATTTTCACTAATTATATAATTGCTGTTAGACCCTCTCACCAAACTAATGATGGCTGGTCCACTGTCTGTTAGCATGTTAGACTGCTGGCTAAACAGGCATCCAGAACAAGCTATTAACTCCAGATTTTTCTGGATTTTGGTCTGCAATCAGCTGCTTTTAATCTACTATGGCTCCACATGGCAAGAAAATGCCAGAAAATTTCAGAAACCAAATAGCAAAACAGATGGAAATGGTACAACACTGAACACAAAAGTCAATCACAAAAGTGATAAAATGTAAAAAGTGCTTCTTGTGTTTTAGATTTTCTTGGTATGTGATTCTGTATTCCTACCAAAGGCCAGCTACTCGCTGCTTGTACAATACTGAATGTGCTTTTTTATTGTAATCAATTCAGATCTATCACTACTGCATCAGTGTTTTAGCACCTCAAATGAGATCTAATTAAATTTATATGACTTATTGGTTTTGTGCTTGTGTTAATAATCTTCTCCTGCTGAATCCTCTTACTGTTGAATGCACCAAGCAGCAAGTTACTCTGAATAAATGCTATATGGTGCACTCCACAACCATATCATGAAAACTGGTTTACAGCTTTGGATGTAGGAGACCGCAGCCGGGAAGGACGCCTTTGTGCTGGGGCAGATAGGCCGAGGTGCCCTACCTTTGGTCTGGTAGTGCGTGCGTGCGATCTCCAGCAGGCTGAAGACGCTGGCCATGCCTCCCAGACCGGCATTGCTGTATGTGTGCTCTAGGCTGGACACCGTGCACTTCAGCAGGTCCAGCATCCCCTTATACACTTTCCGGCTGAGCTCCTGCGCACAGGCAAAGGAAAGGGTTTGTTTTTGGGGGTTCCCTCCAGACTTGTGGAGAAATGGATTTATAAATGGAGGAGATTTCAGAGATTCTGGTGCTACCAGATCATCAGAGCTTCGTTTTCGACTGGACTGAGCTCTGCTTCCCTCTCCTCCGCAGCTCTCACCACATCATGGATGACTTCCTGTCTGGCGTCCTCCTCCGACTGGATGGCCCTGTTCAGTTTGCTCAGCACAAAGATACGCAGTTGCTCATTCTCCAGCAGGCGGCGCACTTTCTTCATGTTCAGCCAGCCGACGCCTTGGCCTTCCAGGACGCCCTGCACCACTTCCTTAAGGAACTGCTGGTTCTCGCTAATGGGGATGCAGACAACCATCATTTGGGGCAGACGTGCTGAACAGAAACTGCAGAGCAGTCTTATCTGATATTCCTGTATGGATCAACCATACCACAGCAGGAAGAACCACAATAACACAGGTAAAACTGTGTAAAAGTGTACACGTGACATCAATTTAACATATGCATATTACCATTAAACACTCAAAGTATGTCAAAGGTAATATAACTGAAAATCATGTAGGGGCACAGGTTCCAGGAGTTGGGTAGTTCAGGTCCATAAAGTAAAAGTCCAGACAGGGATTTTGTTTCAACCAACCAGTTGAGTACTCTGTGACTGTGACTCTTTATGCTTAACTGGTTGGTTGAAACAAAATCTTTGTCTGGACTTTTACTCTATGGACCTGAATTACCCAACTCTGTCCAGGACTAAGTAAGTGAAACAGCAATTTCAAGAAAGACAGACTGATTCCAAACTAATAACATTATCCTGCCAAAATGGTATTGATTTCTTCTAGTCAGTTCACTGAGCTGATGAGTCCCCTTCTTTCAATTTACTTTTTAATTTGCAGAAACAATAAGAAATGGGTACAATCAGAAAGCTGCCGTATCTCGTTTACCTGTTGTTTGTCCGCCCCTGAGGGGAAGGGGACTCCTTTTTCACTGGACTGTGCTTAATAACAGAGGATTTCTGGTCCACCAGAGCTCTCGGGGGACGGTTGCCTGAAAGGGCCAAACAGAACTTAGGTACCTTCAGGGCACTTAAAAAAACACAATAAATATCCACTCACTTGCATAACTCACAAGCTCCAAGCTCTCTCTCTCATACAGACTCATACATACATACACACACACACACACACACACACACACACACACACACCTTCCTACACGTCACCACCCACATTCAGACACGCACGGCACACACAGCAGCACAAAATCACATACCACACACACCCACGCCTAAGAACATACCACGACCATCCGAACGTACACAGAGCATGTAATGTTGCACCGATGTTGGCTTTCAGGCAAGTACATTCATGTGCTGGTATGGTGTAACACAGATGCAGACAGGAGCAAACACACCTTTACCTGCTTGGTAAGCGCACACACACACACACACACACACACACACACACACATTATCGATAACTAACTACTGGCATTATTCATCCAGTGCAGAGTGGCATGTTTAAAAGGTGCTATATTGGTCACTGGCGATAACAGTTTAATAAGGCACAAACAAAACGAAAATGAGAGATGGAAACACGAGGTTCACACATCGGCAGAAAAAAAAGAGTAAAATTGAAGAGGCTTCACAATAACTGTGGCAAAACGCTAGCAAGCTGAACACCTTCATGCAACACGTACTAATTAACACAGGACTAATATTTACTTATGCGTAGTATATACATACACAAACACATTTTTGTGATTGGTTAATAAGTATGAGGGTTAGACACAGTGGATAGGCAAAGTATACAGCAAGGTCGAGGCTGGATGACTTTCACTGCCAAAAACAGAGTAGCCCAGAGACGTGAGTGCAGAAGAGACTGCTGGGAGATGGGAGAAGGAGCTAGACCGGGTGGGAAACATGCAGCTCATGCAAGGGTGAGACCCACCTTCGCCGCTCACCGGGCCAGCTTCTGTTATTATCTCCATTAGAGAATTTAGCCCAAATACTGGACACAGAACCCAGAATTAGTGCAGTGAAGAAGACCAGCTCAAGAAGGAGAGACGCCGGCCTGAGGCAGAGCGGGCCCGCGTCTCGACGGGGACGCAGCACGCCCGCGCAACTCAGGGTACAGGGCCGGGCCAAGGAGAGAAAACGAAACAGAGCCGGCCTGCAGCGTTCTAACCGCTTCCGTGGACACCATCCATCCGCCCAGGTAGGTCCGCCTCAGCATTAACAAACATGAGGTGCGCTTTAACCTGCTTGTCTATAATTCAGAACCTTATCCACCCCAGCCACAACCTTTTTACTGCCCTGCAATCTAGTAGGAGGTCCTGCACCATCAGACCACTGACAGCCAGATTCAAGAACAGCCTGCTTCCCTCAGCCATCCGGATGTCCCATCACAGTCATGTCCATGGCAAATGCACTTTAAAGATCTGCTACTGACTACATATCATCCAGACTGCAAAGGTTTGTGTTGCTTTTTGAATAGTGTTGTTTTGTAATCTCTTGTATTGTTATACACCATCTGCATTGCTTTGCACTGTCATGTATGATTTCGCAAGGTCTGTATTGCTTTGCACTACTTTGGTTGTTTTGTCCTAGTCTTGTTTAGTCATTTTTAAGTCTAAACTAGTAAACAATCCAATGTACTTGTTTAACACGGCTAATAAAGAATCTTGAATCTTGGGTTAACTGCACAAGACGACCAGCCTCTGCTAATCTGGGGCAGTACTTCCTCAAGAGAAGCCGGGAGACAGCTGCAGCAAATGTGGATATGCCGCTTACTCCATCAGGCGGTGCCGCTACCTGGGTGGAGGGGAGGTGAGCTGGTACTACAGCCCGGGGGTGGGCAGAAAAAGCAGCGAAGAGCTTTGGGTGCTCCCACCCTGGCTGCCAAGTGGGAAACCAGCCCCAATAGTCTCCCCCACCCCAATTCCTTTAGCACTGTAGCAGACAGGGACTGAGGTAACCAGACAGAAATACTACACAGTAATGGGGACAGGGACGATGAACATCACAAGCATATAGGCACAGAGAGCCAACACTCAACAGAACAAAAGACACACCCATTAAAATAAACACAAAATAAAGTCACTAACAGTTATATATATCTGCATAAATGTATTCAGCTGAAAGCCAAAATTGATAGACGTTATGAAAAAAATATAATATACATATATATTTCTTCGAATGTGTACATGTTGGCACAAAAGTCTCCCTGTAGCAAAATAACGAGGCTAGAAAAAATTCCCCTATAATACATGCCTGCAGCCCTGTAAAGCTAAGTGCTCTGAATCAAATGACCCTCGATGTGAAGATACTCCGGGCTTTAGCTAAACGACAGATATTTCACTTCAGGACGAAGAATAAAATGTTGCTATGGCAACTATCCCCGAAAACAGCAAAGCTCCTGAATTATGTTTTACATTCCCTATGCACCGTACAGGACATGTTATTGGTTTTTACTCACGGTTTTATAAATAGAAAGGCACGCTGTCGCACTTCAGAGCATGTGCGAGTGAAGCTTTCCGCCGCGTGAACATCCTAAATAGCGCCATAGGATTAACTTGATAAGTTAATGTGAACGTTTAAGCCAGTAGATCGTGATAAAAGCCCCATTGTCTTCCGTTTCATGTGTCCTCTAAAGAACACCTTAAAACATACAAACACATTTTGCACCAACACTGCAAGCAAATCGCAGATACATGACTAATTATACACTGCAAGGAAATACTTCTCAAAGCTTCACGAGAGAATGGACAGGGGAAGTGAGATTTTACCTTGGGCACAAACAGTTTTAAATAACAGATTCGGCCTACTTCCACTCCACATATACTGTCTACTGTTACTGAATAAAATACTGGCATGTTTCCATGGGGGAAAAAAACAATTAACAATCCAAATACTGCATACTTCATAAATGCCTGTTTAAATAAGAGGAGAAATACAATCTTGCCTTTCAGCTATCATCGCCTAAGCCAGACACTGACTCAGCTAAAACTCTGTAGCCTGTCAATGTAGCAGTAAAGAAACTGCAATTACAACCTGATACATGCAGACTTTGCAGTTCCTCCCAGAAGTAATGTTGCATGTCTTTTTTTACATGCACATTTACAAAAAAAGAAAGAGTGGTCTAAAACTCAACAATTTCATTAAAAACAGTAACAATCCAACACAACAAGGGAATAGTGCGGTAAAAGTCCAGAACATGATGATTAAATCTTTTTCTTGTGCAGAAAGGCTAGATGGCTGTCAAACATCTAAGAAACCACGGGAGCAAATTAAATTCCTAGTGAGAGACACCTTCAGTGCGAATGAAAGCGGAGTGTCTATCAGCTCAGTGAGAGGGATTTGGAACAGTGAAGGACTATAGCTGTAACAGCAATAAGGAGAGTACTGCACCTTTAAGACTGGGAAATGGGTTGGCCTTGTCCCTTGCTGCCTTGCTTGGGAGGGCCAAATTGGACAGGCTGAAACTGGTTCCATGGTTCTTGTACAAGTTACCTACAAGATGCAGAAATTGGAATCACTTAAGTGACGGTTGACGGCTGAGGGGTTAGCTTTGCTATTATGATAGGCTAAAAAGTACATGACTCATATGTTTATGACCAGATTAACTAAATAAAAATGAAAACAAAGAAGGGTGACTGGCGACCTAATACATACAGACTGTCACAGAGCAACTGTCCTGCATATTGTACTGAAGCATAACGCTACATCAGGCTGCCCTGTGTGTACCCACTGGCAAAGTTCATGAGACCACTGAAGCCTTCGTTGCTATTGTTGGAGATGGTGGAGGTAGGGGAGCTGCCGTGGGAATCCGACTCGCCGTCCGAGTCCCCAGACAGCCTCAAGCTGTTGGGCCGCAAAGGGAGTGGGGGCCTGTAAAAGAATGAGCCATTAACTCTTCATGGTTAAAAGTATTTACTTAGCGGGTACATTCATCCAGAGCCATGTACAATTGAGAGGGCCAGCCGGTCCCTGGAGTGACTGGGCATTAATTAATGGCCTTACTCAGGGGCCCAATGATAAAATCTCAGCCAACCCTGGGATTTGAACCAACAACCTTTGGATTGTAGGCACCGAGTCGTAACCCGCTGAGCTATATGCATAAAGAGTGACATACAGATTCATTATTTGAGATTCTTGTTTTAGTGTGGGCAGGATGTGAATGTTTGCTGAATTTGTAGAAGTGTGGGGTGTGTTACTCACTTCTTGAGGTTGTGGTTGAAGTGTGGGGTGTGTTACTCACTTCTTGAGGTTGTGGTTGAAGTGTGGGGTGTGTTACTCACTTCTTGAGGTTGTAGTTGAAGTGTGGGGTGTGTTACTCACTTCTTGAGGTTGTGGTTGAAGTGTGGGGTGTGTTACTCACTTCTTGAGATTCTGGATGAAACGTGGGGTGTAGCTCTCCTCCTGCTCTCCATCAGCATCGGTATCATCCTCCGCAGGGAAGCCATATTGTGGCTCGAAGTACGGGTTGTCGTACTCCTTCTTCTGGCCTGGGACATCCACAGCACCAGCCCCTTCACTGTCCTTTTGCTCAGCTCCCATCACAGGAAAGGCCTGCGCGCCCGTAACTGGGAAGTGGTTCTGCACCACTCCGCCGGGTACAATGGACACCTCAGTGTCTGCTGGTTCAGCCTGATCCTGTCAACACGTGCAATACGCAATTTCATTCACCAATCTCCAGCAATTCCACACTGATACAGAAAAAGACAATAAAATATATTAAATATTCACAATATTTACACAATCTAAAATATTCACAAACAATGCCCCAGAAAAAAAAAAAGTTTGGACTGCGCATGCTAGTTTAATCAAGGCTTGGCTCTCATTCTGAAAATGAGGCTTTTCCACACGACTCGTGTTCTGGCTGGTGTGTCCTCTGGCCTTTGTCAGGCACGAGGCACAAGAGACAAGAAAGGATCACTCACTGCTCACAGACTATGTATTGCATATGTTCAGTAGGGTGACGTGGGTACAGCATGGAGATGCTGAGATCGGGGGGGTCCTTACATGGTTGACCCCTTGGATGATGGTGCTGGGGCTAGAACTGGCTGTGGTGCTGGAACTGGACTTCAGCTGTTGGCCCTCCACGGGCCCGTCCCCCTCCAGGGGCAAGCCCACCGCCCCGACCCGGTACTCCTGGAAGTCCTGGAACTCCACCTCGCTGGCATCTCCCAGGGCAGCATGCGTCAGGGGGTCCTCATCTGAGGAACACAGAAAACAGTGGACCGGGTCACCCAATAGGACCAGGACCGGAATCCAGTCTTGGTGCTGTGTGACTAAAACAAACCTCCAAGAACTCACAAGTGCATATATCCTGTGTATCAAGATCTGAGTGTGAAAACCCATTACACTAAAAAAAAACTGGTTTGTTTATTTATTTATTTTACTTGCAAAGTCACAGCTAGTTATTAGCTCATGGTATTTTTTTAACTATCAGATAATGGGCAATAAAGTGATAAATGATGTTCACAATTACCCAAACAAAACCACAGTTACAATGTTACTTTGATTAAGTTGGACTTATCAGCAAAGATGCACCCAAACGCCATAAATGTAATAACTGCCAATGACAATAAATTTTGAACACAAAGGCGGTAGGTATTGCATTACTAGCTGTCACACCAGCCCATAATGTAATAATCAGCCATTAATGTAAATTTTTTCTGGATAATATAATAGGTTATTACGCTTTTGATCCAGAAATTTTATTACATTATTGTTATACGTTATAACTTTATCGACTTTTATTACATTAAGAATGAAAAAATGATTACATTACTGGAAGTTATTACACTATTGGCAGTTATTATATTGCTGGCTGCTACACATGGATGTATGGAATGTTACAGAAGCGGCATGGGAAACATGAGTTTGTTCCCCACGTCGGCTTAAATGGCACAGGTGACGTCCAGCACTCACTCGCCGTGTCTCCCTGTATATCACATTTGATCATTTCGCTGACAAAGTCCCCCAGCGAAGAATAAGAGGAGCTGGAGTCATCGCAGTCCACGCTGTCGCTGCCGCTGGAAGGGAAAGGGGGCTTTAAGTGAGTGATTCTCCATCTGCTCATATCTACAGGATCTCCGCAGCGGCAGGCTAACGCTGACAAACGGCTGGTCTGCCACACAAACCCGTAAGCTGCTCATTCAAACAAATAAAACCCTCACTGCTCAAATAAAACAGAAACAATAAAATAATTGCTAATAATCTGCTCATAAAAATATAGAAACACGTCGAATTCCATGGGCTCCCAAACTTTTCAACCCAAAATTACAGTGCCCGAGACTTGATTCCCCCTGGTGAGGGAGAGTCCCCTTGCAACCTTTCACCATTGGGTGTCCCTTCGGAAAGTGACACTGCATCCTAACGTCTAGCACTGGCCGCAATGCTATAGCCTGATATTCAGCACTGGCTGACTCCTTTGGTGTTACTGAGCAACACAGATATTTCTTCTGTCTCTACGTATCTGTAGGAGTGGGGGTGTTAAATTGGCCCATTTTCTTACTGAGACGGCAGAAGGAATGCTAGAAACCAGACATACACAGCCCACACACAGGACTGCTCTCTACAAAAGGGGGCAGTGTTGCACTGCCAAGAATGTCTGCATTTAATCTATCCACATGAAACTCTTATCAATAGCTTCAATAACTTATCAATACTCTTATTGGACAGATTGCTGTGACCAAGATTTGGTGTCTCTACTATTGCACAACCGACAAATAGATTTCGGTTTCAAAAAAAAGTTACGGATAAACATGAATGACCACAGGAAGAAAATCTTACGAATGTCCGATATACCGTATAAATTGCTAGGTTACATATATACTTCTAATTGCATCACTGCTCATTGATTTGCCTTTATGCCAAGCTTAGCAATGTCATTTCCTTACACGAGTCCCCACAAACCTGTCGTCGGTGGGGTCCGAGTCTTCATCCTGCTTATTTTCGGCTCCCGTCGGGCTGCTGAAGGCCATGGCCAGCTGGGAGTTCCCGTCGTACACGCGGTAGTAAATGGGCTGCAGCTGGTGGGCATACCATTTGGGCTTGTCCCCGATCAGGGAGGGGTCATACACATCTGATTAGGGAGGCAGGCAGAGGTCTGTGAATTGTCGTGCATGAGGCCCTTGCAAAATGCCAATGTGTAACCCTACTTTTACCCTGCAGTATCTGCTAGCCGCTCCCGAAAGCTGACAGTTTTACTGTGCAAAGGTAAGGTGGCATTACTGTGCTGTACAGGAGTATATAAGACCATATCAGATGGTTTTTATAAGTTCCCTCCACCTCTGTCAAGGGATTAATTTTGTTAGCACCCCATTTCTGCTTTTTCTTACGATGCTCCAAATTTAGAACGTGGAATTTCCACTGCTCTGATTAGTGCGAATCTTCCTTTCTCACAATTGGATCCACAGCACAGAAAGGCACGAAGAACGGCGACAGGCAGGGATCACCTGTAAGGAAATCTCTCCATTTCCATGTTCTGTTGTCTATATTTTAACAAGCTAGCTACTGTTGTTTACATTTGGAGCTGGATGAAGACACAGCCAAACAAAATAATGCCTTCCTCTCGCACCTCCTTAAACGGCTCAGTACCGAATGTGGACCATTTGGGAGCAGAACAAGTGATACATAAATAGGGAGATCTCTACGCCCCCCCCCCCGCAGAGACTCTTACTGTTGTGGATTCTCTGAAAGGCCTGGTTGGTAGGGTTAAGGGACCACTCGCCGAAGTATTCCACGGCCTGAGTATGCGACAGCTTCTCGGCAAAGCGGGACTGTCTGGGACGTGACGCCAGGAAGGAGGAGGCCTGGAACGCCACCACGGGCCGCGGGAAGAGGCGCAGCGTGCGTGTGTGCATCTGGAAGCCCTGCAGCACGTTGGGGGAGTTGAAGAACCTCACCATGGCAACCCTGCGGGGAGTGCAGGAGAGAGCGCCTGGACCGTTTTTAAAATGTAATTAATATTCAGCCCCGAGCAGAACATTTACGCTCTCTGTGCATCACTCATTTGATTGCAAATAACAGTCTTTGCGAAACGGAACATAAGATAATGCTGACCACAATACACATGCATCTATATAAATACCACATTATTCCAAATCATTATGCAGATTTTAAACCATTTTTGGTTTATTCTAAAAACATATATTTAGGTCCTTTTTTAATTTCAACAATGCTATTTGAATACAGATGTAAACCAGAAGCAACAATATAAGATTTCATATATTCTGAAACAAACACCAAATCCGGTGTTCCACATTACTACCCAGATTGCAGTTTCGGAACATTCAATTTGCCATGAATGACTCAAAACAGTATTTGTATTTGCATTGTATTTTTCTCCATAATCATATTACTCTTCAATAAAAACATACTAAGAGACCTAGTTACATATGAATGTATAAGACCTTCCTTGAAATTACTTTAACAACTCTCTTCTACAGTCGACCTTTCTGCATCCTGATTTTCCCATATTGGGGTTTCGATACATTACGGAGTCGGCATATGAAATTAAATGGGAATTTTTTGGGAGTTTTGGGAAAGTTGCAGACAACGCACTGAAAGCTTAATAACTCATAGTTTAGTAGCTAATATCTCGCAGAGATCTCACAGTGATCTTGCAGTGATCTTTGTATCTCACATTTCTTGTGTCCTTTAGCTTCACTTCACTTGCCAGGAGACCCAAACATTTTACGTGGTGTTCCCCAGATTGAGGGGCTGCGCCCCTAACCACCCAGGATGTGGAAGGATTGACTATTGCATTTGTGAGTACATGTACAGTCCCTGCTCATATTTGATTAGAAGATGCCATTATTGCCTCTCAGAGCTGCGGTTTTGAGGTACACCGTCATCCACCCTTACAAACTGCCCCTTACGTTTTCAGTAGGGTTGAGGTCTAGGGATGATGGTAGCCAGACCATGATTTGTTTTTACCAGCATGTGCAAATTGTCCTGCATGAACGTCATGTTATTTTGGACGCTGTGACTGGAATGGTTTTTGGAATTCCGTACCAGGACAGGAAGTGTTCCTTCCATATGTTAGTGACATCAGGTTCACACCATAAGGAAACCAGAAGGGGCCCTGCCATTACACTTTCCATTATTCCTGTCCAGAACATCACTCCGCCACCTCTTTATTGACGCTTCAATCCGGTAGGCATAGGATGTCCATTTACCAGCCATCCAGAAATCCACCTATCTGGACCATCTAGTGTAAAGTGGCATTCATCAAATGAAAATCAATTTTTATATATGCCTGAGCCCAATAGATATGTTTCTCTTTGAATGCCTTGGAGAGAGGTGGCCAAAATGTAGACTCACACAGAACTGCCAGCCTCTAGTCGAACGATTTTGCAATTTCAGGGACACCAGCCATTTCAAAGATGTGTTTGCTGCCTAACAGTATTTTTTGTTTTTACAGCTGTCCTGTTAATAAGATTAATTTGCTTGCCTGAAACGTTCTGTAATGATCTTTTATCCGATTTCCACTCATAAATGTTTTAACAGTTCGACGATCTTTTAAGTCTCGACGACATATAAATTGTTTTCATGACTTTTGCAAGACATTGCACATTTTCACACTTTTCAGCTTCAGAAAGATCTTTCTTCCCTTAATGAGAACTGTGACCTGCCTAATAATGTGTAACAACTACTAATTAAGTTTCACTTTAATTAAGATCACCTGGCAAACTGAATTACAACGATGTCTGGGATTGGTGCACTTTATCTAAAGAGACATAAAAAAAGATAAAACAAACAAAAAGATCACAACATAACTGCATTTTCCTGACAATGTTACTGCCTAATCATTTGCAAAGTAGCGTATTAGTAACAGACCTCTGTTCAGCTTGTTGAGATATACAATTACCCTGTTTAAATGGGACAAAAAGTTTGTTCATGATCAATACATAAGAAACCAGTGTTTGGGGGAGAAGACGTCATTTAATTTGGGAAGGCAGTCCACGTTCTGCATTTCTGCATTCGGCTGCCTACACGGCCGAGGCTGTTAGCGCAGACCCCGATGACCTTTGACCTTTTAAGTGCCCTCTTGCTGATTGTGGCGAAGACCGATAACAAATATTATTGACCAGGGCAGGACCATGCAGGATTCTGAAGAGGATGACCGTTTCCTAAATTAACTTCCCAAGTTAAAAACGTGTCACTGAGGCCACTTGGAACAGCCCATTCAGCAGGAACCTCCATCACCACCTACCTCCTCATATTCTACTCAAATTCGCAGTAACATTCTTGTCTGACCCCAAAAGATGTATGGCTACTCCACCCATATTATTGGTTTTTGATACTTTTGATTGAAATTCAATCAGTTCAACTGAAATTATTTAACCCAGGGAGTTTACTAAACCAGTGCCAACGTTAAATATTTTATATTACAGTTATTGATATTATCGAGGAAAATAATTCAATATATTAATCTGTAGTAATTGTTTCCCTTAGACTGACAATGACATCAATACAGATTTTGTCATTTGCATGTCCCTACGTTCCTCATTGCACAAGCCAAAAATAATTCTGAATGCGGTTTATTTCATCACAGAAGAGGTCGAAGGTCTTGCCTTGTGGCGACATCCACAGAGTCCACGTCATTGCCGTAGATGAGGGGGTTAAACTCTGTGGAGGGGGTGCAAGTATTTTCCCGGGTGGTGAGCAGGGGGATCTCTTGGCTCTCGTGGAACTTCTCCAGGTTGAGGATGGGCTGAGTGTTGAGGCTCATGCTTGCCAAAGCCTGGAGAGAACAAAGAGAAAAGGCCAGGCCAAGTTAAGCCGGGTTAACAACTATGTTAACGGTAACACTGCGATCTGTGAACAGTGCCTGGCAGTGGATATATTTACATGTCAGGTACCATGACCAGAATGTGGGACAGTCCTGTTGCGGACTGAAATCGTTCAGGGCTACACTCAAAGTTTAGTCAAGTTTGCAGCAACCCTTGATTGCTGTGTGTAGTACATCTTTAAATCCCACTGACAAACAGAAGTGGTAATAGGGAGTCCAAGACAGACGATTTGTTAGTTATTTAAGTGTGTCAAGTGAATGTAGTGAAGGGGGGGCGGCTTGTTTTCTGCAAACTTCACTTAAACGGGAGTGCAGTATATGGCAATACAGGTAGGGTTCAACCAAAGGAGGGGGGGGGGGTTTGTTTTCTGCAAACTTCACTTAAACGGGAGTGCAGTATGTAGCAGAATAGGTAGGGTTCAACCGAAGAAGGTTCACTGCAAAGCATGGGAGGGGAAGCATTGGGTGACAGTCATTGTAATATCGCAGTATGGCCTTCTGCATTTTATAGAAGCTATTCATCGGAAAGTCACCTGTGCAGTTCTGTAAACATTCAGTCATGCTCAAGCAACAACTGTGCCACTATGCATCCCTGGTGTGCCCAAGGGACTAGGGGACTTTTTAAGTAGAGCAGACATTTAACAGATCATGCCACAGAGTCAAATTTAACATGTATTTTTAACTAGGAATGAACCAACAAGCCAACCCACTGGTTCCGGAGAAGTTTCCCGTGCAAAAAGCATGGCAGCGCAATCAAAAAAGAAATAGAAACCTTATTGTCAGAGGCGAAGATCTGCCTTTGCGTGTTCGCAGTCAACCTAACCAGACACTGAAGCACAAGAGAGATGGAGGGTCACAAGACAGCTGTCAGCCAATCACTGAGCAAGGGCGTGACCAAAGGCAAAGGCGTGACCAAAGGCAAAGGCCATGAAGAACCGGGAGTTAGAAGAGGCTCCCGTATGGCACAGAAAGAAAAAAACAGCGTGGGCAAACAGAGAGGGGACAGAGAGAAACAACAAACAGGTTAGCAGCCTCATGGGAAGGACAAGAACATCTTACAGAACGCCTCACAAATGGTACAGGAGGGTGGGGGGTCTTTGCACGGAACTGAAAAGGAATGGGTGGGATTTATGAACTGAGGTTCATAAATGCAACACGACAGATTCTCTGACAACAACATAGCACCAGGCAGGCATTGACATAAGCCTGAAAACCGACAGCCGGCAGGTTTTCATAAAACGATCATACTTATTAATCAACCTTACAGTTATAATTACACCAAAGGCCTTCTGGTACTGTTTATGCATAAATCACCTTAATGTTGCAAAACATTTTGGTGAATTATAGCATATGGTTCTGGCTTGGAGTAATGACTTGGGAAAATTGAGAGAACACTTATGACACCAATGACAAATAGCAGGTTCATACCACTGGAGGAAATTATAAAACACTTTACAAAGGAGTCTCCATTGTGCTGGATCTTTAAGAAAAAAGAAAAAAACCTTCTTATCTTACGTGATTTTGAAGTAAAGAAAAATCCTGTTGCCAGAAATCCAAACGCGTGTCACAAAAGGATGAGATTCCTCTACCTTCAGGAAATATGTGCCTGCTCTACGGCATCTTCTCTTAACAGCAAAACTCTATCTTAGTATCTAAATGCAGCGTCTCCCTTACACAACTGGGCTTAGTGTCATGTGACCAGCTTGCTTCAGAAGGGTATTACACATGCTGTTACTGCGCCGTATGGTAATGAAGCAATAAGGCACAGGGCCGATGCGGAATCCAAGTCGCAGTTAATGAGTGAACCCAGCCGTCCCTGTGAAGGCAGGTCAAGGCTACGGACATGCAGGACTACGGTAAAAACACCCCCTTGGTTTTACCCTCAGAGAGAGGGGAGCTGCCCATGGAAATGGAAGGCATCTGAAAGAGCTGGGAAAGACGCTGGGGAGACTTGACCCCCAGGGTAGGAGAAGAGAGGCTGCGGAGCTATTTATAGGGAGGTAAAGCGGAGGCAGACTGCTGTGGGCACGGACTGGAGACATGCCAAAGCTTCGGGCTTTGCTGCTCAGAAGAGGCGATTACCTTCTCGTCAAAGTCTGAAGAGCAGTAACAGGCGAGAGGGAAGAGCACTGAATCACAGACACACTGAACATACAGCGCGCACACACACACACACACACACACACACACACACACACACACACACACACACACACACACACACACACACCCACATCCACGTGCTTGCAAGGCCTCCTACAAACAGCACTTAGCTTCTGCCTGTATGCATAGGTATAGTGGTGTAACTGTACTGGGAGCGGATGTAGTTAGTTACGCATCTCTACAGAGCGGGACCTGAGTCAATGCAAATTTACAGAAGTGAACAATAGAGGCATGCACAGCAGCCCCGGCCTGAATCACGGATGACCTCCTGAGAGCTGATATAGTTACTTATTTATGGATAATTATCAACAGCTTTCATTCGGGTTTTGCCACATCGCTTGTTTGTGAACCTTCGTCGTGACTATGGTCACCATGGAGAGGCTTCTATGATTCAGGCTTGGAGCCTGGCCAGGATTTGGACAGAGCGGTGGGCGGGCAAGAGGCCAGGAGATGTTAGTGAGAGCCAGGCTGGATGCTGGTCTCTGGACAGGAGCTGATTGCCTGCAACAGCTACGACATGCAGAATCGAAAAAGTTGGGGGGGGGGAGGTTTGCAGTCACCACAGTTGGCACATTCATAGGCGACTACACTGCCTTCTGCTGCAAAGAGTTAAGAGATGCAGATGCTAAACGGAGAAGTAATCGGCAAATCTCAGCACCCCTGGCTTAGTTACAGACTGTCAGTGCAGACAGTAACGGCCCTGCTGAGTCTATGTCCTGGTCAAAGCAGCACTATAATCCCTCATTTAAATGCCCCGACAATAATGCTGTATTTGTGCTTAGGGGGATAATTCAATTAAAGGAACAGGGAAGATTTAGAAACTTTAGAAAGAAGTCCATATGTCCTGCACTTCGGTGTGGGGGCTGCTGGGGGCTGGACTCACACAAAGTGATTGTACTTCATGCACCCGTCACCATGTGCTCCTCAGCTACCTGAAAATTGCTCTCATCACTATAGCACTATAGGAAGTTTTTAGTAACACTTTACTTAAGGCCACGTTTTTAGTCATTTATAAACACGTTCATAATACATTATAATGCATTCATATAGATTACTGAAAACATGGCCTTAAGTAAAGTGTTATCAAGTTTTTCAGTGGGCAGCAGCAACAGACTTCAAAAGCAGAACTGAGCTGAAGCCAGAATGGACCAACATATCCTCCATCAAAAGTCTTACCTGCTGTAAGTGTTTCTTCAGCTCGGAGGCCTCTGGCTCTGGCAGCGGGGGAAGCATTTCTGCATTGCCTGGTACAATGACCTGTGGGGCACAAAGGAAGAAGCCATTGGCAAACCAGCCATCAGTAGTGGCGGCTCCTCCGAGCTGTCAGCTGAATTTCAGCGTGCCCCTTTAAATGGTCATTATCAAACAGCTGTAGGATCTGCTGGGCATTGCGCTGCTTATATCAGCAGGGCGATGAAAACCAGACAGTTAGCGAAACAAAAACAAATACGTGAAGCAGAGCAGGACGGAGCCGGATCACCAAACGACCCAAAGAGCTAACCTTGTTACAGTCAAGGTCCACCAACCACACGTCATCTGGCATCTTGAAATCCGATTTGTACAGGAAGAAACTGGCTGGGACGCCGATGATGTAGGGAGTGGGGGCGAGAAGTAGCTGGGGGAGGTAAGTGAAGTCCTGTTAGACTGGGCAGAGAACCATAAAGTCAGTGTTTCTGAACCCGGTCCTAGGGGACCCCCAGACAGTCCGTGTTTTTGCTCCCTCTGAGCAGAAATGTGCAGAGAGCTAGGAGGGAACAAAAAACGTGGAAGTCCAGGGGGTCCCCGAAGACCGGGTTGAGAAACGCTGCATAAAGTTATAGGGGATTTCAGTCATTAATATAGATGCAATGTTAGTCATTCTGCTATGGTACTCATGTGCCTGATTAGCAGATGGCTTTCACTGAGATAACCGTCAATCCTGGCTGTTTTATTTAAGGATTTTACCATATTTACTCTTGTATTCTTACCCTTTGACATCACTAAGCCGCTGCTGATAGAAGAGTGTAAACTTTTCCGGCAGCAGCCACTGCGATGTGAGAAAGCGTTTTCACAGCCCCCCCCCCCGCCCCACACATCCACTCAGATACCTGCTCAGCGGATGCCATGCAGGTCGGTAGCAGTGGGATGATGGGAAACATGTACTCCAGTGGGTAGATCATGGCCACAAAGGCCATGACGCTCATGGACAAGGCGTTGTAGTCACGGGACTGGAGGACCACCTGATGGGAAGAGGGACCATCCAAAAATCATGCCTCTTTCACCAACAGCCTCACAGTGCTGCCCCAGTAATCACATTACACCATATGGCCATGATAACGAAAGATGATGGTTGAGCTCTGCATCATGTATCAGTGTTTCTCAACCCGGTCCTCGGGGACCCACAGCCAGTCCATGTTTTTGCTCCCTCCCAGCTCCACATTGGAGCAAACTTGTGAACTGTCTGGCAGGGAGCTGGGAGGGAGTAAAAACATGAACCATCTGTGGGTCCCCGAGGAACGGATTGAAAAACACCGGCATGTTTAACATCTCAGCGGCATACAGAAATGATTATGAATTCTGATTGGCTACGATGCTTCACATTAAATCAATTACAGATCTCTGTGTCATAACGTGTATAAACGGTGCTTCAGGGCTACCTTGTGCTCCAACAGGATACAGCTGAGAACCTGCAGACAGGCGTCCACTCCCAGCAGCTCGAGGGGTAGGTGCAGTGGGAAATCGACCATTGAGAAGCGGGACGAGTCGGGCAGGGCGAAGGTAAGGGGGCTCTGCATCTCACGGGGCAGCACCTCCACGTCTACGCGTTGCTGGCCTGCGACCGGCACTGGGGAGCGCAGCAGGCGGTAAACCCAGGCCTCAATCTCGCGCAGGTCCTGCAGGAGAATGCTGCCCTTCTCCTCCACTGACAGGGAGCCGGTGAAGACACGCCACATAGTGTCCCTGCAGGAGCCAGACAGTCACAGTGCATCAGGAGGGCATGAACACAGACACACGTGATCACACGCAGAAGAATGACACACATCCTTTAACCAGAGGTGAATAGCTTGGGCCGAGACAATAAAAATCCAGATTTTGTTTCGACTAACCAGTTGAGTACTCTGTGACTCAATATGCAACTGGATGGTTGAAACAAAATCTTGGTCTGGATTTGTACTCTCTGGACCGGAAATCGCCACCTCTGATTACTACTTATGCCCATTATTGTAAATGGTAAATGGATTGCATTTATATAGTGCTTTTTTTCCCCCCCAAAGTGCTTTACAATTTTTGTCTCACATTCACCCATTCACACACACATTCATACACCGGTGGCAGAGGCTGCCATGCAAGGCACCAACCTGCTCACCAGGAGCAATTCGGGGTTCAATGTCTTGCTCAAGGACACTTCGATGGGGTCAGGAGGAGCCGGGGTTCGAACCTGCAACCCTCCAGTTGCCGAACAGTCGCACTACCTCCTGTACCACCATCGCCCTTTTTTACTTTCTGTGCCTGAACTATCCACCTCTGCCTATAACAAACACAATCATACATCGCACAGGTAAATTGACAAATACAAACGCGCAGAGATACATACGTACATGCATACGTAAAGTTCAACAAACTCGATACATCAGAAAGCAGATTAGGAATCTCAATTTCTGCTCAGCTACTGAACAGAAGTTTGAAACTCTGAAAGAGCAACATACTGCGTGTCTAAAAGAATGATGTGACATTTTAAAAAGTGACAGCAAATTATTCACACCTCTATTCCTTAGAAAGAAAACAACGCAAACAATATTCCTGCACCAACTTCTGTTTATCTAATGATACACAAGTCATGTAATTCTTTAGAAGCTTTCAGTCTCTGAAATTCCTTCAGGAACATCAGGTAATGAGTAAATGAAGGCAATTAAAAATGTCACAAAAAAAGCTGGACCTGCAGACTCTCAACTGTATTGGCTGGCAAAGGAACATTAAAGAATATCGTCATTTGTCATCTGTCAGCAACCAGATTAAATTCTGATGTCAGAAACAGCCTGGCATCGTCAGAGTAAAACATCAACTCAAAAATATCGGAAATCTGGATTGGGGTCTTGGTCAAATAGGGATATATGGGAAAGCTCAGCCCAAAAAGGTCCATCACGCGCACCAAAAAAAAAAAAACAGGCTGGATTTATTTTGGCTTTTTTTTCCTGCATCTTGCAAGTACAAGTACTTCTATTATACTGACACAACAAACTCCAAATTTTGCTGAGAGCTTAATATGGGTCAACAACACACATCCCAACAAAGCAAGGAACCAAGGCATGCAAAAAAAACTTAGAAATTGCACAAAATCAAGGTTCTAGACTGGCTATCATCCCAAGACATCAATACAATAAAACACTGGCCATGAGTTTACAAAAGGATATCAAAGGCAATCTGCCGGACACATTCCTCACGGAGAAATTATCAAATATCCTCAAGGAAACCTGCCTGAACCTGATAACACACTAAAGCAAAGGGCTTCTCAGTATTCAAAGCTGAAAGTAATTTCTTTTAATATCACAATCGTGATTTTAAGGAGAAAGATATCAAAATCGTTCATTATTTGCATTTCAGTCTATTATCATTAATGTATCTATGCAAAAACAAAACGGCCATCAATGATTTCCATTGTGCGAATGTAAAAAAAAAAAAAAAAAAAGACACAAAGGTATAAATATTGAGATTAGCGGGCAGGCACACGTATGCACACACAAAAAGAACATACACTGCTGCTGAGGCTCATCTCTGCCATCTTGGTACGGATGCACACATCTAACGGCATTATTCCCGTCCACTGGACAGCATATCTCAGGTTTCCGTGATGTAGGGGCAGATGCATAGTCAATGCCGGGATAAACATTCACAGTTGTGGAGCTATTTGCGGCTGAAAGCCAAACAAAACGAACTGCGAAGCCAACCGTTCCAGCAGGCCCCCATTACGCCTCGGAGCTGGAGCCAGGAGGCTGGGGGGGCGCAGCTGGCCAGGGGTGGGGCCTGGAACAGAAGCAGGTCTCCGGGGGCCGTGTCTGTGGGGCGGAGCCACACTGGGTCAGATGCATATCTCTACTATGCTTCAGGGCAGATGTATGAAGAATCAGGGCTGTCCTGTCATATTAGGAAGCTGCTTGTATCTCCACACTAAAACCTCTCGCAACAGCATCCCTCACTATCTGTACCTGAGTGATGCATACTTCAGGGTAGACAGACGTTTGAGATACAATATTAATATGCATGTAATGTAATATGTGTATTTAATATATTTGTATGTTCAACATGCTGAAGTGAAGGTTCCGGCATTTGCTACATGCAAAAAAGGCCTCTTCCATTGCTTAGCAAGTCCATGGGTGCAGTCAGCTTTCTCAATCTGTCACGAAACCTGTCTCGACCTCCTGTTCAGCCGCATTACATAACTATTCCCAGGCCCGCTGTCAGAGTTAAATAACAGAAAACTGTGAGTTTTTTTTTTTATTTTATTTTTAACTGAGAATGGCCATTTTGTTTTCTGCTGTGTGAAAGGATTATGTCGCAAAGCGTCGGGATCGTCCTTGAAGAGAGATGAGGACCGTTGCGGGATGAACGGCGCCGAGGAGGAGAGAGAAGTCCATCCTGCGTGACGAGAAGCCTGGGGTGGACCTCATGTGCTACAGCCTGCTGGGCAAGCGGAGCTGTGAAGGACGGGCCATCCTCTCCTCCTGACCCTCGCAGTGTTAATCATCATCACTAAGCTAGACGGGTGTCTTATCAGAAAAAACAGGCCCTGTCATTGGTTTCTGTCTTTAGGGGAATCAGTCACGTGCAGCTTCTGGATTAAATCTGTTCGGCCCATTTGAGTGAGTGGACTTGAGCTCTGAGAGACCCTTCGAAGAGGCGTTCCTCTCAGAAGTCACGCTGACAACGTTAGCCAAGATCACAGGCAATACAACCATTCGTGCCGGCTGAATATATTGCTCCATCGTGCATAACAATTAATGGAGAATGAGGTGTGTGTGTGTGTTCTTCAACGTTGAACAACATTGAACACTCATGTTCCACTTGACTGCACCAACAAAAACTCATCTTATTTAGGTATGTCAATCATAATTAAAGGTAATCATATATGGAACAAACATAAGTCACGGATTCCCATATGTTGCCTCGATCTCATCTGAAGGGGATTATCAGTCTATAAGACTCTACATCTAAGAGGCCTGTCTCACCTGACATTCAAAGGGCAAATGCAGAAACCATATTCTTATCAGTGTTAATGAGACTCATTTTCAGAAAGAGAGTGGTTTGTTCTGCAGTGTCCAGAAAAACCCTCTGCATCACCAGAGCTATACGTCTGCATAGCTTCGTCCCGCAGTGAAAGACCCTCATCCAGCTGGAAGGAGATGATGCCTCACTACCTACTGCAAATCTGAAAAACTGAAATGTGACAGATATACCATAAATAATCCCATAACTACAGCCTCAGGCAGAAAATGACCAACCCAGGAATCATTACGGTGTGATAAATATATATAAACCCCTGTATACATAAAACATAAAAATATTATTTTAAAAAAAAGAAAAGCAAAGTGTCACAGTGGCTTATTGGGTAGCTCTGCCACATCACATCCCCAGGGTTGGGGGTCTGAATCGTGCCTCCAATTAGTGTGTATGGAGTTTGAATGGTCCACCATGTTCAAATACATGCAGTAGGAGCATGACTGTGGGTTAGAATGTATGTGTATGTTCCCTGTAATGCAGTATAATGTCTGCAAGGTATGACTGTACAAAAAAATTAGATACTATGTCCAAGACATCCCCATGACCCTGAACAGAATAAGTGGTTAAAAGATGGATGGATTTCTAAACAAATTCAGCTCAATCCACACGCAGACGCCAATAAAGACGTCTATGAAAGACGTGTATGAAATGTGCTTCTTAGAAACTTAACACTAGCATCCCATTTCGCATGCAGCCCAGACACAAACACCGACATGATCTTAACGACACACATAGGAAGCTCATCAGAAGAACAGGCACCAATCAGCTGGTATATAAAAGGAAACTAATTGCAGACGAAGGCACTAATCTGAGCTGAGTCACTGATCGCACCAGGAGACCCGAGTTCCAAAAGAGCACCAGAAAACTTCAAAGACAGAAACAGTCTAATTCAGAAAGATATACTGGGGCTAAGACCATAGAGTCAGCCGTAGTTTACCATACATCTCAACGGCAGTGGGAGAATGAAACTTCAAAACATAGCGTCTGTGGCATTACACTGTCTGTCACTACATGCTGGAATGGGACCAGGGAGTGGGTAGGACACAACGCCTCATTTCTCCCTTTAAAAATTAAAGGTTTGAGCCCGGTAGACGGGCAGACTTACCTCTGCACTCCTTTGGGGAGGCCGGCCTTGTGGGTGAGCCTATCACTGCAGCAGTCCACCAGCCTCTTCAGGATGTACAGGCACTCCCTGAACGTAGAGAGGAATGGGTAGTGGCTGATGATGCACAGCGAGGTCAGGGCGCTGTTGCGGCTGCGCGGCCCGTGTCTGCCACTGCGTTTGCCCTGTGGCGACTTGCCCGCGTCAGGCACCGAGTTGGCGCTCTCTGAGCTCTCACTGCCCGCCTCCTCAGGGGCACCGCTGGGGTCGCCGGGCGGGGCAGGCACCACCGTGGACGCCCCTCGGGGCCTTTCCGACTTAGCTAATCGCCTCTGGAAGGAACAGTAGAAGTTGACGCAGATGCCATAGCGTGTCACGCCCGAGTCTTTGTCCGTGAGCGTGAACACAAAAGAGGTGTCGTCTCGCAGGCCCATGCGCCTCTGCCGCACGCTCAGGCACCCTTCGGGCTGGCAGAAGAAGACCACGTCAGGGGGGAGGGGGAAGTCAGGGTGATCCTCCAGGGGGTAGCGGCGCAGTAGGCGGGGCGTCTGGGCCACACTATCACTGCTGGGCTGCCTAAGGACAGAAAAGCACACCAGAAACTTAGTCAAAGGATGGTATCATTACTCACACACCAATACTTCCGCAACCATACTCCTGAAGAAATTCTTCTAAAGAAGCTATTAACCATAACATAACCAAATTATGACACGACATCACGTAACCTCTGCCAGGGGTTGTCTGTTGTGTCACATGATCACATTACAAAGCAGGACTGGCACATGACGTCGCCAGAAACTTCCCATGTCACCGTCATTTCTGGTTTTCCTCTGAAAATGTCTTGTCCCTCAATGACAGTAAACTCCCAACCCATCATTTACTGCAGGGACACACCAGTCTACCATTGAAATATTACTTAGCTTAACCCAGCAAAATGCACAAGGATGAGCAACAAATATCTGCATTAAATGACATTTTATGGATGATTTCTCTAGTTGCAGGTGTGGTATTCCATCAGTCCCTATAATTTATGTTACCGAGCAGCTAGCAGCTCTTAGCTCCATGGAGTAAACACGTCTGGATGTTGGCAAGGTTTTGGACCATATTTAAGCCGCGAGAAGTCTCCTCCTACCCCCAGCTCCCACCCCCACCATTCAGGTCTGTGCCTGTTTGACTTTTCTCTTGGCCAGGTCCCTGCTCCACTCTTGGATCCGGCCTCTCAGACTTTTGAACAGCTGCCCATTGGTTACTTATCGCCCAATTCTAGTGGTAACAGTGAGCTTTCAGGGGGTCTATTTACTGCACCACAAACTCAAGGGATCTGGTCTATTACAGCTTAGACCCACCCACACCCATACTGGGTACCGTGCTGATTATTACAGCAAAAGGGACAATGCAAAAGTACACTGGCATGCATTTTTGTGAAAATGTAGAATGGTGTCCATAAAAGCATCCCTCCAGTGGGACAGGCTGCGATTTGTGGATCTATTGTGATGTGTTTAATGGAAAGCTGTGGATGGAGTAAAGAAGGAAGGATCAAAAATACAGAAAGAGGTTCACTGGAAGGAAAATGACAAAAGTGCCACACTGCACAACCATGTGACCCGTTTCTCTAAAAGCGATACAATACAAAATGTGTTCAGACCATCAGATTCTTATTAGGAATGGCTGAATCGGGCTGGACCAAGAACCACTTACCTGGCACCGACCACCACCAGGTAGTCCAGTAGGCGAGGGCATGGTTTTTTTTTCTCCATGGCTGAATGAAGACCTCTTCTAGGTCATTGTAACTGAGACACAGGTGCAGCACTTCGACCAGAGGCTGTTCGACCAGGAAACGGCAGAGCTAGGCCAGTGATAAACTCAGACGTGCTTGGGCAATCATTAGGAAGCAACGGGGAACTTGCTGTCCTCCAGTGGCACCTCACAATCTGAGGAAGGAAGCAAATTTGTTTCACATCTTCTGACCACTAAAGCCCATAACATCAATATTAGGGCACAGATGTAAAACATTCAAACAGGCAGGTTAGCATGCATCCCTATCAAGGATCATTATGCAACATCAAGGTGAGAAAAACAGACCCATCTGGAAATAAAAGCAATAATTAACCTGGAAACTGAAAGTAAACATTCTCAGATAAAACAGTCATTTGCTTCACAGCAGGACTCTCAGCAGTGCGAGGCTCGGAGGCGGCAGATATCTTGTTAAACTCTCAGCCTGCTTAGAGGTTCATGACCTTCGTGCAAAGTGCTGGTGGGCACGCTGCCTGCTGTTGTTTGGCGCCGGGGGTCGTTTAAAGCACGTGCCACTGCCCAATCCAGGACCGGGGGCAGCCATGCTATAGGTGATGCACAATCATGCATGAAAATCCCACACAGAGAGGCGCTGAGCCAAAGACTAAAAAATGCATGATCCTTGAAGCAGGAATGCTGAAGGGCAGAAGATAGCGACAATATTACAGCACACACCCAATACCATGGTGGGATGTTTGTACCCTTTATAACTGAACATATTCATAAAAATTTATGAGATTGTTGATTGGTTATTTGTAAAATTTATACAGGCAAACTTGCTACTTTTGACCTGAATAATTGCGCATGATCAACCTTTATTAAGATACACAACGCTGCAGTGCAGCCTAAGATCCGACAATGTAGAAAAACTCCAGTCTCCCAGCCACATACCTCGCCTCACAATATGCGCTTTTTCAATCGCCTTTTCAGTTCTACTTGTCTTGTTGCGACAGTTCTTGATGTGTCATGCTGAAGCACTTGTCAGAACGTAAACAGCAGACCTGCATGGTAACTAGCCCAGCCAGCTTCTCTGCAGAATCCAAAGCTAATAATGTAGAAAATACTCATTCGAGGCAAAATCTCTGTATGTACCCTACACACCCATGGTGGCTCAGGAAACAGCAAGCTGGTACAGCTGGGACCCAAACATGCATCTCCCAGTGAAGGCTACTTGGGGTGCAGATCCATTCGTTTGAGAGAAATACAAATATTAAATCGTAATGTGCACCACTGACTATAACACATGGTCGAACATTCTCACAGTGACACCATCAGCTTCCCCCAAGCACGGCCGCACATTTGAAATGTGGCAAACAGGCATCTACATCATTACTGTATACACCCTGCAGGCCATTTCCTCTGGAAATGTCTGTTATGCAGCTAAAGTGAAGATATGCCGGGTTTCAGAGAGACCGCGATTCACAGCTTTAACCAAGAAGTTGATGACAGATCACGCGAGTTCAAATGCAAACGAAATGGTTGTGATTTGTTGTTAAATCTTATGTCTATCGTCTTCAAAACATTTTATGGGCATAGGTCTCATAATTTGTCACAGTTTAGTAAGTCAAACTTCGAAAAACATATTAAAGTTAATTTAGAGGAATGAATTATTTATATCCCCTAACGAGAAACAGCGAACTGAAGATGGATGGATGAAATTATTTATGCTCTGCTTAATGGTTCCAGAGTAAGAATTACCAAGTCATAACAGATTAGTGGAAATAAATGAACACACTCAGTGTCCATTAAGAGGCAAAACTTTTTCTTTGAAAATACACAACCTCACCTTTATAGGGATTCTTTCACTAGATTGGGGTTAAGCCTACAGGTTAACATGATTTAATCTGAGAGATTCATTTGGGAGTCTGATCAGGGAACTAACAAAAAGAGGTGAATTTCACAACAACCTGCAGAATGTGTCACCTGTGTTGTTACCCATTGAGATGAAAGCCTTGAGTGTACATGGAATAGGATTGCACCTGTGATGCCCTGGAGTTCAGTTTACAGGCTAAACAGGGCAAATGTCAAAACCAACATCTGGGGATTTTTACCGTCCTCAAACACTTGTGTTTTCAGTATTGGAACTGGTCTTCGGCAATGGAAGATGATGCAAAATGAGTACACAAGTATGGTCAAGTACGCATATAGAGATTCACCCAGAATGGCCGGTTTGCGGAGCAGAACGCAACAAGCCAACCACTACGATTAATAACCAGCCCTCTTTTCAAAACTGTTCCTGCCACATTTTTGCACAAATCAACAGTATGGCGTCTTGCACAATGCTAACCATGAGCCAGGATGGTTCATGAGTCAGCTGGAAATGCAACCCACTACTTCCCTACCTTAACTGCCGCAGGGCCAACATCCCTACTAGCTCTCTAAGGCTGCACAGAGCCGGTGCCGAACAAAGGCTTTGGCATGCGGCTCCCTTGGATATAGCTGAAAGGTCTTTGTTTCGGTTTGGGCGGGGCTCCCAAAGAGAGATGCAGCAATCAGACAATGTGCCGACAGGGAAGAGATGAGAGAGCACATGTTTTCGGAGAGAGATGTTGCACCCAAGATGACCTCGTCTGAACTCCTACAGTACCAGCCAACAGGGCCATTTCGTTTCATTATATTTATACCATATTACCTCACTGTACAATTTAAAACAACAGGACTAATACATGCAGCATTATTATTTTTTTCTTAAGTAGCAAAAATAGTACTACAGTATGATATATGGAAATCCAGAAAAAAAGGACTGCAAATCGTAAGCCTTCCTGTTAATTTGAAATTACAAACAATAGTTATGCTGCAGCAGCTACGTGATCTATTTCACCACAGAGCTGGGAAAGCCGTACGCGTCGCAGGAGATTCTCACACCCTTGCTTTTACTAAAGAGGGAACACTCTCTGATATCATAAAGAGAAATTCCTAGTTTATCATGTTGTTTTACACCTGAAAACATTAAACATTCTTTAAAAATGGAATTTATTTCAAATTCCGGCACATTTGAAATTTTTACAGTAACTACAACTGCAGTGGAGATTATAACGTCATTTGGTACATGAACCCCTGCTTTAAAGAGTTATTGTTGCTATTCCTCTCATGTCAGCAATCCGTACAGGTCAAAAAAACAGGCCTTCTTTACAATAGCAATTACAACCACAAACCACCCTGCCCCAATACTCACTCATTAATTTTTTTTGATATCAGCGAATCACTTTGTCATAACACTTGCTTTGCCACTATTCATGTTTCCAGGGCCAGTTAACATTAAACTTATACATTGCATATCACAGATATCTGTTATTGCAGAAAAGGATTGAATCGGGCACAAGAAAATGACAGGCTAAAACGCTAATGTTTCTGAAGTAGTTTTCCCAAGTGACCAGAGGTGGGTAATTCAGGTCCAGAGAGTAAAAATCCAGACCAAGATTTTGTTAACCAATTAGTTGTGTATAAAGCGTCATAGTCACAGAGTACTCAACCGGTTGGCTGAAACAAACTCTTGGTCTGGACTTTAACTCTCTGGACCTGAACAACCCATCTCTGCACGTGGCTAAGACCTAAAAGGTGAGGGAAGTATCTAACGTGTAGCCTGTAAGTGTGCGTGCCATGACAGGCATCATAAGAGGAACAAGAGGGTTCTGATGCTGAGGGAAGCTGTAAAGCAGAACGTTAAGAGGCAAAAGGTCTGCCAACCAAGGAAGGAGGAAGACAGAAGGACAGGTGTTTCAGAGTAAAAAGAGATGTGTGAATATAATGAGGATGCACTGTGTACAAAAGACCCAAAATGAGTTTGGTTTATGCACCATGGATATTTAACAGTGTGAGGACTCACTGCAGAAACACACTTCACTGAACCATTTTGTCTACTGTTACACAGTATTCAAATTAACTGTGCATAATTCAAATTTTACAAGATCACATTTTCATATGTTACCACCAGTAGGTTTTCTTCCATCTGCTAAATTAATTTCTTCATTCCCAAAAACTGCACTACTTCTGCAAATCTGTTCTAAGGTGATTGATAAATTAGTACCCAAGTCCAATACAGTCGCATTTGTGTGATTTTCAGTGGGAGATAAAAACACTACATGAACTACAATGTGATATGGTCTTAGCAAGAAACATTATAGCACGCGAAAATAGCTATCCAGCTGAACGATAGTGATGTCCAATTGGTGAACAAGCTGTTCTTTAGAACCAATTCTTTTTAGTCGACTGTCAGTAGCCGTGTTGCCCTCATTGCTCCACCGCTTACCATAATCCGCGGTATTTGTGCCGTGTCCATGCCCAGCCACATGATGGCTGTGGCTCCCTGCTCCCAACTCTTGGCAATCGACAAGTTAGCAAGTTCGGCACATTCGGTTGAAGTTACTCGTCAATTCTTGTGAGACTTACAAGACCAATTGTAGATGTTTACGATATAATTTATTAATGTATTATTATGTCCAATTTAAAATACATATACTTACATTATTGGCTACTGGTATCACTCTTTTATTATTTAATTCATTTAATTTGTGTAAGGTACTCATTTTCGGAGTCGTATTTCGCTAACCGTATTTTTCCAATTGGATATGTGTATTTCGGTATGCAATTTATGACCGTGGGGTTTTTTCGGGAATGTATTAGTCGCATTGTAGCAGGACTGACTGTACATACATAACAACTAGTCAAAGGGGAATTTTAGTTATATCGAGGGACAAGCTCCCTCAAGAAACAGGAAGAATGGACATATTTTTTAAGCCTGATAATCTCATTAGCACTTCTCACTAAATATTTGTGACAGGACTGTGTCCATCTACAAGCTATTTCGGGCCTTCACAAATAGTCCCCTTACCAACAAGGACTCAGGTGCAGAATTTCACTGCACTAGTCAAAAAGGGGAAAAAAACATGCCAATTTAAGACTGGCATATAATGATCAGCACGCAATTAACTACTGCCTGAATTCTAACAGTGCTTTGCAAACATAAACAAACCCACGCAGCATCTGAGCACATTTATATGCAGAAACAAGGCCGGTGTGTCCCTGAATAACAAAGCCGACATCAAGACACACCTTCGGCCCTCTGCAGCCTTCAGGCTTTGTTCTGTTGACAGAAAGAAAAGCTTCACCGGAACGCTAACCCAGCCATCCAGAGGATTACATCCAAAGCGGAATACGTGTGAGACAGATGATACATCAAAAGCATACAGCTGTCAAGGAGCCAACTTAGGTAGATACGCAGCTAGGCCGAGCTTTCAATGAGTGTCCAGAAACAAGTTAGGGCAAGTTAGCATTACCCACAGGTGGAAAGTTCAGGTCCAGAAAGTACAAATCCAGACCAAGGTTTTATTTCAGCCAAACAGCCTCACAGTACTCGGCCGGGACTCTTTATACTCAACTGGTTGGTCGAAACAAAATCTTGGTCTGGATTTGTACTTTCTGGACCTGAACTTTCCACCTCTGGCATTAGCTACAGCTACCCAAAATAAGATCACCACTGCACACAAATAACATTGCAAACTTTGTAGGGAACAATGTAGAAATTACAAACAACACAAATGGTCGCATATCCAACCTAAATACACCACAAATCTGTGTTCTGAGTGTAGTCTGTATTCCTATATGACAACCAGCTTCACAGGTGGATTGTAGGAAGGATGAGAATAGGTGATCACTAACACGCATGTTTATTAAGTTAACCACAACATACTTGAAAGAAGCCATAGCAGTGTACCTCTCCTTTTGCTCGACAATACGACACAGAGATTCAGCATCTTTAAATACCCTCTAAGTGTCGAAGATACAAAAATCTAAGGATTATTTTTCCAGACAACGTACACTAACCACGATATTACAATGTGTACAAGAAAAAACATCCATGGATGCCGAAGACTATACTGATATGATTAACATTCTGATTAACTGGAGATTTCATAACATAAGTTACCAGCGAGACATGTATTACCGATGCTATCCAAGAGTCAAAAAAAAGCTTTAAGGTGCAATGTGGGGAGTAAAAAGAAAAGTGAAACGCAGATGGAAAATGGAAGCCCCCCTCACCCACATTTCTAAAGATACACTGCTGACACAATTAAATGCTGAGGTGTCTTTCCTGACTGCTGATAAGCATATTTCATGTCTTGGCCTTGGAGTTACAATCACAGGCAATAAATCACATTGATGGATAATGTCGGCACAGTGCAAGCGTGAGGGGCCCCGTTCCAGTGATGGAGAATGACACGACGGGGTAGTGCGCCCTACCACAGAGCTTGGCCCATCACTCAACCGCACAGGCTGAAGGGACAGCGCAGGTAGACATGATTACCACCTCCTCTTCCAACTCCCATTGCAGCCGACAGCCCCAAGGTAATCTGATTCAGCTTGGCTCTCTGTTGCTGTAGCAACGCAATCTGCTTTCTTCACAGCCCCAACAGAGACTGCTATTGACACTACTGACCCTAACACACACAGGAATAAAATGCGGGGAGGGGGTCATTTGCTGTTAAAGCACACGCAGATGAGGTTTAACATGCACGTAAATGCGGCCGTGTGGGGCTGCGTCGGTCTCCGCCTGCGGAGTGCCGCTAGAGTGCGACCAAAGACGGGTTAGCTGGCATGTGCCTTATTTTTCATGGCTCTAGCGTTTTACATCACTCATAAATATATGATGTTTTAACAATTCCAGAAAATCTATAAATAACAGCTGAGCAGGTCCTGAAATAGATGAACCTTTAAATTCATTCCTCCTTTGAAAACTATAATAAATATTATATTCAACCACACAAGGAATGGAGACCAAAGCACCATTCGATCTGGGTGGCGCTGTAAAAGGTGCTGTTTGTCTTAGCAGTGATAAACTTCAGCCGCATGTTCCACCCTGAACAGCAAACAGCCTTCCCACACTCCGGCCCCACAGTACTTGAACACTACACTGTAACATCTAACCACAAAACACAATCTGTATCAGGTTGGAGAAAGTTGGGGGTCTCTACATCAGAGACGGTTACCTCCAGTATTTTATGGGAGTTTAAAGCATTGATTTACTTAAGTGCAAATAGTTGAGAATATCTGAATGATTATTTCTGAAACACCAGCCTTTTCAAAGTCATCAAGGCTTGGCAAACCGAAAAGGAAAAAGTAAGTTAGAGGTCAGGCAAAAGGCAAGCCAAAATGAAACCACCGCCCTTGCTTTCAGAGTTAATAGAAATGCGTACGACTCTATACCACTGTATAAATGGCTAACCTCTGTGGAACCTCTGGGTTGCCGGTGTAGATTAGCGGAATGTTAAATTGTTTTTTTATCCTGTCAAAAACAAACATGCGAGCCAGATTTAATAATGAATTAACAACATCTCTCGGGCTGGTACTTTGAGAGCTCATCTAAATGGTGAATTAGCCGACAAAATCTTTCATCCTCCCTTTCAGAAACTGGCTTATTGTCCAAGGCAGTCATCTCCATTATTTTAGTACTTAGGTCTTTAGGTCTGATATTGCTAACTGTAATCACTGATAAAATTTAAATATCGGCCTAACAACGACCAATATTGATTTGTTAACCAACATATTATGCATCTCTAACTAGAAGCTCAAATAATTTTTTTAAATCTTAAACTGTTCCATATTAAGGTGAAGATACATATATTAACAAAACCCCTGAATGATACTGAACAAGATAACAGGCTGTGGAATGTATGTGTGGAATGTATGTCTGAACAGATCAGGAGTGGATTTACCAACTTAACAGAGCTACCTTTCTGTAGCACTCGGTGTTCTGCTCTGTTCACGGAGCCATTTCAGAGGATGGAGATAAAGTTCTTCGGATAAAGCTACTCTAAGTGTAGACCCGACATGAAAGTAACTGCCCTGCTTAGCAGGGAGACTCAGTCCACACACTTGCAGTTTTCCTAGAGTGGTGAAAATGTCAGTTTTAGGTAAGTACAATTTGAAAAGCTCTGAGACGGCTCAGTTACAGCCAGGGCTCAAGAGTCTGAAGATCTGCAATGACGCGACCTGCCCAGATATCAAGACCCAAACATTGAATCCGACACGCCAGATTGTGCAAAGCAGTAAAACAACTAAGAAGTAGATTTTTAACCACAAAATCCCATTTGCCCTGAAGATCCCACCACAACGCCTTTTTTTTCCCCCAGTACATTAGTAACTCCATACTGTTGCCATGGTTAGAAGACATATTAACATGGCAAAAGCACATTCCTCGTGCTAACACCAGGTCTTTGCCATGTGCTGCAACTGAAGTTAAATCACATTTCTGGGCATGAATTATTAAAGACACACTAGGTGTTTGACTTACATGGTGGTTATGCATTGTCTTCACCTATGCAAATGAACAGGTAAATATCCAATTGCTTCCTTATGTGAATGTGGAGTTTTCACGGTCTAGTGATGTTCATACAGGTACTTCAGTTTCTTCCCAGAAATGCCTGCGAATGGCTGAGTAAATGTATGTTTGTGTGAGGATGTGTAGACGTTATAGGCAAAAGCTATTCATATACATCACAAGGACCGCAATAATCAGCTGGACTACAATTAGGCTCGTTTTTCATACCACCATACCTTCCAGACATTATTCCATGGTATACAGTATTTTCTCAAGTTTGCAAAAAATTTAACAAATCATTGAGGAGGAGAAAGGCAAACAAGGACTGGTAAGCAAAAAACATTCGCCTTCCGCTGTATGGAAATATTTCAGATTCAACACTGGAGGAAAAATTTAACAAAAGCAAGTGAAGTCGTCGGCACAACTCACGGCAAAACCCCCAACTTTGATAGACTTTATCGGTAATAACAAGTTCTACTTGGCTACTTTATTTTGGGTAAATTTTCAATAGCTATTTTCAAATATAAATATTGTAATATTTATTGCAAAAAAAAAAAAAAACACACTGCGATATTGGAAAATTTTCCGATAGCATGCAGCTTTAGTAATTGCACCCTTGTCTTGTATCCTGCTTCACACCATATGCCACTGAAGATAGCAGTAAAAAAAAATCTGCCAATCCCTGTATTATTATGAAACACGATATGACAAACAAGACAATAAAACAAAATAGCATGTCCAATCAAAATGCCTTGACCAAAAAAGGAAGGCTGATCTGAGTATACAGCTTGATGCTTAACCATCCTCAAAGATAAAAGCACTATTAAATGGGGGCTCCCCACCCCAATAACATGGAAACCAAACACTGAGGCAAAATGGCTGAAGAGGATCACAGTTGCCCTCCTCAAATGAAGGAGGAAAAAATCATTACATGGTTTACAGCTTAGTGCCAGTGTTTCACTCAGCCAAGGCACCCAAACTTAGCACACATACACACTTCACACAGGAACACGCCATAACTGACCAGCAACAGGAGGAAACCTTACAGTCTGACAGAAAGGCGCAAACACTTCAAACAGTGAGAAGAACCAGAGCAAGCTGACAACTTTCTGCGTGGCGGGCCCTGTAACTCAGTGTTCCTCAACCTGGTCCCAGGTGACCCCAAGACGTTCCATGTTTTTGCTCCCTCCCAGCTCCCTGTCTGTCAGCCCACAGTTTTTCTCCCTCCCAGCATAAACGTGGGCCGTGTAGGGGTCCCCGAGGACCGGCTTAAGGGACACTGCTGTAACGTGAGTGTGCAAAGGCAAGAACTTGGCTTACACAGCAGCTGGACCAGGTTGGGGTGAAAATCCTGCCATGATCCATTTTATCTAGCCGATAGGATTAACCAGTAAATGTACAGCTTGCATCAACTCATGTAACCACTTCACTTTCAGTTCTGTTGTAGTTGGAATCAAATGCATTTCATTTAGAACAACTGTGAGGAAAAGTAGCATCGTAGATAAGTCATTTTCAAAATATGAAGATTTTCTGAATTTTCAGAATATATATTTTTTTTTACTTCAACAAAAGTTGGTGGCCAAAAAGTTCAATATCTTTTCATTATTAAGAATTATAAAGAACATCTTTTGTTTGATTATTCGATTTTAATATTATGGTTGCTCCGTGTTTTACGTCATTGGTGTTACATTTTAGACTATTCTGCCCTCAAAAAATATAATCTGATGAACTCAACAGGACAGATCACAAAACCAAGAATTTTTTTTAACAATCTTATAAAGCATAAAATGTGATGTGTAAGGTTAGTCTTCAAAATGTACATGTTTTTAGCTAACTTTCAAACTTTTTCCATCTCATTATACCCAAATTTAAAAATGACAAATGTTTGAGAATCAATAATTAAATTTTATACAGAAGCATTTCAAACGTATCAATTGAAGTTTTTCCCCCACACCATTCATTAGTTAAAATATTGTATTTCGATCAGGTAATTTACCGCAAATGATTATATACTGTAATCTTGGCAAAGCAACGTAAAATGACAATGAAATAGGCCCACATACATTCTGAAGTAAACATCTCAGGCTGAAAAAATACAGTGCCGTGATCAAATCTGACTGAATTACAAATGATATAAACATAGTCTTTGAAAGAAAAAAAATAAAGTCAAAATCAATAATTTGAAAGCAAATCCTTTAAAGAAAATGAAAATGAAAAAAATGCTGCTTGCTTAATCAGTACATTAGTATTTGGTACATCAACCTTTTCTGCAAAAACAACTCCAAGTATTTTGGGGCAAGTAGCGACCAGCGTTTTATACTGTTCAGGGGTGATTTTTGCCCATTCTTCATATCAGACTTGCTCCAGGTCCCTCAAGTAGTCTGGCTGTCACTTGTTGACTGCAATTCTCAAAAGAAAGCCACAGACTTTAACTTTGATAATATTCACCATTTTGTTTTTTTTAGTGGCCTTGTGTTTAGGATACGTGTCCTGCTGAAAGATGAACTTTTTCCCAACTATCAGTTCTTTTGCAGATTGAAGCAGGTCTTCTTGTAATATCTTCCTGCACCATCCATTCTCCATTCAGTTTTGACCAAATCTCCAGTTCCTCAGTTCCTCCAGATAGCATGATGTTGCCACTAGCATACTTCACTGTTCGGATGGTGTTAATTGAGGCATGGGTACTCAGACTGCACAACCTTAACCGATGTTAGCTGGGTCTCTCACGCTATCTGCCAATCTCTAGAAAGCTTTCACATCCTCTTCCGATCAAGGTCTTCATTCGAGCCACCCCCCTACACTCTCATGCAGTACGCTCTTGACATGGTTAACCGGTGCACCCTTACTCCACTCTCAGCCACTGAATTCTATAGCTCCTTCAGAGTGATTGTTGGCCTCATTTTGGTTTCCATCACCTATCTATTTCTTGTGTCATTATTGAGTGTTGAGGGATAGCAGCTTTGGTGCGACTTGCACATACTCGGTATTGATCCAACAGTGCTTACCGGGATGTCCAACCTCTTGGATATTTTCTGTACCCTATTCTAAATGCATGCAATTCGATTAGTTCATTTCTAACTTCCTTATAATGCTCTTGGCATATATCATTACTCACACTAAAATCAATGTTATACTATTAAAAGCTTTTTTGTTAAAAATTATTTTACAAGAATATAAAATCATGTAACAGCAATGACATGAAATTAAAGGACGACATTAATTTGAAATCATTTATAATCTTTAATAATCATTTTGTTTTGTTTATTTACATACCTGTCATTAAGTCTGAGAAAATAAAATAAGTGAAAGATTTTTCGGTAACACCTTACCTGAGGGGGCGTAAATAACGTAGTATTAAGCCATTATCAATGTATTAGTTAACCACAAACTAAGTGTCAGTTACATACTGATCTCATGTTCGTTCATCATCAATGAATCATGACATTTTTTATCAAGCAGTAACTATATTTTACTGTATCTTAATTCTGTAAACCTTTGTGAACAACTGAAGGAACTACTAACTACTGAGGAACTACTGAAGGAACAGGTAATGAATAACACAATGAAGTGAAATTGATTTCATCTTTTGTTCATCATTAATGAATCATGACTCATCTTTAATCTCAAGTAGCTACTATATTTGTTCATGATTTGTACTTCAGCAATAACTCAGCTCTGCTAAGTATTTGTGCTCCCTCAAGTAAGGTTTTACTGCTTTTAATTTTTTTTTTTTTTAACAACTGTAAATGTCACTGGAACGGGATCCACAGTGCATGGCACGAGGTGTTTTTGAAGCTCTTGGCAATTTGAAATACATTTTAATCTGAAATCCAAATGTGGAAACCATTATAGAGCCACCCCCTGATATATAATTGGGCAAAATGTTGGCTTATAAAATTATGTCTATTACTTCCTGAGAAATTAAGGCTTTTGCATAACCAAAAAGTCAAGGACATGTCACCATATTTTGAAAACTGGTTTTGATCACGATAACAAATTTAGACAATTTTGAAATAGTGACATGGTTTGGAACATGGGTTCATAGCTTGAAGGCTGTCTGCTTAATGCCATGGTCAAACCTCTGCCCTTGAATCTAGTTCTCCAAGCAGACGGCACAAGACCAGAAACCCCAAACACTAAATTAGTACCATACCATTAATCCTTATCATGCTGAAAGGCACACAGCGTGTCAATGATTTGCCTGCATTTGGTCCTGCCTTGGGCTACACAATCTCCTACAACTCATTTATCAGAGCTGTCCGCCTGGTCATTTTAGGTCGACCTTGTTTGCGCTTCCCACGTGCTGTCCATCTCAGAGCAACCTTTGGTATACGTTTGTGGTCCATTTTGAGGACGTCGCCATGCCATCTTAAGTGTTGGTGCTTGATCTCCAGCACCACACTCTGGCTCTTTGTTTGCCTGGAAAGGTCTTTATTAGAGATCTTCTCAGGCCAGTAGATATCACAGATCTTCCTGGGACATCCATTGTGGTAGATATCGATCTTGTTCATGCCCCCCTTTACAACACACCAGCATTCAGAGCCATACGCAAGAACAGCTCTGACATTGCTGTTGTAGAGTCTGACCTTTGCTCTCAAGATGAACTGTTTAGACTGCCAGATGGGCTGAAGCCTTGTGAATGCGGTGTGCTTTCCCAAGTCTTGCTCAGATGTCCTTTTTTGCTGCATTGTCCTTACTAACAAGACTGCAAAGATATGTAAACTCCTCAACATATTGAAGTGGCACATCATTAACTGTGATAAGTGCACTAGGGTTGGCATTTATGCACATCACTTGTGTTTTAGAGGCACTGAATTTGACACCTTTCGCTTGGCAAAGGTGTTCACTCTGTCAGTCTTCTCCTGCAAATGGAGTAGTTTTGAGGAGAGAGTAGCTAGGTCATCAGCAAAGTCAAGATCTTCAAGCTGCGATAATGGGGTCCACTGGATGCCTCAAGGCTTGTCAGCTGTTGTCCTCTGCGTGATCCAGTCAATGGCAAGCAGAAAGACGATGGGAGAGATGAAACATCCCTGCTGCACACCGGACTCCACCGGAATCTGGCAGGGTTCCGTCAACTATGACGCTGCACTGGAAATGAATTAATACACTGCTTGGCCAAAAAAAGTCATGGCTTGAATTTAAAACAGCAAAAACTTAAGAGCAAATGACTGGATCAATATTACAGCTCAGCAATGTCATGCAGCAATATAATGAAGTCAGCTGTGTACCTGAATCTACTGAATGGTCAGCTTATCCCATCAATGGATTTTTTTCTTTCCAAATGGCACGGGCATATTCCAGGATGATAATGCCAAGATTCATCGGACTCGAATTGTCACAGAGTAGTTCAGGGAGCATGAGGAATCATTTTCACACATGAATTGGCCACCACAGAGTCCTGATCTTAGTCTTTGTGATGGCTAAGGAAGACTTTATAGAGTGGTTCAACTCACGTATCATCAATACAAGATTTCAAAGAGGAATGAATGCAAATCTGGATGAAAACAAATGTTGAGACGTTGCATGAGTACGTGCGAACATTGCATTGACGAATGTGCACCATTATCAAAGCTAAAGGCACTCCAACGAAGTATTACAGTATGCAACTGTTTTTTTGGCCAGGCAGTCTATAAAAGGGTAAATACTGGACTCACTTCTCAAAAGAAAAATGGCACTGTATCCTAATTAATCTTCAGGTATCCATGAATTTAGCCAGATTGTATATTATTTATTATAATAATGATAATAATAATAATAATTATAATAATAATGATAATAATGATAATAATTAGTAATAATAATGATAACAATCCATCACAGTTTGGTACAGGTGCACATGACTTATCTTCTCAGCTTCTTACTAATTTGCACCTAGTGGAAGGTCTTACCTTCATCCACTGAGGTCTCTTTTATGCACTGGAATTTTTTATCCTCCATGACTGTCTTATGTATTTCAATTCTTGACCGTTTTTAACCTTATTGTGACTGGCAGCTAAGAAAAAGAACTGCAATACATCAGTACTTTCCACGCTATAGAGCGGCCCATATCAGTCACTAACACAATGTCTGATGTTTTTTCATGTCCTTCAGTTTTGATTTATGCTCGGAACCCAACAGCTGCAGTCAGAATTATGAACAACCCTAAAATGCTTCAGTACAAGCCAGGCTTTATGTATCAGAAGGCTGTGGGATTTTTATCTGATCTCAGCTTGTTTTACATGCCTAAAAAGGAGACAAAATAGCTGCCTGGTTCAGCGATGAAGACATTTATACAGTCATTTATAGAATTCTCTAATGTCTCAGTACCACCTGGGTTTTCATGCAATTCATTGACAAAGTAAAATGAAAGGGTTCACTGGGAAAACCACACAAACCAAACAGAAGCCAGGACTATTTAACAGCCAAAACAATTCAAAACTGAAATTCACCCCATATTTGTGTTATGAAAGATCAACTGAGGTTTCATAAGCTTGACCATTTCCAATTTTTTCAGAATATGCAAATGTGAGGGGTTGTAAAAATGAGAAAATAAATCAATCAATCCATCCATTCATTCATCCATCCATCCATCCTCTATACCCGCTTGTCCTATCTTGGGCTGTGGGGGTTCAAAGCCTCTACAGAATCTACAGGCACAAAGCAGCGAATAAGCCAGGATGGGGTGCCAATCCATTACAGAAAATTAGAAAATATGCAGTTTATTTCCTGAAATGAAGTAACCCCTCCCCCAAAGCTCACAGTATTCCACAGTCCGGTGGAATACTGGCTATGGACTGGGGGCTGGGAACCCCTAAACCAGGGGTGGCCCATCTTACCCAGAAAGGGCCACTGTGTGTGCGGGTTTTCGCTGCAACTGCCTAATTAGATTACTAATTAGAGGACTGATTGGCTGAAGAGTCCTCACACCTGGCTTTGAACAGCTGACCTAAAGGTTACCCCAAAAACCAGCATACACACCGGCCTTTTGCGGATAAGATTGGCCACCCCTGCCCTAAATATAGCTGGAATGTATATATAAAACTCAGATGGAAAGGTTGCACCAAAATGACATATTTTTGGTCACATTTTGGGAACTGTGGGCCTACAATGAAAGGCACTTCATTCGATGTATGATTGATTTGTTGGTTTTTTTTTTTTAGGAATCCATCTGAACTACTAATTTCTCTCCAGGGATCAATAAAAGTACAATATCTCAATCACGGCAGCACATAAATTTCCAAGGAGCATTTTTCTACTGCATCAACAATTATCATTTAAATTATCATTCCTAAGACCCAATGAATGTACACATTTAATTATTCTGCTGGCTTTCTGTTAACACACTGTAAACACTGTTAACACTTCTGTAAACACAAACTTTTCTGTTAAATATGGTGCCCAGCGTATACATAGGTCATAAACTCTCAGTTCCTTTTTCCTAACATGAATTTTGGGTGCCACAGTATTTCACTTTATAAGACAAAAATACAACAAGAAATTAAGCACAGCTAAAATTATGAAAAGGTATTAATACATACACTGCTTCCCCATTCCGTTTAGAAAAAACATGTAGACAATGCAAAAATAACAGTCCTTAAATAACCAAGAACCCTACTAACTGGCCTTTAGATCATTTTTCTTACGGTAACTAACAAAGAGTAGGCTAACAATTTAATTCTCAGACCGATTCCGAGTCTGATTTATAGGCTTGGTTTATTATTATTATTTTCTTGTTAGTCTCATTTACCAAAGGAGGAACAATAAATCAATACATGGGCACCTTTGAATAGAAATCGTTAGCGACTTGTCCTTGACCATGTGCTCTCCGCATTGTATTTAGCTTCACCAGCAGTGAATCTGATGAAGTGTCACACATCTGAGTCGCAGTGACGGCTCCTTTCAACAAGGGCACACCAACACACCTAGTAAACAAAGTGGCTCCTGCTGACACCAGCCATGCGTCACCTCCTCCCGCTCCGACAGCGACAAACTATCCGCGGGACCCCTCACGGCGTTTGCTGGAATGCCATCGGCGACCAGTGCCAGAGTGACGCCTGAGCTCCCCGGTCGAGCTTGGCAAGTCTTTGGGCTCACTCCTCATGCAGTACCTCAGGCCAATAAACCAGCCTAGAGAGACAGAACCGGAGGCCCGACCTAGAAAGTAAACATTATGCAAACGGGATGAAACTTTAATCCTGCGACCTGAGAAAAGCTCACGTGTGGCTCTGTTGGTTACCACTCCGTACCTGTGATCGGAAGGTCGCCGGTTCAAATCCCATGGCCAGGAGAATGATTTCACTGTTGGGCTTTTGGGAAAGGCACTTAACCCCAGTTGCTGCAGAGCCTGGATAACCCTGCTCTCTCAGTTATATGTGACTTTAGATAAAAGCATTTGGTAAATAAATAAATGTGATGTGGATATTCCCAGGAGTGCCTTGGAACCCAATCTGTGCAAGTTTCTGTGTTTGATGAAAGTTTCACGTTTGATATTGTATATGATAATAAATAAATTAATATTATACTTAATTTCCCACTTGAAAATTCAGGATTTTATACAACACAATTTTATATATTT
>JAODKC010000009.1:2310082-2324533 GCA_026777985.1 Mormyrops attenuatus
CCAGACCAAGATTTTGTTTCAACCACCCAGCTGAGCATCGAGAGTCACCGAGTATTCAACTGGTTGGTTTAAACAAACGCCCCGTCTGGACTTATACTCTCTGGACCTGAATTACCCAACTCTGTTCCTAACTTACTTTTCTGGTCTCCCAGGTTGCAAAATTTGAACTAGATTTGGTGCCGTCAGAAACGTCAGCATTGTATTCCCCGGGCAGCCCTCTCATGTAGTTTGGCTATCTAAGCTGTACCCATCCCACACTCACCAACTTCTACAATTGGTAGAAGTACTGGGTGGAGTCTTTGTTGTGATATGTAGGTCTGACTGTTTACTTATTCATTCATTGTACATTCCACTTATATAACAATTTTCAGAATCTTAATAGTAAATATGAGTTACGTGGGTAAACTGGGACATACATGTTTGACTAGCTATATCGTTACACCTCTGTGGTCTATTAACTTAAGCTGAGTTCTTGAGCTTTCAATACTTATTTATGTTTTAGTATTCATAATTAGGATCATATTTTTAAAGTGAGAGAGTAAGGAAAATTTCTAGAATTGTCCCAGTTTACCAATAACCACCCTATATACCAGGTATATAGGGTGGGGCACAAAGAAATTGCACAGGGGGCACAGGTGTCAGAAAAACATAACTGTGTGCTGGTGGGGGATTGAGCTAGAGGTCTGCATCCCTTGTAGGACTCCTGTGGGAGCCACGACAATGCAGTGCAGCACGAGACATTTTTATTTTTGAATGTGGGAATGGACAGAGTGACTGATAAATAAAAATGACTTGCAGGACTTGCAAAAAGAATTAAAATAATTAAGTATTGATAAAATAGCAATTTTTGAGCAAACATGTTCATGAGTGAACAGGAAGTTACATTAAAATTTCACGAACTGCACTGATATTCACTGCAAGTGCAAACAAATCAAAAGTGACAACTGTAATAAAAAAAAAAATGAAAACACAAAATGTATGGATTTAAATAGGTTTATATTCTTAACCTGAGAACAAGCATAGCATAGTGAAATCAAAATGTTTGCGGGCGGGAGTGGGACAAAATATGACAACAGATCATTATCGGCCACCACAGGCCAATCCAAAGCCTGATCTGTTTAATTTCCTGTGTCCGTCCAGTTTACGTCAGCTGTGCAGATTGTAAGGTTCTGTCATACGCTGCAATCTATTGGCTTGAAACTACAAACTACTGAGATGTCAGTCATGTGAAAATTCTTTAAATTGGAACTCAAAGTAACCCAACAGCTACCTGCAATGTTTGCGATGCCATCCTTTTGAGCGGAGGTAGCACCAGAACATGGTTTAATACCACGAATCAAATTAGGCCCTTGCAGAAACAGTATAAGGACATATACTGTGAAACCAAGAGGCTAATACAGACGAAGAATGCACCTACTACATGAGTACGTATATTTAAATATTCATCAAAAGATGGGATTGAGACTCGGGATCAACAGATCTAAATACTGAATAGATCAGAGCGGGGTACTAAAATTGCTAGTAATTAACAAAGGAATAAAGATCAAGCTGAGATGGGAGGAATACACCTCTACAGCAAAGACATCAAACAAAATAGATTTAATAAAGTCAGGTCTGGGGAAGAAGCTTCACTATCGGATAGATGTTGAAAAGAAGAGTATTACAGTGGACAGGAAAGATGAACAAAAGAGATAGGACAGATGAACTGATGAAGACAGGGGTAACAGACAGCTTTTGCTTCCTTGGAACAATCAACAAGTCAGGACCCAGCAGGCAAGAAATATGTCATAACCTGACAATTGGCAGAGCAGAGATGAAGAAGCTAGAAAGAGTAAAAACAAAGATAAGAACTGACATTTTCTGTGAATCTTTATAGATGTGAAAACTGGATTACTGTGGACTGCAAGGAAAACAAACAAACAGCATCTCGATGAAGGGAACATGCCACTGGTAAACCTGAAGACAGAACGGAAGACCCAGACAAAAGAAGGAGCATTCTGAGGGGTGGGTGCTATGTATGCCAGTAGTCAATGTCAACGTGATGGCAGATAATAATAAATAAAAATTATACATCACCCGCTTTTGCAAAATCCTCCTTATTATAGCTAAAGTCCTTCAGAAAAGTGATACTTTCTATGGCAGGGTCATATCGCCGTGACGACTCCAGCAGCATGATCTACAAAAAAAAAAAAAACTGTTATTTGAGACCTTCTAATCACTACTGATCGATAAGGGACCTACAGTGCATATTTATTGAGGCCGCAGCTAAGGATATGTTAGAAAATTAGACAAGAGCAGCAGATTTCACCTGTAGGTCTTTGCAACGGAATATGGGAGCCCATTAGCTGTACTGTCTAGTAAACAGGAGGCCCAGCACGCTTTACGACAGGAGGTGGTACAGGCCCCAAATCTTGCTTTAAAGTGGATTCAAAAATCAGCTAAAATGGAATTATTTAACATTATACAACAGTTAGTTCCAACCAAGAAATCTGATTGAACAAGAGGCATCCTATGAGTGCGGTTATCAGAGTATAATTGCACTCAGTCATTTCATGTCAGCTGTACAGTTGTATCTAAAAACCGTCACATATGCCTCACTTCCACCAACACGGAGCCAGTCCTGGGCTGGTTCTCGCTTGGTGCCTTTTGAGAACCTGCCCAAGTGAAACGGGTGGAAGTTAGAGTGAAGTAAAGGTTCGTATGTATTCTGTTTTGCTGGATTTATTTTGATTAGTTTCGGATTTTAAGTTTAAGTAAAAATTTCATCCGGACCTTTGAGGAAGGCTCTACTGCGTAGTTTACAAAATGAATGTCATTGACTAGTTTATATCCAAGATGCCATCAAGTTAAAGATATTGTCCCAAACAATGTATACTGCTAACGTTCAGTAATGCTAGTAATTAATAGTCCTTGAATTGATTTTCCTTTAAGTGAGAGTGGGAGTGGTAATTACAACACACCCATTTTTAAAAGGAATGTGCAAAGCAGACCTATTGATTTGTTTGGGTGTTCCTCATGTAAAATGGGCCACAAGGTGGAACCTAAACAACCATTTATAAATCTCGCAGCAGAGCAGTAGGGGCTCCTGATGGATTAAGCAATCCCAGTGCCTATGGGCGAAAGAGCCTTTCATTTCATTTCATCTCTACTAAACCGCACCAGGATATGTGATATTACTCCGAAATTCAGTTTGTGTTAGATTTATGTGAGGTGGACAGTATTTTTTTTCCCAGGGAAGAGAGGCACAAGGCTCACTGACCTCGATGGTGGATGTCTTAAGGAGGGCAATCTGGTCCTCTCTGGTGAGCTCCAGGAAACCTGGAAGCTGCTTGGCGAAGTCCACGATCTCCTGCACTGACATGATGGCCAGCTCGGTGAAATGGGCGAAGCGTTGTTGCCTCACCTCACGGTTCTGCAGGTCCTGGCTCTGGGGCCACGGCTGAGGGGGACAAGCAGAGGGTAGAGAGGAGACGTCAAGCACTGTAAGCACTGTACAGGACAGGGGTACTGCATGACCAGCTCGAAAAGGTCGCCTGTGATCCATAACAGTGATTCCTAACCCGGTCCTCAGGGACCCCAGACAACCCACGTTTTTGCTCCTTCCCAGCTCCTTGCCACACAATCCACATTTTTGCTCCCAGTATGGACCTGGGACAGAGCAAAAACATATTTAGAGGTTGAAAGTTAACACATCTACATGATGTGAGCTCAGAAAACATCATGATCAACTATCTAACACTGTCAAAGGGGAAGAAAATGACTTTGCTAGTGCCCTCATTTCATTAAAATCTGCCTATTTCATTTTGGAAGCTGCATATGAGTGATCCAAACTGCTTTATGCAGTGGTTTATTAAGCAGGGTCAAAGGAGGACAAAATTTCTGCTTAGAAAAATCAACCAAATGTCACAGCATGGCCACACCGCACACTGCATTCATACAAAATGCTGTTCTCACCCCTGGAGTGCAGTTCTCACCCCTGGAGCGTAGCAGGAGGAACAGTGACTACCAGATTCAAGAACAGGTTCTTCTACTACTGCAGTATTGCAGCCTCCTGTACTTTATGGGAACAGCAATATGACAAATGTTACACTTGTCTTTACTATGAAAATTCTCTATTGTCTATTTATTCTTTATTTGTATAATATTGTGCTTTGTACTGAATGTGGCTGAAAGAGTAAGCATTAAAATTCATTTATTACACTTAGCCATATTTGTTATTCAAACCCACGAAAATGCTCATCCAGTCAAGTGGGAATCAACTGGCATGTGATCAAATGGGCCTCGTCTCTCCCACTCAAGAAATTACCATCCTGCCACTTACCACTCATATGACTCACCTACGGGAGGACTTTCTCCTCTAAAACAACTGAACAGAAAGCAAGAAACTTGACTGCAGCTGGACCACGCCACCTGTCTGTCAGAGCCAAACACTGAACAACAGCCAATGCGGGGAGTGAGACTTAGAGCACCACCTTACGGCTTGACGCAGCTTGTACATGGAGCATACTGCTTTTAAAATGGGCTCTGGGACTGTCTACCTATAGGAGCTGGAGGTAAGCCAGGTGCCTATTACATTAGAAGAAGCCAACAGGAATAACTTTAAGGACCCCTACCCCAAATGTGCTGTCATGTACAAGGTTAGTTCATAGAGATGTGGACAAGTCTTCAAATCGACAGGAAGGTGTATCATTTTATTAATGGCTATAACACAATGACAACTATTCTAGGCTTTTTTTTCTGTTAAACTGCACCATAAATCATGGGTTGTGTAAGTATACATGATATATACATGGAAATTATATTTGGGCGTTACCATAACAATAGTTGCAACAAGGTTTTGTTTTCAGAAGTACAAACTGAACAAAAACAATAAAAGTAGACAGTCTTAAAACAATATGAGGAGAAAATACTCCTGGTAGATGGTCTCTTTAGCAGAGCGATGCCAATCTCACCGTGACTTTGGGCCGGTCAAGAAAGGATCTCTTGTTGCACTGTTTCTGCATGGCCACCAGCTTCTCTATCATCTCCAGCTGCTCTGGAGCCAGCTGGGCCACCTCGGGCCTCGGCGCCGGCTCGGGCGGCGCGGCGGACGTACGAGCAGACTCCTCTTCATGCTGCTTCTTCAGCTTCTTCAGCCGGATTTGCTCTTCGGAGAGGACACCTGGGATAGGGGAGGGGTCGTTCAGTAAGCCCTCAATAACCAGGCCCTCGTGTCTCAACTGATAAAGCATCATTTATAACACTGACATGTCAAAGGATGCAGATGACGACTCCGTTTTTGCACATGGGCGCCAATTACTCGCAGAGGTGGAGATTTCCGGTCCAGAGAGTACAAATCCAGACCAAAACTTTGTTTCAACCAACCAGTTAAGTATAAAGAGTCACAGTCACAGAGTACTCAACTGGCTGGTTGAAACAAAATCATGGTCGGGATTTGTACTCTATGGACCGGACATCTCCACTTCTGATTACTACTTATGCCCATTATTGTAGATTCATGTTATAAATGTGCAGCACCTCCTAGCTTCTAACAGTTTTTGACCCTAGACAGGATTCTTAGCTTCAAACGGTCACATTCTCAAAGACCTTTTGTGCCTTAACCAGGAAATGTCTGACACATGTGACCTTGGACTTCACCCTGGCACAAGTGGCAATGCATTTCTGATTCACTAAAAGTCAAGTTACAGGCAGTAGGCATCAGTTTACTTGCATGTAAAACTTTGTAAACTGCTGAGAATTTCCACCCATCATCAATCTGAATGAAACCAGCACCGCTGCTACCACGACAGGTACTGGGATTAATTATACAACCAATCGAGACCCACGCTGCCCCGCCCCCAGCCAATCACGACTCACACTGCTCTAGCATGCCCGCCTCCCGGCACTTGCGCAGCCGGCACTGCTGGCACTTGCGCCGCATGTACATGTCCATCTCGCATTTGCCGCTGTTCTTGCAGGTGTACTGAGCGCCCTTGATGACACTGCGGCGGAAGAAGCCCTTGCAGCCCTCGCAGCTCAGCACGTTGTAGTGGAAGCCTGAGGCCTTGTCCCCGCACACGCTGCACACCTCATTGCCCAGCATCTTGGGGGCCGGGCCTTTCTTCCGCTTGACTGGCAGGTTCTCTGCATGGAGGAGGGTGGAAAAAGGAAATCATCTTACTAATTCTGATGTTAAACTAGATGATAATGATGCCTAAACTGAAGTCAAATGCTACAATATTTAACAATGTAAACACAATGTTACACATACAGGAAGCCATGAACTGGACTGGGTTGCTATGGGTGTTAATATATTAGTCTTGGGATATTTTACCTTGTTCGACAGCCAGCGTGTTTACAGCAGGGTCCAATTTGGCACTGCCAGATTCCGCAGAGATGGGAGGGGTCAGATCTGGGCCCCCGGAGTCATCCAGCTGGGCCTGAGGAGCCGGTGCTGTGCCGTTTGGCAGGGGGGGGAAATCGATGGGGTCAGGGAGGGGCAGCGAGCCATCGTGACCATCTGCTACCGCCACAGCAGAGTGGGATGCATCCTCTGTGCTGGACTGATCTGGAGCTATGCCAAACACTTTATTTACATCTGGAAAACATCCATGTGTGACAGACAGACAGACACACACACACACAGGCATTAGGCATAATAACATCAGAAATACCGTAAACTCATATAAAATGTTTCACACCCAATGCTAACAGCAAAAACAATAGAAAACCTATTTCATATTCTCAGTTACTGCCTCCTGCTGTGTGTGTGTGTGTGTGTGTGTGTGTGTGTGTGTGTGGTTTGCTTGCTCTCCTTCAGATTTCTGCATTTCCTCCCACATTGCACAGTCCATAGACACCAGCTTACTCAACCAGCAACACTATTTAAATTGCGATCAAGTGAGCATGTGTGCACTCAGCACAACCCTGTACTGGATAATCATTTGTAAAAAAAAAAAAATAGTTCTTTATTATTCACAAGTGACGTTAATGTAATGAGAGCGTAAACAACTCAAAGCACTTCAGACGGTTTATCAATAAGTGAATCCCAACATGTGTAACGGTCCCAAGGACGGCCACAGATCACTGAAGCAGGAACTCCCACAATCCCATGGTAATTCTCAGCACATCATGACCTCACCACTTTAGAGGCATTTCACTTTATTGCACTAGCCTGCCCCCCACAAAGACTAGGAGAATGAGTCAACTTCTTCAAAACTGGAAACCTGGTAATATCAAGCAGAAGTCGATGGTAAGTACAAGAACATCAGCGTTTAAGCTCCCCCTTTGCTGCCTTTGTGTCGCTTTAGTCTCCTAAAATATCACTATAAAATGTATGTTAAATAAAACTGAGAGCCTGTACAGTCACAGTTTAAACTGAAGTTAATGGGGCGACTTTCCCCTGCAAGAAACATCTATTAAGATTATGCAAACTTCACCCAAATAACTAATTCTCTAACAAATGAGAAGTGAAACAAACTAACTTCTGATAATGCACGTTTAAACATTGCTCTCGAGATAAAATATTAGATCTTTACAATAAGAGTGAAAATGACAAATAGAGCACAATTCAAAACGTCCCTAGAAGGAGGCAACATGTGGAGTAGAATGAAGTCAGATGACAAAACCATTCATTTACTTACAGTTGTTATTACAGTTAATTACAGTTGGGTAAGACTTTACTTGAGGGGTACAAGAAAAACTTAGTTACTCAGTTACTACTCAAGAACAAACAATAAACTAATACACTCCCTGCAAGAAATACATGAATCATCATGATAGGTTAATGATGAATGAACTAACGGTACGTAACTAACCCTTAGTTCCTGTTTAATTAATGCATTAAGTATGCACTATTACATTACTGGTGTCCCCTCAAGTAAAGCATTACTAACAGCAGATACAAAACTACATTTTCTCTTAGTGTTTTGCGAGTTTCCCCCAGGTACTCAGGTTTCCCCAGATGATCCCCCACTGCGCACATGTATGCCTTGTGATGAACTAACACCCCATCCAGTGTGCTCCTCTGCCTAATGCTTCCTTGGAAAGCTTCTGGGCTTCTTACAACCCTGTGCTGGATGAGGAACTACAAGCTGAACGAGTGATTTCTGACAGACCACGCAAGTGGTCCTCATTGCCTCATCTCAGCTGCTGACCATTTTGTTTCCCATGTGCTGAAGCTGAAATACTGTCTGTTCACTTATATTTTTCCCTTACAGTTGTCTCAAAGCTTTCATCAAAAACAAAGTCCCCGTTTTGTCTGCCAATCCCCAGAGCATGTGGTTCCATTTGCCGTTCCTACTGGATCAGGTCTTGCACAGCTACTTTCAGCTCTCTTACCCACAGTTTTAATATAAACATAGACAGCATTTATCTTCCCCTGACACTGGCTAACAGCAGTTAAAATGAACTGGAGACTTAATTCCTGACTAGCCAAGTCTATAAACCTCTGAATGCAGCCAACAAACTTACTAAAATCAGCACTGCAGTAAATATCCAGGTTTTCAGTTTCCTTTATACTTGTATTTTTGTCTTGCTACATCAGTGACTTAATGCAAAACCACACACACATATACACAACCACAGGACCAGACAGAGTGACCAAAGGACCAAGATACCTTAAGTACAGCATGGCCTGAATCCTGAGTTATGTTTCATCGGGGCTGTACTAAAACTGGTTTGTTTTACAACAATAAGACTGTAACAAGGAGTTATATCAAAGTCACTATTGTTTACATCTCTACAAACTCAGACCGGTAACAGTGACCAAATTTGACAGCACAGTAACCTATATTTCTAGGAGCCATGGAGCTACAAATTATGTTTAGTTGCCAGCTATAAAATGGATCCCTTGCTAGCAAATGGAACTACCAGGCCAGTAAAGAACTGAGGACAAGACTGTGGCAACAGACACTATAACAGATCCAGCAAACACACAACCTGTCTGACTACCAAGTCAAATATCAAAAAGAGCCTGGAGGAACACAAATAAAACACTCAATTCGCAACTCACTTAGTTATGCACATGTTCCTACAGTAAATTCTCCAGTATTTATTCATTGATTGTATTGAAGAAACCCGACCAGAGTACAGAATGCGGGATCGTCCAGGCCAAAGACAGACAAAACATCACAGAGAGAATTCTGAGAAAATCTACCGATTACAGTTAAGTAAATGCACTATACACAAAGTGTACAATACTGCATTAGATGTATGTGACAAAACCCTAAGAGAGAGAATCACAATACCTTCACAGAGAGGGAGCTATGTGCTCTAAAAAGGACAAGGATATATCTGTGAAGTTAAAAAATAAACCTGTCAATAGCACAGATGCATTAATAAACAGCACGACTGTTTCAGAAAACAGATCCCAGGAGAGAGACCTGGGTTTAGGCAACCAGCTGTAGGTTATTAGCAACGTGGACCAGAAATAAACAAGCACCAAGGCCAGCTTCTACAACAGCAGCCAGCCCCAGACAGGAGGTGCTGAGTCACTGTCACAAGCCTTTCTAAGCCAGACGGGTGGTGGCATTGGGAAGGGATCCAGCTGCAGCGATCTCCCCTCACTGTTTGCCCCCTCCCACTTCAGGTGCCACGCCTGATTTTAACTGAAAAGCAGAGAAGCCGGATAAGACAGCACGCAGCTCAGGTTTCATTTGGCTCTCTTCGACATCTGGCAGATTTGCACAGTAATGCAACCATAAACCTTGCTTTTTCATTTTAACAAGGCCAGTGATTCATTGAACGAGGTGGAGAAGAATGCAAATGACCTCACACTTTAAAGGATTTACAGTTCTCCAGGTTAAATATACACAGTGTACATTTACATCATGACCTGGACCCACCAAATGCACTGACCCACAACATACAGAGATTTCTCAGTATGAACATATCTGGAAGCTCACTGCATGTGCTTTAGGGGGGTTGCAATGGCACTGCGCATTTGCTTCCTACCGCCATCTTGGTGCATTGTCAGTAATGGTAATTGCATGTGAACGCAAGCAAGCCAAGTAGCGCTTTACTATGACACCAGTCACATTCAGTACACTGTAAATGGCTAGGAGCTGCCCACTGTCCGTTATGAGGATAAAATTAATCATCCGGTTTTTCAAACATCGGGGGCATAACAATGAAAGTGACTGAAAGTCTAATGGTTTAATTTCTTTATTTTTGAGTGGGTACACAAACTGCTGAGGGAAAAGTGTGGACAAAATATTTTGCCGTATTCACAAGTATCTATAAGTATAAATCTCATGCTTATTAGTCATCGTTTATTAATATATTTCTTTATCATCATTATCTGGTTTGATCGCACATAAGTGAAAATGTTTTAACAGTAAATTGCTGATTGATTTTTGTAATTGCTGAGGGGACCGTCCGAGTTGTCATTTCTGTTGCATTCCTGTGTTGCCGTCAGGTTCTTCACATTCATGTGTCCCATGTTCACTGTTGGTGTCCAGGCAATGTTGCCTCTGTCATAGATAGTGGTTGGTTTGCCTAATGCAAAAGGATAAGAATGGCATTTCTGATGCGTTTCAATGTTGCATTTTTTAAACTAAACTGTAATTTTGTCCTCAGCTTACTTCTCATATTATGTGACACAGAAAGCCAAAAAAATACTTCAATTCACATTAGGTTACATCAGTCTTGAGATACAGTAATTTTACCTTATTAACAATAATGAACCCGATGTTCACCAGCTAACAAAGCCCACACACAGAAACACTAGTAATTTCAGATCTCCACCATCTCTGGTGCCGTCAAGGTTCTTCTCAGTGAGATCTGTTCCAGACATCTTGAGATGTTGTGCATTCATTGTTGGTGGTGCTCACTAGATACAATTTCTTCTCTCCTCTCTGGATTGCTGGGTTTTACTATATCGGGAATCCTAAAGGATTTTCCTTTGTTGCAAAAACTGTTGCCGTTGCAGCCAACAACAGCACAATCGACTGTGACAAACTCGGCAAAAGAGCACAGAGTTCGCATGAAGTTTCATGCAACAGAAGGAAAACTGTATATCAGTATGGCACATGAGGGCCTTCGCTTGCTTTGGATGGTACTGTGCGATGTCACAACCCTCTCATAAGTGCCAAACCCCTTACTGTTGATTGTGCAGAATTTCAATAATCTTCAAAGTTCTGAAATATTGAAAAATGCTGGTTTGATTTGTGAGATCAGGCTTGCTATCACCTGTACGTGTGTCTGTGTGTCTCATGGAGAGCAAGATGCGGTTAGCGAAAGCTAATTTTTCCACAGGGATTAATACAATATCTCTTAATAAAGTGTCTCTAAATCTTTACATGGAAAAAAAAAAAGAGTTGAAGGCATGTAAATACTATAATGTAAAGATGACGCACCTTCTCGGAAAATTAAATTGACGCAACTATGCCTGGCAACTGAAATTTGAGCTACAGAAGGGAATTCTGGGTTACTTCTGAGCAACACTGAAAACATCTCCCTGAAGTAAAGTTCACATCAGTCGTGACAACAGTACACAGACAGACAGCTCTTTGGCAGTGTTTCTACAGGAGTCTGTATGCTCTAGATATCTGTAGAACTGAATGCTGGGCTATTGTTTGTGTTCAGCATTGGCCCTGATCTTGACTGGCAGGCCTATTGTTTTTTAGTGGCAGAACTGAAGGTCAGCCATTTTCAGGCACGTTGACATTAACCCAGTGGGCCAATAACAATGAGGGAAGTTTGAAGGGAGTCTTCGGTCACATCACCCGGCAGCCTGTAGCCCGGACGCCTATCCCTCTCAGTAACTTGGTGCGAAAACTGAAATACGTGGCAAGCATAAATATTAATGCCTTAATATTTCACAGAGCTACCTTTTGCCACAATGACAGAACCAAGTCAACTTAGGTAGGTGTCTACCAGCTTCATACACTGGTCAGGATATATAATTGTCCACTCCTCTTGACAGATCTGCCTCAGCTCAGTGTCCTTGGACAATGACTGGAGATAGCAATTTTAAAGCATTTGACTGGTTCTTGTTGGGGTTGAGGTGGGAGTTTTGACTGGTTTGCTCCAGAACATCTACCTTTTGTTTTCCTAAGCCACTCCAGTACTGCTTTGGTTCTGCATCATGCATCCACCTTATTGTCACCTACGCAAACCACCAAAGCAAATCAAATCAGTTCCAACTATAAGCTCTTTTTACTCTCTGCCTGTTTTGATAACTCTAAATAGCAAATGGTTGAAAGAAAAGATGAGTTAGAACTCCAGGGTCAAAAATGCACAACCTTTTAAGTTTCACCAAACTTATCTTCTTAATTCAGGTTAGAGAATCAGTGACCATTAAGGATGCACCTGGACAGTCAGCCATACTGGTTCTCATCCTGCCAAAAGTGAGAAACGATCACAGCTGGAAGGACAGGGAGCCGCCTGAAGACACTGCAGATACAGCTGTGCAGCATATGTACATACTAGTGTGTAACCACTCAAACCAAGAAGAACTGAAGAATTCAAATGAAGAAAAGCATGCCAGAAAACCATTTCAGGCAGCAAACAATATACACTTCAATTTGCAATTTATCCCAACAAGAAAATTCTAACAAAAATGAGCGGTGCACACAATTACACCTCACGGATGAAATGTTTCTAGCATACCTACAAACCCCATCTCTGCTCCACCATACTGTTTTTAATGTATCCCTCAAATCCCTCATACCACCACACTGAGTCCCTACACCTCCACCAGGCTGGGTGGCATTCACTGCTACTGCTGTGTGAGAAATCTCCTAGGCATCCTTCCGAGAGCAAATCCGATCCACCGAGCTCAGTGGGCTATAAAGCAAGCTGGAGCTGAGGTCTGGCCAAACTTGCCCCAGAAATCAGACCTCATATTGAGGTCTGATTTCACACAAGTGCACAGTATAGAACAAAGCAGAAGTAAAAGTTTTACACTGAGGTTGCAAACTCGCCTATGGAAATGGTGATCCAAGAGACTGTCATTTCCAACTAGTCATACAAGAATAGAAGAATATTCGCTGGAAATATTGCTAACAGGTAAACAACATCAAATTTCTGAAATTCTGCCACGGATTCTAAAACATCGCAAAGGCTTAAATGGGCTACTTCTGTCAAGGCCCTGCCAAACAAGCAGCACACAAACATCTCAAAGACTGAGTTTACACCGCCAACACACAAATAAGCATTACACCTGAAGGTAAGCATAACATGGGGGGGGGGGGCGGGGGGAAACAGTAAATGTCTAAACAGCGCTACCATAATAAAATCCACTGCATGGTCACAACACAACTTAGCAGTTTAGACCTCAGACTTTATATTCTTTATCAGATGAGTTTACGAGGCTGATAGTTAATTTTATGGTGATGTTAGGTAAGCATAAACCACTTTAACAACCATTCTGATAAACATTCAGGGCAGGGAGAAATCCTGCAATACAGGACACTTACCATGACCAACATCAGTGATATCAGTCGGAGAGAGCGTGGACATCTTCTGCACAGCACCTTGTCATAACGGGACCAATCTTCACCCTGTTTAATCCAAAACATTAGCTGTTCCACTGTTCCAAGGTATTAAATTTGCAGGGTAATCCAGGACAATGCAGAAACCGATAATGTGTCAATCACTGTAACAAAAGAACACTGCATTCATAGCAGGGGACACGTTTTTAATAATAAGTTTTGCCTAAGAGTGGTTTGTGGTACACTGAGAATAGAAATATTGCATTATCACACAAAAACTTATTTTCACTATAAAGATATTCATGGATTTTAAGGTATTAAACAAAAAATAATTTTAATAAAATCTGGGGCAACCGTCTATGATAAGGCTGCATCAAGTTAAACCCCCTAAGCCAGCTCAAATATAGCAGGGACCCTGGGATTACAATAAACTATAAGGTGTTTTGACTTAAATCCACAAGAAAACAGAGAAAAAAATATGGGTCCCCTACAGAGCAACTAAAAAGTTAATTTGCCTTCAGGGTAAGAGTGGGCGGTATAAACGATATGGATTTGGTCAACGGTAGAGATTTTGACTATACCGGCCTACCGCGATAGCGCATGTTGATGATGTCATCAAACTGCGCCTGCTTTGGTCGAAAGCATGGAGCTTACACATGGGGAGTAGGAGGAGGTGCTCGTAAAGAAGACCGGTGCGACGTCGGTCATATGGACCTGTTTTGGGTTTAAGGAGTCTGATGTTGAGCAGAAAGTATAACCTGCAAACTATGCCGGGCGACAGTAATAGCAAAGAGAGGGAATACAAGTAATTTGTTTTTTACCATTCAAAACGAAGCATGTTTTGGAATACGAAGAAAGCGCATTCAGCACCAGCGGCAACATAGTAACATGCCACTGATCTGCATTGAAGCCCGAAACTGTGGACAAACTTGTGTTCCTGACGAATAACCTCTGATGTGCAAGAAAGTTTAATCACTGCACGCAAGGAGCATAAACACTGATGTTCAGCGTTCGTATTTGCACTAGATATTGCAAG
>JAODKC010000009.1:2324633-2345629 GCA_026777985.1 Mormyrops attenuatus
ACACACACACATATACATACATACACACACACACACACACACACACACACATATATACAGAAGAAAAGCATATATCGCAATATATATATCGTTGCCACATATGCTTCAAATTATACCGCAATATAGATTTTAGGCCATATCGCCCAGCCCTACTTCAAGGTTTACAAATCAGACCACACAGTAACCGCCACCTTCAACCCTGTGGAATCCAGATAAAACATTGATGGAATAGATGGGATAAAACGCCAGGAGAGAATAGCAGAGGGAGAAAATGAAACCAAGAGTGAGAGGTTACTAAAGGTCATTCACATCATTTTCAAACCCCCACTGGGCCTTAGCTAGTGTCTTCCAGCCTGACTGTGGGCATTATTTACCAAGACACCCACTGCTCACTTTGCATAACTGCAAGTGTCTTACAGTGCCATATATAAAACCTGTCATCTTTTTGCATGATCTTTGCAAATGAGATAAATTAAAGCAAGCTTCAACTTAATAAGAAGAGAGTTTATAACAAACTACAACTCGTAGTAGAGGAAAAATACAGCAGATAACAGATAAGCATTGTGACCAAAAGTGTGACAGAGTAAAAAGTGAATAGCCAGACGGTGACTGCACACACCTATAACTCTGATAACCTGTAAACTGCACTGCCGCCTTCCCAGCAAGCTGCAATGGATGTTCCTGACTCAGGATAACCTTCCCTACCTTCACAAGTCCAATGTCCTCTGCAGGTTATCAGACTGCACTTACCTTTGTACAAGTGCATGGCTGCAACAAGAAAGCCCCTCCGGAAAACAAACTTTCTAAATTTGCTATTAATAAATCTACCCGCTTCTTTTTTCTTTGCCTCATATCTCAATGGTCTCAGCATGTAAACAGAATTAAAAGGGCTAAGTTTAATAGAGCTTGAGCTATATATGCTCGCGTTATGGAGTATTTTTTCCAGCTTAATGAACTTCTAAAAATGCAATGGTGTGTGTTCTCAAACAAACGTGAGAACAGCGAAAGCAAAACTGAGAAATAAGTGCAGTCGTGCACCAACCTACATTGTCTGTTTACGAAGACCCAGTAATCTACAGCCGAGTCCGATAGCACTTTGCAGGTAAGTGGTGTCATGGTGGCCTGTCCTGGTTGTGACGCTAAGTAGGACCATCCATTTCCTTCCCAGATATACGCTCGTGTACCGGTGACAGGCCTAATAACGCGCTCACGGGCTTTGTTTACCCCTCGGGGATCTTCCCCACGACAGGAAATAATCCACTGTCATCCACGGTGAATGGCAGACATGCCCCTGAACCGACGGCTTCTACCACTTACCTCGGAGATCCCAATGAAATCCTTTAAAGCCTTATTAAGGTCATAAATTCCCCGTCTCACTACCAGAAAGCATAGTGATGTGTCGGTGAGGCTCGACCAGACACCCCGGCAAGTTATGAAACTGGAATGACATTAACCAGCTCAGAACGTGGGACGTTCCCGGCGCCCCTCACTGCGTTAGTAAATAGGCTACTAACTACTAACGTAACGGTCGATAACTACCTCGGAAGACTTTCCAGCAAAGGAAACCAGCACACCGAACCATCATTCGACGATGCGACACTGACGAGCGCTTCTGAATGCCGGGAAGACAAAATAAAACAATATAAAATAAATCCGACGACATCCGAGCGTCCCGTCGTTGTTTAATTACACATTTTAGCTGAATCGCACGCGAGCTGCCGGGAGTGACGTCACTCTCGGCGGCGTCAGGAATCTCCGCCCACGCAAGACCGCCCCGGCAATTCTGCCTGCCTTCAACCACATAAGATACAAGTTAAAAAATAATTTGACGAATATCTGCGATTTTAACACCGTCGTCCCAATCAGCATTGGTTAGAGTTGAAGCTCTTTCAGGAATGTTCTTCTTAGGTTTCAATATGGAGAAGTCGGTCACCTCGTAGTTTTAGAGAAAAGTAAGGCTTTATTTATGGTCACGTGGAAGCACTTCCCAAAAGCAGCGTACAATAAACCTCAGAGTGTTTGAAGACTGCAGCTTTCCGGAACGAATCTGGACAACCCTGCCTTGTTGTACTCCGGACGTACTTTCCAGTGCAAGGACCCATTTGGGCAGTCACGGCTTCCTGTTTGTATCATTTTACTTCCTGTAACGCGCTGACCTACCGCGAGGCGAACTGCGGAGCGATTTTGATTTTCTGTCTGAAGCTGTAGAAGGCAGTTTTTTTCATTGGTTTATTTGAGTTTCGTTTGTCATAATGCCCGTTAGTTGTGCTGCTGAAGGGTGTACGAATCGATTCATAAAAGGTTCTGAAATTAGATTTTATAGGTATGTTACTACAACAGAAAAAGTGTTTGTTGTCGCTTCTACTCGATGCGCTGTTTTACTCGTAGTTCCTTGAGATATTGGAATGTAATCCGTTATGTTTCAGCGTCAATATGTACAGCCTGATGCATTTTAGAATGTATTATTACGAAGTCGTCCTCAAAATGTTTTTGTTACAGTATAATCCCGTTATAGTGGACTAGTTTATAACTATATATCGTCTATAATTTACGAGGTCCGCTGGTCCCGGGCGTGCGTATTTACGAAAATGCAGAAAAAGCATCGCATATAGCGGACTCGTATACTGAATTTCGCTTAAAACGGACAAACAATTTGGTCCCCAGGGCCACTTTTAGCTGTAGTTTTGTTCGGCTATAACGAACATGCAGGCTCCGCCTACAAAACGCGTGGCGTCCCGGTGATATCCAGTGCAGATACGTGGTCGGGATTATTAATAGTCACACTCTATAAATAGGCATCAGTAGTTATTTTCAAAATGGCTGAGAAGTCTGCGTCGAAGCGTCGTTCTATAACATTAGATTTAAAACGCAAAATCGTTCTTTTAATCGAAACAAAAAAGAAAACACAAGCGGATATTGTACGTGACTATGGTTTAAGTAAATCTACGGTCAGTGACATCTGGAGTAACCGTGAGAAGTACAAGACTTCTTTGCAGTTTGCAGATGGCAGCAAGAAAATGCGCAAATCCACCTACGATGATGTTGAAGATGCGCTTTTTCTTTGGTTGAAGCAAGCACGTTTACTTGGTGCTCCAGTCTCCGGTCCAATTCTGAAAGAGAAGGCAGTCAGTCTTGCTGTTGAACTTGGTCACGATGACTTTAAATGTAGAGATGGATGGCTGAATCGGTTCAAGAAGCGTAGAGCTGTTATCTTTCGTGTCCTGAGTGGCGAATCGGAGTCTGTACCACAAGAACTTGCTGCAGACTGGCTACAGACCAAACTGCCACAGCTGCTGGACCAATACGACGAGCACAACATCTTCAACGCAGACGAGACTGGATTATTTTTTAAGTTGTTGCCGGACCGCACTATGATGTTTAAAGGAGACGGCTGCCACGGTGGTAGGAGAAGTAAGGAGCGCCTCACATTATTGTTTGCTGCCAATATGGATGGATCTGAAAAGCTACCACTGCTAGCTATTGGAAAGTCTGCCAAGCCACGTTGTTTCAAAGGTGCGAAGTCGCTGCCCGTTGTGTACAAAAGCAATCGTAAAGCATGGATGACAGCCAGTCTGTTCAGTGAATGGCTGACAGATCTTGACAGAAAATTCATGAAGGAAAAGCGTCGCATTCTGATGATTGTTGATAACTGCAGCACGCATGACCCAGCTGTAGCTGCACAGCTTAAAGCAATACAGCTGGAGTTTTTGCCACCAAACTGTACTAGTCAACTTCAGCCATGTGACATGGGCATCATACAGAACTTCAAAGTTCTGTACAGAAAGCGACTTCTGCAGAAACTTATCACAGCCATCGAGAACGGCGACATGGACAACTTTGCCGTCGACATACTGCAGTGTTTGCGATGGGCTCGGTCAGTCTGGGAGAACGAAATCACAGCGACAACAATCAACAATTGTTTCAGGAGGGCAGGAGTTGTCAAGAACGTTGTATCTGATATTTCTGCAGAGACAGGAGAAGATCGTTCAGAGACACCCCCATCTACAATACTGTCTGCTCGTGACTGTGGTAACATTTTTGAACGGCTGGTGGAATTGCATTTCTTGGACCACACTACATCTGCAGAAGAATTTCTTGTCGTTGATGAGCAGGTGCAGACAGCTGCTGTGTTGACCGATCAGGAGATTGCAGCAGAAGTCAAGGCAAAGTCTGCCAGTGTCGATGGTGCACACACTGGTGACGAATCCAGTGAGGAGGAGGCTCCTGCTGAGCTTCCACCATCTACACATGAAGCAAGCATGGCGTTGACACTGCTGCAGCGTTACATTGAACATAACGCTAATGACGCTGTTGAAGCAGACGTTCTGATGAATTGCGTTGGAAAACTTGATGCATATATCACTAAAACCTCTGAAAGAAATGCAGCCCAGAAGAAAATGACAGATTATTTTTCTTCCCAGTAATTTGCGTACAATACGACATAATGCTTTAGAACATCTTTTAGTGTAGAATACCTCTTGTCATTTGCTATGCATTCGTTCACTACAGTAGTAAGAAGAGAATGTAGGTGTTTGTGACATAAAATGTTTTTTGTTGAGTTGCAATAGGTGAAATACAGTACCGTACATGTATAACCACTGTGGTGTGGCATAAGTAAATGGTGTCCTGTAGCTGTGTTCTGGGCATACAACAACTCTGGATATAACGGACTGTTTTGCCAGGTCCCTTAAAGTCCGTTATAACGGGATTGTACTGTATTTGTAATTGTTAGTTAACTGAGCATTTTATTACAATGCAAAAATTGTCTATTTTTGAGATATGTATAAGAACTATTGTGACTGCGGATTTTTCAATTTTTAAATAGGAGATAAAATGCCGGCCACTCCTCACAGCGTCTCCCTTACAGGTTCCCCATCAGCAAGCCCCAGCTCGCGGCCCAGTGGGTACAGAGCCTCGGTCGCAAGTCATTTGTTCCCACCGCCAACTCATGCCTCTGCTCCGAGCACTTCCAGCCGGACTGTTTCCGTGATTACAACGGAAGGCAGTTCCTGAGAGAGGATGCTGTGCCTACTATCTTTGCTGGCTGCAATACTACAAAGGTGACATGTTATTGCTGTGAGAGATTATTTTGAACTAGCTTCTGGAATACCCCTATAACGGTGACTGTCAAATACCTGACTTCTGACCTGAAATATTGTTTTTTTTTTTACACTCTTCTTACACTATTAAATTTTTAAGTTTTAAGGCACTGTATGATGTAAAATTTGGTCATACAGTACTATGTAAGGCAGTATTTAAGAGAGAGAGATTATCAAAGTTTGGAGGGGTAAGCGGTCTTCCTAATTACATTTTGCAATTTCATATTACTTAATGGTGTAGGGATCCTGAACAATACATGAAATGATTCAGCGTTGCCCAGATAAAAGTAACCCTATATATCCTTTGTATTTCTTAAATATGCTAGGGAACTTCTATGTGGCTCTGTGTATATATAAAGATGATGATTAAATGTGTAGTGTCACATAAAGTTAAATTTTGCTGGATTTGTAACTGTGGTGTACTACCGTGTCTTTATAGATTGAATTACGGAAGAGTCGAGGTGGCGTCGTTGCAAAAGATCCTTTGACAGAAAAAGATAAAGAAAAGGACCACGAGAAAGCAATCCTACGTACAAGAGACAAAAAGCAAAAACTGAAGGAGACAAATTCTGCCAATATGGTAAGAGACAACACAACAAAAAACGAATGCCAAACGTAAATTCAAAGTAGTCGCATCTTAAATTCGATACTGTATTTATTTAGCAGACGTTTTTATACAAAGCGACATAGTTGACAAAGCAGGGTCAGCCAGTCCCCGGTGCTGTTGGGAGGTTAGCGCCTTATTTGTGAGCCCGATGCTGAAATCACTATGCCAACTACAGGATTTTGCACTAGCTGTAGCCGTGTTTCCTGTTTAGCGCCTTATTCGTAAGCCCGATGTTGAAATCACTATGCCAACTACAGGATTTTGTCGTATTTAGTGCCAATTATAAAAGAATTTTCAGTAAGTCAGCAAAACATTGCTTATGTCTGCAACTAAAATGTGTACTGTTCTTATTCTTGTATTGAAAACGGCTGTGAAGAAAATTGTAGGATGTGAAATGAGAGATGGGGCTGCTGCTGTCAGTATAGGCCCCTTGAAAATAACTAGTTAAATTTTGCCATACTAGATTAAAAATTATCCCAAAATGCCCTGTTTGTTTAGCTTAGAAGGTAATCACTATGAGTTTTGAAAAGTTATTTTTATAGCATTTTTGTTTTTTATGAATTATATCCCATCAGTAATGTTAAACCACTTCGTGTTTTTAATGTAACACACAGCACAGAATTACTTTACTATGTACTAATTCACAAATTGTTTCCTTCGCAGTTTTGCGAATTTTTTCTATTCACTACAAAAACCAGAAATCAGAAACTCAAAAAACGCAAATGATCCGATTCTTTTCAATGGCTGTTTGGTATGAACGAAAGGAACCAAATCATTCTTGAGCCATTCTTCTTATTATTGTGCCCAGATTTCACTGCCTGCCCTAAATCCACTCCTCTCCCCTTTACATGAACAGTGAGAAGCAGCCAGTCGCAAGAGGTAGACATGGGGTGTTTTTCAATAACAATAACTCAAAGACTGTACTTGCGGTCTTGCTAAGACTGGTCTTGCCAACTTGCCTCCCAAGAATGAAGTTGGGGCGCAATGAATCATGGGATTGCTCTGATTTGGCGAGGATACAACCGATGCATCCTTGATGTTTGAGGCAGGGTAGAAACAACATCCGGAGATCTTTACTGTCCTCTGTACTTCTGTTCTTCAGTATTGGAACTGGTCTTCAGCAAAGGAAGATGACACAACAGGTACATAAGAACACAAGTACAGTCAAGTACACATATTGAGAAACACCCATTGTAGTGTTAGGTTCCTTAAAAGGCAGAATGAGCAGGATGGGTTGGCTGGTGTTTATAAACACACCATTCAGAGTTGGCCCCGGCTCAACAGGCGACCGAAATAGTCCTGCTAAACCTAGTCTACACATGAAATTAAATTATTTTAGTGGGATATCTAATGTTTACTTTGCATCAAAAGTCTTTACAAGCGATATCACTGTTGCAGATAGAAGTCCAATGTTGGGGAAAGAAAATCAAAATAAATTAAAAAATGAAATCAGTTTTGATAGAGTGCATGGTGTGCTCCCGTCATCTCGGCCGTTTTGTGTAAGGTGGTCAGGAAAGCTCTCTCTTTTTTTTTTTTTTTTCTCTTCATTCTGGCGTTCCGATAAAATCAACCGTGTCTAATATTATCATAGTTCTTGGCTCAGGAAATAGTGACATGGACAATGTCCACCACCAATGGGTCTCTCCACCACCAAACAGGATGCAGCAAAGCAGGTAGAACATCTCGGATAGGGTAGATAGACATGGAGAACAATCCAAAGTAAGTTGGTACAGTTCAGAGTACAATATAGAGGTATAGTATTTTCAATGCAGGTTGCATTGCATCTCCACTGCACTTTAAAGTTACTCTTCTATTTTGCGCTACTTTGTCCTATTGTTCAGTATTTTTCTATGTAAAGAACTTAAATACACATTTTGTAAGAATTCTTTACTGCATTTATTTTATGTAACAGACGCAGCAGTAAAACATTCTCTGTAATACAAATCAAAAAGTCTTTAGACAAGAAATCATTGTCTTTAGATGTGAGAGGGTAACTTTGCAGTTGTATGGTTGAAAACTTTACTATAATTCATCAACATTTACAAGTGTGAACTTTGTAGTAAACATTATTGCTAAATATTCAGTTTTTAAATCAAATTGAACAATCATTCACAAAACCTCTAGAGATATGGAATTAAATTTAAATGCACTGGGCTGATGAAGTATTATTCATCTCTTTTTATCTTGCATTACACTGGTCAACACTGAAATTGTTACTGATTTTAAAAAGTCCTAATCTGTAGTTTCTTGGTGTGCTGAACACGAATATGACCAGGAAAAAAATTAATTGGCTTTCATTTTGAAGATATTTCATATAATTCATTTTCTATGTTTCACCGTGTAAATGTATCCAGTAGGACTGTAACAACATCCTAAATAAGCCTAGAATGATGTAATATTGCATCACATTGCATAATACCATCATGCACGCATCATCCAGAGTTTATTGCATCATTTTCTGATGCAATGCAGTACTACTGCCAGGCGGCTGCTGAAGTAAGCTGACGTCAGCAGTGTACTATATAAAGCCCAGTCGGAAAGGTTGAGCATTTAAAATATGTCAGACTTCGTGGGATACAGTTTAAGCTACTGTTACATAAAACTGTTATTTTATCCATTTAGTTACAATACAGAACACTTATGCCTCGAAAGTGTGTTAATACCGTGGATAATTTTTGCTATATTTGTGGGGAAGTGACATTTGCCAACCAGAAGAAAAGTATCACTTCTCAAGTGAAGAAGGCATATCATCTTTACTTCGGATGCAAGATTGGCGACCAAGACAAGCCTTGGGCCCCGCATATATGCTGTGCTACATGTACAACACAGCTTTCACAGTGGTTGAATGGCAAAAGACCATCAATGCCGTTTGCAGTCCCCATGGTGTGGAGAGAGCCAAGCAACCACACAAACGACTGTTACTTCTGCTTGGTTCCTCCTCTTTCTGGCGGGATAACGAAGCAAAAAAAGTCAAGAATAGTCTACCCCAACATTCTGTCTGCATTGAGACCAGTTCCACATGGTGAGGGACTCCCTATTCCAGAACCTCCAGCAGAATATTCTCTTGATTCAGCTGATGAGGACGAGCGTGACCCGACCTGTTCTTCTCCTGGTCCGTCATTCACACTTGATTTTTTACAGGTATTAACCGTTGGCCTATTACTATTGGCATGCATTTCGTGATGTAAACAATAATTATTGCAGATTACAAAAAAACTAGAGCCAATTTTGTATTTTGACTGTCATATTCGTGTTGAGCACATAGGATTAGTCATTGCTCATCGATTTTTATTTAAGTAACATGACTTTTGTAAAAAATTGTTGGCCAGTGTTATCCACTGGCTCTTTTCATTAAGAGAAATATGCTTAATTCAGTCCCAAGAAATCAAAACAATCTGATTAATTCAGCAAAACGTTCTAGTTGTATATGACTCGCTGTTGTTGGGGAGGAGCGGGAAATTGTTATGGGATGATCCATCAATCCCGGGTAGATGCGGCTAAAGTTGGTTACAAACAGTCATAATCGGTAACTGGTTTTACAATAAATTACACTAAACACTGAGAGAGTGTCATTGACAAGACCAGGACTGTATGTCAGCTCTGTTACACCGAACTCGGATATGTTGTTGGAAATGCATCCAACATGCTAACTCATTCGAGTCACTATTAGTTCGTTATGATTATGATTCAGGTTTATTTTAGAATTATTTTACATGGCTATTTTTAAAATGTGCAGATTATTGTCCAGTGGATCTTATTTACATACGTCGATGGTGACACATGACTGGTTTGCAATTGTTCCTAATTGTGTTTTTAGTAATAACTTAAATGCGTTTTGAAATTATTTTTCCCCAGCTGTAACTGTCCGACATGTGTACATAAAACCAATGTTTGTGAACCGACCCGTAAATTTTGTGTTCCGTTACACCGCTATGCCGGCCCAAATTTAACAGAGTATGAAAACATTTTCACAAGCCTTAAGAATTATGCTGCGGGTATTAATTTCGAGTTTTTCGACACATACGGTCTGGTGAAATATCATTGCTGTACGCATGCGCCGACCGCGGCCGTATGCATACAGAAACAAACTAGCGGTCTACTGCAGTGATATTCTACCAGACCAGTAGAGGGCAGATATTGGTCTCTGTCTTATTGAAGCTTACGCAAAACCAGGAAGAGTTACACAACAACAACCCATGGCGACTGAGAGTGAGTTGCTTTTGCTTCTGTTGGCGTGTGCTGAAGAGGGAAAAAAAGACCGAGGGAAGATAGTATGTGCGTCCATAACTACAACTGCCCGTTTCCTACTTTTCATTGACGTATGCTGTGTGAAAGTCGGTGTGGCTACATTATTTTTTGTACATGCGCAGTTGGCGCGCACCGACCGCAACCGTATGCGTAGACGGAAAAATGAAGTCCGCGCGCTTGCTCGTGCTTGGGCGCGGACGAGTAATGTAACGGCGGTGATGTGTGCGCGAGAGGCCGACGTGATTCTTCCGCCGTCCATTTAATGAGTTGACTTGTATTTCTCGGGATGCTGTTGGATGTTCGTAACGAGTAGGTCCATGCTGAGATTTTATAATGTGAAGATACCAGTTAAAAGTTAAGGCATACAGCAGTTTACTCCTTATTTAATGACGTGTAAGGTGACGAAAATCACCGAGTCCCTGTTAAATGCATTGTAGTGTTCGTTACCTAACTGCGAATTTTACTGTCAGAATCGGATGAGGGTTCGGTTTTATTGCTTAGTATTTCGTTGTGTTTAGTTCATTATTACTAACATAGAAGACTAGGCTACTAGTTAATTTAATAAGTGTAACTAATATCTCCTAAATTAGACTACACTGACCAAGTAGACTCTGTTCGTTAACAGTTAAAAATAAGATACTTATTTGCCCATTGCTGGTACAATCCGTGTTGTGCACTAATACTATTGGTTAGTGAACTTTTAATTCGTTCTGTCTAGTTAGTTATGGGTCGTCTAAACTAGTTTTTAAACCACTCATTTAGGGGCTTTTAATAACCTTATATATCTGGTATACTGACTTCCAAATTGATTAACCGGAATCTGAGTTATCTCAACTATGGAAAACTCATTTAAAAAGTCATGCTGTAGTCTCTGTTGGACTGTAGTGAATGACTATAGTACATGCTTATTGTATGCTACTTCTGTGACACGTATGCTTAGATACTTGCCGTTTTACTTAATATTGCAGATCAGTTCTATGAAATGTCACTTGCGTTCATTCTGCTTTTAGAAACATGTAACTTGAGGTATGATCTGAAACAGTTTTGTTCTTTTTGAGAATGATGTTTGTTTTTTGTAAGGGCACCGTACTGACAAAATGTAATCTGTCTTGTAATCTTGTAATCTGACATCTAGTCCTATGTTACAAGAGGGCTCAATGAGTTAGGTAAAAAGCCTCGGTATACACCGGGTCCTACCACTGAAAGTTTTGTCTGTAATTGTCAAAACGGCTGTAGACATGGCAGAAATGAGCCCATGCACAGTGGGGGAGCAGCTACAGGGGGCATCAGACTGCCATAAGACATTCTTAAGCCAGGAGGTGGGGCTGACACAGCTGGGGGTGCTGCCTGAGAGGGACTGCCTGCTGCTGCAGCTGCGGACAGGCCTGATGGGTTTGATGGCGCAAGACACCGTGTGCCTGCACCACCATAAGGTCTACGTGGAACTCTATGAGGAGGCCCAGAGGGTCTGCTGTGACCCCTTCAATAGCCACAGGAAGGCTGTCAGGAAGGGCCTGCGTGCCATAGACCTGGATGACACCAGCTTCCTGACCGAGCGGTTCGCCCGGCATTTTGTACCTGGCTGGAAGCTGTGCAACCGTTGCACCCAGCTAGCCACCGGGTACACTGATCTGGAAGCAGCGTCCCGCCAAAGATGCAGACTGGATAAGGAAGTATGTCAGGCAAATGTCTGTTTGGTACTATACCTAGGATACCATGAAAGGTCCCTATACCGAAAGAGGATGCTGACATTGTAATATGGTGGTGTGCTATTGTGTTCCCTGGTTTGGAAGAAAAAAATAGTGAAGGAGTGAGGTATGGTATTGTAGGCCGTAAAGCTAAATTGAATGTTCCAAAACCCTGCAAAGGGTTACACATCAAACTGAAAATACATGCTGTTAAATATATATATGAGAATAAATTATTGTTACGGTCTAACATGTAGTGGTGGGTTTTATGATGGACAGTTTTTGAGCTTAGGGCAAGGAAAGCAGTTTTTCAAGAATTAGTGACTAACACGCACAGTAAAGTAACTTTAATTCCAAAGAAACTTAAATTAACAATTGCATGTCCCTCCCATAGCACACATTCACAAGTATATGGTCTCTTATTGATTCCACATGTCCAGCTTTAAAGGTTTTTAATGAGCATTATTAAAATATTTGCTATATTTGTCATATTTTAACTTTTTCTTTATGTGAGTTTTTTTTCTCAGTTTCAGTTCTCAGCATTGTATGATTTTGTGTTTAGGGCAAAACAGCTAAAGCTTTGAAGTCATTGGAGTTTACCAACCCAGGCCGACAAACAGACTTTGCAGCAGAGAATAACAGGAGAGACAAGAGGCGAGTGAACAAGTACCCTTCCAGTGACAGGTAAAATCAATCTAACTGCATGGGCAAAAGCAAGAAAAATATATATATATATATATATTTCCAATTTTGTGTTTTCAGACCTTTTCGTAGTGAAGGGCTCTGTTTAAAAATTATTTGTTATAGCATTTTGGCATACTGCTAATGGGGAAATCCAAATCACTACTGACCCACAGCAGCCTATGTTTTAATAAATTACAGTAAGGCCAGGTATCGCCATTGATTTCCTGATTCGATTTGACTTCCAATTCCACTCGATTTGACTCTGTATCGATTGTGACACCAAAAGTTAATCTATAAATTTGCCATAATCTAATGTTTTATTAATTCGGTTAGCGGAGCATGCGCATACTACCGTTTTGGAATATCATGGAAGCGATTGGCAATGAAGTGGCGGTGAGGGAAGGCTCAACAGCCACAACATCTTTTAAAAGAGGAGATATTGTCTAAGGTTAAAAAAAAACACGTTGGTGGTATAGTGGTGCTTATTAACTTTTGGGCATCACAGTTATTTTAGGTATATTACTGATCTGCTGATTAGTAGATGATAAGTTCTGATTGGCTATAGTTAGTTTATTTTGGGAAAATGTAACCCTTTTTTTGTTGATAGTGCAATATTAAGCCCACATATTTCAAATAATCGCGATGTGATATTGTGCAGCACTATCTTCTACTGTGTTTTATCTCTTTTTGTCTGCCAGTTCTTGTTGTGTGAGGCTGGCCATGCAAGGCTAAAGGGGTTAATGCTTTACCCATTCATTGGTAAAGGACATAGACCGTAAATTAGAAATTGAATTTGAATTTGAAAATCGACCTCTGGGTTTTATGAATCAATATTGGATTATGCAAATTTGGATCAATTTGAATCAGGACATTGTTGCCAAATATGTTTTTGCATTTAACCATAGCAATACAGAATTTTACTTTGAGCTTTGAGTTTCACGTTACGATGTGGTTAAACCATTAAGTTTAACTGTTATGTTTCTTGTTCCTTGTATGTTTCTGATACATTTGTAATTACTAAACGGCAGTATTTGTATAATTGCTAAATCACTGCATGAAAACTGGGTACTTTTTCCACCTCTGTTCCTCCCATGCGTTCTACAAATGTGCACATTTTATGCGCTGAAGTATGAATAGTTCTATGTGTTACAAGTTTGGATACCCAAATGCACAGGTCTTGTGCAAAGTATGAACTGGACTCAAGGGTTAGAAGTTGGTTTGGTGGGGGGTGTTATTTAAAATATAGCACACTGGTGTATTTGACCGCTTTGCAGGCTGGACCCCTACATACTTTACTTTTCTGCCTTTCAGGCAGACCATGGGTACAAAGAGTAAGGTGTATGACAGCAAAGGCCTGCTGATCGCTAACGGCTGTGACATGTGCGACTGCCTGGACGTGGAATGCTTGGGCTGCTTCTACCCGTGCCCTGGCTGCGGCTCCCGCAAGTGCGGTGTGGAGTGCCGCTGCAACCGCAAGTGGCTGTACGAACAGGTGGAGGTGGAAGGAGGGGAGATCATCCGGAACAAGTATGCTAGCTAGGCTAGACATTTCCACAGAATGCACTATGCTGTTGTATATAGTCAAAACGGACTTCTTTGCTCATGACCGCGGTTCTTCTGACTGAAGCGTATTAATTTAATTTCCATAGTATACTTTATAAGATTTGAATTTGTATTCCTTACATCAGCAGTGGATATTTTTTTCCAGCTCTTTAATCAGCTATACTGTTAAACACAGAGACCAACCACTAAATTAGTTAAATACTTTGTTCATAAATTGCTAAAGGTCTCAGGTGGTGTGTAACGCTTTGGTCAGTGTGGCCCCTTAATAGCAGGACTGAAGATAAACAACCTGCAGTGATCTAGTTGTAAATATATATGGATTGTCCTCATATGCATGTCATTTGTGTCAAATAAATTGTGTTGTATAATTTTAAATGCTGCTCTGATTTATTTTCTCCCATTTTATTTTTCTGTTCACAAAGTTTTGGGATTTTGTATTTTAAGGCCAAACCAAACATGCATCTTCATCTCCCACTTTCCTAAGGCCTGATCTCATTGCAATGCTTTCCCTGGGATAAAACAGACCATGCATAAGAATGTAAACAAAAGGGAGAAGAATTCAACCATGGTTATACATTTAAACTTATTTTTCCGTCTACAAAAACAGTGGTGTTTGATTGGGCAGAGGCAAGCCAAAAAGCATGAGCATAAACAGGAAATGTACTTTTTTTACCTTCTGGGGCGGGGACAGGAAGTGATCCTGGATGTGAAAATGAGCAGAATTAACTTCAAAGGTTTGAAAACAATTTTATTTTACACATTCTCCAGATATAATTATTTAAATGATTCAATGAAAAGCATGGATATGTGAAGGGCTAATTTTTATACAAGGGTCAAAAAATTAGGTCCGGTTGATCACAGAATTAGCTTGTTGTGCGTCTTGGACTGATTGTTTTTATACATTTTGCTTCCCATCTGTAAATTTTTAATTACAGTATTAAACCTTCACCCTAAATGGTTTACTGGAAACCCTCACCCATTATGGTATGCTAATGTTCTTAAAGGAGTCTTTTTTTGGTACAGGATTGGATTGGGGTGAGCCTGGGTCCTGTTCTAGGGCATGAGGAAGGTCCATTCTGGGATGTCAGTCCATTTCAGGGCAGAAACCCACCCTCAATGGGTGATCTAGAGATACGCAAGACCATGGTTGTACTGGCTGTGACATTTGGCTTAGTTGTTTGTGTTATATGTGATGATTTATTAATCCTGCATATTTTTCTGATTGTTGAGCAGGTAAATGAAGTACACTTCAGAACATAACTGCAAGGGAGCTTGTGGGATTGTTGCAGGACAACTTTGAGGTCTTTGCATTTATTACACTATGTGCCTCATTCGTGAATTCTATTAAAAAATCTAATTTGTGTTTAAAAGAGAAAATTATCTATCGTAGTATGAGTAAAGATTTATTCTGTTACCACAGTTTTTATGCTATTGGTAATATCTATAAGGAAGACAACGACACTTTATTAATCCCCCGTGGGGAAATTGGTTTTTGCCTTCCCCCTCTTGCTCTCCACGTATCACGTGTAGCTGAGAGCAAGCTTGGCACCAAGGGGCAGCCACCTGCAGCAGCACCCATGGAGCTGAAGGTTAAAGGGTAACAGACATATTTTGCCGAGGTCAGGCTCAAACCAGTGAACTTCTGATCACCGGCTTAGCCCTAAATTCAGGTTATGCTGGTCAGTGTATGTGTAAGTTTTGACACTCATTTAGTGTATTTGGTGAATGCATGAAATCGCTGTTTCAATGGTTTGTTTTGGTGGTCGATGCGCATTGGTATATTAACGTGGGGAGTGTAAGTATAAGCTCTACTCCAGATGGGACAATAAGCAAAATCATGTGACACGGGGATGGGAGCAGTGACTTATTTAACAAAAACAGCTTTATCACAAGACCAACATACACAAAATAAGAGCTGGGTCATTAAAAGGGGTATATTGGGTTCAGGCATCGTTTGCTGGCAAGATAAATTAAAAAAGCAGTGTGGTGTCTCAGAGGTGACCGTAGAGGAGGACACAGGCTGTGTGAGGGGCTTGCGGTCTCTGAAGGATGCTGGCGTGTTGATGGGCAGTTTCACTTCATCCCATGTAATTAAAGCTACCAAGGACTTTGCTGACTCATTTGTTTAGTCTGTATGGCCTCTTTTTAAGAAGATACCTGGTGTGGACTAAAGCCGTGTGCCACAGCTTGTTTTTAATTTGTAATTTTTAAACATTTTTATGGGATTAGTGTACTTTACCATGGGAGGTGTTTACCACATTTCCTTATAACACTGTTGTGACACTGCTTTCAGCAACCAGGTGCATGCATTACATTTGTGTGTTTAATAGCAATCCAGTGTGCATCACTCCTGCTGACTCTGCAGACTTCCCCTCAAGTCAAAAGTGAGTCACGAGTCAAACCTACATTAAAATTTTTCAAAGATAACGAGAAATACTTTGATTCTGACACTTTCTCTGGCAGTTATATAGAGAATTCATTAATTTGCTCAGAACACTGTGAAATACCTTATGGCTGGTGCATAAAATGCCATCTGGTCCAGAAACTCTATGTGTGAGACTGGATTTACGACCCAAATTACAATAAACTTAAAGATGGAAGAACTTATTAGCACTCGCTGAGGTCAGTCCTGAGCCACAATCTAAATGTCAAACTGCATTTCTCCTGTCCTTGTGCAGATTATAGTGTCTATGAACTGCAAATAACGTAACTTGAACAACTTTCAATATGATTTCTGTGAAATTTTTTAAATAATTGCTTTCAGCCATTCAAGGACACACAGATTGCTTGATTGAATCGAGACACCAGAAGGTTGTGGAGGTAATATATAACTTTGCTCCAGCAAGGTGACTTTTATGGAACCATCTTTACATACACCTGACACTTCGTTTTGTAAGTTGTTGTAGCATTTATGTCGCGTTGGAATTAGCAATGACCTCCTGGGCAGAGAAGCTGCCACTCATTTCCATTTCCCACCATGGCGATACACATAATACATTATATGTACTGTGTCACATTAAGTTTCCAACAATACACAAAACATTTTTGGGGGATTTTCTGAGGTCATTGCCTTGTTCCGAAATATTTATTGTATATGTATCAAGGTGCTTCAGAAATAGGAAGCTGCCTGTGCCTATTTACTGAAAGCTTTCTTTACTGGAGCTGAATTCCCGTACAAGCAGCAAGCCTTGTGGGGTTCTGAATAAGAGCGTGACATTGGTACCACCCGTACTGTTTCAGCAGATCTGACACTGCATCGCAGAGGGCTGAGCATGGCACACTGCAGTGAATACCTGATCCAGATCCTCTCCATCTATAACTTATATTCAATCCCTCTGCAAATATTGAACTGCGGCTCCTTGTCTTTGCTTACAGTTTTGATCTAGGGTGTCACATTAACACATGATGGACATTGTCTGCTGTTGAAACACACTCATGCCGCGCTGGTTCAAACAAACATAAAATTGCATTCAAACAACGTTCACATGGGTGCTGCCCGTTCACTCCATGCCTAGTGTGATGTATATGTTATGAAAGGGTAGTCAAAACGAGTGCAGTAATAAAGTCTGTTTAATCTCGTAAGGTTTGCAGATTCACAGTTAAAGGGAAAAAAAGTCGTTTTTTCTTGCTGCATCAAGGTCCCTTTCTTACTGTGCTTCTTCTGAAACACTGCCTAGATGGTTTGGCAGGTCAGCATGTGGAAGCTGCTGCAGTCTGTGCTTTCCACGTTGCACTGGCGGCACTTGCAGCTGAGGGGAACTGGGTAGGTGACGGTGGGGTCCACTCCCTCTGGGCAGTCGGGCAAGTGCACCGTCTTGTAGGTAACCTCTGAGAAGCTGCAGGAGTGTTGGACGTGTGGGGTTAGGGAGCTCTTGTACACAGGATCCTGTTAACCAATGCAGAGAACACTGTCACGACACCCAGCCTATGAAAATCCCATCACAGACAAGACTGCCTTGAAACATCCACCATCACAACATTGGCCTGATCTGACTTTGGGGTTATAAAGAGTTATGATTGTAGTATGTACTGTATGCAATTTATTCAAATATTCTTTAATCTGCAGTGTGTGATGTGTTCTCTCGCAAGAATGGCAAATTAAATTAGGACAACAGAACTCAGGAGCTGAGTAATAATATTTTCCCTCAAATGGCCTAATGTTTTCATGTTGTGTTGTCCCCTGTGTGTGATATTTATGTGTAATGCTTTAAAAATGCTTGCAGCCTTGTAAAAATGCCCTGAGCCAAATGAAATACGGCTGACTGTTTAGCACTGAAGTGGGGGACGCACAGTACCTGAGTGAGGCAGAAGCCTTCACAGGAGGTTACATTGAACATGATGCATTTTCCACACTCCTCTCTCTCCAAGGGGATAGTGATGTTGATCATGTTACACTGAGGACTGACCCCTGACAGTGCCCAGCACACCATCACTACCAGCAGCAGCACACGGTCCATTCCTGAGTCCTCCAGTGACGGCGGCAGTGAGGAGTATTTCGTGGGATGAGGTCAATTGTTGAAAGTTTGCCTGCACTCCTGTTCGGTGAATGGTTTTGAAATAGGAAACAGATGATCTCTTGGCTCACCAGTCAAGAGATGCAAGCCCACAGTAGTTATGTTCCCTCAAATGACTCAATTCCATCAAGCACAGACTTAAAGAACACCCTCAAAATATGACAAAACTTCTAACTGGATAGAAAACTGCCACATTTCAGTGTCCAGTTGTGTTTCATTTCCCGAGCTTGACTATGACAAGTTAAATTAACCGTATAAAAAAGTTTCAAATTTAGCATCACATTGCAGCAAGAAGACAATACATTCTGAAAATATTTTCAGAGAAAATTGGAGAGAGAGAAAGATTAGAGAAGAGCAGCATGTGGACGCAGCCCACAGTGTGGAAAACAAGAGAATTAGAGGCAAGGCCCTCACCTGTTGGACTCCCAGAGATACATCTGGAACCCACTGGCTTTTATCCTTTTTTCAGCCATGGGGAACCCAAATGACATGTTTCAGCCAATTAGGGTTTACCTGTGTGGGGAGACACAAATCTCAGAATGATTGTTGTCATGGCAATACAGATAATGATGTCTGGACAAACATATGTGCAAGTGGAATATAGTTGTTTTATTTTTCATTTTCCCCCCCTCATAGCGTGGGACAGATCAGTGGTCCAAGGTCAATACTCCCACACATTTAGCAGTGACAAAAGAGTGAACTTCAAACATGACGCTGAATGTATTCTGTTACATGCACCCTGGATTGCACCCACAATCAGTTTATAGAGTTAATTAGAATAGATTGCAATCTTATTCCTTTGATATATTCAATAATTTAATGATGATAGCAACCTATAAAATTCATCGGAAGATTTCCATCACCTTTTCAAACAAGAAATTGTAGCTGACATCTATTCTTCAATTTTCAGCTTGAAGAGGTTTAGCTTGCAAGAGAAATTGGTAATAATTATAATATAGCAAGTAGATTCACTCATTTGTCAATGGCTGGGGCAGTTCCCTTTCATTTGCACAGATGATGTATCAGGACCCCCGCGACGCAGTAGGATAAGCGGCTTGGAAAATGGATGGATGGATGTATCAGGACCCCCGCGACCCAGTAGGATAAGCGGTATCAGGATGTTAGAACATACAGTCCCTCAAAAGTCTGCCCAGTAGTGTAATAAATTGTGCAAGGGATGCATTTGCTATGAAACAGGAAGTATCCATTGCAGTATTTTGGCATGCAGTAGAGGGAATTCATTCTGCTAGTTGATTTTTTAAAGATCTGTGCTTTAAACAGCTATGTGTTGCATCAAATTAATGGACCAAACGAAGGAGGAAACATGCTGTATGTATTGTTACTTGAGATGACAAATTGAGTGCACTTTAGATTCACTGAATCAAAGTGATATCTTGTATGAAATCTGTAAAGTTGAAAATCAAATTAATCCTATTGAGTTGTAAGTAAACCAAACACTTTAATTGGCAGAAATAAAAAATATATACTGTCTGATGTTATATGTTAAAAAAAATCACTTTTGTGTGACATTTTACGACCCAATACATGAAATATATCTAGCAAAGTCTAAACTGTGAATTGCATAGTAACCTGTCGCAGCTCATTAATGAAAGCTCCTACTTTAAAATATCAGATGACCAAAGTATGAAGATGCATGTTGAGGACAGTATTTTTGCAGCGTGACACAACTGGGTCAGCTTTTTTACTGGGACAATAGCTCACCTGTTTTATTCATAGGACAGTGTTTACGGCTTCCTCCTGTCTTTTGTGTCACAATCTGCTTGGCTGAATCAGAACCATATCATAGCTACATCAGAAGCATATAATTTTGAACATAAAACATGCAGGTTGAAATAAAACGGCAATGAAAAGTAAGATTAAAAACAGACAGGCACTTTAGGGAGCTATACTTATTGTGTGATTTGCAAGAGAAGTTACAGTCAACACAAAAACAGAATATAATTTCTCACTCACTGCTTTCACAGTGTTGCACATACTGTATACTAATGTTCAGCATAGAGTAAATAATAGTAAAAAAAACAGTTAAGTTGGTGCTTAGGAAAACCTGTTTCAAGCAGATGTTCCTATCAAGAGCAAATGAGATTTTCACCCACTTATACAGACTGACGCTTTACTAGATGCAGTTGATGGGGATCTTGGGACTCAAACTCACAAACTTCTGTGTTTTTAATCAACGTGTTACCAGGGGCACGTCAAGGTACAGATTTACCTCCTCTAAATCTTGCTGGCTGCAACAAAATTTTAATCTAGAGTTGCTACCTGGCCCATACTGAAAAATATAATGTGGTATCCCAAACCGATACTAGATCTAGGCAACCCCCAAGGTTATTTTCAACCTTTATAGGTGGAATGAGGCTGCAAGCTAAACACACCTTTCCCTCCCTCTGTACCAATTACATTCCACTTGTTTACTAGTGGATAGCTTAGTAGAATAGACAGACAGACAGACAGACAGACAGACAGATAGATAGATAGATAGATAGATAGATAGATAAATTGATTGATTGATTTTGGGCAGTAAAGGACACCTTGCAAGTAAATGGCAACAGCTGACTTGGATGCTAAAGTTTGA
>JAODKC010000009.1:2355228-2393717 GCA_026777985.1 Mormyrops attenuatus
AAACCAACCAATTAGATGTCTTGGTTCTGCCTCCTCTCGGTGCTTGGACCCACCTCCTCTACAATCTGATTCGTTATCTCTCTGAACCAATCATTTTTCGTTATGCCTTTGGAACATTTATGTGTAAGTAAAACTCCCACGAGCAAATCGAATTGTCGTGGCAATCAGTGCATGGCATGTCATATTGCTTCCTATACCCAACACCAGCATGTTAGATAGAGAAGTTGGGAAAATCGTGTGTTTGACGTCTTTGTAACATGGCAACTGGTCAGAGTCTGAGTGAGCATATCTCTCCCTGGTCACAAAAATAACCACAGAAGCTTTTTTAATATTGAGAGATCTTTAATAGTGACCACTTTTCTCCCCATAAGAACTAAATTAAACTGAATTTTACAGGCAGATATACAGAGAAATTTATGGAGCAATCCCCTTTATTTCCTGCATGCACCTCTTGCAGTTTGAAAATGGATTACAAATATCTCCTCTCAAGGGGAATCTTTATTTTCCACCTTTGTCCTTAGGTCATATCCTGCAAATTATCTCTGCTCCCCTTCTCTGCGTCCCCTGGATTTTAAAGAATTTTTAGTTTAAATATAAGACCTAGGCAATCCCCATGCAATCAAAGGCACCTTGAGGTTCCTGGTTCATGACATGTGAGTGACTTATGACAGCATAGAGTACGAACCCTGGTAGAAATACTTCTTATTGTGTGGTCTATGCAGTGACTGGTCAACTTGCCTGTGTTGCTATAGCAACTGATACTCCATATACTCCGTATCTATTGAGTAGTGATGAGTTGTCAGCCAGACAGGCATCCAAAAGACTTTATAATTTTAAGATGACTCTAGGCTACAGGAACAGGGTTTTCTATACTCCATGTATGCACTGTCACTTAAAAATGTACTCTCTTTATCCAAATACAGGTTTAATGTTCTCTAGTGTCATACCGTACGCACCACACTGTTTTAAAGGGATATTTTTCTGATGTGTCCCTTTAACAAGTGTGCAGCGGGCGATGTGTATTCACCTGTAAGGTCACATAATGCATATGGTGGATGCATCCTTCCCTTCCAGAATTTAATGTGTGTTAAGTGTTGGAAACTGGCACTTTAATGACCTTATTTGTGGCATATAGTATAGTGCCCTTATATGAGACTATGTGAATCACTCTGGTTGGAAAGATGAACAGCCCCACATGACATGCGGATTAGAGAGGGAATCACAATTTATTACTGTGCAGCTACATTGTCAGAGAAAAAGAGTATCAATTTGTACCTTTGCTTGTCACTAGGGTTGTACCCTCAAGGGAAAATGTATCTTTTAACATACAGAAATGGACTATGAAGAACATTTTTGTACCATTGGGGGCTACATTAATGTTGTTTTGTACCTTGGGGAGTCCATTTCTTTACTTTAAATTAGACTAAAATACATTTACCTACAGCTGGGCTACAATTGGCAGACCCTTGAGGGTACAGCGCCAGTGACAAGCAAAGGTACAAATTGGTACTCTTTTTTTCTGGCAGTGAAGGAGAGGGATAGATGAATCGAATACCCTTCAAAGGCACTAAATATAGATAGATAGATAGATAGATAGATAGATAGATAGATAGATAGATAGATAGACTTTATTAATTTGGAGGGAAAGTGCAGGAAGCCATTATTTAAGAAGCTATTTTGGTGGATAAGAAAACAAACAGCGAATCAACATGAAAATCCCCAGCCACCTGACTCCCTCAAACATGATGTCCACGCCTCCTCTTCTACACAGACAGTGTGGCATGGCTTGGAGATCCTTTCGAGGAAAGGTGCATGTGGTTCACTGGCTCCTTAATAGGCTGTTTTGTGTAGTCTGTGAGGTGTGGCACCTCTGGGTGTGTGCTCTACAGTACCAGTACTAAGACCCCTGAAATACGTGCGCTGCAGAGGACGTGAATTTGATCATCAGTTTTTTTGGTAGGGAGGCCTTTGAAATAAAGCTTTGCCCAGGGCCCCTGGAGAGGGAGAGCCGGCCTTGCTGCGTACCCTTTGACTAAGAACAAGGATACGGAGTCCATGTGGTGCAGCCACTGACTTGGAGAGCGAGCCAGGCTGGTAGAGAGATGGACTGCTGCTCTGTCTGCTCATCCCTTCAAAAACAGCAAGACATGCTCATGCGTGAAGTGTTGCTGCATCCCCTAAGATCTTTCTTCTCTGAGAAGTCTGTTTACTCAAAGCAGTGTTGCATGGCAGCAATGTAATAGACTGAAATTTCACCGCACAAAACTCAGGGTGTCTCCTGCTCAATCAGTTTGCCATTCCTTCAGATGTCTGCATTTACTGCCCTTCTCAGCTCCAGCGCCCCTAATTTAACAGGAAATATTAGCAGGCTGGACATCTCACAATAAAAATTTAAAGCAAATAAAAAAATGAATCTTGAAACAATGCCATGAAAAATGAAACAACATTAATATCAAATGCTATGGCTCACTTTCAGATTTCAGAATAATTCAGTTTAGTTTTTTTTAATAACAGTAGATATGAAAGCGAATTTATTTTGCAGATCTGCAGTTGTTTCCTTTATTAAATGCTTTAAGTCTTTTTACATACTGTTATTGGTCTGAATTGATGGAAAAGCCAGCCTTGTGTCACTGCCACCCATCTGAACTGTGCAGGACCCAAGCAATTTATCTGGGATGATTTTTCAGTTAGAACTGAAATGACTCTAACATGAAAGCCTCTGGCGCAGCTGAGCAATTATATTATTGAGGAGGATTAAAAAGGTATGTAATCATTTAGTGTCCTGAAGGGTCACACGCTTCCCCCATGAATTGTGCTTCAGCGGCTCGAATGCCTGATATGAGCAAGGGGTGGTAAACGCGAAGGACTGCAGTGCAGCTCGCTGCAACCTTGTTTGCTGTTACCGACAGTCAGGGCCGATCGATTCTACAGGTGACATAGGCGGCCACCATCTTTGCAGGAGGCATTGACATGCCGGGCAATTTCACGGGGCGCCATGTCGACCAGGACCCGTATGGCCGACAGTGATATGCAGGATTGGCCTGTGTGGAGAAAAACAGGGTGACTTCTTACTTTGAACGGTCTTCTTTCTGAGATTCCCTCCCAACCTTCAGAACATTAATAAACCAGTTCCCAAGTTCCCAACATGAATTCTTATTGTACTGTAAGTTAGTGCTTTGCCCTTTCAAGTCTCCTTCTTTGTGTGGAAAATGGTTTTATTGTGGTTGTTGCTGTTATTGTAGGTAATTTCTGTAGTGCTTTGAAGAATTTATTATAAAATATTGATCTTACACTAATATGTTTTTTACATGTAGTGCAAACACATGTGATTTCCAAGTGCAGCATTACAAATGGGCTCAGTGACAAATATTAAAAATCAATGCATTCCAACTAATGTACATAAAACAGTGTTGTTCTAAGCTATACTCAGGAGTAATAATATTTGTGAGATTTATATGTTTTATATGTGTTTATCCTATATATTAAAGTCAAATATTTTTTGTGATGTTTAGAGTGAGAAAGAGAAATTGATGCTGGTTAAGGAACCATCCATCAATCAGGCATAGAAATTAAATGATGCCTTTTAGAATCTCACTGTCAGTAATGGTCTAGACACCAAATGTGAATGATTTGCTGATCTTTTGCTGATTCACTTAACACCACTAGAAACATGTGGTTACGTCCGCTTTTAACAAATGCATCAATTAAAATTAACATAGCAATGAATTAACTACTGTCGAGTGGCTTATTTGATAGTTCATTCTTTGATAGTGCACAGTAATCTCACCCAAGCTTTGTTATTCTCAAAATTATATGACGTAGAACACTGAACATCATATAATTGTTAAGCATTATATGTTCAAGTAACAGGGAAGTCTTTGATTTTAGTTGGTATTCGTTCAGTTTAGAATCGCCTTATGCTGTGAATTATGACTGTGAGCCGTATGTTTGGAGATCCCTCCTGTGCAAGGTAATGATGTAATGTTTTGTCAGTGTTTATATTTGCTAGTCTACCTGCTGGCAACTGACAGGCGGTTTTGTTTGTTATGCACTATATTTGTCATGTGCCATTAATAGTCGATCACTCAAACCATTTGCTGAGGTGGTCTGGGATGCATTTATTCACATATGTGCGTAGTATAAATGCTATGTGCCCTGATGCATCCCCGACAAAGATTTCACAATAATTGAACACGGGGCGGGGTCTTCTAACGGAAGTGACGTAGGCAGGAAGGAAATCTGAAGACAAGTGGTCAGCTGGACACCTTGGAGATTCATGATAGGCAGTGGTGTAAACGGCGATGTGTCTCAGCTGTCCGCTTGTGATCTGATCACTTAAAACACACTTTAAAACCAAGTGTAAACAGGGCCATAGACACACAGGCTATTTTGGTGTTGTGACCTACGTAGATCAACGGGATGGATGCTTCCCTTCCATGGCTGTTCAGGAAATGTGCAGAGCTGCAGGTGTAACAGGGCAAACCGTATGTCTCCCTAATGAGGTGGCTGCTGAAATCCCCCGCAGTGCAGATAGGACCTTCCTGTCCCGCATGATGGTGACCTCGGTCTCCATCCAACTGTCCGGACAGCTGGACACAGGATAAAGAAGATGTTCCAAACACTCATCACCTGTGTGGCTTTTACTGTCCTTCTGCAAAAGGAGATACACCTTCTTGCACAGCTACGTTCTGGCCATTGTTTTTAGTTAAAGAGAAAGGGCGTGTTAAGTAATGTCCACTGAGAATTTAGAGACTACTGAGTGTTACTGTGATGCTTACCTTGCAGCTGTGTTGGAAAGCCTGACCTACATCTGAGCCCACACAAGGATAGGGCCTCTCCCCGCCGTCGAGGTGTCCTGTGTGTCGACCCAAAGGCACGCAGCAGCTTCTGTGCCCCCTGTCTTCTGCCTCCTGACGTGGCATTAAAGCCGCTAAAGACGGGCATGGAGCGGCAGACACAGAGTCAATGTCATGGGGTTCATTTGCTTAAGAGATGGCCAATGGATATCAGATGGCAAGGCTGGGATTCTTTCAATCAAACTTAAAAATTATAGACACCTAGATGGCTTTGCCATCTGTTCGCATAGTATAAGATGAGTTTATAGCCCTCCTTCATATGTATTCAAAGTATGTCTTCATAGAATGGCTTCATAAATATTTATGTTCCCTATTTAACTAATAAAGGGAACTGAGAGCCAAAATATTACAATAAGCAAGAATTAGTTTGGAGAGTGAAATGATTTTAATTGTTCTTCCATCCATATTTCCATCCACAACTTCTACAGTATTCCTGGTTGGTCCAGTTAATATTCATAATATTCCTATATAGTGAAATAATAACACACTGCACAGTACTTGTATTGATGGAACTATACTCTGAGGCGTGCTTTGCAGTGATTCTATAAAATGCTTTGAGACTGGGCTCAGGGACTCGCTTTAGACCTCAGTCATGGCCACGAAAAAGGAGCAGACAGTGAAAGAGGGCAGCCATTGTAATCGTCAAGCCATTTTTGACAGGCGGTTGGGGTGGCGGGGTGGGCAGACTGATGGCCAAGGGGATAGGGGGAGAAAAGGCAAAGACGGCGTCCAGCCCCTGCAGGATCCATTCGAGACAGAGCTGCTGTGAGGGTGGTGAGCTTCAGATAGAGTCGGTCTGGGATTGTATTAAGGAAAATATGAAAATAGCATATGTTCTGTGAGAAATGGAAGAGGGCCTAGCTGCGGTCCACAAAGAAACATATAATGGTCACTAATTGTGTATTAACATTATTTCCAGTGTCATCCATGCTTAAGATGTACGAACAGTGAATGGATATGAGCAATATGGATAATACATGATGAGTAAAGGTTAGTTTCACATTAATATTCTGGATTGCAAATTCTATCTCTCTTTTTGTGCAGTTTAGTAGATTAATTATTAATTAGTTATAGAATCTGAGATGTGAGCTTAAGTTATATCTATTAGCAAACATTTTTCTCCCCCTTTCATATGTTAGGCTGCTCCAGGTATTTTCCTCGTTTGTAGCTGCAGACTGTTTTCCTTAGTGAAATTCTGCTGATTTCACCGAGTTTTGCATTTCTGAACACTGAACTAAAAGGGGGCTTTCACTGCTAGAGCTGCTTTGCCCTTGTTTATTTTAGGAAGTCGCACCCGTGTCTGTGCATTAAAATAATCTCTGTTTCACCCCATATGTGAATATTTTTCTAAAGCTGCCAGTTGAATAATTCTCGGCATGGACATCTGGGAGATCATTATTGATGTCAGAATTTGTGTTTTTCTGGTTTCCAAATAATTAGTAACCTCAGTGAATCAGCCAGGTTACATATAACTTGATATACCCAAATGTCCCAATTTGCCTCTGTGTCCCTCCCTATCTTGGGAGAAATTGTAACAGTAATGGGCTTTATGTCAATCAGTTGATCTAGGAAGTTATGTTTCCATGATTGTGTTGCCAAGGATAAAATGGGCAAAAAAAAACATACACATTAGAGCTAGCATCTCATGTGCACTGTGTAGGGAAACATCGAAAATGTTTGTGTTAAGTATTCACATTGCCATAGTAACACTGGGCTACAATCAGCAAAACTGTAGAATTTTGTTTGTGTGGTAATTACAGCAGTATTTTTCCAGGGTTTGTGAGATAACCCAGCTCAGCTCTGCATTTGGAAAATATGTGTCAGCTTTCCTCCGGACACGCCGTGTTCCAGAAGGAAACCATTGTAAAACCAATTAAGATGACGAAAGACGTCTTTGTGCTATACCTGACAGCTACCTGTGTGAGTGATGTATTGGCCCCGAACAGTAACCCTCTGGCCTCCGTGACCTGTGTTTACGAAAAAAAAACCCATGTAATTCTCACGATAGCTGGCTGCTATCAATGCCAAGCGCTGAGATTGTTTTACAAAGATCTGTTGCACCGGTGGTTCTCATTTCTTTACTCATGCGGTGGCAGTGGACTTAGACTGATGTTGGGCTAAATTATTCATTGTCTTTTTGAATCGTCAGCTTGTGCAGAGCCAGAAGGAGGTACTGTAAAGCCCCTTGGTTCTATGTTGGTGCCACAGCAGCTCGTGTGGGCAACGCAGTGAGGGGAGACCGGGCATGTGTGGGAGTGACGGACGTTTGCTACGCTGCAGCAGGGAGTTTCATTTATCCCGGTGGACAAATTCATTGCATCGTTCCCCTTTATGTACACATACGTATGTACATAAAGCAATAAATGATAGAGTAATGAGTCTGTTTTTAGAAACAGGCCTATGGTGTGTGTAGTGTTAAAGATGCCTCACCTGTCACCCAGAGAGCTTCAGTGTAGTACCTATAAATTGCATAAGTAAAATGTATATTTCAATAAATGTGAAAATGTAAACATTTTAAGCGAATTTGACCAGGGGTCAGTTTCCCATAGCCTTCTTAACGCTACGTTATTCGTAAGTTCTATCTTTTGACATAGAACCTACGAACGACATGCCGTTAAAAACGCTTCAGGAAACTCACCCCAGAATGTTTTAGGTCATCTTCTGTCAAAGTCATTTATTTAGGTAAAACATATATGAGTGTGTGGCTCAGTATCTGTGCCTGGCATCAGAAGGTTGCTGGTTTGAGCCCAGCCTCAGCATGTCTACAGGTCCTAGAGTACGGCCCTTAAGCCCCCAGCTCCCTGGGCTCTGCTATGGATGGCTGCCCTTCACAGCCAGCTTGCTCTTACCTACAGAGAGCAAGTTGGGGGAGACATAAAGAGAATTTCCTCATGGGGGTCAATAAAGCATCAAAAAAATAAAACATGCTAAAACTAGCCCACAGTCAAGTGTTTGGTTATTTGCTGGAGCTCAGCTTCACCCCAAGAGTCAGCCTGCAACTTTTTCTTTTACTTCATGTTTTACTTCCCACTCAGTGCCCTGAACTAGTTTAATTTCAATTGCCTATGAAGGATGATGAGTGTAGAAGCTTAGTCAATGCTTTTGTTGGGTGGTATAAGAAAAACCACTTGCAGCTTAGTGTTGGAAAGACAAAGAAATTGGTGACGCCATCAGGGAGCCTGATCGCTGAATCCTGCCAGCATCCAAGAAGGAAAAAGAGTAGAATTGGTACCAACGATGCTATAAGTACTTTGGCATCTACAACAATGACTGGCAGAACTGGCAGGACAATATGAAGGGAGTTCACAAGTAGACTGCTGTTCTTGAAAAGACTTCAATATGTATAGTCTAGCACTACAAACATTACCATTCAGTTGTAACCAGTGCCATGTTCTGTACATTGCTGCTGTTTGGTCAGTGCTCAGTTTACAAGGGTGCGTAGGTGAGCATAGCACCCTCAGATTGTAAGTCAGTCTGTCCATGACTACCACGTGCTTGTGGGAATCGTGCGCCCTCACTAATTTCAGATGCACCCTTAGTGATTTTGTTGGGGGGGGGTGTTAATTCCAAGGTGAAGAATGCATTCTGGACTTTTAAGGAATGCCAGCTTTGCCATGGCACTGTCAGGAAGCCTTGGAAGGGGTGGTGAAGAATGTGTCCAGACGTACTCCTTTCTGAATAATGAGGCCTATCTTTTGCCTACTACCATTTATTTATTTGTGTTTTTTTCTTTACGTTTGACTCGCATTAAAATATGCACCTTCCATTTTTATAATCATTTTTCTACCATGCTTGTACCACCTACAATCTACTATATGATTTCGTGTTTCCTGGACTGTTGTGCTGGGAGGTATTTATTTTGGTAATTCCAAATGTAAATTTTGCTAGTCTGACACCAGCAACAGAAAACATATGTTAATTATGCTTTATTTATGTTTCTGAATGTTATTTTTCCAAGCATGCTGCGCAATTAGTCATGAGTCAATGTTAGAATCATAATGTGGCTACATGTTCTGGCTTGTTTGTGCCTTTTTGCAGTGTTTACCAGTCCAGTCCTTCAGGAACCCACAGACAGTCCACGTTTTTCCGCCCTCCGAGCTCTGGTGATGGAGCAAAAATGTGAACTGTCTGGCAGGGAGCTGGGAGGGAGCAAAAACATGAACCGTCTGTGGGTCCTCAAGGACCGGGTTGGGAAACCCTGGTTTATTGTGTTTACCTGCTTGGCTTTATTGTGGTTGCAATGGCGTTTGTGTCTGTCGCCGTGGACAGACAGCATTGGAGAGCAACATAAAACAAGATCAGGATGGGGTCTTGTTCTTGTATGCTGGAACTGTGAGGCCAAAACGGAACCCATGGGCGTTCTGACTCATTTGTTCATCCAGTATGAGGCCCAACACCCCCCATGGATCAATCCGTCAGTGTCTCCTTGACATATTACACAGGCATATGAGGCATCATTTTAGCCCGTGCATGTCCTTCCAGGATCCACCATCCCAATCCAGCAGCCAAAATCTGGTATGAGAAAAAATAAATGACTGTAGGATTAGGAAGGCCAAAATAAGCCAATTTCCAGAACAATCCGCGCATTGCATGTATTTGGCTTTTTGACAATATAGTAAAATCTTTTATTATTCTTTATGGATAAACAAGCCACAAGCAGATACTTCTGTATGGAACTATACCAATCTATGTCAATTAACCTTTTGACTGTATAACACTATGGTATGCAGTGGTAATGAGAGGTCCTGATTTTACAGTTAACTCCACATTTTGTGGAATCTATGCATTTAAATAGCCATTTGATCCCTTTTACAAAGGTGATTGGGGGTGGACTAATGATGCCTTTAAAAGTGTTTCATGGGTTCAACCACCATTTGGAAGATTCTTTTCTGATGGGGTGGAGTGGGCATTTTGAAATCAGTTGACGAACCTTTGGACAGTATTGTAAAAATTCTGTATAACAGTTAGTGTTCTACAGTTCTCATGGTAATCTCTTGGTGATAGCATCATCACTGGCCATCACTGGAGTCTAGTCAAAAGTGTTCAGCATATTTTGGGTGGTGACACATTGGTCCTAGGAGCACAATCTTCTTCTATGCTCAGTGAGTTGTCACTCGCATCATTCACAAAATTCAAAGCATGTCCATTTCCTCAAGGTCACTAGCTTACCATCAAGAAGGATAATAGTGTATGTTTTCAGGCAGTCCACCCACCATGAATAAAATGGCTTTAACTCAATGTGACCCTCTAATGTAAGGTGAAGTGTAGACAGCTAGCAATTTCAGATGGTAAACTTTCTTTGTCACTCTGCTGCTGTGTAGTTTGACCCACTGATCTGTCTCATATGCCACATTTGATTTTCTACGGACAATGCTGTTCAATAGGAAACAACAGCACACACATAATTTAATCAGTCAAGAGCAGCAACACGCACTCACACATTTATACGTATTTATGTATAAGATGCTTTCGTTTAAAGTAATGTAAATGTGAGGCAAATAGCATATTACAAGCAAGACAAAGGTAATCTCCTCATAGTTCATTAGTTAATTAATCGTTGAGAACTCACTGTAAATGAAATTGCAGGGAACGTCAACCAATTACAATTTAGTAAGCAGCGTGTTCATGGTGTGCAGAGCCACGGAGTCTTGGAATTTATAAATTCCGCATTCTGCAGAGGATGTTCAGTAATTCGGCAGGTGTAAACACTTGAGCAATTTCACAAATTGGCCCTGTGTCTGGGTTTCTGCTCTGCGATAACTGCCTGCAAATGGATGGGATTCCTCTACATTTATGTCCCATGGCAATAACAGGCGGACATGGTAAAGCTGCATTCTTATGTACACAGCCTCTGGGGGGGGCACACTTCAAGAAAATGAAAATGCAATAATTAAGATGTCGCCATGGTTTATGTCTTCAACTAATCGCAAAGTTAAACTCTTTGCAGGTAAGCCACTGAAGATTTAAACCAACCCAGGTGAATGTTGCATTATTTTTATTGTTAGAAAATCATAATGTGGGAACTGAAATATGAAACCTTCACTTCACACGAAGAGATCATTAGATGTACTACATCTCCATAAAACCCATCCATCTTCCAAATGATTATCCGGTACAGGGTCACAGGAAGAGCTGGAGACTGTCCCAGTCAGCACAGGGCATAATGCAGCAGGCCAGCCTATACAAACACACACACACACACAGGTTCGTTGTTATATTTTGTGAGGACACTCCATCGATTTCAATGGGGAAAACGCCCACATGACGACCTTAACCCCTACCCAGCCCTAAACTTAACCATAAGTAATCAAACAAAATACGAGACTTTTGCCATTTTTAGTTTTTTGATGGCATTTGCATATTTTTATGGGGACCTCAAACATGGTCCCCACAACGTCACAATTTCAGGTTTTGTGGGGAGCATTTGGTCCCCACAATGTAATATAAACATAATCCACATGCATGCACACACACACAAACACACAAAATAAGAATTAGAAACTCATAAAACTGCATGTCATGGACTGGTGGATAGCGATGCAACACAAGGAAAGCATAACTCCATGCGGGATCGGATTCAATCCTCGGAACAATAAGCTACCCTGTGACCTTTCCTCCCACTTAGCGAAGCGATATTTAAATCGGTGTAGAAGAGCTGCTTGAAGCAGCAGTGAAATGAGCTGAGGCCTGTGCTGATTCCACTGTGTGCCATAACAGCCATCCACTCTTAAGCTATAGATGTGAAATGCAGAGTTCTTCTAGAGGTGACATTATATGTGATGTCATCACACGTTCACGGTAGCACCTCAGCTCCGGAGTAATGGTTTCGGTGACACCGTCACAACACATACTCCAAAAAGCTGCAGGGATTTGTAATGAACAAAAAAAAGAAACATTTATCTAAGGTTTTAAATCTAATACTCATCCTGTTGCAAATGATGAGCTCACATCCACGCAAATAGTTCAGTTCCAGTAGAGGGGATAACACGCACCAAACAGGAAGTGATTACCATTAGAGACACAGTCCCTGAGATCCTATTTCACACACCTATCTTCCTGAGAGCAGACCATGGTTGGCTTGCTGGGCAGTTGGTCCTAAGCCAGGCTTCATCAAACACAGCTTCAATCTTCTCTGGCCTTCAGCCCGTACTTCGGTCCAACTTTTGCTACATTGCTCTACACATGTGCGATCAAGCCTGCGCCATGTCTGGCTCAGGTGACCTTTATTATTTTTCCAACTGATATGTTCTTCCAAATGTTAGGATCCGGTATCTAGAACACCTTCGGCAGCCAGTCAGGCTCGGATTTTTGAGTTTGAGCCGGAGTATTCAGATTTATCCTTTTCCAAAACACGTGGGCCCATATGGCAAGAGAAATTCCTGACGACTAAGGAAAAGACCAGACTCAGTTCAGTGCGGCTATAGCATTGAGGAGGACCATATTTTTCCACTTGCCAGGAAATCGTGTTTGTGTGTCTTTGGATTTTTCCTGGACAGGCTTTCGAGAAGGTGTTGCTTTCATGCAAGGTTTCATAAAGTGACTTTGATTATAAAACAGTTTTGCCAGACGCCAGGGACTGCTCTCCACAGTGAATCGTGTCATATAGACAAAGCTGGGATTCCTTCTGGAACTTTCTGGAAAAACGGGAGAGTGTGGAGGCCTTGTACAGTATCAGGTGTTAAACAAAGAGGCCGGTCTACCTAATTATAGTGGAACTAACAAGCTGGCTTTCAAAATTTCATGGCTTAACAAAAGAAAACACCATGTTCAGAGCATTTAAAAAATATACACAGTGCAACAAAAACATCATTGCCTCTCAGCAGTTTTCTATGGGTATTTTATGCATCCAAGACTATGAATCACTTAACATTAGCCCAATTTGGAAAACTGTCTTCATTTAATATATGTTGCAGAAGAATGTATTTTGTTTATGTCTTTGAAATGGAATGTGATGTGGTTTTCCTGCACATTATTACATTTTATTACGTTACACCGTACATTAGCTGTTGTAAATATGTCTCTGGATCTCATAACTAGCTGTAAAACTCTGCTGGGTTTTGGCTTTGCCTGCCTCTGGTCAGTGCTGATTTGATATATAGCATCTGTCACCTGTTAGGACTCAGTCCATAGTCGGTATGTAGATCTCAGTAAGTAGAATCCTGCACTTACTATAGCACTGCTGGTACTGGTAATGGAAGGCTTTGATTTTACTGTGCTTATGCTATATTTAACATCAAATACATTTCTGCTGGATGGAATTTGGAGGCTGACCAGTAAGTGAGCATCTTAAAAGAAAACGCTGATTCAGTACTTTAACGAGGCAGTAATATGACGCTCCTGCCCTACCGTCTTCTGTTCTGACACAGTACTTTAAAGCACAGAAGAGTCCAGAAGACTGCACCGTTGTTGTGGAGACACGCTGCCCGAAGAAGAGAGCTTGGCCACGACTACTGGAAAGCTTTTGAGGATAAACACAAGAAGATGTCGAAGTGTGGCGCACAAAGCAGACGATTGCCTTAACAAGTGTGTGTGCGTGTGAGTATATACATATGTACACTCGTGCAAATACATCTGTATAGATTCATATAGAAATGTATAAGCATATATGCATATAGACTGACACAGTGCAAAATCGTACATGGTTAGTGATAAGGCTACACACATTTTCCTAGTCTTATCAGTCTTTTGATAAAAGCAAATATGAATATTTCAATGCAATTATAACACATTTACCTTTGTTTTTGATATTATCGGATAATGTCAAAAAGGAACGAAACACACCGTGGCCAGATGCTTCCTGTAGCATCTCGTCTCGTACCGTTAACAAAAAAGGTACATTTTGTTTCCTCTCTCAGTATACATTAATGAATTACCTTGGCTACGCGCGAGCATTGATGCATTTAAGCATTAACCATCTGCTCACGCCGACATTCCGTATTGTGTAAAATCGGTGTTTGCTCCGTTCAGGCTGAGTGCATTGTGTATGAATACTATTCACATCGGTATAGCGGTAACAACTGCAGATGTCAGGTAACATACACATGCGGCACAACTCCTTAGTCACGTAATCTCATGATTCCTTAAAGAATGCTGGAATGTTGTTGTTCGCATAAAACTCTGAGAGGCTCAGATTGCAGAATTAATGTGTGATTGATTAATATATGAGAGAGCCAGGTGCAATCGCTTTGTCTACGCATTACTTCATTTAGGTCTTATGTATGCAAAGATTTATGAAAGGATGTTTGTTCAGTAAAAATAAACTTGAAACTTAGATAACCAAAGTTGTAACCTAGTGCCATCATCAGTGTCTTATGAAGTTCCAGAGTAGTGGTGAATTCAAATCTACAAGTTAGAAAACACCCCAAGTTGAAATAAAGTGTTTCCAATATGTCATGTCAGATCTTAGCCACCTAAAGTGACTATTTGCAGATTCATGTGACCTTCTAGACTGTTAAGAACCTCTTTTGTATGCATCCCGATTAAATGTTTAGTTGTTATATTGTCTGCTGAAGGTGTGAATACTCATATTGCAGAGACAGTTCAATGAAGTGTACTTAGTCGTATAATGTGGACTTGGTATATGAATCACAGTACTACTCATAAACAAGTTAAGGCACATCATACAAGCAGGTGTGGTTTCCTTTTCAGAGTTTTAGATGCATTACTTAACCCTGTGGACAGTAGTGCAGGAGATGTAACTAGCTCAACATCCCAGTACAGCACCTGAGTATGGATTTTGTCTACAGCAATGACCCCTGTAAACAAAGCCATTGCACACTGGGCGTTACATTGTGTGTCTCACTGTTAGAACTGTATCTGTAGCTCATTAACTTGAAAAGATAGTGTTGTATTGGAAATAAACTGTTCAAATTCCCTAAAGTGCACAAAGTAAGAGCAGTGATTTATGTTTAAATAACAGGCCACTTTGATTTGTGATTAGATCGTTGTGGTTGATTGTTAAGTCATTTCTAATAGTATGACTTCAAGGTGGTCAGGCCTGTTTTCAAAACGTCCTGTATTTTTTTATGTGATATTCTTCTAGTTTGTATCTCATACTGATTTGGTTAATATAACTCTATGTCAATTCTATGTCAACTCTATGTCCTTTTCTGCACAGATAATTACTCAGCATATGCAAAAATGTTTTAATATCCATGGCGTTCATTATAAATACTTTTTTCAAATTCTGAACAGTTTCATTTATTCTCAATTGCCGTGTGAAATTTCTTGTAAGCAATGGACATTTCTCCAACCTACTAGAAAATATGCTTCCAATACAAAGTAACAAAACTGTAAGACTAATTCATCAGTCATTTTTTTGTTTATTGTACCATTGGCATAACTATTATTATTATTATTATTTTGGCAACTACATGTTTTGGTTTATATACATTTTGGTTATACCTACCATTTTACATCCCCTAAGATACCATGACTCCAGTCTCTGCAATAAGGAAACAGTTGTGAATGGCTTAACATTCAGTGTTTAACCTCATATTGTTCCATGGACTTTGTATGGTACAGTGCCGTTATATATTCAGAAATGCTGGTGAACAGATCATGGGAACGCAATGTAAACTCAAAATATTCTTTAAAACAGAGAAATGCTAGATGCCCTTAAGTATGTAATCTTTATGGCAGGATTGTGCACACGGCTGCTTGTTCTTATTGTCTTATGTATCTGTTTAAATCTCTGCACTTCCCTCCCCTATGTTATTTTTTTTTGCATGATGCTTTGTTTTTAACACCTCAGTCAATAAAATATGCATTTTTTTTGTTATTTATTTGGGTGCTACTTTGGTATTATAGGGGCCCTTTTTTTTCTTCTTATTTACTTCTTTCTTAGCAGTCATTCAACTTACTGATTTTTCTACATTGATACTGTATAATTTTGTAGGCAGCAATATGAGACGTGAGAGAGAAGAAATGTCTGTGAAACTATGACTTCAAAGCTGGATCTATTAAAGGAACACAAAGCAAGCAGATGTGTGCTGTGTGCTTGTGTGGGTTCCCCTCCATCTCTCTGCACACTGGCATGACTGGTGGTGCAACTATAGTTAAAAATGGACCCAAAAACGCCAGCCCTAACACGGGCCAGGAGCGTCCCATGGACTTCATGGACATGGCAATGTAAAAGTAATTTTAGATACGTGATACCAGAGTCTTTCATGTTAAATGTCGATTAAATATTTAAAACGAGTTCTGTGTCAAGTAATTACTATGCTTTGGAAAGTGGACCAAGAACATCAGTCAGAGGCCAACAATGACACTGTGAGTATCTCCTTGTGTATTCAAACATTACAGCTCCGCTGTCAGGAGGTGGGCCCTTTGTGATATGACTGCTCTGAATATTTCTGTACACTGTCTGCACCTTTTTTACCACTCATGGGAAAAAGGCACACTGAAAAAATATCCTACCTCAGGAGAGGATAGTGGGTAGGTGGAGGTTGTTATTAATTCCTTTTGGTTAATTTTTGTAATAAAAATTTTATTTTGAAAAACATTAAATATGGGTAGGGTATAAAATATGGTGCTGCAGTTTTGCACCTCTGCAGAGATTACTAGCAAAGATGAATCCACGGCGATTCATGAGAAATACAGATATAAAATATGACTCTGCAATTTTGGTATTATGCAATGCGATCCGATGGCCACTCAATGCAAATAAGGATATAAAACATAGTGCTGCAGTGTCGAATCGCTGCAGATGTCCTTAAGTAGGGCCCATTCGCAACGGACTTAAAAAATAATTCTGTGGTTTTATTCTGCTCCGCAGGTTATTGTATATTGACCAAGCATTCCAGTAATTCATGGCCATTCACAGGAAAAACATGTAGCTGTAGTTTTTCATGCTAAGAGAGGTCACTTAATAGTACTAAGGTACAGTATATATTGGGGTGATGGGGGTTGAAACCTTAATTTTACTATGTGGATATCATCTGATGCTGCATTTTTGTCCCCCTCCAGAGGTAATCATGTACTGTCATTACATGGCCAATAAACAGAAATAGGAAGAAAATATGAAATATCTCTGAAATATGAAGCTGCAGTGTTGTATCTCTGCAGAAATAAGTGTGTATGCGTGTATATATGTGTGTGTGTGTGCGTGCGTGTGTGTGTGTATGTGTGTCCGTGTATGTGTATATATAATATGAGGCGCTTGTATTTTTATCATTACATAATGGCAGGGCACGGCCATTCACAGGAAATAAGGATATACAACATGCTGCTGTGGTTTTGTCGCTCAAGAGAGATGGTTATGTAATTCCGGAGCGGGCTCATACACTGGAAATACCATTATAAAATATGAACAGTACAGTTTTTTTTTTTTTACCTACAGCACCGAGATGATGTTCATACTGTGAATTCCAGTTATAAACAATTACAGTTTTAATTACTAAATGGACTTCAAATGCATGGAGCTTATCTGCAATCTTTCGGAAGCCACTCGGCACATTTGGTCCCCTTATAGTTGGCTTGGTTTACACTTGCCTGTGCACCCTAAGAATAGGTTTCATCGCTCGTGACGGTAACACTAGACTCGTCGGCGAAGCATGTCACGCGTCGGTGGGGACTTTCTGGTGTGTTCTTTTTGCTGCCGGCGTGCACAATGCCCCGCTACCATGGTCTCTCAGCAGGGCAGGGCCAAACGTGATGCAGCATTTTAATATGGCAGCCCTGTGCTGTATGCATGGAAAATCTGAAACAGGACACCCTGTGCCCCACACACCCCCCACCATGTAACCCCCCGGGGGGTCCTAATGTAATTCATTTTAAGCATTAACTTCTACAAATTTCTTTGTTAGCAGAATTTTTGGTAACACTTCACTTGAGGGGGCGCAGATACCTTAGTAATTCAGGTACTACTCAAGTACAAATCATGAACAAATGTAGTAACTGCATGAAATACTTTTGTTATGATTGATTAATGCTTAATGAACATGGGATCAGTACGTAACTAAAATTTCATTTCTGGTTCATTAATACATTAAGTAAGAGACCACTGCTGCATCATTTGTGCCCCTCAAGTAAAGTGTTACGGAATTTTTGCTTGATGGCAATTTTCATTTCCAGCTCCTAGCTGATGGAAAAGCTTTGTGTTTTTTCCGTTGAGAAATGCAGGCCAGGGTTTGCCACACTTCTCTTCTTTGCCTGAGGGACATCTCACTCTCACATGCAGAAGATCGCTGGAATGTAGATATTATTTATAGAGCTGCCATTTATCTGATGGTCTCTGTATGTCACTGTGATTTTCACACCAAATTACTCTCATTCAGAGATGCTTCCCTGCCTGTGAATGAGACTGTATCCTAGGTGAAGAGAAGAGCATTTATCAATCGCTGCCATGGTTCAAAGGTCACAGCCTTGTAGCACGCTAGTATCAATCCCAGCAGCGCATGCAATCCGACAGAAGAATAGGAGAAGAGTGAGATTTCTCACATGGAGAAAAGCAGTGGGACGAAGGATAAATATAAATGGAGTCTAGCCTAGAGATAAACCTGTAAAATGCACACATCTGGTTAAGTGTGACACTGCACCTTTGTACATTCAGCGCCTCCTTTTCTACACTGTCCAATTTGTGCAGAGAAGCATAGCGAATTGCTGCAGGAGACCGGGGGATGGTGACAGGACTAATGCCCACTTATCAGTATCTTAGCACATGTAATCACTGTCGTCTTACTGTCTGGAAAAAAAAAAAGCCGTGCGGCTTGTCACAGCTTGTGCTGAATTTCAAGCAGAGCCCTTGAAGGACAGAGAACCAGAGGAGAGGCTATTACAATGATACGTAAGCATGTATGCCAGGCTGTAAGTGGGGCTAACCTGGTGCTCCTATGTGTGATTAGGTAGATACATAGGTAGGTAGATAAGCAGGTAGGGAAGAAGGTACATAGCTGGGTAAGAAGGTACGTAGCAGGTCTGTAGTCAGAAAGTAATTTCGAGGAGGGTTCAAATTCATTATTTTGCTCCCTGTCTACGTGCCTGGTCGGGAGCAAACAAATATTGGGGTGAGGGGGGTTCAAACCTTAATTTTACTATGTGGTAGTGTGCCTGGTGGATGGATGGATGGATGGATGGATAGATAGATAGATAGATAGATAGCATGTGCCAGGTGCTTGGGTAGGAGGCCAATAAATTGCTGAATGACTTTCCAGTGGACTCCCCTCGGAGCATGCCCCCCCACCCAGTAAAAGCTGCACAGGAATGCTAGAGTGCTCTGGATTGTGGGTGAGTAGGGGCTCCTGTGACAGGCATGACCTCTGTGTCCTCCGTTCTGGCCACATAGCCCCCTTCGGACAGTCATATCCTTCATGGGCCGCGTGGTCTTATTAAGAAGAGAGTGACAGCTGCTGGGGGGGGCATGCTGCCCCCCTGTGCCTTTCAGGGTGGCACTCCAGACACGCTCAGCAGAGGCATTAATCACCTTTGCATCTTATTTAACATTTTTAATGAATTTCAATTAAACACTTATAATGTTTTTGCATTCGTATTTGATCTGCAAAGACACATAAACACAATAATCTGGCAATAATCTGAGAGATCTGGCAATAATCTGAGAGATTTTTACAGAAAATGAGCCTCCGCATGCAGTCTTTTTGTCTTGGTGAAGATATGGGTTGAGACGGGAGGGATGGCGACACACACTTTTATGAAGTGTATCGAAAATGTCTATTTGTTGTCATAGTAACTGCTGGCATAGCCAGACCGAGGGAGAGGAGACAGCTCAGTAAGGGCAGTCTGCATTCTGTACAGCAGCGATTTTCGAAGATGCTTAGCCTGCGTTACCGGTAGAACTTGTTTCTGGCAAGAAAGATATGGGGGCGGAATCTTTTTTGTAGTAAACTAATCAAAATGCAGTGAAACAGGACCAATTGGAGGTTTACACAGAAATGAAAACAAATGATGATGTATCAGCACAAATTAATAATGCAGCACATAGAAAGCTGGGACTCATTTTCCCACAAAATGCAAGACGACAGTTAAGGATCCTCCTCTTAATATTGACCTCATGGCATGGCGGGGGGGGGGGATTAAACACAGTTATATAACACTTTGTCTTAATAGTAGCTTGCAAGACAGCCTGTTGAACTTGATCCCTGTGCACCACTATTTTCAGTAGGGACCTGGTGGTTGATCTGAGGATGGGCTCACATGTGGGGGATGGAATGTAGGGGTTCACTTGTGCGGTGACTTCATGGCTGTTGTCCAAGGATGCGAGAGCGAGGTGATGTTCACACGTCTCTTCACTGCAGTCAGTCTTGCTGTTATGGCTGCCTTGCGTTGCAGTAGTGATATGTCACCCTAGTATTTGTGTTCGACAAACATTATGGCTCAAAATCATACTATTCAGGTTATTCCTATGGCGCGTCTTTGTGTGAACGTTACCTGTAACCTATTTTGCACAACATTTTCAAAACACGAAGCTGATGACTTAATTGCATAATTACTTAAATTCTTTTATTTGCCATAGTTAGTTTATTGATGCAATTTTGGTGCAATTATAGCCAAGAGTCTCTAACAACTCTTCCCACTTACTACCACTTTTATGGCTTTCACAAGATGACTTTATGCAATTCTGCTCACATTGCCTAGTGGTTGCCTAGTTCTCTGATTTGGGTTACTGCTAGAGGAATGTTCTTTATGGACTGCAGTCTTCAAGTTCCTTAAGCTGACTTTGCAGTCTGAATTCATTGGCATTCATAAAATGTTGCAGTTAGACTAACGTAGTGTTTAATTTGTCCTTAGCCACATATGTTAATTGGGTTAAGGGTGTGCATTTTGAGAAGAGGTGATACATTAAAAACAAGTGACATTTCCCCTCCCCAAGACTGAAAAAACACCACCAGCCCTCTGGACCCCTTCATTCAGCCTTTTTAGCTGTAGCGATGCGGAGTGCTAAATGACTGTAGTTCAATCTAAATAGCTTTTCAGCCTCTCCATCTAGACTTGCATCATCAGCTGAATACAGGATCATTTTTAGAGCGAATACAAACAGAATATTAAAGCATTTCTGTATTGTTTGCTGAAGCACATAATTACAGTAATGCAGGTATGGGATTATTAATCTTTCTGAGGCAAGGACTGAAAATTTTTTAGATTTTTTATACACATCTTAACAAAGCCATATTTCTTTCACAGGGTAACAAAAAATTAAAACTAAAAATAGCCTTTTTAATATCTTGCTTTTCTCTGACAGAAATGGAATAAACTTGCTTAAAGCGAAAAAAAGGCATTACAATTATAACTATAAAGATCTTATGGACTTATGTTCAACAAAATAAACAAACAAACATACATACAAACAAAGAAACACATTTCTGTATATTCTGTAATATTCTCAGAAACACCAGTGGATAATTTCCACAGCTATGTATGTAAAATATGAGGAAATCAAGGCTGACTCAGGCACAGATATTTGTGTACTAAGGCGTTTCCCCCGAAAATGATTCATTGCTTTGTTTTTGAGTGCACTGTGGAATCCTGCTCTGAGACCACATAGTATCTTCGTTATTACCACTTTTACCATTACAAGCTGTTAATATTAGTGAGAATTAATGTTTCATAATGATAGAGGAGACCTTTAGTTAGATACTATCAGGCATACCTATTTTCACAAAAATTATGAATAACAATCACTGTGGTTCCACAATGTTACTCTTTAAATTGATCCAATACCCCACTTTAAAATCAAGAAATAACTACATATGTTTGTCTGCTCCGAATTACACACTTAGAACATAAGAAATTTACAAACGAGAGGAGGCCATTCAGCCCATCAAGCTCGCCAATGAGTTAAGTACTCTGTGTCTTTATATTCACTTGCTACAAAGTAAATTTCTATTATCGAATAGCACATATGAATTTATAAGAGAAGGTCAGATAAGGAAGTTGCTTTAAAAATAATCATATTATGCCCTGGTTTGTGAAAAAGCCAGAACCACATTATTGAAACCAGTCAATGCTGGTTAATTGTTTTATTTAAGTCTAACAGGTCATAGTCTACAGTCTTTCCTTTAACATGAGAACCGTTTGTCATGTAGTCCAGTAATAGAACCACATTACATTTCATTACATAAACTAATGAAAAAAAATCTGATATATATATATATGTGAAGTATTTTTTATGCCAATATTATTCTCATAATTAAACAAGGCTTCCCTAGACAATCAGAAAATCTGACCATTTCCTGCAACATAAATACATCCAAAATGTTCACAGTTACACTTCCGACTAACACTTCTGAATATTGCTAGCTGACACATCTTAGTCAATGAATACTCTCCATTGAGAAAGATGTTTTACATGCGCACATTTACATAATGAAACACGCATTTGGGGAAACGTCGCCGGAAAGCGACACTACAGGATTTTGTAAATGGGATAGAAAGCAGAACTTTTTAGACCACCAGGCTGAGTACAGATAGGGAGCGTCCACAAGGGGCTGTCCTGGATAATTCCCTGTTAAACTCTGACTTATCTGAGGCATGTTGGAGCAAATACAGGCATACAGAGATGATAAGCCCTATGCTTGGTGGAATGAAAGAGAACGGTATGAGTTAGTTATTAAGAAATGCAAACTCCAGTCAATGAACTTATTTTTGACCATGCAAGGAAAGTGCATGAGAAGATGTCCTGCAGCTAATCTGACACTGTATATTTTAAAAGTTTGCCCTGACTTGGATTGGTTAGGCATGTAATTAATATCAATAAATATACAAGCTATATAAAGTGAGTCCATTTTAATCATGGATGGAGATACTCCATGAGGTTTAGCAACAGCAGATGGCTAGCAGTGGAAGCTCTTGCACCCCCCTGCAGAAAGTGATACCAAGGAAGAGTCAGGAAGCGCATCCCAACCACACACGAATCTGTTACTACTGCAGCATGAGAGCCTGCCAAATGTACCACTGCACTGTCTATGCCTAGGAACAGAAAATATACTTCAGTACAGGTCAAACAATCGTTTGTAAAAAATGTTCATATCTGTGATGAGCTATTTTATTCCACAAATTTTAAAGAACCCACAAACTGCAAAATCTAATCATACAATAATCAATGATGAATATGCAAGATAATCAAACTATGACTGGTGTGTCAGAGGTGGATAGTTCAGGTCCAGAAAGTAAAATTCCAGACCAAGATTTTGTTTCAGCCAATGAGTTAAGTACTCTGTGTCTCTTTATATTCAACTGGTTGGTTGAAACAAAATCATGGTCTGGATTTTTACTTCCTGGACCAGAACTATCTACCTTTGTTTAAGCTCTATAAACATATTCACTCATTACGCAAAAACACGTTTGCACTTAAAATGGAATATCATAAAAACAGAAATGCATGCCAGTTTTTAAATTGAATTATTTGATTAATTCTTAAATGGTAGTCCAAAGCAGCGGTGTCAATTGGCACTGATGGGCTACATGATATTTGCATTAGCTTCATACAAGCATAGCTAAACACCCTAACAGTCATTTATGCACTGGTGTCAGACCAGAAATAGGCCAAATCCCCACTGATGGTACAACTTTAAAGGGAAAAAGCACCCATACCATAAGGTATCAGTTCCTTTCTCAATTCATTCAAAAAAGCTCTTCATAAGATTATGATACTCATGTGGGAAGCTGTGAACCTCATCATTAATTGATGTTCATGATGTTCAGGGCTCATTAAAAATAGTGCTCAGATTTTAGCTTTTAGATTATGCACATGATCATCATAAAGTTCAAGTATTACGTTCAAAATTTTTAATATTTTAATTAATCCCTTTGATGACCTGACATTGTGCTTCCTGTCTATAGTCTGCTTCTTGTCTTTTTAAAGTAGAGGTGGACATCGATACGAGTAATATAATGTATGCAAAGTTTAGGTAAAAATCATTATTGAAAATAATCTAATGTAAAAAAAAACTTGAAAGCTAGTTTTGTTATTACATCATAGCATTATTCTTATGTAGTGATTATGGAACGCATGGTACTACCAAATGACAGTATCATGCTACATACCCAGTGCTATCAAATGTCACTCAGTCAAAACACATTGTTTCAATTACTGAATGTATCACCATTAGAAGACAGGACTTTTATTGTCATCGTACAAGTAGTAAGCAAAGTGAAATTCAATCTTCATATATCCCCTATTGCTCCCCTGAGACACACATAGCTAACAGCAAAGCTTGAGGGCAGGACAAATCATTTATTCAGCACTCCGGGAGCACGTCTTAGGATTAAAGACGTTCTTCAATGGGCGATGATGTGACTGCTCTGGCCAAACAGGGGAATTGAACCAGCAACCAGAACCAGGCACCTCCCACTCAGCCTATGACTCATTATAATCAGGAGTTCGGGCGTCAGTGTCAACAGGAGGTATATACAGACTCTCTTACTTGTTTTCAGCAGGAAAAAAAACAGAGCAGCTATCCAGTAGGACACAGAAATCTTGCTTTAAATGCAATCTCTACATGAAAATATTTGAATTATGAGCAAGTAAAGAGACCCATGTTACTCCACTGCAAGGTGCAAACATATGGCCAGAAATCCTTGACTGAACAGAAGTCATATGCCTTAGTGAACACCGCCAGATTTATTCATATTGACATTCGAAGCACATACTGTATAATGCATGTGCTTTAAGATGCATTAGTCCTGATTTAACATAATAACACTCGACACACATGGCTGATGGCAATTATCAGAAGGTTATTTCCTGCTGAAATGTCTGCCTGCTGTCCTCTGCTGTTCTGAGGACTTTTAAATACAAGATAACGTTTGCCCAAAGCGGTTTCAAATGTGAAATGTCAATATGTATGTACGTGTAAATTCATTTAAAGCATTTAAACACCCTGTAATACTATTTTTTGGATGCTAAATTCCTCAGTATCAGGTACATTTGTGTCTTTATCAAGTAGGGAGCAGAATATCTGCTTGACACTTTCAGGATCACACCTGCAGAACCTCAAAGCCCCAGTCCCTAAGTTCAGCTATAGCTAAACCAGTAGCATCTCTGCCTGTCTAGAAGCATCACTGTGGACTATATGTTAAATAGAGCAATCGCTTCTGCTCTATTATGGTGAACATAGGAGCCACCATTGAATGGGCCATCAGTTGAATAATTGAATAAGCAAGAAAGATCAAAACAAGTTAACACAATCAGAGATTCCGGTTATCGAAAGAGAGGAGTAACATGATAGAAAGCCTAGAAACTTTGCGGTATTTAGTTCAGGTGGTGTGCATTGCTAGACGCTGCAGCAGACTTAGTGGCCTGTGCCCTCACTGGCATTTTCTTACTGGATTTTCTCGGTTCGGGTCTCCATGCATTTCTCTTGGTGGGGTCATAGAAAGGTCATAGTGCTGACAGACGTGCTCCTTGCAGCTTGGGCTCCCTCAGAGTCAAGACAATGGCAGAAGTAATGGTAGCGAAGTAGTTCCTTTAGATCTGATAGTCTGGCCTGCCAGTGGTGCTTGTTCTCAGTCAGACCAGTTGGGAATCAAGATGACTTTTTCCATTAGTTCTCAGCCAATGTGTTCCATCTGCACAATTATCTGCCCAGAATGCAGCCTGGAATTGATTACCAGTCCTCACATGACCATTGTTGTGAGTGTGACATAGCTTTCATGCAATCTTCCACATCATTTAAAAAGACTTTCCATGCAGTCATCCAATAGGAAGTCACATGGCCAGTGTCACAAGATCCCTCCAGAAGGGTCGCGGCCTAGCAGTGACCTTGCACTGCACCCCCCCAATGTCAACAGAGCTTTGTGTGAAAACAAGGATGATGACATCTATGAAATCAGAACAATCTTCCAGTTTCCAGGCGGCATGGAACATGGGAGACCAAAAAATGATTTTGTGTAATCGGCAGCAGCTGAAAATATTTAATTTCAACTAAAACATGAAATGGGTTTCAGAAGACGGATGTTATATGAAAAGTAAATTAGTAGATTTTGATTGTATTTCATATTGACAGTTTCATTCCAACGCATATTCTATCTATGAAAGGTACATGTTACATCTAGAATATGCACATATTGTGTATCGCTTGTTGAATTCCAGCAGCAATCCCAACTCATATGATGGCTGGATTAGAACATAGTACAGCAGTATGGAGAACAATTTTGACAGGAGAAGGTGAGAAAGAGAATAAAGGAGACGCGAGTTTGTTACTGGTCCAGGAGATGGTGAGAAACATCCTGCCGCAGTCATGGTTACAGGTGTAGAGGGCCTGGAATTCAACTGCAGACAACACGGCGCAGTATGCCACCTCCACAGCGTTAGTCTGCGACATCCACCACACAAGGAACCTACTGGAGAATTGTGTTGTCACAAGACCGATTGCTGCCATAGCCAAGCCCACAGTACCTGTCGCGGAACAAGGAAGTGCTGAGTGCGGCATATTTTGTGACTATCCACTGAGGCCTGTGCTAGCTAGCTTCTCCATTGGCTTATACCCTGGCATGGATTATGCAGGGTATCATTGTATCTGGTACCTGGGGCCGAAAGTGTCTCAGCATTGTTAATAAACTCCAGCTTGTTATATATATATATTATTCATAAGAATTTGCCCAATCAGTCTACATGTGTTTTGTGGACTTGGAAAAGGCATATGACTGTGTCGCTCGGGGGGTCCTGTGGGGGGTGACTGAGGAGCATGGGGTGCTGGGCCCTCTGTTACGGGCCATTAGGTCCTGTATAACTGGAGCGAGAGTTTGGTTCACATTGCCGGCAGTAAGTCAGACTCATTCCCAGTGGGTGTTGGACTCTGCCAGGGCTGCCCTTTGTCACCGATTCTCTTCATAACCTTTATAAACAGAATTTCTAGATGCAGCCAAGAGGCAGAGGGCGTCTGGACTGGTGGCCGCAGGATCGTGTCTTTGCTTTTTGCAGATGATGTGGTCCTGTTGGCTTCATTGAGCTGTGACCTTCAGCATGCACTGAGACGGTTTGCAGCTGAGTGTGAGGTGGTGGGGGTGAAGATCAGCACCTCCAAGTCTGAGGTCACAGTTCCCAACTGGAAAAGGGTGGATTGCCCCCTCCAGGTTGGGGATGAGTTACTGGCTAAAGTGTAGGAGTTCAAGGGTCTAGTTCATGAGTGAGGGAAGAAGGGAGAGGGAGATCGACAGGTGAATCGGTGCAGTGTTGGCAGTAATGCAAATACTATACTGGTCTGCTGTGGTGAGGAGAGAGCTGAGCCAAAATGCAAATCTATCGATTTCCAGGTCAGTTTGCGTTCCTACCCTCACCTATGGACACAAATGTTAGGTAGTGACGGAAAGAATGCGATCGCGGATACAAGCGACAGAAATGAGTTTCCTTCGTAACGTGTCTGGGATCAGCTTTAGAGACAGTGTGAGAAGCTTGGACATTCGGGAGGAGCTCAAAGTAGAACCACTGCTTCTCCGCATCCAAAGGAGCCAGCTGAGGTGGCTTGTGCATTTATCTTGGATGCCTCCTTCCCAGAGGAAGTGCTCTGGCCATGTAACTGTTCTACAGTGGCAATTAAAACACACAAGCCACTCCTACATCTCTGGGGAAATACATGAGACACACAAAAAAGAATATCCCAAAAGAGTTCTGGTGGGTAACTAAGGAGGAAGGCATAAATAAGCTAAAATAACACACTTCTCATCACAGATCCCCATTACATTTGCTTTTCGGCTCTCAAGATTGTCGGCTTATTATAAAAAGTCAGAAAACTAATGGTCATCTTTCTATAGGCAACTTCTGCTAAGATAGACCATAAAACGCATTAAGGTGTAACTACATGATTAGATTATTAAGTGTGAAGTTCACTCACCACATGCTCTTTAACACACTTTTCATGGTCCTGCTTCATAAACACGCACGATACCTCGAGGATGCATTTTCTTTGGGTGAATTTGCTTTCCCTCAAAGAAACACAAGAAAATTACATTTCAATATACAATTCCAAGCAAAAATATATTTGGGCTATATGATTAACTTTTGTATCAACCTGGGAAATGGCTAAAATGATGCGTTTTATCTTTCCGCCAGTGACACCATCCTTGCTGCAAAACAGCTTCATCAAGCTGTCAGAGTATTGGTCAAGCACTGCAAAAAACCTGAGCTGTAGTAGGACAATGCTGAGCAAGAACTCAGCATTGATCTGTTAAACAAAATGCCCACCAACACCTTCTTCTCATCCTCTGTATGAAAAGTAACTCGCCATATTTTTCTTTAGTACTTTGTCATTGTTTTTCTTCTTTATTTCTCTCAAACCCTTGACTTCCTGTGGTGTTTATGTTGATCTGTGAATAATCATAGAGATCATTTTGCACAACTCTAAATTCAATGGCACTGGAGCCACAGCTGGTTCTCCTGAGTTGAACATGTTAGAGAGAACATGGAAATATGACAGCCAGTTGTGTTACAATAGGGTGGTAGATCTCTAGAAGCAGCTTTGGACATCCCAGTCACAGAGATATAATCGACAAGTCAATGTGGAAGCGAGACTAGAAGTAGACAGCAAGTGAATGGACCCTGTACATTTTAGACATTCTATTTTTTGGTAACATTTTGCACCATACCTATAAGAATCAATGAACACACTCATAACACAATATAATGCATTCATAAAGCATTGGCTTTATATAAAGCATAAACCACGGCTATAAATATTTACAAAATGGCACAACACATTATAGCCATGTTTATTATGCATTATGAATGCTCTCTGAAGCTCTCATCTATAATGCACTATAAATACCTTCATAAAGCAGAACAAATCATCCTTAATTCTTGTACTGACCATTAAAATGCATCATGAAGGTATCTAGTGCATTATAGGAGAGCTTCATTGGAGTTGATATTGTAATCAACACTATAATGCCTTATGTCTGACATGTCTGAAGATGCTATAATGCTTTATTAATTCTTATACCAACCAATATATGAAGGTATCTATAATGCATGATAGATGACAGTTTAAGTAAAGTGTTGAAATCTGGACAATAAAGAACAACACATTAAACAATTTCAGTGCACTCCAATAGGAGTTTCCAAACAAGCCACAGAAACACTTGGGGTTAGGTGGATAGGTTGGCTAAGTGAGCCAGCGCCCGTGTGTCCCATTCTGTGTCCCTTCCCTGTTTGGCCAGCAGGCATCGCTAGTCATCCTGTCCCTCGTGTTGTCAGTCTTTCCTGTCTTCTCCTGTTGTCAGTGTGTAGTGTTTCCTCTGGTCCCTGTTGGCCAAATGGCTCACCTTGTTGGGCATGCAGTTGGCTGTGAACCCCTGTGTTTGAATCCTACCTCTTCTGGTTTTGTATTTTGCTCCCTAGTGTTTCATTTGTATGAGGTTTTCTAGTTCTTGTGTCTAGTGATTTTGTATTTGGTTTTGGTTTCGTTCCTTGTGCCCCTGCTTGTGTTTTTACCCGTCTGTAATTCCCCAGTGTTAGATTCTATTTCCCTGTTTAGTTCCTTTGAGTTTATTAGCTTCACCTGTTGCCTGCTCTTGTATGTTTTCCTGATTACTCGTTGTCCTGCACCCTCGCCGATTGGTTAATTGTCTGTCTCACGCCTGCCTGTCATTACCCCATTCAGTATTTTGTATTTAAGTTCCTGCCTGAGTTTTAGTCCCCGGTGGTTCATTGTTTCACATGTTTGTGTTAGTTTGTGGATCTCGGTGTTAGATGTGTATTCTGCTTACCTGCCCTGTTTTGTTATTAGTCTTGTTTATTCCCATTTACTTTTGACCCCTCGTGGTCCTTTGTTTTGGTTAGTGTTTTTTGTGTCTTTAGTTCAGTTAATAAAACCTGTTTTGTATCGTGAGCCGCAAGTGGGTCGTCTACCGTTCCTGCCTGCACCATGCCTCGTGTCCGAACCACCCATGTCCATGACACACGACAGCACGAAATACAAATAAGACGCATTGTGAACCAATCACTCAAACCACTTGCCGAGGTGGTCTGGGATGCATTTCACCATATATCTTTTGTAGTGTACATGCTAATGTGTCCTGGATGCGTCCCCGACAAGGCTGTCACAATAACTGTGTGTTTCGGCTATCTACTTGAGATTTCATCGCCCAAGGTCCATTTCATATCACCAGCCTGCTGTTTCTCTAGCTCTGTCGCATCCTCACAAGTGTAAACAGGGCCAATATAACCATAATTAGCAGAAATTTTATGCTTTGTATTCTTTCAAAAGCAGGAAATTCGTATTTTAATTTCTCTTTAACTTAGTTCTGATAAATTAATAGTAACTGTGTGTCCTATCTAAATAAATTTGCTTTAATTCAAAATAATTAAGTTCTTTCCTATCAAAAAATCCTCCACTTCCATTTTTTGAGCGGACTAAGTACAGTATATTTCAGTAGTAGTTTCTGTGCACGAGCCCACTTCCAGAGCATCTCAACAATCCTATTTGGGTCATGAGATCTGTGTTCTCATATGGATTTATGGTACATTGCATTCTGACATTTCAGGTTATTGTGGGAGTTTCATAATCTCAGTGAGGTCAGCCTTAAATCTCTTTGAACTCTGAGATTTGAAATTCATACTAACCACTGACAGCTCAAGCTAGGATGCAAGAATTGGTGGTCTTTGTTGAATTTTAATTGTAACCTTTAACAATGCTGAGCTTTCTAAACAATATGTTGAACTTGGGTGTATTTTCTTCACTATGCTAAAGAAAGAACTGGAATCACGCCATGCATTTACTGCATTCAGGGTGTTCCTTAGCTTTGTGCCCTGTGCTACCTGGGATAGACTCCAGGCCCAATGTGACCCAACCCAGGACAAGTGGTTAAAGGATGGATGGATGAATGGATTTACTAAATTTATTTAGTCACTAATGTCTATAGCCAGTGGCGTTGGAAGGAGTTTGACATTGGGGGAGACTGAATTTGGGTCCGAATTTTGGGGGGGTGGAATGTATATCGCAACATGGCAATGGTCACACATGCAATAGTCGCGTCGTAAAATTATGCGAGAAAGATTTTAAATAAGAAAGAAAGAGAGATTTTACAATAATAAAGATTTCATTGTAGGATGCGTTTTCACAGCTAAAAATAACTTTAAATAACTGATCCATGTAATAAAATTATTTTGTCAGATATAGGACGACAATCTTTGTTAGGTATATGTTTTGTCCTTGTGTTCTGCATGTGTAGTGAATTGGCCTCAGTAACACGCAGGATCACAAAGACAGATAAGGAACGTACTCTTAATTTGTCTTATTTCTTGTATCTGAATCATGACATTTCCTGCTGATCACATTTAAAATTAGGTCTGGAAACAAAGGATATGTATAAAACAATACAAAGTTCTTTAAAATACTTTTTTATTTAACAAACCTTTTATTAAACAAACACACAATGTAACTAAACATGAAGTGTACACACAACTATGTAACACAATGCAAGATATGTGTTATGACTGGGACTCTCCACTCGACAACAACGACATGCAGCTTTTCAGAAATACAAGTGCTATGAATATGTTATGAATATGTTATGAGTATGTTATGCCTTTATTGCGCACGATGGGGTCTTATTATGATGGAGTCACATTATTTTCACAACTACCTAGCTAGTAGCTACCATCAGCAAGCATGACATTATTGATTTTTAAAAATGCACAAATAACTTCATTTAAGTGTGTAGATAACAATGTGTTATACAGCGACTTACTGTACAATGTGTTTATCAGAAGGTGGTGTGTGACAACTGTGTTCTGATTCCTGTGTCTGAAAAATTCCTTATTAGATTCCACACCCAGCAGATCAATCACACCACCAGTAGGTCTTTGAGAGGGAGACTGTGGACAAATGGTGCAGCCGGTTGCTGCACAGACTTTTAACAATTTTCAAGTAAAACAATAATTATCAGTAAGACATTGGCTAGCAAGCTGGATAGCTATCGCCAGATTACTATGTAAAACAAATTCTGGCTTCTTGGCTAGTCATTACCTTTCAACAAACTGAGTTTGCTAACATTAGCCTGTGCACTTGTGTCCATGTGTCCTTTCCAAATGTCAATAGATACTGGAAGTCGTGCCAACCGCCTCAGCTATCGATGCTTTGCGATATCTGTATTGGGCAGTGTGATTCTTTTTACTGGATGTCTTGCACAGAAACTCCTTATGTGCGCAGACCAGATGATTGTTGACTTAGTAAACACAATGAGGGGCTTGGATGGATGTGTCCACAATGTTTAAAAGTATTGACGATTATACCAGAGATCGGGGGGGCTGGGGAGGACTGTCAAAAGACTAAAGTTGCATACAGGCTGCAGATATACGCTGTGAACTCTAGAAGATTTTTCAAGTTACGGGTGTCCGAGTCGAGACAGAGCAAAAATTCAAATGTGTGACAAGGCCGAGTCCATTCACATGCGGACTCGAGATTGGATTCAAGCCTGAGTCTGCACTCGAGTACCACAACTCTGGTCTATAGTACTTTTTTTGTTTTCGACTGCTAGATATTGTGCTCTGACTAATATGGCATTTAGTACTTGTCAGGCATCAAGAAGTACAATGCATTGGAAAATCACAAGGAATCCAACCAGATAAAAAGAACAACAGGCATAAACATACTCAAATGGTATTGTAAGCAATGACTTGTGCTGTAACTCGTGTAACCCTGCTCTTAAGCCAAAAATATCATTGTGGCTAGGAAGCAGCTTACCTCAAACAGGAGACATGAGTCCTCAGGGGGCAAAGTAAATCTGTGTGAAATCCTTTCTGTCATGTGGCTCCAGTTAGTCAGCATCACCGAAAGGCCCAGCCTGTCCACTGGAGGTCCTCTAGCTGCTTACGTCTTCAGGCATAACAAAAAACAGATGCAGACATATGTATTCAATAGTGCGAACAAATGGATACTTCACTCATGGTCATAGATGATCATTTTTAAATATACACAAGTCAAAGGCTCCCAGAGGATGTTCACTGTGGGCATTAGTGTAAGAGGACAAGACTCCTTAAACATCCATCACTATAACATATCAGTGCTCTCCATTGCTAATTTACAGGAAGCAGTAACACAAACAATGTTTTACGTAATACAAAGCAGATAAAGTTGTCTGACTAAAGGAAACTCTGCCTTATATGGCAAACTCAAATCTTATCTGAATTATGCACTAGTTGCCAAAATTTTTTGGCATTACGCTTCAAAAAGTACTACATGAATACTGGCGATAATGTTTATAAACAATCAAAAAATGTTTACAAATATCATGCATTGCACGATTAAATAAGTAACTGGAATTAGGTTCTGCAGTCTCTAAAAATTGGAAGTGTTTCCACAGTTTTGACCACTAGTGTTTATGTGACTTATATTAGTGATGGATACCTTGTTACCTATAGTGAATAGCACTAATTTGTGTCATTGGATGTGTGATGGCAGAAAGCTGCGCAGACCTGCAGAAATGGACACTCTGGTATTCTCCAGTAGCTTTACAGCCCTGCAGCAAACAGCTCCTGCTTCACTGTGCAGCCTGCAGCGGTGGGCTGGCTGCAGACTCTGCTGCGCTAAAGGCTTGGGACATGTTTATCTCCAGTGACACTGATACCTTCCACTTTACACTGTTATCTTGATAGCCTCGCTTGAGGCTTTATGCACACCAGACAGTCTTGGGTCCAATGCTCAGGAAATGTCAGGAGTGGAGACAAACCATGCTACTTTCCAGTAGGTGAGGAATGCCATCCAAACGAGGGTGGAAGAGCATTTCAAATGGACAGGGAAATATGATGTGTTATGATGTGACTGTTTTTCATGAGTTGAATTTTGTGAAACATCTCCATCCTGGGTTATTCCCCGCCTTGGGGCCATTGCTTCCAGGATAGGCTCCAGAGCCCCACAAGTCCTGCATAAGACAAATGGGTATAGAAAGTCACTGAATGAATGAATTAATTCATATCTAGGTTGGATGAACACACAATCTTTGGTACAACAGCATTTCTTATTAAGCTTCACATTCAGCACCATGTAGTTCATCAGTTTTTCCCATAGGAAGGCAGATAGTTGCTAGTGGTTCCTATATCAGCCCATTTTAACATCTGCATTGCGATTCATTAATAAAAGACTGTTTCGTGCTGTTATTTTGTTACTGTATCAGATTAGAACAGGACAAACCCAAAATCTTTCAGGAGATTGAATTTGCTATCACAAAGCCACCAGTGCAATTTAGATTTCTGGAAGAGGGAGCCACATATGTAGTCATAATGAAAGATAATAGGTGTCATGCAGAAATAGAACATTTCTCCCGGAACCAAGCTGTAATAGAACAAAACAAAACTATCCCGTAGAAAATGAATTTGGGTCCCCACCATAATGTTTTCTATTAATTGGGTATCAATGCAAGCAATGTCTTGCCAACATAAAAAAAGAAAAAAATGTATAGTAAATGTCATTGCAACACCCAGAAAAAATAATGGGACATGCGTTTTGCAGACAATTAAAATATTTCACCCCTTTTCAGTAAATTTCGCAGAAACATGGATTATGAGAGGCAGGTATCAGCAGAGCAGCACATGGTGATACGGCTGAAAGATGAAGCTGCCCAGATGGTGCTAATTTCTGATCTCAGATCAGATTAAGATCTTTGCATAACTGAAATAGCTAACTGCTGCCTTTGGCAGTAGATGCAGTGAATGGATGGGATGCCCCCTTATCACTGGTATCTGTGAACAAACTGCTGGACCAGACAAAACATTGCTGAGACTCAATGTTGCATTTTATCCTTTACAGTATAATTCCTTTCTTTGGAACTTTCCACCCATTGCAGAGCCTCCCTGACGCTGTAATAATCATAGTACAGTGTCCGCCGTGTCTTTATGTTTTATTCCCTGACCTCCACTTTCAAGGTGATGTACCGTTTATAGGCGACTTCATCTTCCTCTCCGGACATATCTGTGCGCAGGTAGGTACATTACCCACTGATTGTTATGGACAGAACAGTCACACCTGATTGGTTGGAATGGCCTGCAATCATATTGGGTCAAGATCAATAAACATGGGCCTATAAAATCTAATTTTTTATGAAAATGTAAAAAGTATAAGAAGAGCCATAGGTAGGATTCCTGAGTCAATCCAGCTTTCCCCAGAAAGGACCAAAACTAAACCCTCATAAAACCATACACTTTTAAATTAAGGCAAAATCTCACCCAGACACTGCGTACCCCTCTATTTGTAAAATAGAAAACACACTTCAGTACCTTATCTATTTTAAGGTAAAGTATGGCTAAGCATTTTAAGAGAGCTATTGGTGCAGTTAGGTTCAGTTTGCATTTACCAAAAAAATAACATTTTTCTTTAATTACATCCCTAGAGTCCCCCGAACTCCCCCACCCCCCACCACGGAGGCACTGGCACCCACTGCTTTTCAGATTTATTATGTCTTCTAGGGAATTTAGAGCTGGGTAACTGATTAACATGCCCTGGATGGAGACGGGGCGTTCGCCAAATCAGCATCAAAGTTCAAGTTCGATGCTAAATTGGCTCAAAGTCTCATCTCTGCAAGAATGTTAAATACTTCCCAAACCACTATATATGTGCATTATGTGCTGACCATCTCTGTGTTTGGCTCCCCTGCATTTGCTCTGTGAATGTTATATATATTAATAGGTATTTTCTTCAGGATTCCAGCAGCTGGCACTGGAAGCTTCTGGATTTCAGCAGAATGTGCACTGTGTCTGGCCATTGGCTTGCTGTGCTGGTACCAGGTTGTCTGGAGCTGGTACCAGGTTGCTCCTGGGTACGGAGTGAAAAGAATAGTCCCTCTGGCTATGAAGGGTGCCTCGTGTAGAAACATTTAAAACAAAAACACTGGGGGGTGAAAGAGCAGAATTGGGCAAACAGCTGAACATGAGCAAAGCATGGAAGTCCAGAAGATGAACTTCTAAATAGCTTCTGGAGTAGAGCTTCTACAGAGGGACCTGAAAACATTTACTGCACCTAACTGTTTCATATCACCAGCCTGCTGTTTCTCTAGCTCTGTCGCATCCTCACAAAAATCTAACTGAAATGTGTGTAAAGATAAAAGACCGGCTCTGAATGTCACTGATTTACTACCCGCTACAGGCAGTCTCTGGGTTAGGAATGTCCAACTTACACACAACTTGTACTTATGAATGGACTACCATAAAGCCTATTGTATAGAAAAATTTGTATGGTTCATAATAATGAATGCACGCACTACTTTGTCACACTCATGAAAACATTGTGTGGCTTTAGCGATTCATCGGCTTCAGGTACAGTACAGTACCATATCTAGTTATTATTATTATTATTATTATTATTATGTATTTTATTATTTGTTGTTCCAACTTATGTACAAATCTGACTTGAAGACAGACTTATCTTATTCGTAACCTGGGGCCTGCCTGTATACCGTTTCAACTTAATGTAGCAGGTTAGATCCATATAAAAATAATAAAATCGTGGAGATTTTGAAGATGGTAAACCATGTTCATTATTTAAACAGAAAATAGAATGTCACTGGCCATGTGAAACGATAGCTAGCTCGTTAAAAATAATCTGGGTTTCTTAATCATCTTAACAGCAAAGTCTGTCAAGGAATTCTCCACTGGAAAACATCATTTCAGTTTCATTATCAGAACCAGCAAAGAACATGAAATGCCTCTTCAAAAAAACACTACTTTCAAAGATGCTGCTGAAAAGCACAGAGCTTGCGGCTAAAACGAATCGAGGTGATGTTTGCTTATGGAATGGAGGGTAAAACGTGTCCCTCCCTCTTACTCTCTTGTAACTTTGACTAAGTCTATGGGCACATCTGGAAGCCATTATGATGTCCACTGAAGGACTTAAGGCCAGATTGTACCAGTCCTCACTCCAGAAAACAGGCACAGTTGGCCAGAACCTCAACTCTCTCAGCCAATCTCACGTCACCATCCCAGAAAAAGCCAAGCTTCGGAAAGTGGTTTGTTTCTCCGTCACTTACATTTATATTTTCTCTGCTGCCCATTTTGTGTAATGTATCCATATCCAGAGTACTCCTTTTACTCTTAATAATCCCAATTTTCAGGAATATTGTTTTGAATTATCGACACAAATAGTAGATTTTTGTGAATGTAAGATAGGTGTGCTACTGATTATGAAAGACTTTTTCCTGCAGCCATTGCATTGATATTGAGTTTTGTACGTATATGCTATCAGGAAGCTTTCCTGGAGCACAAAAGAGGAAAACGGAGGACAGAAAGGATGATGACAGCAGTGTGGACATCCCAACCCAGTCCTTGGGGACCCGCAGACAGTCCACATTTTTGTTTGGGATTTGGGAGGGAGAAAATCATGGATTGTCTCCAGGTTCCTTGAGGACTGGTTTGGGAAACACTGATCTAGGCAAACGCCAAAGTGTACAGGCAGAATCAGGGATGATAAGCTGTGCATGAACGCTGACGGTGAAGGACAACTGGGAATGATAAACGTGGGTTTTTCATCTCAGCTCTAATGAGCATGGAAATTCAAAGGCTGCAAGATAAGAAAGATTGAAGATATGAAGATAAAAGAGGACATCCTTGAGCAGCAGCTGCCACACTGGAGGACACGATCGTGACCTCACAGTGATAGCTATGCAGCACATTTATCAGGTCACAATTCATTACCGCCTACAAAACCAGATGCGATCAACACACATTGCGAACACCCAAGCCTCTGAAATGCTGAAGGCTCAATAAACAGCAAACAGAAACTTGCCTCAGGGGTAAGGAAGGTACAATAACACAAAGTGTAAACATTACAAGACACCTGACTATAATCATGAAAACATCATTAAATTGTCCAAATAGAGTCACCTGACAGCCATACACCACACCCCCAACACCATCACAGTTTCAACTAAGACATCTTACTCCTCTTTGCGCAATATAGAAGGCTGTAACTAGACTTGCCTACTTTGATTAATGCTTAGGGCACCATCATGGAAAATGCTATTTTAAGTGTACAATCAGATGCTTCTGACTCACTCAGCCGAGCTCTGAAGTTACTGTACCTTTGAGAACTGCGGGGAACGAGACTGATAAAGGGTGATGCGAGATGAGTCCAGGTTGCTCCTTGCTTATCGACCAATTCTCTTATTGACCTAATCATAGTAACTGAACTCGGTTGTTAAGTGAGGAGTGCCTGTATGTAAAATATTGTCATTATTACAATTATCTGCCATATGTCTCACAGTAGCCCCTCTTTTGGTCTGTACCAGATGTGATAGCCTTCGCTAACTTCCCACATCGATGAGTCCTACCTGCCCATCACCCTGTTTATGGTTTGTCCTCCGCTTTCCCTCAGCAGGTAAGCCTACTCACCACAGCTGAGGTGCCACGGACTTTCCCCGTTCGGAGATGCTCTGACCAAGTCATCTGGCTATGACGATTTGGCCTTTGTCAAAGACACTCTGATCTTTACCCCCGGCCCTTGCTTCTACGTTCACCAGGTCGACTATGAGTACAGAATGTTAGCTTACTGGCTAATATATCCAAGATTTTGGCACGCATTGTTTTTATGGGATAGTCAACATTATTTTCCTCACAGGGGGGTGGTCATAATTTATATATGTATATCTGTTTTTTACTTATGTCACTAAAATTTAGTTATTGACAGCTCCAAATTAGGTCTTACATTTGTTGTATGAGCCGCAATTCCTCGCTGCAAACTATCACAGCCGGCTACC
>JAODKC010000009.1:2399252-2426225 GCA_026777985.1 Mormyrops attenuatus
GGGCAGGCCAGAAGGACGTCACAGGCAGAAGGGCGGGCAGGCCAGAAGGACGTCACAGGCAGAAGGGCGGGCAGGCCAGAAGGACGTCACAGGCAGAAGGGCGGGCAGGCCAGAAGGACGTCACAGGCAGAAGGGCGGGCAGGCCGGAAAGGCGTCCCAGGCCAGAAGGACGTCACGGGTAGACAATAAAGAAACATTATATTTTCCAGGCCTGTAACAACTTTCCCCAAATGCTGCACCACCAAAGGATATAAGGCCAGAGAACAGCACCCCATCAAAATCTAAGCTGAAGGGATATCTGCTCCCTCTCCTCATACGTCTTTAATTAATTCAGTTTGATTAAACTGTTTCAAAATGACAGCGGTGACATGTTTTTTTTTGTCTCCCTCTCTATTAGCCATGTAACTTCACACTTATTAAGAAAAATACACCTCAGCCACCCAGGGAGTTACCATCTGAACTCAGGGTGCAACACACCCTCTGGTAGCCTGGTGGAGGCCGTTTCATACTTACAGAAGCACTCTGCAGTGAAGGTATGTTCTCCTATTAGGTACAGGTTTAAAATGAAAGGGCTGAAACGGGGCAATTTATGAGAGAGTTGTTGCAACTCAGTGTCTATTTTTTGCTCCTGTATTCCAATCATTGTGTTATTTCGTGTCTGTACTGTCTGTATTCACGGTTTGGCTCCATCCCACAACTGTACACCTTCATTCTTGGATCACACACCTTCATAGGAAATGTGTTTGATGTATAAATAAATGACTTGGACTCAATATTAGGAAGGTTTTGAGCACTTCCAGAGACTGGTTTATCACTGTCTCACTGCTAGCATTTGTATAGCACAATTATTAGTGGCACTGGGGACCCTTTGAATTATTGCAGCATGTTATGGCAGGTGGTGCATTTATTCTGTGTTCTATATGCAGTTGGCCTGCCTGCACTCATTATAACCATATTCTGAAGGGTTAGGGTTATGTGTATTAATACCTACATAACAGCAAGTATGTGCAAATTCACAGCACGATTTAAAAATAATGGCAGGGCTGCTACTTTGCAAGTGTCGTTTTTATGCCGGAAAATAGCGAAGTGTCTTAGTGCTCGTGGAAGTTTCACGTTAAAAGAAAACAAAAATAATAGAAAAATGTGATGTGGCTTATTTAACATTTTATTTGGCGTTTTCTTGACATGTAAATCTCTTTTGCCGAGTTGATTTTAAAGTCATTAAGGACAGTTTTTTGTAGTGAAACAAACGGCTTTGGAAAAACAAATAAAATGAAAAAGGGAAGTTATTCGGGTTATGGAAATGGCAGCTTGTAAACAGGTTAATGCCTATTTGACTGAAACAGAGTAAAGTACAGCCTCCAAAAATGAATGATGAAGTGCTCCTTATAAATATTAATATACAAAATATTAGGTAATTAAAAATATTTGGTAACACTTAAAGCACCCATGTATAATGCATTAAAAATACTTCATTAACACAATATTATATATTATGAAGGTATTACAAAGATGGCTATAACTATTTATAAAAAGGCATAACACATTATAGCCATGTTTATTATGCATTACGAATGCTCTATGAAGCTTTCATCTATAATGCACTATAGATACCTTCGAAATGCATTTTAATGGTCAGTATAAGCCATTATAATGCATTATGAAGGAATTTATTGTGCATTTCAGATACCCTGCCTGTGATTGGAAGGTTGCTGGTTCTAATCCCATGGTTAACAAAGTAGCAGAAGGCTCTTGAGTAAGGCTCTTGTGCGTCTCAATGGATAGCAAGTGGCGACATGCAATAATAAATAATTCCTGTGTATTTGTAGAAATGGAAAATACAAAAGCGTTATCATTATCAAAAATAAACTAACCTCAGCCTAAGGGCAGCCAGGATTGCTCTTGGGATATTAAAAAACAACATATGCGATAGGATCAGTTTCATAATTTGGGACATTTTTAACCCAATGGGCAATGCCACATGCATTATGTAGGGTAAATATTATGAGAGAAAAAGATGTGGTTTATTTTTGACACAGCCCTTTGGCATGGCATCAGCCAATTCACAGCTGCCAATTGCACAATGCCTGAGGCCATTACTGAAACCCACTGAATTACTGAGAGCACCCAGCTGGGTTTGAAAAGATCCAAGGGCAAAAAAATGACAACTTATTTCTCAAAATGAAAAGTTCATGTTTTCAGAAATGATAACAGGATCTAACCAGGACTCAAAACGCATTGTTAAATTTAGGAATTATCCTTAGCTTGTTGTACTTGAAGGTCGCTGCCGAAAATCCTAACGTAATGCCTACATTTAGTGTCTATGACAGCGATATTTACTTTGCAGTCTGTGTTTATACTTAGAACAGGAATCAGAGTGTACAAGAATGTGATTTTATAAGGAAAGACGCTTATATTTCCAAGGGTAAATTAACACCCCCGCCCCAAAAACCACAGCAACTTAATTTGCAAATTATTAATATTATTATGAGCATTTTAAGAATTTCAAGTGCTTTAGATGTCACTTTTCGTCAATGCAGCGGATGAGGTGCAAAGATAAGTGAAGACGTACTTCCTGTGAGAGAATTGCTGGGCATGTAGACAGATACAGTATATCCCCATTAAGGGATCTTATAGTCTGTAGCTATAATCGACAAATGCTGGAAGCAGTTTTAATCACATTAGGTGTGTAGATTTCTGGGAGTTCACTTAGGAGCAGTTTGAATGTATTTTATGATGTAGTAACACCATCACAATAACTAGTAACATAAAGGTTAGATAGAGGAGAAAGTAGATGTAAATTAAGATAGTGGAACCCTGTTATTTACACCAAGACTGGGCCAGACAGAAGAGCTTTGGGGAGCATGTATGAAACACTACACTACTGAAGCCTCATATATACATACAATCTGGGCAGGAAAACTTCTTACTCTGTGGGAGCCGCAGGCGTGACAAGGCGATAAAGAGCTGTTGCATGATTCCTTAACATTTCTCAGGTGTTGATCGCAATGGGGCCTTTCTGGGTTTGGGTCTTTTCAGGTGTTGACAGTTTTAAATAAACACATCTACCTGAATTTATCTAATTTTATTCAATCTTCCAAGTAAGGTAAGGAAAATTGTTCACGAAATGCATTTACCTTAACACAATGAATGTTATTTTTGGATAACAAGGAAAGACTCAAAAATAACTTTATTCAGTAAGCACACAATACCATAGTCTACCAAGAATATGTTAATCAACTAACAAACCAGCAAATAAATGTGCACTTCTTTGTTTAACATGGAAGCTATGTTGCTTCATGTTGGTATTTAAAGCCTCTGCGCCTGTAAACTCAGGCAGACTAGAATTTGCATGTCACTAATGAAACATTTCTAAAAATGATTTAGAAATGAATTAAATTCTTTTATGTGACACCCCCCCCGCATGATATTAGTGGTTTTAGAAACTTTTGGGTGGATTTTCCTTCACATTCTGTACCTGATTCAGATGATTGTAAACCATTCATGTGAATTATTCATTTTATAAAGGCACATCTTGGAAAAAAGTACGTTTTAAAGATATTTACAATTAAGAATACACTTTATGCAACAGCTATGTGTATCCAAGAGGAAAAATTAATAATATGTGTAATTGTAATACAATTTGATGGAAACACAATGTCAGACTTTTGTGCTAAAACATTGTTGTTCTGCAGGCATTGAAAACATACCTTGGCAATCCAGACTACAGGTGTCAGACTCCAGTCCTGGGGGGCCAGAGCCCTGCACATTTTTGGGTTTCCCCTCGTTTAACACACCTGATTCAACTTCTTGTGCTAATTACCACATACTGTTGAGCTGAATCATTTGTGGTGGAACAGGGAAAGAGCTAAGCTACACAGGGCTCCGGCCCTCCAGGACTCCAGTTTGAGACCCCTGATCCAGACAAATGCGGTTAGAGGCAACGCATTTCCTTTGGTCTCTGAATTGTTTGATTGATCTATTGATTGCTGTTCCCCTTTCCTACCGATTCTGCACAACCTCTTTTTTAGGAATTTGGCAATTTCCTGCTGTAAATGCTGCTTGGCAATCATAGGCGTGACACTAGCGAGACCACTATCTCATAAGAAACAAAATGAGCTAAATCAATGGGAGTGATTTTAACATTTTCTATTATGTGCTATTAAAAATTCAATATCCTGTCAAAAGTTTCCTGTCATTTCGTAGATTAATGATCACTCATGCATTTTTTTAAATCAAAGTTTTTAGCAATTGCCTAACACCCTGTCACGCCCAGCATTCTCTACCCTCGTTTTCTCTGTTGTGTGGCTCTAACGAGCCACACCTGTTACTTGTTTGTTCTTCCCTCGCGTCACAGCCCCCTTGAGGATCACCCCAGGTGCCTCTCATTTGCTCCCTCGTCAGTGGTGTATATAATGCCTCCCTGTCTGTAGTTCCCCAATCCAGTCATTGATGCTGATGTCTCTCTCTCTCTGGTTACGAATGTGTCATATGTGATACGGAATCTGTCATATGTCAGGATATATTCTTTTTTTATAAAATCACACTGTGAAAACATTTAAGGACAGTAAAATATAAACTATGTTGAATGACAAAGACAAATTACTCTAATTAAACAAATTAACACCGTTAAATAAGCACCATTATTTAAAACAGCTAATCACGCTCAAGCAGCTAATAATTAAATGTTTACCTCGATATCTTATTTAACTTTGTTCAATTCTGGAAAGCCTATATTCCATGTTGTGCTATGAATCTGAATAGTTATAGCTGCTCTTATTATATTAAGCAAATGGCAAATGCATTTGTTATCAGATCATTCAAATCCTTAAATACGTGAACAGCTCTTTTTTGAGTATTAAGTCCTTTCAGGCATTTGCTAATTGCTTATCTAATGCGAGGTTGTGCTGAGCCTGGAGCCAATCCCAGGATGCATAGGGAGAGACACCCTGGATGAGATGCCAGTGCACCACATGGATAAAACTGGCATAAAACGCTGGTGCATAAACATAATTTTTTAATTACCTCAGAGAGAAAAGGGATGACATTTCCTTTAATTTCAGCTTTTTACATTAATTTGCCAATGGATGATTTGTGGGAGACCACTTAAAAGATCTTATTCCATCGGAAAGATGCATACGTGACTAGGAAAGAGGCCTGTGAGAATAATGGGCTCTGGGATATGAATGGAGCGCTACAGAGAGAGCGAAATAGCGGTTTTAATCATTACCCCGCGAGTCGTCTCTGCCATCTGGCACAACTCCCACGTCACATCAGAGGCATAGGAAGCCTCTGACCACCCCATGTGAGGAGACATGACAATCCAGCTGCTCCAACCTATCGTCATCACAAGATGAAGAGGATCGAATGACTGTGCGCTGACAGAAATGAGACAATCATTAAAACTCCATTGCTCTTCGTACTGAGGGATAAAAACCAGAAAGGGAAACATCTGTCCGAAGTTGTAAGATAATTATAGTATTGCATTGTCTTTTATACTGCATTATTTCTGTCTTTGCTTCTACAGCAGTCAGTATTATTCGGTTGTATATGTTTTTGACAGAAACAGAACACAGAATCTTCAGTAGTGCACGTGAGAGGCGGTTTAGAAAAGAGAACTGGAGACCAGTGTAATGAGCATAAGAAAAATCTAAAACAATATTAAATTAAAAGAAATCTACACACAGTGCCTCAGATTATGCAGAAGATTTTTTCTTAAATCTAGCATCAAACATCTATTTTCTACTTGGACAGAAATGCAGTGTTTTCTGCCGTTGCTTCTGGAATCTCAAATATGGGTGATGTTGCAGGGGTTGGCACGGTGGTGCAGTGGTTAGCACTGTTACCACACACCTCTGGGACCAGTGTCCAAGTCTCCCCCATGGCTCCATGTGTGTGGAGTTTGCATGTTCTCCTCACGTTGTTGTGGGGTTTCCTCCAAGTACTCCAGTTGTCCCCCCCCCCCACCAGTCCAAAAACATGACGAGGTTAACTGGAGTTACCAAATTTCCTATAGGTGTACATGTGTGAGTGAAGGGTGTGTGAGTGTACCCTGCAATGGGTTGGCACCCCATCCTGGGTTCTTAAATCCAAAGCAACCCTCAACAGGACAAGCAGTTGCAGAAAATGGATGGACCTTGTTGCCTGTGATTTCTTTCTTAAAGAACATGCAGTTGATTAAGTTCAAAAAAGAATAAATTCATCATTTATTACCCAAGTTGAAATGTATTTCACATTACTCGCCATTATTTTCTCCTTCTGAAAGTCATGACTGTGCTCTCTTTCAGCTCATCCATTCTGACGATTAACTGGGCAGCAGTTGTGTAGGTGTGTCAATGAGCGGTAGACAGTAATGTTCACTGGAGCAAACAGTTACGTCTGCCTTTTTTTTACTTAAGTGGTTTGATCTTGCTGATTATAATTGTGCTACCTTGAACTGCTTTGGAGTCAGTAAAGAGTTTTGAGAATGAGATTTCACATAGGGGCACTACATTTAAGCTCCAGTATCTCACGCGTTCACTCACCTGTACCACGCATGGAGATGCCCTGTACTAGGGATGCAGTTCTGATGCTTACACCGTAAACCATGTGGCCCGAGATGTGTGTCTTGTTGTGTCATTGAGTTTCTTTAGGCTGAGATCCAATCCTGGGAGGGACCTCGACTCACCCAAACCCATGTCAAGTTTGCAGATTTAATCCGCAGCCAGACTGCACTCCTGTCCATGTGTTTCTGGTAGTCCTCCATCTATGCCTGTTCCCACCCACTCAAAGCTATCAGAGCTGGACTGGCCTGAAGGCATGTTGGAAAGACCTCGAGTTTAGTTCATGAACCATTTCCTTAAAAAATAGAGAAAAAAAGAAACTAGAATTATTTTTTGGATATTATAATAACATGGCACACTAACAAGGCTTGGATGGACACTACAGCCAAGGATACATTTATACGTGGCCAGACGCTTTTATTTTTTAGAATTTCACATTAAAATTACTGCAAAATAAAAGCCTAGCTTATTGAAAAAAATAAACCAATATTTTTATGCTATACAACAGGTTTTAATACACCCATTCATGACTATAGTAGCATAGTAGTAACATGTTTTTGATACACTTGTTCACTCATTCATGAGTATAGCATTTGTATGAATATACAACATTTGATTAAAAATGATTATGAGGTGTGTAAAAATGAATGTGCATATGTGCAGCAAAAAAAACAAACAAACTTAAATCCTTGGCTTTCTCCCATGTTCCTTCTTTCAGGAATGATGTCGCTTGGCTACGACCACCCACTCCTCCTCAGTCAACTACGGTTTGTTAGTAGAGTGAACAGATCATGTTTGGCCAACTAGAGTGCAGCCTACATTCAGCCAGTTATATGGCAGGACACAGACTGGGGCGTAACCACAACTACTGCTCACTTTAACCAGCAATAAACACATAATCGTACTACGGATTACATATTCATTACATACCTTTGTTTATATGCAATAAATTGTAATTTCGAGTACAGCCCTACTCTAATTACTTTATATAAGAGCATAGTTTTCAACAACACACATTATTGTTCTTATTCTAATACCATTGAGCATCATTTTAGTTCATTCATTTGCATCTCTTGTCCTGTATCTGTGGGTAGGCTTGGCTCTACGCCACCCCTGCAGGTTGCCAGCACCCCGCTCCTGCCCATGGCTAATTGGGCATGGCTGTGCCCCAGTGTGCCAGGCCAGGAGGGCCAGAATGTTGGGGGGGGGAGGAGGGTGTGTGGGGGTGTTAGAACCTGGGCTGATCGCCGCAGAGCCAGCCGTGACGAATGAGGGAGGACATCTCCCAGGCTGCCGGGGGCCCTGCTGCAATGTCAAAGCACAATTCGGCACCGCAGCTCCCCCCCCCCCGCCCCTCCCCACAGCAGTTTCCCAGCCTCAAGTCTCAGCTTCCTATCATAAAAGAAAACTCTCTGTCTGCACAAGTATGTGGGCAGGCTTTAAGGTAGGTTACAGAACCATCTGAGAAACCTTTATGACAGCCAAACCGGCCTAGTAAGAGCTCTATGGGAGCATGGGTGGGGGGGGCAGGTGATACACAACTGCTCACAATTAATCTTTATAAGCAAAAAATAGGACAAAAGCTATAACCCTTTCTGACTCTGCACGTCAGTGAGCCATATTGCTTGAATGAATTGCAACACCCTTGTCACAGTATGGGTGGCGGGCCAGAGGAGAATGTTGGAAGTGACCTGGGTATGTTTTCAGGTAGCTTACAGAATCACCAGGCCTTTATAACAGCCATGCTGGTCCTTGTAAATGTGTTTTATCTCTTAAATTATGTGGAAGACAGATTAAACTACCTTAAAGTGCAATAGCCCTGGTGTTTATCAGCATGTGATGTGCTAGTAAGACACACAGAAGGATTGCAAAAACTTCAATTTAACAGGCTTAGCATCTGCTGGTTAGAAGAACAGCTGAATACCCCTCCCATCCCATTCAATCGCTATCCTGCTTGATGCACAATCACACATTCAAGGTCTATTTTTAGGAACGAAGTCATTAATGTCTTATTGCTGAGCGCTATTGTTGTTCACATTTGTACAGCGGGCTCTTTCATTTAAGGTGACCTGGAACGGCCATCCATAGCAGTCAATTTCTGCAGCCAGTTTTCGAACAGGGTCTTTACTGCAGGAAGGGAGGCAAAGAAGCGTCATAACTGGCATTACAGGAGAATGTGGAAATGCATTGCAGAAAAACCCCATGGAGAATAGCCCTGAGCCCTTTCCAAACTGCGAGTTTAGCTCAGAAAAAAAAATTCTAATGAATTCGGCGAGGATTCAGTTCAACTCAGAGAAGGTTTCTAGTGGTTTAAATCAGGCAACCCGTCTGCTTTCCTTCTTGTTAGGAAAGAGCTTGGCATAATGATTTTACGTACGCACGATCACAGGCGCCTGCCGACACCACCAGGCGAGATATCACACATATCAGTTGTGTTGCAGCCAATGCCGACTCAGAAACAGAAGTGTCTCTTCTGAGGGACTAAATAAACTAAGATCATAAATTGTCGCTGTTCAACACAGGCCCACCTCCTGAGATAAAACCCGCTTAATATCAGGTAGATATGCAAGCTGTATCGGGTGACAAATATGACTGCATAAGGGATGGAAGCAACAGTTCTTAGATGCTTTTAGATGCTCTCCTGTCAGCAATAAGAAACACAACTGTTGTTTCAGCTCTGGATGATTTGGACACCGCAACATGAAGAAGATGAAAGACTATAGCTTGAAATAGTGTTGTGTTTAAATAAGGTAAACATCAAAATCTACTCGAGTGGATCTGAGTTTCCGATTTAATTTGAGCGTGGGCCATTTACACCTACAGTGCCAGTCAAAAGTTTAGACACACCAAGTCACCTACAAAGGAGAATGATAAGATGTTGTATCACATGACCTGGTCACCTGACCTAACATCAGTAGAGATGGTTTTGGAGGAGTTTGACCAGAGAGTGAAGGAAGGCAGATGTTAGGAACCCATCTCATGAAACTGGCGTAAAAGGAGACAGTAGGGTCAGCCAGTGTCTGGAGCAATTGGGGTTAAGGGCCTTATACTCACGGGGCCAGTGGTGGGATAACTCTGCTGACCGCGGGATTTGAACTGGCAACCTTCTGAATCCCAACCCACGGAGCTGCCCCCCCAGCAAAATTATATATTTATTTTAATATACTTTTATTGTCAGTGCTTAATTCCATATAAGTTATTTTATAGTTTTGATGTCTTTGTAATTATTCTAAAATGTAGAGAATAGTACACTTTCTATGGGTAGGTGTGTCCAAACTTTTGACTGGCATTGTATATCCTTTCTATATTTACAGTGTAGAGTTTGCAGGCCATAGGTAAAAGGAGCGTGAATTTTGGTAAATAACATGTTAGACCTGCTCCATGCAGTATCTGGGGCCGTGTCGCTATTGCAATTAAAAATCACTTATTATGTGTAAAGTGTTATATGCTCACTTCATGGTTTGGAAATACGAGTGAAATGTGTTTGAACATTAAACCCATATAGAATAATACAACAGCCCCAGGGAAATATGTAAATGTGGTGAAATTCTTCTGGAATTCTTACTCTATCCTCTTTCTATTTTGGTGCTTTTACTGACTACCTGTGATCTTCAAAATCAGATAACAGTGAGCACATATACGCAGAGGTGCATTAGGAATACGCACCAACTGTGATAATGTGTTAGCACCTTCATGCAGCTACACACGGCCTTTAGTTAAGTCACCTCAAACTTCACTGGCATTTCAGAATATGCAGGCGTACGAAGAAACAAAATAACAATAGTCTGAGACGAGATTGCTTCGCACAAAAGACATAAATATGCTGGATAAATAAATATGCTGAACAAATAGTGCAACTTTCAACTAGGACTGTGCAGTAGGTTTCATTGTAAGCGACTTACAGTGAAAGAACAGTAGCAAAACATTATTAAAAAAATGATGCAATCTAGTGCAGATGGTTGGTGAGCAGTTATGGATTAAGTTGTTCAATGGAATTCCAAACAGGAAGACTGATCATAAATGCAAAGGCTAACACTCATGAAATGCCCAAGGTTTATGTCAAAATAGTATCAACAGACATTTTTCATTGGTCCCCATGGGGAAATACTCTTTCCACCTCCCCCATCTTGCTTGGCCATGAAGGGCAGCCACCTATAGCAGCACCCAGAAAGCTGGGGGTTAGGGGCTTTGCTCAAGGAGCCGCAGACCCACCAAGGCTGGGCTCAAACCAGCGACCTTCTGATCAGTGGTACAGAGACTTAGCCCACTGAGCCACACACACTATGCTACCACACTGTCATACTATCTTATTAGAAGCTAAATAAAAGTCTATTGCCTTGTATAAAATACTCAGGAGACGCATTGAAGAGCAAATTAAATGCCGTTATGTAATATTTTGTTTGACAAATCTATACCTAGCTTATTCACCAAAACAGGATAAAACGACAGCAAACAGTGCTCCACAGACGTAGACTAGAAACCTGATACCCAAGTAGAGAAGCCTCTTAACAGACTGGAACTCAACTTTGGCCGCTCAGGAAGCTAGACATTTGGTCATTATTCATGTCTGCCTCTTTTGTCCAGTCTGTTTGGAAGAAGAACAAACATAAAAATAAAGATGGATGCCCCATTACTATGCCTAGAGGGCTGTTACTTTGCATCAAACATAACTGGACAAATAGCAATATGTGCCAACCCTAGTTTTTTTTCAGACCTCACCTGCGAAATGCATCTGTCAGTCTGTGGGAGATTCTGCACACCTTCCTGAGGAGAGGCAGTAAGCCAAAGAGTGTTTGTACTGTGCATGCGTATGAGTTGCTGTAGTATGTCCAAGTGCGAAGCACAAATGAAGATCCCATTAGAATAAAATGGGTAAAACTGTAAATTATTTTATACTTCATGGTAACTCCTCCTGTATGCAAGAGGCTCTCAGAGACACAGAAAGGCTCAGAGTATATATAAAATCATTTATTGCTATATATTTGCAGATAATCTATATTTATGAACCTGCAATATGAATTTCATTACTACTCTAAAAATATTTAGTCACTGTTTGAGATTTTCACTACTTATCCTCAGTGTGTTGGCTGACTTAAAATGAAATGCATTTTTTGTGAAATAGCATGTTTAATTCTTAAAGAGAGAAGATGGAGTCGTCTTTGCAGCAAGAATATCATAGGTTAGTTTATTGATTTGAAAACGTTTGGATGGCCTGCCACCTGCTGGAAGCATTAAGCATGGCAGGTGTTTTACCAGATCTAGTATGCATCGTGCATCTTAGCATCGATCAAACAGTGAAACCAGAAATCCAAGTCGCTCTGATTTGTGTTCATTATTAAATTCCATTTACCTCAGTGCCAAGAATCAATTTTAGTGTTTTTCTTAATCATTTAAGTCCTGACAATGCAATCTTTCTTTATAAGTGTATCCAATTTATCAAGCAATGTACTTTTTTTTTTAATCAAAAACTGTTAGTCTGAAGATACATGACAATGGAAATGGACAGAGTATGTGTCTCTAGCACTGACTTTCAAACAAACAGCAATCACAGGACACGCACGCACACACACACACACACACACACACGTTTGTATTAATATCTTTGTGGGGACAGTCCATTCCATTCATTTCTATGGGCAAAACCCTAATCCCAGCAAAGACAACCCTAACCCCCCACCCTTAACCATAAGTAATCAAGCAAAATATAAGACATTTTTAGTTTTTTGACTGCAGAAGCAGATTTTTATAAAATTGAGTTTCCCCTTGTGGGGATTGAAAAATGGTCCCCACAACGTCAAAATAAAAATGGTCCCCACAACGTCAAAATAAAAATGGTCCCCACAACGTCAAAATAACAGGTTATTATCATACTGTGGGACATTTGGTATATACGTAACCCTCTGCCACACTCCCCCTCCCCCAACTGTCACTTTAACTTTACTTTAAATGTTTATTTGTATCGACGTGTACTACTTTCAGGTAGTCCCTGGATGGACTCTACACTTACAGTGACCTTGCATTGTGTAAACTGTCATGGATGGATGGATGCAGGCCTGTAGCCAGAAATAAATTTCGAGGGGGGTTCTGCAAATATCGAGGGGGGGGGGGGGGGGGTCAAACTCGTTATTTTATTAGCAATCAAATTTCAGGGAGAGGGGTGGGTCCAGGCGACATGCCTGGAAGGATGACTGCTACTGCGTGAGTGATTTTTTCTATGTGAAACATAAATTATAGGATTTTTATAGATCAATAAAAATATGCAGACCAATATAAAGATAAAAGGGAGAACATTTAACTTGGTCATGCTTTCCCAAGCTGAACAGGTTACATCCTGGGGTACGTTTCCCAAGAGCTCCCCTTAATAATGTACATAGTTGGAAACATTCAGTTTATGCTATGTAAGTTGCAGCTGTACCTTTGGCAAACGTACCCCTGGATGGTATGTCAGTCCATTGCAGGGCGCATACAGCCATGGAAAAAATTAAGAGACCACAGTAGAACTTTAATGTTTCACTTATTTTTCAATTTATGAGTGAGTGTGTCTGAATAATATGTATGTTGTGCACTAGCCACTACACTACCAGGCCACCTACCACCCAGGGTGTACTGTGTTTTGGCTGGGGTGGGGGGTGAAGACACGGATGCCAGGTGGGGTGTGTGGGGATTGTCAAGCTTGGGGTCCCTAGGGGTATGAGACAGCAATGCTAGCCACTACACTTCCAGGCCACCCACCACCCTTACTGCAGTAATTCACATAGATTGTCTTTGCCAGGGGTGATATGTGTGAACCCTCTAAACCGCTGTGCCTGAGATTAGAAGGTTCTTGGTACAAGCCTGGCCTGGGTATGTGACGGATTCATAAAATGTCAATAATTATTTCTTAAAATACTTGTCTTATTGGTCTGGGAGCTGGGGGAACCTACACTGTTTTTGGACTGGGTTCACAGGGGTGAACACAAGGCAGGGTGCACAGGCTTGGAGCTTGAACCCAGGTCCCTAGGGGTATGAGGAGTATGCCATCCTCCGATTCATGAGACACTGTTTGATTGTTGATAGTCAGTTGATAGTGATCTCTGGCTTTAGAAACCGACTTCCACCCTTTACCTGGCTGGTTTCTGGTCATTCCCAGTGTCTCCTGCTTCACCTTATTCTTGTGTACAGTGTCTTAGAAATTTTGAGCCTGGAAGCAACCTGCTGCTCAGCATAACCTTCTGCCAACAGAACCAGGATTAAACCAGGATTTAAACTGCAGATGGCTGCAAATACTGTACACACTGGCAATCGTAAATTTAGCTGCATGTCTCTATATTGTGGGAATGAACCCATAACACAGGGAAAGCATACAAGTTGCACACATGCGGCACAAGCGAGATCGGAACCCCCGACCCTACAGGGGTGAGATAACACCCCCACCCACTGAAGCTGCCCACCCACATCCAAAACCGAAAGCACTGTTAATTTTGGGGGGCATGTTGCTATTAGCTATAATTTTTATTTGAGATGCAAACTCTCCCTGTCTTGAATGTACAGGCATCAATTTAATGCATAGAACAGGGGTGGCCAGTCTTATCCGCAAAAAAGCCAGTTGGTGTGCAGGTTTTCAGGACAACCTTCAGGTCAGCTGTTCAAACCCAGAAATGAGGACTCTTCAGCCAATCAGTCCTCTGATTAGTAATCTGATTAGGGAGCTGCAGCAAAACACAACAAACACAATGGCCCTTTCTGGATAAGATTGCCTACCCCTGGCCTAGAACATACAGATTGATAGTAGCAGTAGAATTACGCCTAAATTAAAGTGGATGAAAAAATCGAAGACATCATTTACCACTAGGTGCCAGTATAGAGGTCCAAATTGCTTTAAGATTGTCAATACCCTGCTGCACGGAGTCCGGGAAAGGTAATGGTCAGTCTCAGCTTGGAAATAAATGTAGTCAGGACAACAGAAAAGAACTATAAGGAGAATTGTTCCTCATAGTGGTAATGTGCATTTTCGGCTTCCTTAGACTTGAACACGTTCTACAGTGTGGTCATTAAAGCAGACAGACATAGATCTTAGAGACCTGCAGATTGTAAGCAGGGCTGGGCAATAGATTGAATTTTAATTTCAATTACAATTTGGGCTCTACAGCGCACCCCTTTCCAGTCGCTTTTTATCTATTTTTCAAATTCGAGTTCAAGGAAATACACTGTTAAAAAGCCAAGTTTGTTTTTTTTATTAAAGTTCAGTACATAAATGATATTTCTAAAATCAATGAATAATTGTGTAAAATAATCGTGATCTCAATACTGACCAAAAAAATCATGATTATAATTTTTGCCATAATCAAGCAGCCCTAATTGTGAGTAACACATACTTATGTTTAAGATTGCATCACGTAAATGGAAACAAGTTTTCATAAACTGCTGAAGCAATCTAGGATTATGCTGATCTGAAGTCAAAGCCAATACATAGAGTTTGCATTGCAGGGTGTTTCTGGACAGTGCAGGATCCCTGCTCAGCTTTGTTCTGTGCGAGGAAATCGTCACGGCACCGGGAGAACATAACAACACATACAAAGACCTCAGGGTCATACTGACCCCGTAGCCCTGAAAGTGTAATGTGACAGTACTGCCTACTGATATAACTTCATTAGTGGAACATTTTTAATAATCCCCAGTGAATGTGGTGCAGGACTCCATCCTTTCTCTGTTCACTTTACATTAACAATGGTCGGAAACTGATATTTTTAGTACAAGATTATAAAGAAACATCACAAGCGGGTTTTAGAACTTATGGGTGTAAATATCTACTCCTGGCTCTTCTACCTGACAATTACTTTGATCATCAATCTAAAAATATTCTGCTTATCCCTTTTAACTCTCGTTTCATCCCCTTTTATTGGGATCTCATGGTCCTTTTATTGGGATCTCATGGTTGGACAAGGCTCCCAGTTTAATGTGTTTAACGTAAAAAAGATCGTTTACTGTGGTATTTATATTAAAATATTACCCCACCATACGCTGGATACTATTTTACATGAGAATTCCTGTATTTCTTCTGGCAAGTGATGCCAGAATTCCCAGGGGTTTGGATAAGAGGCTATCAACTTACACACACTACAAAAAGGAAATAAACCATAAATAACATATTCTACATATCGACAACAGTAGTCATTCAGACCAAGGGGGAAATATTTAAATTTGGTGTTTTACCAAATTTACCAAAAAATGTGTTTGGGACCAAGTTAAATCCCAGAAAGTCACACCATGTGGATAGCTCATGTCATTCAAAATGTAATACTTGCACAGCTCTCATCGGCACTGTTATATAACAAAACAGCAGTGTAGTTATAAGAATGTATGCCAATAACTGGCTAAATTTGAAGTAAAGTATGTTACATGGATCTCCAAGAGCACTAGAGGCAAGATTGATTTTGGTGATGGCTAAACATTAGTGGGCTATCCCTCTGCGCCTATGACGGGAAGGTTGGCGGTTCGAGCCCAGCTTTGCCAGAATAGTCACACGCCCTTGAGCAAGGCCCTTAACCCCCAGCTCCATGGGTGTCACTGCAGGTGGTTGTCCTTCACTGCCAAGTTTACTCTTACCTACGTCTGTCATGGGGTAGCCAAAAAGTCATCATTATTTTTATTACTGCACATCACCAAAACATCCAGGTCTGATTCCGGTCAGATTTTCATTCTGGCAATTGCAGAACACACCCCACCCCTGGTTTGTTTATTTAATAAGAACATGCCTCTTCACAAAAACTATGCAGTGAATATTCCAGGATAAGACAGCTGGCATTTTAAAAATACCTCCTGGATAATGTGTGACATGGTGACCTCACACCTCCATGACAGGGTTTGAATCTTACCTGCACTCTGTGTGTGGAGTTTGCATATGGATATTATGTTGTGCAAATATCCTGTGGGTCCTCCGGTTTCCGGCCACATTCTGAAAATACAAGATGCACCACCTGGGACTCCCTCGTGGCATAGTGCAGATTAAGTACTTGGAAGATGGATGTCTGTTGGATGGATGTATGCGTCGACAAATTACCCATGACTATATACATGAAGTAATCAAGTAAGCTATTGATTACATTTACAATATTGTTCATCAATTGTTAACAAAGCTTAAAAGGACATTACAGTTTAAATAAGACATAACTGGAGTTTTATTTTGAGGAAAACCAGCGGTTTACCCAGTAATGATTAATGGGCTGCTCCATTCAGCTTTTGACCAAGATATACAAGCTTACATACACATTTATTTGATACATTTACTTTCTGCTTTCTTAAATCTGTTACGCCATAATGAAGCATTGCGATTCTGCATTTGAAATGTAATTTCCTTCTAAACTAATGGACACAGGGCGTATGCTAAGTCTTTGGTGGGTGGCATGTGCTTCGGATGAGGGACGGCTCCACAAGCAGCACAGAGTCCAGAAGATAAACGCAGATCCTGCAGCAGAAGCACATAGTTTCCCTATTAAAGTCATATAATGTATGCCAAGTTTATAAACATGCAAATACACAGTAACTTTTAATTACATAAGTACCCTGTTTCCTATGTGAATGTTTTTTCTATTCCTGCATATATAAAACTTACGTATTTATTGTCACTGTGGAAAATTAACATGCAAAATTAAAACGTTATAAAATGGAATTTAGTAGCAACACTGTTGTGTCACAGGGTGACACAGTGATGCAGCGGTTAGCGCTGTTGCCTCATACCTCTGGGACCAGGCTTTGAGTATCCGCCATGGCTCTGTGTGTGGAGTTTACACGTCTTCCACGGGTCATTGTGGACTTTCTTCCAGGTTCATCCGTTTCCTCCCACAGTTCAATCACATGCTAAAGTGAAATGGAGTTGCCAAATTGACCTTAGGTGTGAATGCAATAGGTTGACGCCCTAGGTAAAGGTAAACATTCTGTTTGTTAAAGGGTCTAAATCAATGACACATATCTGTGTGCAGTCATTGTTTGTAGAGATGCACTGATCTGGATATTCGGATCGGGATCGGTGCCGATCCAGACCTACTTGAAGGATCGGCTATCGGCTATACGTGACCGATCAACGTCCGATACTCGGTTATTTTGGTTGTTGCAGTCTCTAAGAAGATATCTCCTATTTCGTGTTAAATCTATTTTTACAACCAAACACACTACAGCTTTCTCATTTTACATTTTTTGCAGCATTCATGCTAAACGCTAAGGCTGCCTCTCAGTCTTTTTGCCACTCAGTGGGTGTGAGCGAAGTGACTTCTGCCTGCTGTGACATCATATGCATACCCTTCGCAGTAGGAGGAGCCTAAAAACATTAGATAAGAGGGTGAGGATCAGGAAGTATTTTACGCTCTTAGCAGGAACTAGTACCACAGCGATTTGCAATCTTTGTAAAAGCAAGTTTTGAGAGGTGGGAGTAGCATTTAGTGGAAAATCCCACTCAACAAAGCGCACACAATTGTGCGAGACAACACATTTAATATGAAAAAAGCAATGTATGATTTGGGAGTCGCTAGCTTGGCCTGTGTTGAGCACTCACTACAGCTTGTGATGCACAAAGGGCTGCTGTTGCCAGTGGGAGGCATTTAAAGCATTCACCACTTGCATATACTCTCTTGGAAGATATTCAAATAAACTGCAAAATGCCTCAAAAATGCTTAAAACATGATGTATAAACAAGGTGGAACAGTACGTTATGTATGTTTCTAGTGGCCTAATTAAAGATTTTTTTTATCCGTATTTACTAGTTGAAAAATATTAATAATATCTAAAGTATAAATATATATATTGTATTTATTATATTAAAATATGAAAGTAAAATAGCTATTGTATCGGAAACTGCATCGTTATGAGCAGTTGTGTATCGGAATTGGATCAGAACTGAAAAAATGTGGAGTGGTCCATCCCTAATTGCATGACTTATACTCTGGCTCATACTTGCCCCAATATACTTCAGTTCATCAGTACTGCCTTTTTGTCTTGGGCACATTTAGCTTAAGACATGTAGGCTCTGATTTAGAAGGTCTGGTCATTGGCCAGGAGAAAGTCTTTCCCAAGCTGACATTGACACCTTGCAGGCATTCATTCTCCATGGTCTTTGAGTGCTTTCAGAGCAATCACATGGAAAACACCGGCTAATTTTTTCCTAGCTACAATCAGTCAGGTGTTTCTCAGGGAAACAGTGAACTCACTCAACCAGTATGTTGTGGTGCCTCTAGCTGCTATGGACATTCCACATGCTTGAGCAAAAGTCACTTAATAATAACCAAACTATCCAGAAATACATTCTTAAATGTTTTGTAAAACAATATGTGTCACTTTAGCAACTGATATACAATACAGCTCTGAATATTTTAAATGAATATTATAATGCAAAAAAAATGACAAACAGAAAAAATGAGTAGCAAATAAGGCTGTTTGTTTAACAAATTATATAGAACACAATATTACAATGGTTTCAACAAACATATAATAATAATCACAGGCATGAGTAACTCTTCCTGTACCGAAAAATTTCTTTTGTAGCAAATGAATAAGCAAATGAATAGACACAAATAAACAAATAAAAAACCAGGGTGCTCCTCAACTTTGTTCTCTATGCTGGACAAGAGCTTGGAAGATGCATGGAATGGGGGGGGGGGGGGGGTGGTAGCTGTAAGAGGTGACTGCAATATTAATAAGCGCTGCAAAGCTGTCCTACATACTATAGTGGATCCTTTTTCCTGTCCCCACCACGTCTGTTTCGTTTTATTGTCACTTCAGGCCGAAAGCGTGGTTTTCATTTGGTGTTTACTTATGCAAATGCTGCTTGTCCCATCACTGCCCAGCCCAGGAATTAAAGATGGTTCCCTGCCGAACCACAAACTGTTTCCTATAGGAATCTACGTAAATCCTTGTAATGAAACAATAGTTTAAGTAATATTTGCACAGATACAGAGGAATTCTTTGCCTATCTTACCATGACTTTCTGACTTTGGAGATGTAAGACGTAATGTTGAATTACGCGTGTGTGGTAGCGCTTTAAGCAGTTTTTGTCGGACGGGAAAAAGAGGGCAGAAAATGTTGCTACCCAGACCACTTGGGGTGCTCTGGGAGGGATGCAATTCGCCGCCATCTTGGTACAATCACATTCAGTACACTACTTACAGTGATAACTGTACACTACTTACAGTGAAATAACGTCATATGAAAGACAAAAAAAAAAATGAAATAAAAGCATACAGTGTAAAGAGAAAACGGATATTACTGGTTGTGACCCATACACACTGAAAGCAAAATGGTTATGAACTGTTCTCTGTCCTTCATGAAGATATTGTTAATAATCTGGATTTTCAAGCGTGGTGGGTAACACAGAAGCAAACAAAAGCGACTCAAAGTGTGGAGGTTTAATTTCATTTCTGGCTGGGTACAAGAACTGTAGAAGAAAAATTTTGAACAAAATATTTTGGTGTATTCACGGGTAAGTACAGGAAGTAGGAATCTCATCATCATCATCATCATCATATTATTATTATTATTATTATTATTGGATGGCTTGTCACTATCGTATTTTCATCGTCAGTGATCTCCACAAACTCTGGCACTGTCAAGCGTCATCTCAATGAGATCTGCTTTCATCTATCCTCTCTGGGTCACTGTGTTTGTTTGTTTGGCAGTGCGAAAGGATCCCTTGCCTTTGTCTGCTGTTGTTGCAGTCGACAACAGCATCCTGGCCATGACAAACAGGGCACAACAGCGCAGACCAGGGATGGGGATAAATATCATCCCAATGCAGCTCCCTAGCGCATTGTCAACCATTTATTCGGCACCACTGGAGCATTTTTCAGGGTTATAGGCCTTGTTCACGGGCCCAGCCGCAATGAGACTATTCTGTCAAGCGCGGGATTGAGACTGGTGACCTTCTGATCTCAGGCACAGAGGGCTTAACCCACTCAGCCACACACCGTCCCGTGTGAAATGCCCTTAAAATCCCAAACCTTGTTGTGGTGCCAATCTCAGCCATTTAAAATTCTCAAGAGAGTGAATAACATTTACCAGACAAATCCAGGAGTGAAGCACATAAACACAACCTGCTTATAGGGATTTCAGTATTGATTGGTTATGTTTTGGACATGCAAATACCTGAAAACCTTGTTAACGTGTGCTTCAATAAAATAACTTATACATCTACTTTACAGAAATATGTACATAAAGTAAGGAAGTATACTTTAACCTCTATGTTTTATTCGTACTCAGAGCTGTTCACCATGTGTTCGTGTTTAAAACACACAAATTGATTAAAAAATGACTGAACTACTGTTTTCTACATGTTTATATCAATGCCAGAGAAGTGCAGCCATGTCATCACAATGAACTTTTTGGGGAAGAAGTGTATTATTCTTTCAGTTTTTATCAGTTCTCCCCCCAGCTTTCTTTTCCCTAGCCGTTCTCTTTGTTTGAGTCGGGAAGTCCTTGGACAGAATAATTTTTACGAAGACTGACAGAGATTTTGAAAAGGAAGCCTTGCTGAATGCTGCATGTAATAAGGGTTTGCAGTCTGTTCCGCTGCATTCCTTTGTTTCCTTAGACTGGCCTTGAATAGAGAAAATGTCACTGAATGGAAACTCGGCAGGAGATCACTCGATTTAACTTCTCCATCACAATAATGGCTTCCGCTTTATTATGCAACTTAATCTCTGTACCTGGTTAATTGGATTATCTTCAAATCATATAAGGATCAACATGCAGTATATTATTCCTTTAATCTTAACTATTAAACACTGATTAATTCACATTTTAGCTGTTAAGTCTTGTGAGATTCAGTTGGTCTGAAGATGGAATAGACATCTTATAATGCCATGTTAACAAAGGAGAAAGGGATAGAGAGAATCACTAACAATGCTAGTTAATCATTGTAAACAGTGTTGGTTAATGGTTTCAAAAGGTACATCAAACTACCTTACTGATGGGTAATCAAAATTTTAATCAGTTTTTTCTTTTAAGAAAGACCAGAAAAAATACCATGAACTATTTTGTTAATTGTTGGAGCATCTGAATATAAGTTTCCCTGCTGGGTAGCCTCATTGCTCAGGACACCATTTGAAATGAGGAATCCTTAACACTAGATGGTGATATCTCCCCTCTGATGAAACATCTCCTTTATTTTTCACCAGTTTAATCCTACACTCTTATAAAATGGCCCTGGTTAGATTCTTCAAAGTAAAAGTTAGGACACTAAGGAAAAGAATATTCCGATAAAACCTTACTAGCAACCAAAACTGCAGAACAACAATCCCTTCAATCAACAAAATATTTCACAAATGGTATCAAGAACACTTTAAATAGAGCGGCTTGTTCATGCTTTTTGGCCCTTTCATTGTTCCTGTTGTTTTCAGCTTTACTATGCACGTCTGTCCTGTTGTTTAGTCATGTGACGGTGGGTCATCGTCTGGGTTTGACAGAATCAGGCGCCCCAAAAGGCAACAAGCTCCCCTTGTTTTGCGGCCTTTTGGAGGAGCTGCAGCAGAGGGTCTGGCCCCTTCATGTGACCGCCACGCAAGGAGAACTTGTCTTACTCACCCGCCGGACTGAAAAAGCAGTTGTTCAAAAGATGAAATGCATCAGATTCCTCGCGTCTCGTGCAGGCTGCCAGTCTCCTGCGGCCTTGTGCATCTGGTTTTCCTCCTGGGGATGTCGGAAAGCCAGTGTGGGGAACTCTTCAGTTTCCTGTCCTACTTACGGTATTTCCTTTCGTGACATGTGAGCAATATAATGCATTACTTCACATTACAAACCTGTACACATTACTTTCCTTTTGTAAAAAAAATGTTTCCGTATCAGTGGTTTAATACAACCTCTTAAAGGCCGCAGTTCATCATTTTTTATGTCTTTATTATGCCAGGTGGCCTGTGACTATGATTTACTGCCAGTGGTGAGTATAATAGCAAGCAAATGACCACTATGCCATGCGGAATGACTGTCATTATGTTGTTGAACTTTTTGTCATTTTGTTTTGCCATGGCTGTACTTTATTAATTCAACAAGGCTCATTTACTGAATGAGTGAGTAATGACAAGGGAACACACTATCAAGTGTTAAAGGTCCTGTAAGAGGAGAAGGATGAGTAGCACTCCTTACTGGTTATGCTGGTGACCAGTTTGAACTTTTGAGTTTCATGTAACCGCTGCTATTCTACCACAGCTGTAACAATGCAGTGGTGTACATTTAGTTTCAACATTGGTAGGACCCAAATCAGCTGTGAACACATGGTACTCCCACAATATTGGTAGAGACATGTCCCTACCATCCATACCCAAATCTACACCCTTGTTACAATAGGTATGAGAAAAAGGGTCCGATGGGATGTAAAAAACATACTTAAGTACCTGATTTCACAGTCATTTCTAATAGAGTTTGAACCAATTAAAAGAGATGATACACACTGATCCACAGAGCGTCAGTGTGTAAAGAAATGTTAAACCACTTATTGAAGACCAAAAGCGATGCGGTATTTGTTCAACACGTACCACCTGCTGCCTCAAAAATACTAACTTATTATTTACAAAATGTACATGAGCACACACACACACACACACACACTGATGGCTCGGATGAAACACTTTTTAAATAATGTTCCATAGAATGCAGTTTTTAGGGCTAAATTGAAATAGAATAATTCATACTTCACTAAAAACAATGAATCTAGTGGAATGAAATAGTTTTTCTCCTCAACCTTTTGATTAGCGAGTACTTCTTTAATTTGCATCAGCGTTATGATGTGGGTTTTCACGTAACAACAACAACAGTAATAATAATAATAACAATAATAACCATTTTTAGTTTTTATTTACGTATCACCTTTCTCAACTGAAGGACACTTTACAGTAGATACAATCCAACACCAAAAAAACATCTTGTTCTGAACAGTCTGAAAAACCCAAACAAAAGGGAATCTTTCCGCAACAATTGATCGCAAAAAGCGTCAAACTATTAAGGACTTGAGGCCATATCAAGTGACTCAGCGGCTTCATAATTTTATTTCTCAGCCACAGCCTTTGGAGAAATGAAATAACGGCGAGATCAGTTCAACGTCAGCCTTGGACAGCCTCAAAAAGCATTAGCAGGGTTCACTCAGTTTAGTGTGTGACTCACTGTCCAGCTGGATCCGGATGCTTTTTGGAATATAGATCAGCACTATAGGCAGGGCCATAGACAAACCCAGGACAGTACATTGGCCAGTTGCTTCATCCATCCTCCTCTTCCACCTCCTCTGTGATTATCACCTTGCTAATCAATGAGTGTCCACCCCCTTAGTTTAATACTTCCAGTTTCACCATCAGCACACAGCTGAAAATAACAAGCAATACAACCATTCCAGCTCATTTTCACCAGGAATCTACTGTGTTATTGTGTTAAAGACGTTTCAAGAATAAAAAACATGATTTATATGAGTATTTTTTTGTGTTTGAAGTCAAGAATACATCTCCCCATCTCCTTTGATGGTAATTCGTCCACACACTCCATGATCTGTCTCATTCATTTAATTGAATTAAATTAAACTGAAATTTGATTAGTAGAGTTTACAATCACAGAATGCATTGCTATAGATGGATCCTTAGGAGCAGACCACTTGCTGTTATGAATATGGTATATTTTTAAAAAAACAGGCAGAAGTCCTGATTGTTAAATCTGAACGATGAGAACCCTAGGAATATAAAGTGAAGAAGATTCACTTTGGTCTTGGATTATTTCTGTGTATCACTTTCAGTGTATGTCCACTGCAACTGCATATACAATACAATGAGGTTATGCAGATAATGTTAAATGTCTAGGGAAACAACTTGTTGTGGGATTAGTAATCGGACAATGGAACACCAACGGCTGTAGGCTATATTTAGGTCGGCTTATTGATTAGTGTTGGAAGAAAGGTTAAAACTGCTTCAGGGAGTCTTAAAGTCCTGAGACAAACAGTTTTCTGAAGCAAAGACTTGTTACCTTGCTTCTTCTTGTGTGTCTCCTACATGTTCTTTCCGGCAGGATTGGGTTGTCTCCTTTTTTGCCCTCTTAAACCCAGACTGAGTGAAGGATGATGCCAAAGGCTTAACCCTTGATTTACCACTGTACCCTAGTCCTAACATATATATACTATAATAGTGTCTCAATGTTTGTATTCTTCAGAATACCATGTCCTTGGTTATGCAAATGTAATGTTATACATTTCAGAGAATATCAGAAAATATCTTTTCAGCTTTTATATGGTTATCCATAAAAGCATGAGACATCAGTTTGTATTTAAAATGTATTTAAAATATATAAGTATACATCCATTCACATCTTATTCTAAAGGAGCAGCCTTTTACTCATTCACAAATCCATGGAAGAATATACCAGACAAACATTGCAGAACAAATAATTACAACACCCTGCAGCATTTACCATTTTGCAAGTAGGAGCTACGTTTGGAAGACTATGTTGAGGCTGACAGAGAAGTCTGTCCTATTACGTGCATAAAATACATGCGTTTACATGGGACATAAAGGGAAGATAGTTGATCTTTTGACTTGCTCATTGAATTCATGGTCACAAAAAGCCTGGAGCCAGTCTCAGGAAGCAAACCAAAGTATGAAAAAGCACTATGCAGGATGCCCCTTCATCACAGGGCACACACACACACAAACACACACACGCACACACGATGGACAATTTAAGTACAAATTTGCTTAGCTATATGCATTTGGAATATCAGAGTACCCAGACAAACTGGCTCAAACTTCACACACAGATTACCCACTGCTTTGCCATACCACTCTTGTCAGAGATATATTAATAGTATGTAAGTATACACTACAAGTGTATACTATAAAATTACAGAGGCATGTAAATGGTGTACACTAAGCATTAACCCAGGCATGCTGATGGCAATGTGAATACTACCGTATACATGGAGACAGATTTCTTGATGGTGAAGTCTACACTTGACACTGGATATAGAGCATAATTATGGGGAAGTACCCTAAATATCATTTGAAATGTGCTCATGGGAAATTTATGCATTGATATAGTTGATGAGGAACTGTATAGTGTAGTTTGTTGGAGTTGGTAGGTTATTATTTTTTATTATTTAGGCTCTTAGACCACTCGGAGAGTGACGCACTCGGCTTCTCCAGAGAGCGCCCGCTACGCACCTCAAGCGCCTTCCTGGGTGAGAGCTTTTCAAAGGGAACCAATGAGACGTGCTTTGCGTCTTTTAAGATCCAAACAGCCGCATGAGTCATACCCTTACACAACACGGAGCCTATGGTCTCCATGCTTTCAAGTCTCCCGTCTCTGAGACACAGTCTCAAGGGTTGCTTGATCGTCCTCTTCCACTGTTTCTGTTTCCATCTTGAAATGACATGAGTCACTGTACCATTTTTTTTTTTTTTGATTTCTGAAATTTGCACTCACACTCATAAAAAATATGTTTTTAAGACAAACCAGTGCATGAATTGGGTTCAGTCTAGGATCATGCAGCCGTCGTGCTGAGCAGATGCACAGACCTCCTTTGAAAATGCAGCCGGATTTCGCTGAAATTTTTTAACTCTCTGTGGTGTCAATTCCTGGGGTCAGTTCCAGGGGACATGGGGCACAAGATAGGGGAACTTACTGACCGGATGAGATACCGTCACAGGACACACACCCTCACACACAATGGGAAATTTAGAGATGCAAATTTGTGTGTACTATTGAAATATAGGAGGACAATGGAATTCCAAGGAAGAGAACATTCAGACCTGCGTCCATCCTGACCTGACAGTTGTGTCTGCTGTGGAAGTCTTCAGGTCTGGTGGGAGTGATTAATGCATGCCACAGCAGCGTGTGAGCGTGTCTGCAGTGATGACTCATCTTCTCCAGCATCATTTTACCATTTTCCTCCACTCTGCTGTGGAGGGAGGGGTGTTGTGTTATTTTTGATATTAATTATGGTTACTTTAAGCTGAACAGACCAAAATTACATTTACCTGAATACTAAAAATGTCATGACTATTTTCTTTGAATATTGCAGAACAATATCTCACTTTTAATTTAGGTATTACTTAGATATAAGTGCAGAATGTAGACTGGAAATATATATACAGACAGACAGATGTGTACATGCATTACACCCAACAGTAAATTAATTATTAGTTCATATCCCGTATACTTTGTTACGCCTTCAGGTAGGTCTGGTCATTCTTATTTTAGAAATCATGCAAAAAAGAGGCAGCATCAAAAAAGGGTAGTGTAGCAATTAAGGTAGTATAGTTGTTTTAGTAGTATAGTCATTAAGGTAGTATAGTTGTTTTAGTAGTATGGACATTAAGGTAGCATAGTTGTTTTAGTAGTATGGTCATTAAGGTAGTATAGTGGTTTTAGTAGTATGGTCATTAAGGTAGTATAGTGGTTTTAGTAGTATGGTCATTAAGGTAGTATAGTTGTTTTAGTA
>JAODKC010000009.1:2440528-2477077 GCA_026777985.1 Mormyrops attenuatus
AGTAAGTCGGACTCGTTTCCGGTGAGGGTTGGACTCCGCCAGGGCTGCCCTTTGTCACCGATTCTGTTCATAACTTTCATGGATAGAATTTCTAGGCGCAGCCAGAGCGTTGAGGGTGTCCGGTTTGGTGACCTCAGGATTAGGTCTCTGCTTTTTGCAGATGATCTGGTTCTGTTGACTTCATCAGACCGTGACCTTTGGCTCTCACTGGAGAAGTTCACAGCTGAGTGTGAAGTGGCTGGGATGAAAATCAGCACCTCCAAATCCGAGACCATGGTCCTCAGCCAGAAATGGGTGGAGTGCTCTGTCTGGGTCAGGGAGGGAGTCCTTCCCCAAGTGGAGGATTTTAAGTATCTCGGGGAGATCGACAGGTGGATCGGTGCGGCGTCAGCAGTGATGCAGGCACTGCATCGGTCTGTCATGCTGAAGAAGGAGCTGAGCTAAAAGGAAAAGCTCTCGATTTACCAGTCGATCTATGTTCCTACCCTCACCTATGGCCATGAGCTGTGGGTAGTGATAGAAAGAACGAGGTTGCGAATACAAGCGGCCAAAATGGGATTCCTCCACAGGGTGGCTGGGCTCTCCCTTAGAGATAGGGTGAGAAGCTCGGTCATTCGGGAGGGACTCAGAGTAGAGCCGCTGCTCCTCCGCATCGAGAGGAGCCAGATGAGGTGGCTCGGGCATCTGGTCAGGATGCCTCCTGGACGCCTCCCTGGTGAGGTGTTTTAGGCATGTCCCACTGGGAGGAGGCCCCGGGGAAGACCCAGAACACGCTGGAGGGACTATGTCTTTCGGCTGGCCTGGGAATGCCTCGGGATTCCCGCGGAGGAGCTAGACGAAGTGGCCGGGGAGAGGGAAGTCTGGGTTTCCCTGCTTATACTGCTGCCCCCGCTACCCAACCCGGACAAGCGGTAGATGATAGATGGATGGATGGATGGCATTAGTTTAAACAGGCAACAGATTAGAGACCACTGAATCAGAACTAAATCTGCAAGTGGTGCTGTAAAAGGCTTTGGTTTAACATATGCTCCATTTATCATGCAGATAAGTGTTAGACTCACCTTGTTTTGTTTTTGCTCTTTTGCATTTGTCCTCCCTGCCCCTTTCAAAAGGATTTCTATTTCTATAAAGGTTAAAATGGAGAGCAATCCAAAAGCCGCCACATGCCACGCAACGACAGCAAGCCCCTTTGTTCCCCTGCAGGTGACTTTAAAACTGACACCAAAAGCAAAACAAAAACTTTGAGCCTTATTGGTTCTATCTGCCCCTTTCTATCCCTTTTCAAGCGATCGGCAGATGTGTCATTTTCATACCTTAGATCCAAGGGACCACGATCGGTGCCCTATTTTGACGTCATTGCTGCAAAAGGCTCAGTTCCTTTGATTCTGAGGCAGGGGAAATGGAAACGAAAGACGGAAGCTTGGCTCATGTGGCTCAAAGCCCTGCAGATGCTTGCTGCCACGCAGAGCACCAGTAAACACCAGGCGCAGTGCAGACCGAATTCACTGGCAGGCACTGCAAATTGGAATATTTCAGGAGACAAACAGCATAGAAAAAATGATAAATTATAATATGCTTAGCATACTATAATGCTGTACCACAACACCCACAAATAAATAAACAATAAATATTGGAATTATCCAGTTCCAGCATCGGAGCACGGGGCACAAAAAGGAAAGAAAACAATGGTGACAATTTGCCTCCCTAAACATAAATTGATTTACATTTTATTTTTCAGAGAGTTTAATCCAAAACAAAAAATTTTTTTATAAAAGCACGGTGAGCCAGTTGGGGTCAAGGGCCTTGATCCAGGTCCCAACGATAAATCCACTCTGTCCATCCTGGGGTTAGAACCAGTGCCCTTCTGGTTGCAGGCACAGCATCTCAAACACAGATCCACATGCCTCTCCCCATCAGAACAGACTGTGGCCATCACCTAAGGATTAGTACAGAAAATAGTGAAGAAAGTACAGAGGGTCCTTAAGTTCAATTTTGGCGTCATTGTTTGGTTAAATGAAGCCAGCAAAATTAGATTCTACCTCTTTTTATACATCTAAGTTCTCGCTGAAAATACCTTGAAACACTAACATCTATGTTCTACAGATCTTCATAGTTCTGCTCTGTAATCAGCTTTTAAATTAGTTGACTGCTGCCTTGTGCTCAAGGTCTTCAGAGCAAAGAAAACTCCAGTTAATCTTTTCCTCAACTGCCCTTCAACTGTAGAACTCTAGTGAGAAGCTCTTGTGCACCGTATCGTGCACTGTATTGTGTACTGCCGCACAGCTGGTTTGTGGAATTATTTTTATAATTATAATTCTTCTTGTTAACAATATTTTGTAATTTTTGTAACTGAAGGATTTAAAGGAGGGAAAACTTTTCTTTGTGGTGTTTGTCCTGTTGGCTGGTTTGCATCGGATTCCCAATAAGGTCTGATTCCCAATAAGATTGCTGTCAGGTCAAACCCTGTGGGTGTTTTTTATCAGGTTTACTTAAATATGTTTGTCTCTGAGGGGTTGTCATTTAAATGAAGAGCAGTAAAAATATTTATGTGTATAAATATGTACAGTAGTAGAAGAAGAAGTGTATATTTTTTCCCTTCTCCGGATTGTACCAGTCAAAAAAGTTCTTCCAAAGAACAACTCTTAGACTGTTTGAGTACATGTTGACATTTGGGGGGTAGACTCTTAAGGAGAAGGGCTTGGCCTCTTCTTTCAAACCCCACTTCTTAGGTTGTTGTAGCTACAGTAAGAGGTTATGCCCCCATTACAGGAACCTTCTATTCGTCTAACCCCAACTGCAGTAAAGGCCATGGCTGTGATTCACAGTAGAATGTACAATGTTCAGTAACACAGCATGATTGACTCTCCTCTGGACCTGGATTCACCCAGACCCTTGCAGAATCGCTCTGGATATATATCCAAGGACACCTGCCCTGGTGCCCACACAGATTATCCAGTGTTTCACGCCAAAAACGCCCTCTCTGTCCTCCAAGCCCACACTGCACTGGATCTGCAAAGGGTGTACCACTCCAACAAATAGCACTGCAAGCCAACCTCTCTTCGGAAAACCAAAGGTTTAACTTAATTACCTTGATGATTTACGTCAGCTTTCCATGCATTTCCTTTTCTATCACCTTTCATCCTTTATCATTCGCAGAATTCCACTCCTGCTCCATTTTGTGTTAGATTTCATGTATCACAGTTCTCCAAACTTCTGTATGTCTCTGTCTTATTAATAAATGCTTTTGTTGGTTTTTCTTGTTCCAAACTGGACTCAGAGGATAAATAACTCATAATCAAGATTAATGCTGAATATTATTGTTACTGTTATTAATATTTTGGACAGGGACTGTTAATTACAACCCTACATAATTGCTGCCCCTTGGGGTGAGTCTCTCTTAGATTAAGTACATAGTTACCAAAAGCTAAAAAAAATTCTCAGGTCTACATTACATCCCAGATACTGCAACACTTGAACACTTATAATTGCCATTATGTACTGTTTCACTGTAACCTTGTACTGGATAGCACTGTAATGGTATGGAGGATGGGTAACTGGATAGATTATGTACGATTTGCTTAGATTTTTATTATTGTTTTTTTTTGTATTTTTTCTTATTTAAAGTATGTTCTCTGCAATGGACTGGCACTCTGTTCGGGGAGTTCACTACCTCATGCCGCGTGATTCCCGGGATAGGTGCCAGGCTCACTGTGACCAAGCAAGGATAAATCATTTACTTTTATATCGCATTTATTTATGCATAATCTAAGAAGGTTTCTATGGGTTAAAATTGGTGATAAAGTGCGATACCCAATGTCAGGTATTAGTGTCATAAGCAATGTTATTTTGATAATGCACTGTATTGTTAGCACCTATAAAAGTGGATCAAAATTAAGTATTGGTTTATTTGCTTAGTGCTGTAGAAGATAATTCTGCCTGATCTTCAGTTCTTAAAGGTGCTGTCCACTGTAAAATAGAAGAGAAAACTGATAGTGTTTCAGCCTTTCCCAGAAGAGGAGAGTTCTTCAAAGAACAGCCAACTGGCATAGAAAAGGTAAGATGGGAGAGGTGACTGAGTTTCACACTGATTTCAGATACTGTGGCCTTTGTGTCACCCACACTGCCAGTGCAGCAGGGCTGAAAGCAGTGCTGAGCTATTTAAAATAGATTTAAAAAAAATTACAAAAATGCGGAGCCAACTCAAACAAAGTTGAATGCATTTTTGGTAACAAAATTATTTATTCATATATATTATATATTTTTTCATATTCTCTTGACCTTGTCCTGAATAAGATACTTTAGATATTTAAGTTAAATAACTCTAATAGCCAATTATCTTGCTAATATTAAACAAGCTCATAGAGATTATAAAATATGCTTGTTTTCTTTCATTTCTCCTAAAAAAATGTAAATCTGGAACTAGATCTGATAACCTGTGTTCTGTCTCTTAGCCCTTTCATTCCCTCTTATCTAGCAAAAACAAAAAATGTATAACAGGTTAAATAACTGGAAAATAAACACTGCAGGCTTGATTATTTGAGAGCACATTTTCTAAACCCCTACTTTAGGAAGGCTAAAGAAACAACTGATGATAAGAACATGTTAAACAATATCTGATAACACTGTGCTGTTTGTATCTTGCTCATTAACAAGTAAACAAACTACGTTTGTGTCAGGTTGTCTAGCGTCACTTGCAGCAGTGGAAGTAGGGAATCATTCGATCGAAACATAGAGTGTTGCTAATAGTTGCATTACTTGTGATAGGAGGCAGATTCTGGAAAATAAAGTATGGCAGAATTTTTACTGTTTAAAAGAAAGCCCAACTTGCATCTAAGTATAGGTAAGAAAATGGCAGTGTATGACACTTTCAACTTCCTGATTTCCTACCTCATCACTCTCATGCTTCAGCCAGCACGGTCAGCTGATGGATTACCCTCAGAACCCAGGTAGCGCCAATACAGTAGGGACTGATTATATGGCACCACGGGGCAAAATGATGCATATATTATTGTGTCTGGTCCTGAGCAGGAACTAATATGTTCTGTACAGGTGGAAATATGACCTGAGCCGTGCATTTAGGTGTCCAGGGGGTCAAATAATAGGAGGGCTGTGTCAGGTGGGAGTGTGGGAGGCTCAAGGGCCTTTGTGCCATCGCTGTGGTATAGATGCTCTCTCCCTGTGCAATTCTCACATCCTGCAAAGGCACCGATTCACTGCTCCTAATTAGGCTCCTTCCAAATATTGCTATCTAATTGGAATGATAAAAAGAACAAGAAGACAAGGAGATGAGCTTCCAGCACCATTTACAGCAACTCAGGGGAGAGAGACCCCATCTCATCAATACAATGTAATTCAGATGAATTGATATTTTTGTGAACAAAGCTATCTCTAAATGTTGATTCTAAATATTTCAAAATTTTATTGTAATCTTTGGCATTCTGAGACATAAAGAGCTGCAAAATAAAAGTAAATCCTTATTGTTTTTTTCTGCCTTACAAGGGAACAATACTTGAACTTCATCGTCATGTAAAATATTGTAGAGCCAGTGAGATCTGCACGTCCCAGCATGCCTCGTGAGCGCATGAAAATAGCCCCAGGTATGTCATTGTAAACAGCCTTTGTACTGTTGTTGTTGTTGTAGTAGTTATGATTAAGACTGTTTCCCGATTTCTGTGTGTATGTTTGCCCGTGTCTTACGTGTATCCTGTCCGATCCTCGCGTGTCCTTAGCTTGTATAAATCGCCCACCATGTGTGTGCCTTACAGCTTAGCGTCTCACCACCTTGTGTTTCCACTGTTGTATTTGGGTTCGGCGCTTGTTGGGTGCTAGTTATAGTCCTGTTAAGAACTGCAATAAAGGGCGTTGTTCTCCCCTAAATAAGTGTCCTCGTCATTCGCCGTTGTTCCTGCGATGCCTCAGTCTGCCAGTCATCACAATATTATATAAAATGACTAGGGAATGCTGCTTTTACTTCAGCATTTTATGCTTGTCGTGTTATGGGCGTTTATCCGGCGTAGTTTTGTGTCTGGATGAGCCAGGTCATTTATACAAGTTTTACAAACTGATACCTTCTCAAAAAAAAGCCAATTCCGCCTCCCACGAGCTTCTTCCTTCTGCAGAAATGTATCATGATTCATTCAGATGATGTCAGATGACTGGCGACAAGGGTGAATCGTTACGGTCTCTCTGAATGACTTCATCATTCATCCGTATCTCTCATTCCTCTGGCATCTTTTGCGGTGATATATTTTCATATCAGTGATGCAGTCTTTCCCAGCTAAATCTGAGGACTTTTCTTGCACTATGACTCTTTCATGACTCTAAGTATGTTCTTCATTTCAGTGGCAAACTGACACTGAGACTAATATTATGAGACCGCATTGTTACATTTGCACACTAAGCCACAATTCAAACTTTGGGTGTTTGGGGGAAAATATTTGACCCTGGGAACCAATTAAACATTTGACATGCGAAATAATGGAGAATTAATTTTGCTTATATGAGTTTTTCGCCTAATGAGCAGCCTTTATGAAGTAAATACGCATAATGAGAGATCCCTATACTTACTATCTATTTATTAACATTTCTTTATAGATTAGCATGAAACACACCCTTAATCTATACAATGCTTGAGGGACAGATTGGACCCAAAAACATGCAACTTGCTTACACCAGAGACTCCTTGCAAGGCTGTGGATTATCAGATTTTTCACACAACAGACCACTGAGTGCAGCATTTCGATGAAGCTGTCACACTGGGTGTGAATCACCATTGAACACCCTAGAATGACAGAGTGACACTACTGGGTTGAGTCTGAAATGATTTAGGCAAACACATACCTGTGCTTAGCTATAGTCACGCTGTCCTGCTTCTCTCCTCTATTAATACTCTCTGCAGGCTATACCAAGCATCTACAATCTGGGTGAGATGGTGCAGGCGGCGGCTACAGTACATTTTACAAAAATATACAGCCACAAAGCCAACCTTAATACAATTTGTAGGGGAACTTTATATATAAATAAGGTATTTTGGTTGCTATTTATTTACAAGATTCAGAACAATTCCTGGTCAAACATCAAATGAGTAAGATGTAAATTGTTACTTTAACACTGCCAAGCCATTTTTACTTCACATTTGTTTTGTTGCATTTGTGTTAATGAATAATTGGTAAAGTTCGTTGAGGGCAGAGTCACATGCTACAACATCTGAAGCGTGTGTTGGATCAAAGTGGTAATTAAGCCAGACTCTCACATCCTGAGAGCATAATTTATCACTTATATAAATATATCAGAAACTCAGTTGGCACTCCTTCATTGAATTTGATATAAATAGCATAATTCATTCAATGTTACATAAAAAATACAACACTAATTAATATTTGATAAATATAGTCCATCTATTTGCATTTGTTTTGCAAATTCTAATTAGAGTTGCCCGACCTGTTGGTGAGTGGCATGGCGTCATCACCTTGCAGGTAAGATCTGACTCCAAAAAACTCTCTCCTTTTATTATTGTGAGATTCTATCCTGACAGCACTTCAGCACTTCAGATTCCCTGTCATAAATTTTTATATGTATTTAATCACAAATGCACTGGGCTCTCAACCGGGTTTACTCATCAATGCCCTCTGCTGGACAGGTAGAAGGCTTCCTGTTTTTGTGCATTTCCTATTTGAAAGGGGAGGAGGAAAGGGGGGGAGAAATATGTTAGGGGGCAGGAGAGTAGTTTCTTCTTCACCCAGAAAAAAATTTATTCCTCCAGGACTGGAAGATAGTACACGTATAATCCAACATTTGTGCATTTCTCTATTTGGAATGTACAATTATGAGCTGAATTGTTTTGTCGTTTTTAAATACAATGCGAAAAAAAATACAAAAATAAAAAAATTAAAATGCATTTCAATGGACCTGCCTCACACTTTGGTATTTGAAGATTCTTTTCCCTTTCATAGTGTTTGGTCACGTCATGTCAATTCTTCAGCTAACAATGGCTTTAAACATGGAATTTGTTTTATCATTGAAGCAGCATGCTGAACTGTTTCTGCATTCTGACTCTTGTCTTCATTTAGAAGAAATAATGTGTATATTAAAACTACAGAACACATTAAATAAATTGTACCAAATCCTAAAAGTAAAAATAGACCAATTTTTACAATGTGTTGTAAGAACAATTTAAGCCATTTATTTAATTTATCAAGTTTTTTATTGTACTTCATACATTTCTCCTTTTTTTGCCAAAAATGCTAGAAAAGTTTTCAGTGTTTCCAGTTATTTTAATTTAACAGAGAACCAAACAGTGACATATTATGGCAAAATAAATTGAAAGCAAATGTATGGTACGGGGAGCAAATCCAAGTCAAAGTAATCACACAATTATGAAGTGCCTAAATCTGAAGTGGTCTCCTCAGAGCTGTGGTGTACTACATACCATCTCAGTTTTACTATCCTCTGTGCCAGGAGCACAGACCCTGCAGAGGGACACGTCTGTGAGTGCAATCGGTAGAAAAAATAAGTGCATAAGTGCCTAATTGCTCTGAAAAGAAGGACCAGTTGGATTTCTGTGATTGGTACATCCAGAATGAAATACATATTAGGGTACAGTAGTTTAGTACAGCCCAGAAGTTTGATTTTGTGTTGAGTGCATCGCAAGGATTAGCATTGTGTGAGGTTGCCCTACTACAAGAGACAGAAAGAAATATTTCCAAGACAATATTAGATGCAGTTCATGGCTTGTTGGGGAGCTCATAGCAGAGGCACATAGTCACACATTTGTACACGTAGGCAGTAGGCTAATGAGGAGGTAGGGGCCTTTATTTTCAGTCTCTGTGAATAACTCTCTAGGTGGCAAAGCGGAGACGCCCAACGGAGGGACAGGGAGTGATACCCTGTGCAGAGTTAGTCCAGGGGTTACACCTTGACCTCGTCCTAGCTGAACTACAGAGACTGTTGCACCAGGATCCAAGGAAGACATTCGCAGCTCTTTGTAATGAAGTTGTGGCTTATAGCTAGAGGGGGTGGAACCACTCGGAGCAGCGTGTAGGCCTCCAGAGGCTGCAGAGGGAAATTAGTGAGAAAGCCAAGAGCCTTTAAGAGCAAAGGTGATGGCAGAAATAAGACAGTAAACTTGGTTAATGAGATAAGGCAACAGCTTCAGATGAGCCGGCATTGGATCGACAAACCACATGAGAACTCAATGTGAGCCAATAGCAGCCGTGCCCCAGGCAGGATCGAGGGTTAAGGTGAGACAAGCCGTGCTACCCCATCTGTGCCCAGTGTGGAAAGTCTGGCTATATTCAACAGCATTTCCCCTCCTGTCAACCTTTCTCTTGCTGCTTTGAAACCTCTCCTGCTTTTAGGGGTTACACAATGGTAGGACACAGACTGATATTCTGGCCCACCCAGTGATGGTTGGCAGGCATTCTGAAGAAAAAATGGGTGTGAGGGGCTGATGTGTCTCCTGTATTTTGGACAATAGATCATAGGTAACTTTCTTTATCTCTGTTAACTTTGATATTTTTTGAGAATGTGCTGATATGAAAGCCTAATGATTTCACATGGATGATTCTGAATGCAGTGGATGACGTTCAGCATCTTATGCAGCCTATGTACACAGTCCTGAACGTTGATGGGGGGGCGTTGGAGGGACCTGGTAAAGGGGTAATTATTGTAGATGACAAGTAACTCAAGTACTTCTCATTATGAGTGTGATTTGTTATTGTTGGAAAGCCTTATTTCCAGGGCTCACACCCAGGTTCGTCAGTCTTTAAATGAATCATTAGACTAAAGGCAAGGGTTATGTAGGGGAAGAAAAAAACCCTTTACAATCTGTTGGCAGGTGAAGGTGGGGAATTTGTAGGAGTGTTTTAATAGAGTGGTTAGACTCCCGGGCTCCCCACCTTGTTAGATGTTGGCCCAGTCAGAGACACTAGTCTGGGTCCAAATCAACCAACATGGAGGGTTGCGATCTGATGGAGGATACTGTTGGTGATGAATGAGAGTACCATGTAGGAAGACCCATGTCTGTAATCCTCATAACTATCCTGTGGAATAACAAGATAAGTAGCCCTTGATGAGGATTATGCAGAATAACTATGCAGATTATGTTGAAGAGGTTCAGAATCAAAGGACATTATACAAAGGTACACATGGGTGGACGTAGTTAAAGTGTGAATCCAGCAGGTGAGTGCTGACCATCTAATTACCCTGCTTTAAGTGTCCTTTCGGAGGTATGGCTTAATAATGGAACAGCAGACCAGGGTGTTGGATCTCCTGATGGAAAAGGCAGGGGTCACTTACTGCACTGCTCCACAAAATTCCCAGGGCTACTCCGAGTCTGCTCTAGGCCAGTCCCTGCAAGTCTCTGCCCAGAGTCATGGGCCTTTGCACAAGGGATGCTGGACAAGGGGGGAATCCTGAGAGCAGTAGTCCCTCAGGTGATCTGGTGGTACTAGTGAAGAAGATTGTAGTTGGAGGATTTCCACCGATTTCTGCAAAATCATTGCAGTGATCCAAAAGGACACATTCCCAGTCTTCCAGATAGAGAAGCCCGATACAGTGCAGTGTGGTATTCCATGCTGGATTTAGTAAGTGGGTATAGCAGTGGGAGCTACATATATTCAACTTTGAAAATATTGCATTGAACCATCCCTATGGGGTTTTAGCAGTTTGCGTGGATCCCTATTAGCCTATGTAATGCTCCTGCCATGCTCCAGCACGGGATGCAAAGGTATGTTGGTTGCCAGAGAAATACTTTTCTTGTTATTTGTTTGATATGATTATGTATTCTGCAACTCGGAGCATCTGAGAGAGACGCTTGATTTCCCTTTTCATCGCTTTAGCGCTCCACCGGGAGAAGTGCTTGCTGTTCAATTCTGATTTTGAACTGCCCATACACCTCTGTACAGTCATCTCGGAGCTGTGCCGGCACAAAATACAAGAGAGAAATGAGTGGGTGATTGCCCAAGCAAGCCGCAGTATGGCTCCAGCTGAGCAGAAGGCTCAGAACTATAGTTCACTGAAACAGGAGCTACGGGCTCTCAAGTGCGGAGACACTGAAAAGTTCAAAGATTATCAATAGGGGGCAACCTTCAAGGTCTTCACTAATGCTCAGCTTCTAATGCATCTCCAAAACACTAAGCTAGGACTGGTGTAATACAGGTGGGAAGTTCAATTTGCTAACTCCAACTTAAAGTCTGTAATAGATCCTGTGCTCACAGTCAGAATCCTGATGCATGGATGCCTATGGAAGTGGAAGGGGGGGAATGGAGCTGAAACAGCTGTACTTCCGGGGGAGTTTGAGAAGGCTCTTGGGGAACAGGACTTGGCCCCTTGGCAAGAGGAGGAAGGCTAGGGATCACTGGGGTGGCATGGAGGAGTCCTGGTAAGGAGATGCCAAGAGCTGGCAACAGGGTTAAATCAGCTCCTAGGGGTGGTACCATAGAAATGAAATGGAAGGTGATCAAGCATTTCCATAACACTGTAGGTCATGTCAAGGCCAGAGATTAAGTACACTACAAAATTGTGTCTACTGGGAGAATGTGGAAAAAATCTCCAAAAGTGGGTGGCCCAAAATGTGTAAAAGAAGGACCATGCCATACCACCCACAGGGGAATGGAGCCTGAGAACATTTCAGTAAGGTTTTGCTCGGACTTCTGAATATTCTGGATGGGGTATAGAGCTGGAAAGGCGAGTGGAAAGTCTGTCAATGCTTATACTCTATAGAAGTACTTGGCTGGTCCCACATTATGTGCTGCTTTGCAAGGCATGCACAGCTGCGGCTTGATCTGGATTTAGGGCCCACAGGATTGAGACATAGCAGGGATTGGTGCAAAAACATCCCAAGTACAAGAGACGGACCTGGTGTAACATTTTCGACAAGCAGGGGAGATAGCTCTTTGCCAGAATTTTGGGCAGAGGAGCAAGGGTAAATTGGACCCCCACTGCTTGCCCGAGTCCTGGGATTTAATGAAACAGATGACAACAGAGCATCCAGTGTATGCGCTGGGACCAGAAGGTAGACCTATGAAGACCCTGAACCACAACAACATACGGCTAGGTAAAGGGGGATGGGCCACTTGGGGCAAGGCATGAGTAGCCAATAAATTTTACAACTTTTCGGCAGCCAGGGAGGGGACCTGAGGAATGAATATGTAGGTGGTCTAGCCCAGTGATTCCCAACTCAGTCCTTGTGGACCCTCAGGCAGTCGACATTTTTGCTCCCTCCCAGCTCCCAGCCAATCAAGAATACCAAAAACCTGGTATGGGTGCGCTGGGGGCTGGGAGAGAACAAAAATGTTTACTGTCCGGGGGTCCCCAAGGACTGGGCCTGTTATACGAACTGAGTGTTCTGGATGAGTCCGATTTTAGTGGGGGTGGAAAAGATCTCGTGATACTGTCGGGATTCACTTTTACAATTGTTTGGTTTTGGATGTGCTTTTATGATGAATTTCCCATCTCTTTTCTCTTATTAATAAAACTGATTGAACTTCACATTAGTGTTTTAAAGTTTGCTGGGCTGAAATGTAGTGGGTCACATGGATTTCTTGTGCTGTATGCCTCCCTGTGTCTGTGTCTGCCTGATTAGTGCAACTTCCCTGCTGCGTCGGGAATATATCTATGTGACTGCTCCTATTGAATATTGAGATAATTTAACATAATTTAAGCTTTGATGCATTTATCTTAAAGAATTATACACCTTGAGCTGCCTGTGTTAACACTGAGGATCCTTATTGTATTTGGGTAAATACAGGCTGGGCAGTATTTTAATTCGTTTGGTACTGGATTTGTGTGGATAATAATTTAACTCATCCTCAGCAGGTGAAGGGCAAAACAAAGCTGGATGAGTTTAGTCAATAAATTATTTTGATTACTTAGATATATTGCTTCTGTACACCAACATTAAAGCATAGAGGGTTAAAGGAACATCTGTTGTGGATATTTGCATTAATTAATAATGACTTTTGTGTCTTTTATCAGGATAGCAATAATACCCTTTCATTTTTACATGTAAATACTGGTAATATATTTCTAGGGTCCTATGAAATGTATTTGTCTGTCTGTCTATCTATCTGCTTATTTATTTGTTTGTTTGTTTGTTTATTGACTTACCATAGCTAGGCAATGCAGATTGGCTAGTAAATCTCGCAGAGATTCCTGCCAGTCAGAATACAGCAATAAGCAATAATATACGGCCAACATATTTTTCCTCTAAAGCACCCAAAGCAAATAACAGTACAGTTATTGAGTTTTATAATATAAATGTACACATATAGTATATATAATATACAGACGCTGCTCTACTTACGAACTTTCAACTTACGAACTTTCAGACATACGAACGAAGATGATCTTTAAGTCCAAATTATGTTCCTTGGGCTCCTGTTTCCTGTCTGCAACATCAATTCGCCCAGCATCCTAGTTCTTTGTACTTGCATATACCCTTAAAATGATGTTGAATAACGACTTACGAACATTTCAAATTGCGAACGACCATTCGGAACGTATCTCATTCGTAAGTAGAGGAGCGTCTGTATATATATTATATATACCCTCAAACACCCATATATTTATACATAAATACACACATATATACATACAGGGCCCATGAAAGCATATCATATTGGACCCCCCAGTCCAGACCAATTCAGTTATTTACCAGATTTTTTGGAATCGTCCTATCTCCCCCCCTTTTATGGTGCCTGTGTATACATATATGTGTGTGTGTATATATATATACACATATACACATGTATACACAAACGCACATACATATACAGTATATGCATATATATTGACACACATGCAGTATATGGACTAAAGTATTGGGACACCTGACCATTTCACCTACAGGAAATTTTATGAAATCCCATGCTACATCCATAAGCATCAATTTGGAGTTGGTCCCCCCTTTGCAGATGTAACAGCTGGCACGTTTCTGGGAAGGCTGTCCACAAGATTTTGGAGCGTGTCTGTGGGAATTTTTGCCCATTCATCCAGAAGAGCATTTGTGGTCAGGAAAGGATATTGGATGTGAAGTTCTGGCTTGCAATCTCCATTGTAGTTCCTCCCAAAGATATTTGATGGGGTTGCAGTCAGGACTTTGTGTGGGCCAGTCAAGTTCTTCCATACCAAACTCACCCAACAATGTCTTTATGGACCTTGCTTGCACGGAAAACGGCCTTCCCCAAAATGTTCCCACAAAGCATAGAATTGTCCAACATGTTGTAGTACGCTGAAGCGTTAAGAGTTCCCTTCGCTGGAACTAAGGGTCCTAGACTAACCCCTGAAAAACAACCCCATACCATTATCCTTCCGCCACCAAACTTTACAGTTGGCACAATGCAATCAGGCAGGTAACGTCCTCCTGGCATCCGCCAAGCCCAGACTTGTCCCTGTGACTGCCAGACAGAGAAGCATGATTTCCACTGCTCCAGAATCCAGTGGTGGATTTTAGACCACTCCATCCGACGCTTGACATTGCGCTTGGTGATGTGAGGCTTGCATGCAGCTGCTTGGCCATGGAAGCCCATTCTATGAAGCTCTCGGTGCACAGTGTTTGTGCTGGGGTTAATGCCAGAGGAGGTTTGGAATTCCACAGTTATGGAGTCAACAGAGCATTGGTGACTTTTATGCACTATTCACCTCAGTACTCAGCAACCCTGCTCTGTAACTTTACATGATCTGTCTCTTCGTGGCTGAGTTTTGGTTGTTCCTAAACACTTCCACTTTGCAATAATACCACTTACAGCTGACTGTGAAATATTTAGGGAGGGTGAAATTTCACAAGCTAAGTTATTGCAAAGGTGACATTCTGTGACAGTGTCATGCTTGAATTCACTGAATGCTTCAGAACGACCCATTCTTTCACAAATGTTTGTAAACCTGACTGCATGGCTAGGTGCTTGATTTTATACACCTGTACCAATGGGCCTGAATGAAACACCTGAATTCAATGATTAAGAAGTATGCCCAATATTTTTGTTTGTATATTGTATACGCATACCACATTTGTGCCATCTCTCCCTTTTTAAGTCCTTTTTACCTCCACATACTTTGGGATGTTTATGTGTCAAGCACCAAGATGAGGTTTCATTCTGAGTGCTGAAATTTACAATTTCTGCATTAAAATCATTATTTCTTACTCCATTGTTGTATGATATTGAATTCTTTCTGAGAGCATATGGGAGTGTTATTAAGATATATCTTTCCAAAAAGATCATGCTCATTCTCTAACAGGTCACTTCTCCAGACCTCTGAGAAAGTCTACAAATTTTGCATCATTCCTAACCTCTCTGTACCTTACAGAAGGGCTGCAAACCCTACTCCTGAAAATCAATCATCCTAATTTAACACACCTTATACAGATAATCAGGCCTTTCAGTAGCATCTCAGTATTAGAGATTTTGAAGTTAAGTTGGCTCTAATACTGAAATGCTACTGAAGCGCCAGACTGAAATGCTACTGAAGGGCCTGACTGAAATGCTACTGAAGCGCCAGACTGAAATGCTACTGAAGCGCCTGACTGAAATGCTACTGAAGGGCCTGACTGAAATGCTACTGAAGGGCCTGACTGAAATGCTACTGAAGCGCCAGACTGAAATGCTACTGAAGGGCCTGACTGAAATGCTACTGAAGGGCCTGACTGAAGTGCTACTGAAGTGCCTGACTGTATGCAGCAGATGCTCTGCAGGGTGGTAGATCTCCAGGAGCAGGGTTAGGCAGCTCTGACCTACAATATCTCAAAGTGGAACCATGCTATGCTCAAAAGTGAGGGAATGGATTTGAAAACCGAGGAAAAGATTGGACATCTGTCAAATCCAGATCAAGAAATCTAAGTCAAGGCTACATTTTTTGGAGAATATATCACTCTGAATTGTAAACAGGGCTGGTTTCATGGAGAAGGCAGCCATGGAGACAGATGGCCGAGCTTCTTGTACGAAAGGGGACATCAAAGCTACCCTAAGGAGGGAATTCATGAATCAGCATTCGCTGGGAACTAGTAATCTAAATGGACTCTCTATTTACGTACCATTGTTTGCTTATGTTTTACTGCACAGACCACTTTTGAAAAATGCCTCTGTTACAGGTGCACTTTGTTTTTTTTACAGGGATACAGCATAAATAGTCCATGCGCTGGAAAACACGGTGATATTCTGAAATAGACATCTGTTCCTCATATCTACGGCATATTTTTATCATGGGTGGGCATGGTGTCAGTTTAAAGTTTGAGGCCATTAATAACGAAAGGAGGGGCAGATGTTTGTCAAATTAAGATTCCACGTGTAAGATGATGTTAGGCTATGCGCACACCACGCATAGGTCATTAAGGAGAAGCTGATTCTGGCACTAATTACTAAGTCATCAATAAACAAGAGGCCCTTATGAAACAGTGTTGTGTTTGATGTGAAAATTTCACCTTAGAATGATTCCGAGATACAAGAGTGAAAATATCTCAGGATTTTGCATGTACTGCTGTAACATTCACAATAAAAAGCATTTTATCATATAAACTATCAAAGGTCTCCATTTTCGCAATTACAGGCCAGTATCATCTTGGCAGTACCTTTGGTCTTTTGTTCACCATGTTGGTCACTAATGACGATACAGCACTTTGTGGCGGTGGGGGGGTGGGGGCAGATTTTAAATTTGCCTAACTACCTTGTGACCTCAAACTGTCAGGGAGTTATCAAAAAAAATGATTCCAATACAGCATTAAAGTATTAGTCAAAATGGAGCCATTCATACAAAGAACAATAATGGCAGTATCAAATATGAAAGCAATTTTCTCCTGTGAAGGATTATATTATTTTTTAAAACCACTCATTACATCAGTCTTCAGCTCAACAGAATACTGATTAGAGTTTAAAATCTATTCAACTTAAGGAAATGTACATTTTCAATTTACCCATTACCAGTACAATGAATATTCACACCAGTAGTACTTTTCTACTCTCCACCAACATTGCAAACACCACCTCAGTTATGTACAACTCTAATTATTTAACATGCTTGTTCTGATTTGCTTCAGTGATAGAACAAGCCATCACTGAGCTAGCAAGGTATGACTTGCACTCAGTCGACATAAATAAAAGGTGCACATTCTTGGCAGTCTAAAAACATAATGTTCTATAATTTATTATTTGAGCCAAAAGTACTTTGTGAACAGTCACTGGCACAGGCTAAAGGCATCCTCAGTGAAGACAGGAAAGGGTTAATGTACGATAAGCCATACATTATATGTTTTTAAACGCACGGCTGCAGAGGCATGGAACCACCTGACACAGAGCGGTTGCCTCTGTGGCGTGAGTTTAAGAACGTATAATGCATGACTTGAAGTCCTTTAAACCATTTACATCATGCTTCCAATACATTTGACTGACACATCTGTACCTAAAGACACAAGCTTCACTATTAGTAGAACTGATTTATTCTGGCATATATTTCTTAGATATGACCCTGGCTTGTCTTGTATTAATCCTTACTGAGTTAGAATTAACGATTATAATAGTGCATTGATTTACTACTGTGATTCACCTAGCTCGTATTACTTTAGTGGTTATAGAAAATTAATTAACACCCTTTTGACCAATCAAATTTAAGAATTCAACACTGACATGGTGAAAGCATGAAATAATTCACAGTAGATGCATTCCCTGATGAAGATACTGAGTATGTAAAAAGGATAGCAGAATCATTAGCTAACCTCAGATCTCAGAACATCAGGAAAGGTTATACCATGCCAAATCTGAGTACCGGTGTTATTCAAAATCACTACAGTATTTAATCTCTTTTGTTATTATTTATTTTTTGTTAATGCAGCTTTGTGTTGTTTGGCTGCAGTAATCAAAAAATAATATTAATAATATTAATATTATTAAAGTGACTTTGTAGGCCTAGAGTTGATGCCTTTGGTTGAAATTTGGTTGAAGGGAAAAATACAAAATTATGGGTGAAAAGTGGTTTAAAGTGGATAAAAGTCTTTTAATAAATGAATCTAAAGTATCAGGGGACATTACGAAGACAAAAGGAAGATAAAATTATTTGGATTATATTTTACTAAATAATATGTTATATTATTTATCCCTATTATACCACCAAATTAAATACTGATACTGATTTGGTTTCATAAAAATCACAAAAAAAATACGAAGTGAATTTAGGACAAAGAATATGATTGTAATTGTGTTTAACTATTTTGGGCCATCCATCCGTCCATCAGTCCGTCCGCCCAGCCTATTATAGAAGACAGATGGACGGACGGTCCGTCCGTCCGTCACAATGAGTCTGTCTTCTATAATAGGCTATCCAAAGCAGGATCACCTGGAATCTGGAGCCTATTCAAGGAAGCACAGGACACAAGGCAGGGGACACTATGATGGCTTCCATGACAAAACTCAAAGCTGTAAATGCACTAAACATTAGCACGGAGAACATGTCAGAATTAATTAAACAAATGACCTTCATAATACAGGTTAACCCATTCATCCATCTTGCAGCCAGTTACCTTGTCATGGTGGCAGAGTTGCCTGGAGTCTATCCCAGGCAGCATACGGCACAGGGCTGGGATGCCAGTCCATTTCAGGGCACACACACAACAATTTAACACATACTGTATGAATATTTTGGTTTTTAGCAGCGGAAATTCTAGAATTTTTAATGCGGGGGCCATAAAAAAGGCCATAATTCATATAGAGGGGCCAACCTTATAATTAGCCAATGAGTGACCGCAGAGGGCACTCTGGAGGACAATCAGCTTTCAGTTGGGGCCAGGGGCCCTGTGGCCCCACCCTTGAATACACCCCTGACAACCACCCTGAAGTCATTATATTTATAATGGAAATTTATCTTAAGATTTTCTGCATGCCGGGTCCAAAAACCATTTATACTGGTTAGGGTGTGCCTTTCCAATGGAAATAATGAACATCCTGTACAATGAACCACTTTACAAAGTTCTGTTTAAGAGTGAAATCAAAGTAAATATACAGGATTGAGGGTTTATTTCTACTTATTCACAATGAGTCAGATAATTCATCACATATTTGTTAAGTTCTTATTCAGCTATAGCTTTATTTGTAAAACCATGGCAAATTGTTATTATTATTAGAGTTGACATTATGCAGCTTACGTTTTTGATGATGTCACATCTGACCTCTTTCTGTAACACTAGTGCCATAGCTTACAAAGTATTTTCTGGCAAAATGGCAAAACTCCATATATGAAATTAAAGAAATGGATGCCCCAGGATAACAACAACAACACCAATAATAATAATAATAATAATAATAATAATTATTATTATTATTATTATTAATATTATTATTATTATTCAATTAAACTCTCACGACCAACCAAACTCTTAAGACAAGTTGGAGGTCTATAACCAAGTAAACCCAGCTGGGTATGATAAAGTCTGACGGCACAGGGCCGGTTTAGAGTAGCCAGCCAGTGAACATGACCTTGAAGATGAGCGGAGGTCACTGAGAGTACGGCATTCATGCGGCCATCATTAACCCTGAGATATACTGTGTCCTCCTTAGGTAAAGGAATTCTGCAATGGAGGGCAAGATAAGATGCCAACCAGAAAGAAATGGCCAATGGATTTTCCAGAGAGGGAAAAAGTCACCTGATTAAATATGTAAAACAATTTCCGCTGGCAGTACATATCACTCTGCTAGCTGGGAATAAGTCTACTACTACTCTTTCAGCATGCACACATTCATGCATCCTCTGATAGCACACTGTAGGTCATTATCAATGTCCAATCGCATTGTTCCTGTGCTTCAGGGTGCTTCCTCAAGTTTCTGAATGTGGTCAACCTTCTGTGTATAACCCATATGGATCAATACTGTTTGAACCGGTTGCACTGAACAAAAACACGGGCGACCCACACACTCTGGAGCACATAAACACACTTCTACCCACCCAGAACAAAAAAAAATACGAGTGTCAAATTTTCCCCTATCGTGAGGCTTTGTGATTTAAGGTAATCTAATAAAGATTTAACATGAGGCTAAAATGCCTGGTGACTCATAGGTCAGCAGTGGGTGGGAGGTGAGAACATTAGAGCCTTAAGCATTTGGGCTGTAATGGGGCCAGAACTGCTTTCCAGTGCCTAACATTGCAAGTTATTACTTCCTGTAATATTATAGCTCAGAGCCATTTTTGTCAGTTCACAACACCTTCGCTCACTCATTACATTCATGCGGCGCGAAATAGATGGAGAGGACATGAAATATATGTCCTGTTCTTTTCTCGTTTATTTGGTCGAATTTTGGTAAGGCGACCGGATGGAATAACCAAGCCTCTCACAGCCGTATCCTCTTCATCCTGTGTCCCGTGTCCTGTCTCTCAAATGTTACGGCAGGAGCATCTCATCCTCCGGGGATGTGAAAGTTCAAGCACGTCCAAAAAAAAAAAACAATAAAAATTCACAGACTGCAAGGGGTCTTATGGATCAGCGGAGTGGACAAGTACGTCCCAGACCAGTGATGGCAGCTCGTCCCTGCATCACTGCAGGAGCCCTCGGCAATCAGAAAATCAAGGCGGACTGACGGTAGGAGAAATGGCTCATGTGATCTGCGCCATTCATCATTTATTTAAAGGGCACCTGCTAAGGCAGTTAATATGTGAATGTAAAATATATCTATTCATGCTGAGAAACAAAGTCTACTTATCCCCACTGGATGATATTTGCATTGTATATACTGCTTTTTCTTACGGTAAGAGGAGAAACCAAGTTTTATTGTTGGTCTGTGCTATGCTGCACCCAAAATGTACATGACTGGGTGCGCAGCGAATAAAGGGGTATAAAGTTAAAATCCAAAAAATACATTCAAAACAGTTTGACAGTTTGATTGGAAAATAAAGAAAATACACCTGAAATAGTAATTCCACCATTTGCCTGCTTTGGCTGTGACAGGCATCTAAGCATCTGTGGCCATTTGATCTGTGGCAGGTCCTTGAAATATGGAATAGTTCATTTGCCAAAAGGATAATCATTCTAAAGGATGATCATTCTTTGGGAATCATTTTTTCTTTAATGCTGTGTTACAATATATAAAACAATTATATTGACATACACCAAAACAGTATATACAATATATCAAAGTGTTAGAAATGTATTACTCCCTGAGAACTGCCAGCTGGATCAAAACAATGATATTTCAATACCCTGTGTACTGTCAGATTTGAGAGGGTGATAAATTTCGAATGCTTCAGTAAAATCTGCCTCAGAGGTTTGTCTCCTGGTCAGATGTGCTCACTTCCCGGGAAGCCACCTTCTCTCTCCCACTGCGTAAATCAGGAAAGATTTGTTATGTGGCTGGGAGAGGATGCCTGGTAACCAAGAAACAGCCTCACAACATTGCAAAAGGAGCGTGTCTTGTCTCGGTAAACGGTAGCCGCCACCAGCCCTCCACTGCGGGCCTCACTACCACGCATACTTGACAGTTCTTAAACATTCCAAAATCAGTCATCAAAGTACAGGTTACTAAGCTTTTCATTAGTTCCCCGTAAACACCATCAAAGGCCTGCATTTCATCTTCATCCAAGCACCGTGCAGGGTTCACACATGTGCATTTCCATTAAAGGCATTATTACAATTAGACTTCCACACACTTTAAAAGAAACAGAAGTGTGATTGGTGGGAAAGGGAGCCAGTGAGAACCGCAGCCGACATGTGATTGCACAGACTTGTTTTCCTTAACAAGGATATTTTGCACCCATAATGAAAGAGGACGCTATTCATTGTATTCAACATTCTTAGGTTTCCGTGATCCAGTCTCTGTAAACAGGATCATTTATATCCCGTGGATTTTAGCCGTGATGTTTACCTGTTGATGAAGACAACATTGCCTATGACCTAAACCACCTATTTTAAGTATGACCTAAATTAGCAGTTATGGGCATTTTTGAAGAATGGCACTAAATTGGCAAAATAAAGCTGACATTTTAAGTTAACTCACCACAGGGTGTAATGTGGTAGAGCATCTGGCAAATGTTAGACTGGGAGAAAAATGGGTAAAAGCAGACACGTTTTTCGACTGCTTTATAGTGCATGGGAAAACAAACTGCCGAAGGGTTTCACCAAGCCTTTTCTTTAATTACAATCGCAGCATGGAGCTTGCGAAATATCGATCTCATCCACCGAGCAGAAATAAACAGAGTTTGGGCCATTCAGACAAGGCTATACACTGATCAGCCATAACATTAACACTACATGCCTAATATTGTGTAGGTCCTCCTTGTGCCACCAAAACATCTCTGACCTGCTGAGGCATGGACTCCACAAGAACTCTGAAGGTGTCCTGTGGTATCAGGCACCAAGACATTAGCAGCAGATCCTTAAAATCCTGTAATTTCTGAGGTGGGGTCTCCATGGATCGGACTTGTTTGTCCTACACATCTCACAGCTGCTCAAGCAGAGTGAGATCTTGGGAATTTGGAGGGCAAGTCAACACTTGGAACACTTTTTCATGTTTCTCAAACCATTCCTGAATAATTTTTGCAGTGTGGCAGCGCTCATTAACCTTCTAAAACAGGCCACTGCCATCAGGGAATACCGTTGTTGTGAAAGGGTGTACTTGTTCTGCAACAATGTTTACATAGGTGGTACATGTCAAAGTAACATCCACATGAACGTCAGGACCCAAAGTTTCGAGGCAAAACATTACCCAGAGTATCACATTGCCTCCACCGGCTTGTCTTCTTCCCATATTGTATCCAGGTTCCATCTCTTTCCCAGGTAAACAACACACATGGACCTGGTTGTCCACATGATGTTGCAGAAAATGCAAATAATCAGACCAGGTCACTTTCCTTCATTGCTCCATGGTTTAGTTCTGACACCCACATGCTCATTGTAGGCGCTTTCGGTGTGGACAGTGGTCAGCATGGGTACTGTGTGTTCTGATACCTTTCCATCATAGCCAGCATTAACTTTTTACCCATTTCTGCTGCAGTAGCTCTCCTGTGGGATTGGACTAGGCAGGCTAGCCTTCAATCCCCACACGCATCAATGAGCCTTGGGCACCTATGACCCCGTCTCCGGTTCACCAGTTGGCCTTCCTTAAACCACTTTTGGTAGGTACTGACCACTAAATACCGGGAACTCCCCACAAAGCCTGCAGTTTCGGAGATGTCCCAGTCATCTGGCCATCACAATTTCGCCTTTGTCAAAGTCACTTATTAACACTTATTAACATGTCCCTTTTTCTGCTTCCAACACATTAAGTTCTAGAACTGACTGTTCACTTGCCTAATATATAATGGCACCATTCACAGCTGCCATTGTAATGGGATAATCAATATTATTCACTTCACCTGTCAGTGGTTTTAATGTTAGGGCTGATCGGTGTATATATGCTTATATATATTCATCTCTTCTTTCTCATTAATAAAGTACTGCTAGTAGGGCTGGATTCAGCGGAGCAGAAATCAGAAAAAACAAAAAATGAGAAGAGAACAGTCTAGGGCAGGGTGTAGCAAATCTTATCCACAAAGGGCCAGCTGTTCAAACCCAAGTGTGAGGACTCTTCAGACAATCAGTCCTCTAATTAGTAACCTAATTAGAGATTTGCAGTGAAAACTTGCATACACAGCAGCCCTTTCTGGGTAAGTTTGGCCACCCCTGCTCTAGTGTGTGAAGTTGCTTTGATCCATAAGTACTGTTCAGTATTTGATGTTCCATTAGTTTTCATTGATCCTAATCTAAAGATGTGCAAAAAAAAGGGACACAGAAAGTTACCGAGATTGGATCACGAGAAAGCGCTTCGCGGATTAACGGGCCTAGGAAAATAAAACCTGCATGTTTTGTAATTTGTGAGCATGTTAGTGTCCATGGGTGACTGACACTGTGCATGTAAAAAGATCTCATTCACTAAGGTAGGTAGCATTTATGGGGAACATGAACAAACTACATGTCCTGCTACAGAAAGCATGGATGCTCAGCAACTTGATGCATTCTTATAAGCAGTAGCGGATTCTGTTTATCTGGACGTGAGAAGTTCCCAGTAGTCTTCCTCACGTTGATATTGAGTTGGTAAAGAACATGTGTAGACATGAGATCTATAGATAGAAGAAGAAAACCATTGGTGGTGTTAAACTAAGAATCCAACAACAGCATGATCTCTTTTCTGATAAAAATATAAATGATACAAATGATGATTTCTTCTAGAGTTTACCTTTGGACCACAATGGTCCCCAGAGTTCATGAATCAGTAGATGAGTCATCTTCATTTAAAATCTGATTTGGGAACAGGCTTTAGACTTTGTTAAATTCATGTATTAAGCCGCACACTTATTACAATGGAATCTTAATCTCCTGTCATCTTTTGAATTTTGAATACATCTTTAATAATGTTATATATAAAAAGACACAAAAATACTTCAGAATGTACAAAATGACGACCAGGATCTTTTTTTGTTTGATCTAAAGTCATTATGTAGTTTACTGGAAGACAAGTAAATATTTTCCAGTAAATAAGTCTTACATGAGATACAATGTAACATGCTGAATTGAAGCTCAATTCAAACTACGACCCTAGGGCATCGTGGGCGTTAAATGACATAAAGGTCATTAAGATGAAAAGCAACCTTGCGTTGTTCAAGAGGTTGCAGGAACTTCAAGTCCCAACTGCATTTACAGAAGGCATAGTTTCTTCATAATGAAAACGCTCCTCATTGCCGACATGCATTTGTCACTAAGGGACGGCCATCAGTCATACCACTTGCAGTTCAGACTCAATAATCCTTCTGAAGCTAAGCAGGTTTGGGCCTGGCCAATATTTGGATGGAAGATCAATTAGGAAAGCTGGGCTGCTGCTGGGAGAGGTGCTGCAATGGCCAAGACAGGGACCTATTCTGTTATTACTAATGCCCCAGTCTGGTGATGGGGACACAGTGTTGTAAAAATAGTGCAATCCTTCAGATGAGATGTAAGACAGAGGTCAAAAAACTATCTGGCCTTCATTTGAAAGAGTAGGGGAGGTACCCTGATGCCCTGCCTAAAACTGCCTATCGTGGCCCTTTCAGAACCGGTCTCTTAATTAACCATCCCCTATATGTAATGTCAATTCTCCCCTGTTCCTTCACCACCTAACCTACTGTATGGTGAGTGTACTGGTGCAGAATGGCTGCCATTGCATCATCCAAGTGGGGGCTACACAGTGGTGGGGGTTCTGTGAAGCATTTTGGGTGTCTTGAAAAGTGCATTTTAATGTAACATTCATTCATTCATCGTAAAGGACAAGTTAATGAGGGACATACAATATGATCTAAAGTCAGGTAGAGCTTAAGCAAGCTTTGGAAGTGGCCTGCAGCAAAACAATGGACGCTATCTGATGAGAGATTAGTTTCGCTCTCTGTGGTAAACTGGAAGCTTCGAGTCTGTATTGAAGGACACACGGCCTTTGTTAGTAGAAACAGCCCTTGTAAGTTCATCAAATGTGTGGCCTGATTCTTCAGAATGGTGCACCATATAGACAATTCAGTGTTGAAGACTGAGGAACAAAAACTTTTTCTATATTACAGTGTTACTTGGCTAAGTAGATGCCCACAGGGAAAGTAACAGGCAATTAAATTGACAAATACCAAACCTTTGTAGGGCAAACAGAATAACAAGTATAGTTTGCACTGCACAATAAACACCTTGTCATTTTAGTTGACAAATACAGTGCATTACATTTTTAATGTGCGTAGGAAGATGAGGCTGCCGTGATCTGATATTTACAAATGTAAGCAATTGAAGGAATGCAGAAGTTTAGCATGGAAGTGTGTCCCAATCCAGTCCATGGTCCAGAGACTGGTCCACAGGTACAGTACCGTACCGTATGTACTGTAGATACTGTTATAATAATAATAATAATAATAATTATAATAATAATAATGTTCTGTATTATTATTTTTCCAACTTACAACTTACAGACCACGGATGGTCCATGTTTTTGCTCCCTCCGGGCTGTATCCCAGACATTTTTGCTTCCACCCAGCTCCCACGGAGCAATATTGTGGACTGTCTGTGGGTCCCCGAGGACCAGATTGGGAAACACTGCCTAGAACCACGCACCCCCACCGCTGGCATCACCTATATTGACACAAATTAATCCTTTGACACAAAACTGATGTGAAGAAGGATATGGAGACTGGAGTTGTATGGATTAAGAAGCACTGAGATGCATCCACTCACCAGAGAGAAGGTTCCAGATGTGATCTATCACTGATTCCCAAGCCTAAAAGCAGTTTGGCCCAGATGTAACGCTGGTAGCCAAGAAAGTGTCAAAGATATTCTGCTGAGAGAAAGAGGGAGAGATGACCAAGCTGGCAATCGCATCTACATCAGGCCCTCTGTTACCAAAAAAGAACTAATTACATTGTCCGATTATCCATAATCTAATGAACGCTTAGGAAAAATATTGTGCTTTTCTGTGTCATAACTGGAAAGAACAACACAAACATTTCATAATGAATTGTTTAATTTTTGCCTTCTCCCAAAAACCGGTATTACTCCTTAAAACAAATGTATTACTTGAGTAAATGGTAAACCTAGCTGTTTGTAAGTACAGGCAGCCCCCAGGCTAAGAAAGTCTCACTTACTGACAACTTGTACCTACGAACAGACTGCCATGAAGCAGTCTTAAGTCTTATAATCTTAAAGATTTGAGTGAAATGCAATGGTTCGTAAAAACGAACACAAGCACTACTTTGTGACACTCATGAAAATACTGCATGACTTCAGCAGCACAAGCACCTTGAGGTACAGTACTGTACGTATTTACTTTATTATTACTGTATTATTTTTGGCTTTTATTGTTATTATCATCATATACTGTATTATAATTTGTCCAACCTTCAGATTACAACTTAGGGAACGGATCTTGTTTGTAACCTGTACATGCAGTCTTTAAACACACCATTCATTACCTCAATGCACAGGTATACTCTTAAGGGAAATAGTAGCTTTGCATGCATTAGTGAAGCACATTACCTACCCCTTTCCTTCATCCTCTATTCAGCAATATAGAGCCGTTCAGTCCATAGCAGCTGCCATTATCATGAGTGATCTGTGCATAAATATGTCTCCTTAAATTACTTTCCAAGAACCTGGAGTAAATCAAATGAATGTAATTTTTACATTGACCTTCACAATAAAAACCTACACAGTCATGCCTGTACATAGAAGAGTGATGGGTTATCATAAAAATATCAGAAGAAAATGGAGCAATTTGTAGTCTCAGTACCTTTAAAAAGCAATATTAAAGGCTTAGCTTTTATGCACTTTCAATTTAAACCATGTTATTTCCAGGATGACGCCTTCCCAAGTTCCATTGGGATGAGCTGCTCTATTTTTCTGAATGAAGTGCTAAAAATACATTGCCTTTTTTTATGAATGAAACACTGAAAATACAACTCACATTCATCTCTCCCTCTCTTGCTCTCTCTCGCTCGCTCTCTTTTCTAAAACCATACTCGAGTGAGCCCAGATCCAAAGAATGACAATCATGTAGCTCAGCTCGGCCATACAAATTTCCTGGGCTGAGACACGAAATGTCAGTATACATTAACACCTGATCCATTAAAACAATGCAGAGACCATTCTGTGAGTATTAGTCACCGGGTCCAGGGAATGCAGTTGTGAATTTCCAGTACCACTTTGTGCCTGGACAGCCAGTCGCACGTGTACAGAGTTAAATTATTTATCTTTATTCTGGCTGGAGGAATGGCTTTTACCTCACAGCTTTGATTTGACCACTGCTCTACAGTGACAGAAGGAAGCTGGGAGCTACACAAGGGAAAGAGACCTGAATGTAAACTCACCATTATTCATATTTTAGACAGTGTGGATTTCTGTTCAGTGCCAGACTTTAATAGAATGATAATATGGTACTAGGTTAAACAATAAGATTAGGATAGTTAGCTGGATTGTAACAGGATTGGTAAACAAAGCCAGATGTCTATTTCTAATCCTTTGGATAAAGATGAGAGGTTTTTCAAAGAATATTTTGTGTCTGATTTTCGACTTGCCTTAGAATACCGTACCAGTCAAATTGGCACATCCAAATTTTGGTACACTGATACTCCATGTATGAATATCTTTTATTTACTTATTTTATTTAACGGGGAAGCACTGTTTGCAGGTTTTCACTTGAGAGCACATGACCCAACTGAACATGGCGTAACTGACAACGTATATGTTATATTCATTTAGCCAAGGCCTGTGTAAATAATCAGTACAATGACATAACATGCAAAACACTTGATGTCAGATGAAGAATAGGGCAATGAATGCTAGTGTTGTATGTCAGTGCACAGATTAGTGCTAAGTGTCAGTCTGTATGCTGTAAGTGACTGTAAATGTATTTGGTAACACTTGAGAAAACACAAATAATGTACTATTATGCTATTATTTATGTATTAATTAACCACTAACTAAGTGTTAGTTAAAAACTGATGTCATGCTTGTTCATCTTTAATGAATTGTTACACATCTTTTATCTCAAACAAGTACTATATTTGAGACTACATCTTTTAATTCTGTAAAACTTTGTGAACTACTGAAGGAACTACTAAGCAACTATTAAAGGAACAAGTAATGAATAACACAAGTGAAACAACAAGTGAAATACTGATGCCATGTTTGTTCATCATTAATGAATCATGACATGTCTTTCATCTGAAGTATTTTTGTTCATGATTTGTACTTTAGTAATTCAGTTACTACTAAGTATCCCCTCAAGTAAAGTGTTACCATGTAGTTTAAATACTCAAAGTAATAAAGTTCTTGTCTGCTCCAATTAAAACAAATCTGGGTTATAGAAAACCACTCGTTGTCTCTGTGTGGATTTCTGATGCTGTTGTCACTGTGATGACACATTCGTCAAACACTTATGCATCATGACAAATATGGAATACTTAAAGGCTAAAGTGAAACACCAGGTTAGTAACGGTATGGCTTTCTAAAGTCTTCTAAGAGGACCTCTGAAAGTGGATTCTTCTCAAAATCACACTATTACATTTTTCATCCATCTATTTTCTATAGTCGTTGTCCAATGCAGGGTCACAGGTGACTCAGGCTATCCCAGAAGCTACAGGCGAAGGACAGCGAGTAACTCAGGACAGGGTGTCAACCCATTGCAGGGTACACACACCATTCACAATCTAATCTTGTACAGCTTGAAGTAGGAAATGCAGGGACAGTGAATTCAGTTTGAAATGGACATATGTCCTCCAGGCTATACCGTATTATGTCATTTTTATTCTCTATAATATGGGCTCCAAGCTCCAGTCTTTGGATGTATGGCAATACATGGTCAGTATTCCTCCAGGTCGCGGGATGCTGGTGGTTTTGCAGGGGTGTTGGTTAATGAATTGGTTAATTCGGGGTAACTTGTCAGATTTAAGGTACCACGGTTTAAATGGACTTCATATTCGTTCGCTTACATTTTGCCCAGACTACCGTAAATCCAAGAAGTTACCCCAATAAGCCAGTAACCCCGTTTCATAGTACAGGCCACAGGGAGCAGGGAACAAACACAAGGTACTGTAACCAGAATACAAACACATAATAAACCAAGAGAACATAAAATAACTAATGTTAAGTAAAAAACATGCAAAGCTTACAGCATCTTTAGGGGCTTGTTTTAGTCATACTGTACTTGTTTATTGTACTGTTAATATACGGGATCCATAGGACCTAGGCTGTAACTTCACATTTTTTATTATTTACTCGACAATCATTTCATTCTTAATTTTTTACTCCTCAGTTTTCCCCCATTAGATATATTTGAAAGAGCACTTTTTTACATATGAATGACTATGAAAGCCACACATTTTTGTATTGATTTTAAAGTGTGGAAGTTGAATAAAGTGACAGACTGTAATGCTTTTGCTTAAAGGTGTGATAATGTATTTGTGATAAACTATACCTGCAACGGGATAATCTAAGGGTGTGAGGCTGTTTACTACCAATCAAACTCTCCCTGACTGGACACTGTCAGTTAAAACAAGAACAGAGTCAAGCTGAAATGTGTTCGTGATAAACAAGACATTATGTAGCACAGGAATGTTGTTATGCAATGTGGAGTAAGAAGTATGACTGTAGAACATAGCATTAGCATAGCATTTCAAGGTTTTACTGAAGTTCTGCTCTTTGCATATGTATGAATGAAGTTTCCATTCCTTGCAATGGTTTACAGGGTAAAGGCTGTGTTCTCCGATATTAGAAAACATCACATGCAGTTTGGCTGCGGGTGAGATCTTATGTATAAGAGCATTCAGGACCTTAGAAACATTTCAGGATTGGCTTTTTGAGGTTTCCCGGAATTTGCAGTTACAGGATAACACTGCACGCACCACATTTCATTCACTCCTCATTGCTGTGTCATAGTGTTAAAGTGGAAAGAGCGATGAATTATGTTTCCTCTGCCAAGTGCCTATACCACTCTCTTCATTGCTCTTCTCTGTTTGTTAAGTCTGAGGCAATTCTGGCACAACATGGTATGTAAATATTATAGCAAATCCTGTCAGGGTGGATCTTTTAGTCATTTGTACCTTCACACAAGTATGGTGGAGCCTGGATCAAATGTTTACATTTTTTTCTCTTGGGTACTTTTCTAAATAAGGCTTTTGACTACATGCAAAGCCAAAGGGAACACCTTAAACAATCACATTTGCTGCTTTATGCAATTACTGGCATTACGGTGTTATCAAACTAAGCAGCACCTGTTATTAGACTTAAAAGCCAGACAATTAGTAGACATCAATCTGCCATGCTAGTCTGGCACACAAGTTTTGCTGTAGAGATGCTGAAATTGTGTTTGTTTCTGGCTTAGGTGGTTTGAACAAGTGTTTGACTCTTTATTGGTTAATTAACTTGACATTTTCAGCCCTGTGGTCAAGTTAAGTCCATCTGTGGCATTTAGGTAAAGGTCAGAAAAGAGAATGCTAAGACAAGAGAATGATGGGCAATTAAGATACACGTACAGTTGTTTAACTCTCATTCAAAGAAAACTATCATTTTGGAAGCTTTATCTGATTAATTAAACATTCCAATAAGTAAGTTATGGGTGTGGTTAATATTATTACTATTATTATTATTAGTGTTTGTACTACTTGAAGACTAAAACACTTGTCATTCACGTCACTCAGGAAGTGAAATGAACTACTGTATGTAAAGCAGTACAGGCTGAACATTCTGACTCATACATTCCCAAGTACCCAAGAAGTCTTTCACTTTCTAAAAAAATAAACATAAAAATTATGCTTCTAGGCAGGGGAGGAGCTAGACATTCTGGGCCCCCGGACAAAATGTCACCCTTAAATTATATAATTTTATAATTTTACATATTCAAGGGTCCCTGTAAAGTGCTGAACCCCTTGTATCTGTCAGGCCATCCAAGTTCCTCCGACACTCCTGGTTCTAGGTGATTTTAATGTCTGGTGCATTGTAACATGGGAACCTTCTATTTACATTATTATAACATGAGTCTCAACATTACCAGTACATTCAATAAGATAAGATTCGATAACATAAGGCAAGATAAGATAAGATAAAATGGCCCGTTATTAATCCCACAGTTTGGGAAATTTGCATTGTTACAGCAGCCAAAAGGACACAAACGGAGGAATAAACGCAGCAATATAATCAAAGAATGAGCCAATATAACACCTCAAAATGTATTACATGTCATATTACTGTTATAAGGCGACATTTAGCAGAAATATAAAGAAAAGGTCAAGGTGCACTGCCACGGTCTGTTGCCTATTGGTCAGTTTGAGTTTTAGCATGAGATAATCAGTTAGCATTGCAGTCACCCCCTTTCGTCCTAAACAGCCCCTATTCATTTGCTCTACATGTCAAAGTCATTCAATCCGAAATATAGTTCAGATGCTGGTCTGACTGAATAACCCACTTTGAAGAACCACATGATATGATCAATGATCAACCTGCTGTCAGCTTTGACACTTACATGACCTATGCTAACTATTCTGAAGAGAACCAATCAGCAAAACAAAAATATATAGATTATATAGATTATATTAGGTTAGGAATATATAGAGTATTTAACGGTAACACCACTTAAAGCTGTCATCTACAATGCATTAAAATCGTTGTTATAAGAATTAATAAAGCATTACAGCATCTTCTATTGTCAGTCATAAGATATTATAGTGTTGATTATAATACTTTATAAGCTCCAAAGAAGCTCTCATCCATAAAGTACTATAGACACCTTCATAATGCATTATAATAGTCAGTATAAGAATTAAGGGTGGTTTGTACTGCATTATGAAGACATCTATAGTGCATTATAGACAAAAACTTCATGAAGCATTATAAACATGGCTATAATGCAATATGTCTTTTTATAAATATTCATAGCTATGTTTATAATGCTTTATGTATGCATTATATGTTATGCATGTATGTATGCATGTATGTATGCAAATGTGTTATGAATGTGTTAATAGATTCTTATAGACATGGAAATAGAAAGTGTTACCTCTTTAATCATAAATCAAAGAGTGAAATAAAATATTGCACATTAAATTCTGAAAAGGTGAAGAAAATCCATTTACCAAGACATGGTTCTGTTACCTTCACAACTGCGTCATCTAACAGAAATCATGCAGAGATAAACAGACACAAAACTTTAAGCATTAAACAAAAGGATTTTCGTGTATTTCCAAGTAATCCCAAAATATACAGTAAGTTAGTTGATTTTGTACAGATTTGTACCCCAAGATAGAATGCAAACTGACGAACCGAAATAACTGTCGTTTGACGTCAATATGCTATTTATAGACTGTCATATTTGGACTTGGGTGGGGGGACTCTGAATCTGACATGAAAATGCACTTGCATACTAGTACACTAGCACACACACTCACACGCACCACAAAAAAGGCACCCACCTCACAAAAAGTGGAACAGCTCTGTGGAATTACTAAAGACCTACACTAACAACATGTTTTATATTTTGGCCACATACATAATAACACTTATAAAACAAAAGCATAATCATATTTATGTATTTGTTTGTTTACCAATGTATTTATTTAGTTATTTCTGTATTTATTATATTTATTTTTAGCTTATTTAATCCTATTTAAGATTTGTTATTCAGTCACATATGACAGAATAGAATATGTTTTGACCTACCTTACTTCAAAACATGCTACTCTGTAGGTAAATGTACCTGTACAAAAATGACCTCTGAGGAACGTTTTTGTACCATTGGGGGTATATTAATGTTGTTTTTACCTTGGGGTACAAAATTGTGCCAGGGATGTACCGGTTTGTTTCTGACAGTGTAATGACAAAACATTTCTGGTTGGCAAAAGTGCACTATCGTTACAAGTGTATGGTTTACTTTATTATCTGGAGGAAAAACCATATTTTTAAATGAAACACACCTGGAATTTCCTGAAGAGACACATCAATAAAAAAATAACCAGCACAAACATCCTGCTGGTGGAACAGAGCAGTTGCAGAGATAATATGTCCTGCAAAGAGAATGGAATCAATTCTAAAGCCTTTCCCATGTTATTAATTAGGATAAATATATTCCTAATCCATTTGTGTGTTTTGTCTGCATGTACAACGACTGATGGACATCTCGGATACTCAGGCTGGCACCCTCACCCTCATTTTGATGATTGCAAATCACTAAGCCACACATCATTGCCTGTTTCTGACACGTTAAATTGCTTTGTTATGAGTACAGTGGGATCAGAATCCACAATACACTCACATACACACTCCTCTCTGTCTCATTTTCTCTCTCTGACAGTTTATGTGTGGGAATGGTTTCAGGCATTAGACGAGGTTTGTCAAATGCCATCTAACCCTTTTATCTTGGGTAAATGAGCTTTGATTTTAGATTAAAAACTCTGTCAGAATCTGAATACCTAGCATAGAACTATCATTGTTTCATAAGCAATATCAACAACTTTATCCATATGAATAATTCAATATGATATACTGTAAACAAACTGATAAGTTTTTTTATAAACAGTTAATTCCAAAAGAGGAATGAAGCTTGCATTCATTTATTCAGTGTTTGCAGTTTTTAAATGTGCTGTCTTCTGGGACAATCCATTCAGCTTCTAACCACTTAACCTGTTTGGTGGGGGAGGGGGGGGGGGGCGGGAGGATATCCTAGGCCCAAGTGTGAGATACACCCCAAGTGGGATGTAATGGTGTAAGAGAGAGTTTTTGAGATTGGCGGGGAGGAGACCCAACTTCATTTAAATACAGAGGTCTGTCTATTGGGGACGGGGGGGGAGGTGAATGAATGAAGCCTAGCCAAATATTGGGGGGGCACGTCCCTGTCCCCCCTGGTTCCTACAACCCGGATGGGATGCCATTCCATTGTAGGACGGACGCACGCACACACACACACGCACACACACACACACACACACAGATACACATATGTCGGGTAAACATACCTTTTTGGGGACTGCTCATTCATTTCTATGGGAAAAATGCTAATGCTAACTATGACAACCTTAACCCCTACCCAACCCTACCCATAACCATAAGTAAACAAGCAAAATACAAGAGTTTTTGCATTTTTTATTTTTTCATTGCAGTCACAGATTTTTATTAAATTGAGTTTTCCCTTATGGGGACCAGTTTTTTGGAAAATAAAAAAAAAACGGGTATCCATCACGTTGTGGGGAAATTGTGTCTGATTTTGAGTCATCACGTGGCACACCAGAACTATGCATCATTGAGTATATGTATTAAAGAGTAATGCAGCAGTAAGGCCTGCTTTGAAAGAACAACACAGAGAGGTTGAAAAGAACATCCCTCCTCATTAATGATACAGACGGGCACACAGATACATAATCAAAGTTCAGTCAAGGACTGACAATGAAACTTTTTCAGAACTGTTGCAGCACAACAGAGCTGACCTTACCTCGAGAGGTATTTGACGTCTCTCCACAGCTCTTCTCAGAGTCTGTGCTGACGTCATTCACAAACTAATCAATGTCACTCCACAAGCGAAAGCCTCGACCCTCAGACGAACACTTTAAAGCCTATCCGGGACACACTGTACATAAAACCAGCTATTTCTGCTGTCTGTTTACCACCTAAGATTTATTCACCAGCATCTGCTTGAAAAAAAAAGCAATTTTAAACCTTGTAAGTACATAGCTTGCCATTAAAATAACAAGTATATTGAATTTTTTTTGTCCTCCTGTATTTAAATATGACACCATTTTATTAATACGAATATAACCTCAACCCTCCCAAGAAACACACACCTTTGTTTTATTATACATTTTATCTTAACAGTTAAATTTGGGAATTTATGTTCTGATAATTGAATGCCTTGTATTATAATAGCTTTAAGCTTTAGCTTAATGACAAGAAACACAATACAATGTAATAATTTCTTCAAATGAAATAGTCCACTGTACCAGCTTTGGTCAGCAGGGGGAGAAAACACCACACCCTAGGGGATTATCCTATTCATTTTAACATAAACATTTTGGGGAATAATGTCTTACAAGTGGCACGGTGAGCATTAACGTAAAAGCTAAAAACATTATTTGCTACTTATCCTTCACGTTACCATTAATAATAAACCAACCAATTAGCAAGATTTTGTTTGTTTCTCTTCCTGGTTTTGCCTGAACATTGCCTTAACATTGCCTGAACATTGCCTGAACATTGCCTGAACCCCCACCGTTTGCCATTTTATTTTGAAAGTAGTTAAAAATTCCCTGCACCCTATCGCTCTTGTTACACAGTCGTATAGTAAACAGCTTTGCTCAAAGTAATACATCCTGAACATTTCAAGAGGTTGTTTTAAGTTTTCTAGATGTAGCAAATGTGTGACAGCGCTTGGTAGGTAGTCTTTTTCCTGTAATCCATCCATCCATCCATTTTCTAAACCTGCTTGTTCTACGCAGGGGCGTGGAAATTTGGAGCCCCATTCCAGAAGCTATCGGTCCAAGGCTTTTTCTCATAATGTAAAAGTTAAATGCAAAGACTGAAAGATGTGTTAATTATATATAATTGACATTTTGCAGTATTTGACTGCCTTAGGAAATGCATTAATGGGAAAGCTAAAATAATTTCTTCGGAAATCTTGGTTTTCCTTCGAGTCGGCTGCTACATGAACGTCTTACATGAGAACATCTTACAAGCAGAGATATGAGATGCAAGACTGTGCAGCCCACACAGGACAGCGATTACTGCATGCCGTCAGTCATGTCATTTAAATCAATGGTAACAAGAAAACTTATCAATGAAAAGTGGGTTACACCTGCCATTCACTGCCAGTGTGACAGCTCGAATGGGAGTCAAAGTTACAATTCTCCCATCACTATGTTCAACATTGAGGAATGTACCCAAAATATTTAAGAAACCATTGAATGTCAAAAATGAGACCAGCTAATGAAAACACAATTGTATGTATGTATGTGTGTTTGTGTGTGTGTGTGTGTATATCTATCTATCTATAACACGAGTAATTTACCACCATTTAATATGAATACAGCGTCATCTATGACCAATATATGTATATCTGAGGCTGATGT
>JAODKC010000009.1:2479741-2527774 GCA_026777985.1 Mormyrops attenuatus
CCCCCGCCCCCCACATAGCCAGTGTTTTGCATTTTAATTGTCTCACTATTTGAAGTAACTCAAAGTGAATATACGATTTGTCAGTTGATTCTTTTTCTTCCAGGCTATGAATAAAATGCTTTAATTATTGATGCACTGACGTCATACCGCTGTTTAAATGTTCTGTGTGGTTAGACTTATGTCTCACGGCGTGTTTTCACCCTGCCTCCCCTCTCAGCAGAGGTTATTAATGCAGCCGCGCTCTTACGTGGCTCCCGCTTGTAGGGTGCAGCCGTCCAATGGAAAGGGGCGTCTCTGTATGAAATCCGTGCTCCTGCACACAAGCTCAGACACACACGAATGCGCTCTGCTTTTGTTAGTCTTCTGCTCTTACTGTGCTGCCGGAATGATTCCGAAGACAGTTTGTCAGTTAAATGCTTTCCATAATTTAATACCACAACATGCTGTTTGGAAGCATCAGCTGAAATGACTTAACTGCATGAATCTGGAATTCATACTTTTTTTCTTGATTAATCACCCTGTGTCATAATTAACCTCAAGTGTTTAGTCTGATGTAGGTGACCAAGTACGCAAGGTTCTCATTACCTTATTATTAATTGTCACAATAAATATTTATTATTTAATTTCTACTAAAACCTAATGAAAAACACTGCAAATGATTTAATAAATGACCTGCGTGTTTTGGCAGAAAAAAATATTGGAAAGTGCTTTAAGTAATTATATAGGCAAAAAAACTGAGAGGGATTGTTAAATGAATGTCTTTGGACTGTGTATCTGAATTTATGGTCTGTGTGTGGCTGACACTGGGTGATGCTGACAGATTCATATCTACTGGCTCAATCTGCCTGTTTGTCTGAATCTTGATACACACTTAACCCTGTTGAGGTTTCATATATTCTGATATATATAGCAGTGTATGTTAATTTTTATTGGTAAGGATAAATTTTCAACAACACAATTTTAAACTGCTAGTGGGAAAAGCGGCTAGCTATTTCAGATCCACTTGGGATTTTGGCCACAAGTTGTCATGTATTTTGGCATAAATGGTTGCTTTTACTTAAGGGATATGGATTTATAGCAATGTAACTCAAAATCCAGAGAGGGTGCCGCACACTGCTTGCGTGACAGTGTACTTTAAGCATAATAGAGCACCTAACAAGTTAGTCATGTCATTCATGAATATTTTAGCCCGCTTGTTGCTTCTATTAGCTTTAATAACATGCAGCTAGTGCTAGGTGCTGACTTTGCTTAATGCAGAATCCTGGGTTTTGTATTGTGTTAAATGACAAGAGAACAGAGAACCACATGTAGAATGTAGAACATAGACTCACAGTGAAGTCATTGACATAATCCTAGCCTTTGAGGCTTCCACGCCATGCGTATTGTTGTTTGCATATGGATTTAGTTACATTCAACGTACTAACAACATATGGCCACATTCGAAGGAATTTTATTGTCGCAAAACTTACAGAACTGGCTTCTAGCCATGTTAATTGGAGCATGTTGGTTGTAAAACAGTTGTTTTTTTTGGTTATATTTTGGTTGCCTGAATGGTCTCCGTGCATGTATGGCCCCAAAGTTATGGATTGGGTCATATTTCTTGTACTGGGACTAACAGCTATTTCCAGCATCCTTGGCCCCCAAAACAGTCGCATTTCTTTTTTTAAATGATCTTTGAACTTTTTAAGTTTTCCAAAAGCAACACTGCTAGTCCCTGCAGTAGTGCATGCGCTGCGAGAGCTGGCTCTTGTTCCTGTTGTTTGTTGGTTCCATGGCCTTGTCATTCCATCATCCTGCTTTTCACATCACCCTGCTTTTCACATCACCCTGCTTTTCATTTCATTTACGAATGCATGCGCTGGGCTTCTGGCTTTAAAGATAGGCAAGGACAATAACTGACACATAAAAACAGCACTTACGAAAGCATTCTTTGCCCTTCATGGCTCAGGTCTATCTAAGGAAGGCTTGGCTCACCTCAACTCCAAAGTCAGGACCATCACTGACACCAGATTAGCATCTGACAAAGGGAGAGTGGGGGAGAAAGACCATATTGACGAGGACTCTCTCAGGATAGGCTGGAAGCCATGTGGGGTATGAGGGAAAAGGAGAGGGCAGGGAAAGTAAGTTTTACAAGAGACAGCCGGAAAAGATGATGAATACTGAAGCTGTCACCATGCTCAGTCTGGAACATGCGGCCAGCAGGTTACTCATAAATAATTGATGAAGTGAAACATTAGCCTCTTCTGCTTGGCCAAGTTTCCTCGCAAGGAGCAGGTACGTGACAAGTCATTCAGTTACAGGAAGTCGGAAGTACGAAAATGGCATTTTGCCACGTCTTCCTGATGTCCACTATAGCAAAACAGATCTATACTATAATTAAAATAACCATTGTTCCAACCACTTCTATCACTGCTTTTGTAGGTATGCAATCCAGATAGGTGGTAATGAACATACTGCATCCAAAAGAAATTAACTGGGATTCGATTTGCTACACTGCTACCACTATTTTGATGAAGCAGTTGAGTAAGGCCCATGTGACCTCAGTCTGAAAAGAAAATGGGGTCCCAACCCGATCCCTTGGGACCCACAGCCGGTCCGTGTTTTTGCTCCCTCTGAGCTCTCGGCCAGACAGTCCACATATTTGCTCCCTGCTAGCTCCCTACTGGGAGCTGGGAGGGAGTAAAAAAAATGGGCAGTCTGAGGGTCCCCGAGGAACACTGCTTTAGACTGGGCAGTAAGCTTTGCTTAGGGCTCAGCATCACTGGTCTTGGAGAGAATGGCTTTAGTGTTCAGCTTGGCTCAATTTAGAATCCTGTTTCTGGGCTTACATTGCTGGTTTTATTTGTTAACATTATGTCTCTGGGTTTCTGTCTTCTTTGCCAACATCTTGTTTCCAGGGTCGCGATCATAGTTAGTCAGAATACCACAGCTGTGGTGTCAGTTTGCCAGGGACTTATTTTTAGGTTTGTATTAGTGTTTTGCAGGGGTGGATTAACTTATCTGGGGACTTGAGTTGACATCAACATGGACACTCAGGTGCTGCTGATTTAACTGAGCGTTCCATTTTTCCCAAGGCAGGGCAGGGCAGGGCCCTGACGTTTGCCAGGGCCCTGGGATGTAGCCTAGGATAGCCTATCCATTAATCTACCCCTGTTGTTCTGGTTTCCTTGTTTTAACTCATTTTCCCACACCCGAGTCTGCCATTTCTAAGTCCAGTGTTCTCAGGGGATTGCCCCACCAAAATAGCCTGGCATTGATGTCGAAAGTGCAGCTCAGGGTATTTCCCGTCTTATATTTTGTCCAGTATGTTTTGTCATGAAAAATCTTTGGGACTCATCCAGATGTGGTGTTTTTGCTTAAATATTGGGCCATTCTGATTTTAATAAATCTGGACCTGGAAGAAGGTTTGTGTCTGAACTAGGAAGAAACTTTTCTGTAGATCACTTTGCTTTGGACAAATGTAATCAAGCGAAACCTTAGTAAATTCAGTCATTATAATGGACGATATGTTGTGTCAGTACATGCTTATCCAATACTGAACTTTTGTGTTTAGGCAAGTTTATTTATTTATTTGTTCAATTGTTTATTGGCAGTTTCGTTTTTGGGCAGTACTATTTGTGACATTAAAAAAGTAAGGAGAGCAAAAAGGAGGTGTAGTTCACCTGTTATAATGACCTGATTTCTGGAGGTCTGAAAATTGTATGCCTGCACTTTGTGTGTTTAATATTGATAATGTCAGTTTAGCAATAAGGGAACTGATAAAAACAGAGTGCAGAACTATCAGTCTCCTAGCTGACAACTTTCATAAAAGATTCATAGAAGTAGCTAGTAAACTGCACCAGCTTTGATAATTAATAGCACATTTGCTGTAGTCACTCTGCAGTCAAACAGGTTGTTAGTTGTGCTCTTACTAAATCTTATGTCTGTGTGTGTGAGTACGTGAATATATGTGTGTGGGGGGTGAGGGGGTTGGATTGTTGAGAAAATAAAACAGTGGCACTGTGACAGCAGGCTTCTAGCCATTTAAAACTATCCATAAAATAAAACAACACATACCCTCCATCCATCCATCCATCCGTCCGTCCGTCCGTCCGTCCGTCCGTCCATCCATCCATCTTCTGAAACTGTTTGTCCTGTTCAGGGTTGTGGGGGCCTGGAGCCTATCCCAGAGGCTACAGGCGCAAGACAGGGAATAGCCAGGATGGCGCACCAACCCTTCACTGGGCACACTCACACACCATTCACTCACACGCCATTCACTCACACATGCACATCTGAAACAACACGTGCATATAATGTAAGTACATGATAAGGTTATCAAGCATGTAAAGAATATGAGTTTCTTAAATTTAAATAAATTTCAGCCCTCTGCATGACAAAACGGAAGCAGCACAAGAGTCATAGATTAAAACTGCAAAGAAAGGGGCTCACAGCTTCACAGTTAAACACAATTAGGCTAGAATAATGATGCAGTAAAAATATTTATACATGTACATGAGGAAGGATCTTATAAAGATGGACTTTCTCATTTTAGTTATTTAAATTCAGACCACTCATTATGTGCCTCTTCGTCAGAGCAGCGCTGATAAAAGTGAGGTCATCCCCGTAACCCGTTCAGATTTAAAATCCAATTTAAATGCAAAATAGTTTTTCAATAATAAACATCTGGAATAAAATGAAACTACACGAAGAGTGTTGGCCTCCACTAAACATGCATGATAAATGTGGAAAAGGGGGGGAATCAAAACATATAATATCATGAAACTATAATGGTAAAGAAATCCAAGCTCAAGCTGGTGAAGATGGAAAGAACTGTTAGCATGAATTGCTACACGGCATTCAACATTCTCTGTAAGCCGTTTCTGCATTAAAAATAAATCATGTTTGATGTGTAAACAAGCTAAATCAGAAGTGTAAACTTCACAGTACCTAAGTGGGCAATTATATTTAAGGAACTGTTGCAACATAACATATTAACCATTATTAAGACAAAAAGCATTTTTAAGCATGCATGACAGAAAATCTTTCAAATGACTGTTGTCATATGGATGTGCGTTGCGATTGTCCGATACAGCTACAGATTTCTTTCAGACGTGTAAGAGAAATTAAGCTGACAAGGTGTCAAAGTGCCAGTTGCCTCACCACATCAATAAATCTGCCTGATTGTTCTGTCAACACTATTCCCTCCACTGGTAAGTTTTATCTTCTGCCCCCCCAGTTAGCAAGTTTGGTAGTACTTTACTTGAAGGGGCACAAATATTTAGTAATAACTCAGTTACTACTGAAGTACAAATTCTGAACAAATCATGAACAAATATAGTTGCTAATTGAGATAAAAGATGTTACAATTCATTGATGATGAACCAACATGTCCAGTATTTCACTTGTTATGTATTACTAGTCAGTAGTTCCTTAGTAATTCTTTCAGTAGTTCCTTCAGTAGTTTACAAAGGTTTGTAGAATTAACAGATGTAGTAATAAATACAGTAACTGCTTGGGATGAAAGATGGATCAAGATTCATTAATGTTGAACAGATATGAGATCAGTATTCAACTTGTGTTATTCACGACTTGTTTCTTCAGTAGTTCCTCATTAGTTCACAAAAGTTTACGGAATTAAGATACAGTAACAAATATGGCAACTTCTTGAGATAAAACATACATCACGATTCATTAATGATGAATTAACATGAGATCACTCAATTCTGACTTTAAAGTCAGCTGCTGGTGTTTTCAAGCTGACCAGACCAATTCAGTTGAGGCATACTGGAGAAAAGCCCTTCCCAACACTCAAAGAGCCAATCTTTAACAACTGCATTGCCTGCAGTCAGCTACCACTAGAAATATTAACCAGTTTACAGAAATGTAAAACAAATTGATGATAAGAAAGATCTTCGATCATTCATTTCGCAGAACTACTTTTAATGTGTGTTAAGCATTGTTCTTGATGTTGCTGCTATTTGTTAACATTGTGGTGATTGCAGTACACATGTGACCTGAGCAGATGACCTGACAAACCCCCTGTGAGCAATAAGAACACCAGCTTCAGAAACAGATGAAGCTGAAACTGAAGCAAAGACTGAGCACACATAACGTAATGACTTATGTAGTGTCAATGCAGCCGCTAATCTGCACAGTCCCGATTGAGGAATATTTGTAACAGGAGCAGAGAATTGAAAGCATTTTTTTTTTGTGAGCACAAGAGAAGTCAGATGTCTGAGAAGGGAAAACAGAGGTGGGGTGTTCCATTAGAGGTAGGGTAGTGAGGAGACAAAGAGTCGCCCCAGTAGACTTGGTTAGCGGTAATGGCAAAGGGAGAGAACAGAACAAGAGTAGGACCAAAGAATTCAAGATAAGCTGGGACTGAAAGGGGAATTGAGTGCGGCCTACAATATCAAAAAACATCAAGAAGACCTTAGACAAAGCAAAGAGCAGCAACATAAGTGGAGAGAAGAGACTCGATTACAGGTTTAGAACCTCTTTTCTCATATAAGAGAGGAACAAAGTCCAGACTTTGAACAATCAGGGAAAAAGAGCCAGTCAAAGAGCGGAGATCCGATGACAGACAGCTCATTCAGAATCTTTTGAAAAAAAGGTAAGAGAGAGGGCAATGTGCTGGTTTTAAAGGTGTGGTTTCATTGAAAAAGTAGACCTAACTTGTGCTTCTTGTATTAACTGTTATGCTGAAAAAGACAAGAGCAGAAAGGCTAACTACAACATAAACCTCTTGCAGGCAGAGGGCCGAAAAAAATGGAAAGATTGTCAGTCAGGAAGCTGCTGGGGCCCTTCACCCATGGCCATGCTGTGAGACAGAGTCTGGATGTGTTCCAGAGAAATCCTTCTTTGTTAGAAATTATTTGCAATAGATTCATTTTTGTTAAGAAGTAAAATTGATTATTCTTGTACAAAACAGTGTATCTGTATATACTGTACTAACAAATTGCTGTACCATGGTACAAAAAGAAAAAACGGACTCCCCCTACATTTACAGTAAATCTTATCTGTATATGTGAGTAACAGAAACGTTCAAAATATTCACACCCACAACATCCATAGACGCAGAAAACACCCAGCAAATCTTAACGCTATTGCATTAACTGTGTATCTTAACCGATAAGGCAGATTTCTATGACAAACTTATGGAATAACTTACATATATTTCCGCTGGGGCCTCTATGGTGTCGGTCATGCCCAGTGAGAACTAAAAATTTAGTCACAGTCACCTGAAATGAGAACAGCTGGACAGTTCTAGAAAGAAAGGTAAAAAGCACAGACATGACGATGACCCCAAAATAAATAATGCAGATGGCCAGGTGCTAATCAGATTAATATATTATGTTATTGTAGAATATATCTACCTGTTATTTAATCATTTACCCAGTACTAGGTCACTGAGTGTACCTGGAGCAGCATAGGACAGAAACCAGGGGTCCACCCTGGATAGGATCACAGTCCATCAGATCAGTTAACTATGTGTCTCTGGACTATGTGAGGAAATCAGCAGAACATGTAAAAAATATATTCACTGTTACCCACTGTGTCACTATGGATATAAAGTACAACTAATTGTGAAGCTCCAATCACGATATATCAACAAAAATTATGCATATCGTGGGAACAATATATTAAAACTCATTCATTCCCTCGTTTTAAGCACGGCCACGTTTTTCTCGAATGAAATTATTAGTAAAAGGCGTCTACGATTTAACTAAAACAAGGGAATGAATGAATAAAATGTGCCTATGTTTTAACTAAAATGAGGGAAAGAATTAGCAAAACATGCCCACGGTTTAATTCATCGCGGGGATGAATTAGTAAAATGTGGCCATGATTCATATAATTTTTATTATGTCATGAGGATGGGTTCAGTAATATACCAATGTATTAATTTTAATTTCAGTTTTTAAAGCTTTATTCACAATATTACATTCACAGTGTTATGCCTTTATGAATGCATCATAATGTGTTATGTGGGTATCTATAATGCAATTATATGACTGCTTTAAGTAAAGTGTTACCGGTATTTTTGGCCAGCCTGCGAGGACCGTATCTGGTACATGTTTCATGACATTTTAAGACTCCTGGTCCTGTTAGGGTGTGAACACGGCATGTAGAAATACGAAAAGACATTTGGTCAGAACTTGTTGGGCAGGTAGACAGGAATGTTACATGAAGTGATTGTTATAGTTAGGGCTTGCACATATTACACTGAAGCAAAAAAGAAATACTGAGAGATGAAGGTGTGAGAAAGTTCATGTTTTGAATAAGACCTTTGGTTTACATTTGCATCTGCATTATCATCATCTATCATCATCCTCTATGCTAAAACGTCTTGACAAATCTGGCTCTTATATATTTTTGGTCCTGTTGAATTAAAGTTGTATCAATGTCCCATCATATCTCAACTACACCTATAACTATAATTTAAACAAGCAGTATAACCAATATGGTAACTGTTGTCAACCCTGTTACTGAGGTGTCAACCCTGAAACTGAGGTGTCAACCCTGTTACTGAGGTGTCAACCCTGAAACTGAGGTGTCAACCCTGTTACTGAGGTGTCAACCCTGCTACTTGTATAAAATTCTAATATAATTTTCAAAATGAAAAGACAATTGTAGAATCAAATTATTTTACAAATTAAGTAAGCAAGACCAGTTATCCACCCTAAGAAATTGGGGAATTATTACTTTGTTTTCATGAAACTGTTGCGGTGAATTGTAACTGAGCATATTCATCCATGAAAAAAGTAAATTCCTTAATATTCTCTCTTTAAAACCACATTTAATGTGACAAGCAGGATTTTATCTTTCGTGGTATAACAAATTTGTTGTAAATATGGATTTAAAACCTTTTTAAACAGATATGTCAGTAACAGGGTTGATAAAACAGACATGCATGGATATTGATTATTTGTAAAAGTACAAATAGTCTGAGACGCCACGGTGCCTTTTTCGGAGTGGTGAGGATCTATGAATCCAAAAAGGTGTTTAATGTATTTTAAAACAGAAATTTGAAAACCAAACATTAAGAGTGGGAAATGGCATTTTTTCGTAAACTTACCCGTGTACGATTTGTATAAAATTAATACTTACATTAATACTTAATGAGGTCCACCATGCCATTCATAATACTTCCAGGGCATTACTATATACGTTAAAGTATTTCCCAAAGAATGGGAATATTTAAAACCAGCTGGAGATACGCCATGCATTCAAAATGCCATCTTTAATACACAGAAAAGGTCAAAGAATAGAAGGTTACTAGCGCCGGACAGTCAGGTGGACATACAGTATGTACGTCACACATGTAACTGGATAGCTGTGGTATTCTTTAGAGATGCCACGGAGAGTATGCAGTAATTGTATTTGCTTTCCATTAATGTGTTAATGATATGCATCTTCTGTACCACTGACCCAGCACGGGGGCGCAGGGAGCCTGGAGTCAGTCCCGGGAACCATAGGACACAAGGTAGGGACACCTTGGATGCACTTTCATATTCATACACAATATGGCCACTTTGAAACACAAATCCAGCAAACTATACAAATGATATAATCATATAATTGTCCCTCCATCCATCTTCCAAACCACTTTCCCAAACCACTCTTCATATAATAAAACATTGTGATATTCACAGACCAGTAACCAGGTGACATGGTGGCCCCCACCTGCAGAGCTTGGGTTCAAATTCCACGGTGTGTGGAATTTTCATGTACTCCTTAAAGTTAAATTAGCCGTTATCTGTATCTTCTGGGATAGGATCCCAATGCCTGCTACCCTGCATAGCAGATACAGAAAATGGATGGATAGATTTCTGCTTGAAATACAATAATACCTATCATTTAAAACATTACATTTCAAATACACACACACACACACACAAAAAAACAATACACAATTCATTATCGGGTGAAAATGGAAAAAATATTAGAATCACATTTTCTTCTTTCACAATTTTTAAAAGAAATAATTATTCAAAACTTTTTTCAGTGGTCTGTGTAAAGATTTATGCAGTAGCCTCTCAGTATTTATCTGGAAACGACAAGCACGAACTGGCAGCTTGTTTGGTTGTAAAAAATAAACTAAACTAAACGGTTTTCAGAGGTCTTTTTGCCTAAAAATCAGTTCCAGCTTTTTAGAGTTAGTTTTAAATATTCTAACTATATTTATATATTTTTATACATATATATTTCATATATTATAATTTCATGTTTATCTGGAATTGATGCTAAAAGAATAGCAATGGCCATGCTATACAGTGGTCTTCATTCTGTATAATTGAATTAAAATTTAATTTAGTAGTTCATTTTATATAGCACCTGTCTCGGTATGGTTGACCGAAAGCACTTACCATAGAATCAAATAGCAGTTCCTGACATACCACAGCTTAGGGTAACAATGGAGCAAATGAATAGTGAAGGAAAGCCAGTAGAAAATGGAGGAAAAAAAACTCCATAGTTTGTTAGGAGAAAAATAAAACTCTGGGAGTCCAAGGTCAACTGGCTGCCCAACCCCCCGGGCATGCTAACATTAAATAGGACAGGAAGTAGTGTGTGTTATTGTGTAGTGCTACCCTCTGTTATACTGTCTGTGGGTCAGCATGCCATCTGTAGGTCAGCGCTCTCTTTGGACTTGTGCAGGAAAGCCTTCAGTCCTCTGCTGACCAGTAGCTGTGCCTGTGGCCTGCTGTGTCTATGACATGAACTCAGTTGGTGTCCGATGGGGTAGGCTAAGCTAAAGTAATACTAAAGTAATAGGTCTTCTGTCCGGGTTTAAAAAGTGAGACACAATATATACCAAATTAAGAGAAGGCTGCCATTAGCTAATCTCAGTTTACCTTGTGGATTGTACATCTGGCTAATTCAGTTAGATAAGCATGAGCAGCTGATATTGTGTACACACACACACACACACACACGTATGTTCGTATTCATATCTTTGTGGGGACATTCATGTCTATGGGAAAAACCCTAATTCCAAACCTCTGAAATTACCTATATGTTGCATATATTTCACGTTATAATACTTAGCCTGTTTTGAAGCCTTATTCTAAGAACAGTGAAATGTTTATCAGAAATATGACTTCAGACTTTGTTGTGGAAAATATGAAAAATATATCCATCGATCCATTAATTTTCCATACCCGCATGGCCTGTGCAGTGTTGCAGGGGTCCGGAGATATTTTGGTGTATTTTGGTCAATATAACTGGATTTGAATGAATGCATCAATTCTCAGCCCTGTTACTAAGGACTCCAATGCCTAGTTTATGCAGGCCAAATTGCTACACTTAAATTTACATTTTAGGACTGTACTTGCCCCCAATGATTAATGTCATATATGTGAAGCACACTCTTGTGACATATATTAAACATTAGGCACAGAGGAAAAAATGCTTTGAGAAAGATAGATGGTAAATGTTTCCACTGTTTGTGACCTTGCCTAACCACTTCTCAACTGGCTGATTAACAAATTCACTTAGTGTGCCTCAGTTGAGCGCAAATGTCAGCTGTAATGGCATTTGCTACACGAATGTCAGGACAGGCAATTAATTGCCATGTAATAATTCCCCTTTCAGGTGGTCACAATGTGTTTTGTGATATAAGCATTTTGTCCTGCTATTTCTATAAAAAAAATCCATTAACAAACTCAATTCAAGTGGAAACTCAAAGATATGATTTTTTTTCCCACAACTAAATATAGTGTTTGTTTAACAGAGTGATCGCTGAATTCCTGCATTGAGATTGTTTATTAAAAAAATAATAGTTTTGCTTTATATAGCATATGGTAATGTATGTATATCTCTGCACTTTACCAAGGGTAGTCAGCATTTCACGTGCATGATGTCATTACCAGGGATATTATGTAGTGTGAAGGGCATCCAAAGGATGCCCAGAATGTGGTTACTCTCTGGTCACAGATACTCCTCCTGCATGCAAAATGAGCAGATCCAGAATTTAGCATTGTGAATCCTCCAGTTGGGGGCGGCACAGTGGTGCAGCGGTTAGTACAGCCTTATACCTCTGGGACCTGGGTTCCGCGTATGTGGAGTCTGCATGTTCTCCACCTGTTGTCATGGGGTTTCCTCCAGGTACTCCGGTTTCCCCTGACATTACAAAAACCTGCTGAGGGTAATTTGGAATTACCAAACTGCCCATAGATGCGCATGTGTGTGTGACTGGTGTGTGAGTGTGTCCTGCGATGGGTTAGCGCCCCATCCTGGGTTGTTTCCTGTCTTGCACCCGTAGCCTCTGGGATAGGTTCCAGACCCCCTGCAACCCTGAATAGGACAAGTGGAAAATGAATGGATGGATCCTCCAGTTGGATCACTGGGAATGAACTTTCAAAGTGTAAGTAATATTCCATAGGTTCTAGGATAAAATTGCACATATTTTAATATAATAAATTACAATGAAATGATATTTTTAAAAGCATATATTAACATTTTTTATTTTCTCATTGCAGCAAGCAACTGTAAAATACCACAAATATTTATTATTGACACAATACAACTTTACCGTTGAGATATTATTATTATTATTATTATTATTATATTTTACCCACCTATAACATATAAAAGTCACACAATATGCAGCTCTGGAAATAGACATCTTACTGGTAAGTGATGTGCAATACTATGAGAAGCCTTTATGGAAAATATGGGTGAGTTGAACTAATATTTTGGCAGGAACCCTAATACGGTCATTGTCTGGGAGAATGAATGTACATATATATAGTTTTTTCTGGACAGAAGTTTATAAATTGACATTAGAAGTGACTACATTAATAACCATTTTCCCAAAAAAAAATGTTCTAGGTGTGCCATTATATCAAAATTGATATTTAAATGAAATCTGGATGAACAGTTTTCTGGGCCAAGGGTATCCCAGATAAGCTGTGATCTATGAATGGCAAACCTATTGGTGAGTAAATGGGGAAAAGCACATTTTAATGTGTCCTGAAAGCAGATGGAAATTTTCCACAAAAGCTGGATGTTAGGGTGAATGCGACGCCGTGACTTTAAGCTGCACATACACACTTTCTGTATTGTTGACCAGAATCCGCTTCAACCCCACACTCTCACATTACAAACATATCTGGGCTGTTTTTATTTCACCAACATAATGCAGTCAAGTTTCCAAAATTGATGAGTCTGCACGATGCTGAAATGCTGGGCCAGGAATTCATAACTTGAAGATTAAATTAATGTTTGGCTGTCCTGTCTGGCTATGCATCTATGAAGTCATATGGGATGCAGCTGCAATGTGTTAGCAGAAGTAAAATGATAATCCTGCACTCAGCACCCTTCACTAACTGCCAGTCCAATTTAGAACCGAATACACACATATTTTTTCACATTAAAAGCCCTGATATCTGTGAAATATTTGGCATTGAAACAATCCCTGCACCTAGTCAGCCTGTCCCGTGGTTGAAGGTGATTAATTAAGGTGATGAATGAATCTGTAAGTCATTGGACAGCTGACTTCCTGATAGACAGAATGCTGAAGGTGAGGTTGGAGAGACACAGGTCCGAACACTTTACTCTTCTACTATTTCTATACAAATGACTCCATCTCAGCTGTAACCTGCCCTCCTTCTTGGATCTTTTCATTACCTGTACAACAAGCAAGATCACTAGCGATTGGTCAAATCCTGCCCACTGCATCTTTCATTGGCTGCCTTTTGGAAGAGATTCTAGTCACTAAAAAAACAGGGATTCAAGACAGGGGTGGCCCACCTGAACATGTGACAGTACACACCTGCTATGAAAAAAGTACAAAATCACTGCTTGCATGCAGTACTACACCATACATTGCACATTCATTTGCAATTGTGATTAGGGCTGATTCCTGATTATGGAGCAGTCTGTCATATGTGATCATCACAGTTTCTTCTCCGTGATTTAATGCTGTTCTTGGTCTCCATTTTTTGTGTGTCTACCTACAGCTTCACCATCTCGACTGGGGTTGCACTCAGACATATACACAATACATTATTAAGGAAAGGCATCCTTTTTGCCTCTCACCCGCTTCCCAATGGAGGTCAACACTCCTGACAGTATCCAGATAAAAGATCTTTGCATCAGGTTGATCCAGTGCACTGATCGGCTCCGAATGCTCTGTCTCACTATATCCTTTGTTGTTATCAGTAAGATCAGAAGGCCTGCAAACCACAACTGCATTTGCGATCTCTGATTATTAAATTTTTTTCCAGCAGTACTGCTTGAGTATTATCATTAACAAGTCTGGAATAATGTTCAGCTTTTCCACATTGATTTTTCTTTCATTGATCTCCCTCTCATATAACTATAGTACAGTGTCTCGTGACAATGTCAGTTTTAACAGTGTTAAGTCATAGAAATGTTTGAATGTTTGATGTTTGAATTGATAAGAAATGTTAAATACTATGATTATTTGAGATAGGTGGTTGCAAGCGCTAAAAAATTGCCTCCACCTGTTTGTCAGTTTATGTTCAAAATCCAAACAAGTGCACGGGAACAAGGAGATAAGGAGAAGTTTGACAAATAAGGCAGAGAAAATGCACAAGACGGCAGCCTTTGCAGGAACTGAGCAGCGTTAGAAGGTGTTGGTGGGATCGCCAAAGATGAACTAACGGTTATGGCGCTCAAGCAGGCTGGCGCTCTGACTCACCATATTCTCGCGGGGCTCTGGCTGACGTCACTCTGAGAACGTGGGTCAGCCTCCGTCCGGAATGCAGGCCCGCTCACGTCAGCTACGCAGACAGACTTCAGTTGAGTCAATGTTCCACAGCCTGTGACTGATCCTACTGAATTTTATATCGTGTTGCCGAGAGGTACAGTCATCTTCTTCTACTTCCTCGATCATTTAATGGGTAACTACACAGATACAGACATATTAGTATCCATACAGACATGACAAGCCTCATCATCGTCCATACTACAACATTTGACTAGCATGATTAGCATGATTGCATGATTAGAATTCGGCCATTTCCATTGGCTCGTGGCAGGTTCAGACACCCACAGGTTTTTTTGTTTTTTTTTTTAATACCCCCCTACAATGCTTCCACAGTTTCAGTGCATCAGCTCTGATTGACAACGTGGGGGTGGGACTGACTTCCCCCAGGGCTCTACGCTAATGAGCTCCCAGTCGCATTAGACCACTAAAAATTGAACATTTGTGGAGTGCTCTGGATGGGTCATCTCATTATGTGCACTCTTTTAGAAAGTTTCCTTTGTTATGCTTCATATTGCGCTTGAAAATTTTCAGGAAAATCCATTTAAAAAGGACACTGGATTTATTGGGAATTAAACTGTGAGACGGGGCAGAGGGCATTTCAGGATGAGTGCACAGTTCACCTGATCCTTATTGCCATTCCTTATAAAAGACTGAATTTCATTACCGCTCTCCCAGGGACCCCTTATAGACCTTGATGCCTGTCTCTGCAGCCAATTGTTGCCTAACTGTGATGCAGCTTCCATTTTGGTTCATATATGATCTTAACCCTGATAGTTTTGTTTTTCTTTCTGTCCCCCCATTGTTTTTATTACTGTTGTTAAATGCATTGAATCAAGAATGCTGGGAATATTGTTATCAAATAGCCAGTTGTGCTCAATTACAATAGAACATCTGTGCACAAATACATCTCTTTTGGCTTTTAAAATCTGCATTTTTTATCCAATTTCTTGGATTATTAAGCTTAAACATTTCCATGTAAAAGCAGATACTGTTCCCTATAGCATCGACACACTGTGTTTATAGGTAACATACATATTTAGTGGGTGACATGGTGGGTGAATGGTTAGCACCAGTGATGTCCGAAGCCAACCTCAAAGATCGGAATTGGTACCGATCCAGGCATTTTTTAATTGACCAGTATGGGCTATTTCATTTCCTAATTTACGCCCAATTTACGTCAGTTACGCTGGTTGTAAGGTTCTGTCACATGCTGCAGTAAGCCTGAAACTAAGAACTCTCAAAGTGTCAGCTGTGTGCAAATTCTTTAACCTGCCTAACAGCTACCTGCAATGTTTGCAAAGCCATCCTTTTGAGAGGAGGTAGCAGCAGAGAGTCGTTTACTCAGACAAAGACCGCACCAACACCTACTGGATGCGTACTGTACGCATATTTAAATATTCATTAAAAGATTGGATCGGGATCGGACTGGGTTGGCATAAATATTGAATGGTTCGGGTTGGGGTACCGTGACATTGGGACATCTCTAGTTAGTACTGTCGCCTCACACCCACATGACAAAGCAATTGAATCCTGTGTCCAATATGTGTGTGTGTGGAGTTTACATGTTAATTCTGTGTTACATGGCTTTCCTCTTCAATGACATGTGGGATAATTATTAACAATTAAGGTAACAGTCATCTCTAAAATGCCCATAGTATATGTGGGCTGGCATCCTGTCCAACAGGTATTCCAGCTTTTGGACCTGTGCCGCCTGGGATAGGTTCCAGGCCCCCCACTGACCCTGACCTGGAGGACAGATACTGAGCTATTTTTATCAGCATTATAAAAATAATCATGATCTAACCTGTGGTATTTGTGCCCATCATGATCATGAATCATATCCCTTATAATCTCTGGTGACTGTCTTCCCTTATGTCAATTTTAAAATGTATACGGCATGTGTTTATTTGAGTTTATTTCAGTGCATATATTTATCTGTCAGGGGTCCTAAAAAATTTAGAACACAATTGGATTGGTCGGGGAGACCACTGCAGCGCAAGGCAAGGGAGACCACTGTATCACAAGGCTGGGGAAACCACTGCATCACAATGCAGGGGAGGCCACTGTATCATAAGACTGGGGAGACCACTGCAGCACAAAGCAGGGGAGACCACTGTATCACAAGGCTGTGGAGACCACCTCAGCACAATCCAAGGGAGGCCGCTATCCTTGACATCTTTGACATGAAAGCTGCATAACACCACGAGAACATGCAAACCTAGTGAGTTTCAAACTCGTTGTTGCTGTTCTGAGGTATTGTCATATCATAAGCCCTGAATAAAATTATAAAAATACTTTTGACAAAAAATCCTCAGCACAGTTGGGTATTAAACAAATGTTTTTTGTTTCTTCATGAAGTTCTACATCAGCTCACACTGATTCATCTCCAAAAATCTGGTGCCTGACCAAAAATGGTGTCTGAACATTCTCATTTATAAAGTTACCAGCAAATACCCATGATTGACCAAAGTACCATGTAGTCCTCAAATCAGTGTACTGCAACATCACAGTATCATCTTGCCAAGTGCCAAGTACATAATGTCTATTCAATCCAACAAAACCCAAAGCGCAACAATTCTTTGGTACCCTCTATCAAACTAATCTACTCAGCTATAATTAATTTCTACATAGATGCTATCTTCTGGGAATTTGATATTAATAAGGGAAGCTGGCTTGCAGGAAAATTAGAATGCAAGCCAGCAGAGTCAAACTGTCGTAAAGTAAATGTGCCTGGTAACCACACTCCAGTTGAGTGTCTGTATGCCTGTGGTAAATTTAATATCAATTTCAATTCCCTTCCTCACCTCAGCTCCCACTCACGTTTCTGATAAATTTCAGGCACGGTGTCCGCGTTGTCATGGGAATGCTGCTTTTCCCACTAGTGGTGGCACATGCCTCAAAATGCGTAAATACACATCAGGATGTTGGTAGGGTAACATCTCCAAGGTATTCTGTCCAGAGGCAATAATAAAACAAAGCTATTATTCTGACAAAGGCCTTGGCCATTGTTTTGGTGTGTATACACTCATCAATATCCTCAAATCCTGGGTTCACCGTTAAAATCAGAACTCTGTTTTCTTTGAAAGAGCTAATTAGAGAAGCTAAAGACTTAAATATGGATTGACCTTTACTGGAGTCGTCATTATTTCGGCACAGTTTAAGTGTGTGTGTTCTGTGCATTTCCTGTATACCTTTTTCAGATATTCCCTAAATAAACCTGCTGCATCTTCACAGTGGACTTAAGGCCACATTTTTTTTAATCATAACTACAATTTTAAGCTTTCACTTAACTCTCACCCCCCTATAAAATCAAATGCAACACCACTGGATAAAACAGGGACTCTGGCTGTCTCAATAGTAAAGCTTCTCCAATGTTTTGACGAGTCAATCAGTTGTCATTGAAGGTCAGTTTTCTTATGGAAAACTGCGAGAACTCTGCTGAAATCTAAGTTTATTTTATACTCATAGAGTTATAAATGATTCCCATCTTTTCCACAATTTTTCAATTTTTTCCCCATAAGATCATGTTTGTCAAAATAGACCCTTTTATCAAAGTTATATATTTGATCCTTTTTAAACTCATATGAGAAATTGCTGCAAGGCTTAACTTTGGAAGATGCATATAAACAGAATAAAATATACCATACTACCAGCAGGATCCTAGATTACTGATTTAGATATATTTTTAGAGTTCATGTCTATTTTATTGTATGAGTAACTGACAACATGCAAGTTATCCAATCAGCAAATAGTATACTCAGAACATTGTTTGGTGCAGACCATCTGATTCATCCTTGTCATGCTATACATACTTCCAGATTAGCTCAGAGTGTCTATTTGCATGTACTGAGACAACAGTTATGGTCACTTCTGAAATTAAATGCGCACGATGAGTCGACCAAAATCAGTCAGTCATCCTGTGCACATCCCCCCCACCTACGATTTCCTGATGGACTGTTGCACCTAAGACTCATGCATCAGCCACTAAACAACACGTGTTTCGTGAACAGTCACCTCTTCTGTATTTGGCCCTTGTAGTGGACTTGGGCGGCATGTCAGGGGTCAGACTGCAGTTGAATCTTAACGTGGCAGCGAACAGACGGCCCTTGTGCCTTGTTTGAATGGAATCTAAGTGAGCACTGGCTGAGGCCTGATTTGGAGAATGTTCTACCCACATTTTTGTCTCAGTTATGCTCTGACTGATACATGGACTTGGCCAAGAGGCTTATTAGTCAGTTCAGATGTAATGACAGGCCATCACTGAAATAATGATGCCACTTGCAGATTAATGTGGTCAGTTTTATATAATAGAGGCCTTTGTGACTTAAATATGGCATAAAAAATGCTGGTGACCTTAATAGATTTCAACAGAGTTACTTTTCACAGGACGCCAGAACTGATCAAAGGTCTTCTGTGTTGTAATAAGGGTTCATAACAAGAAATCAAAGTGATGTGGCAAGGAAACTGGAAAAAAAGAAGCTTCAAAACACATCTGAGTCCACACTGGTTTTTGTATATAATAAATAAATAAGTACAAACCTTCCCTGGCTTTATTCTTTGTCCCTGAGATGTACTGAGGTAGACACAGCTCGAAGTGTTTCTGAAGCACCACTGGGGTAGTGTCTCATTTGCAAAGTGTCACAGGACCACATTAAAGACCATCCGGCTAGTCAATAAATCCAGTGAAGTAGGTTTTGTAGAGTTAATATGTGAACTTCCCTGGGGTGCGGTCTGTTCATCTTGTTAGAGAATAAAAATATTCTTGGAAGAGCAGCGTCTGTGCAGGAAAAAAATACATATCCAGGGTGCTCTGTCAGTATTGATCTCATATCATCGTATTATAATATTCGTAAAATTACTCGTCTTTTCCGGTTTGGAAAATTGGGCTTAGCAACGGGTAATTTTGAATAACAACTCACTTACAGACTTTTATGCGATTTTAAATGCACGGCTGCAGTGGCTAAGAACCAGCCAGTGTGCAGAGGGCGGTTGCCTCTGCGGACCCAAGCTACTGTCGTTAATTCAAAAATCGTCCAATGCTAAGTCAGTTGTTATTCAAAATTTCCCGTTGCTAAGCCCAATTTGGGGTGGTTCTCAGTGACTTGTCGTACACTAACTCGTACTTAGTTTGAATTAAAGATTATATATATTACTGCATTGATTTACTAATGTGATTCGCCTGGCTGGCACTGTGTGTGCAGTTAGAGAATATTCTTCAACACACTTTCGACCAATCAGATTCACGAATTCAACAGTGACGTGGTATAACAGAAAATTAAAGCATTTATTGTTAGGAATTATGCTTTGAATCTGGCCTATTGGGATCCCCCTCCATCTCAGAGACTCAAGTGATGCCAAGCCCAAAATATTCAAGATAGAGATCCAGATCTGTGAACTGGGGCAGCAGTAATGTGTGCATCTTCCTCTTCTTCAGTGCACCAGAGCCTATCAATATGTTCATCATTTCTGTAAAATCATCAAGCATTTTAGTCTCTCTGCAGTGATACAGAAACCATATAAGTGCATAAATACCCATCAGCTGTATTTTTAGAACCTGAAAAACTATAATTAAAACAGTCAGTATTAATGGTTAGACTAGGCTGATTAAAAGTAATTAAAATGGTACTAGATTCATTATTAAAGTGTTCAAGTAATTATCAATAATATACGTCAGGCAAATGTTCTTTCGGGAAGCTAAGCAGGAGACAGTTTTTAGGTGGGCCTGCAAGAACTTTAGGGAGTTCTGGATGCTGTCTTAACAATTACACAGCACAGAGCACAACAAATATGATAAACACTAAAAGGTGCATGAATAACGCAGTCCAATACTTCATAAAGCATATACATTTCAATACAACCCATTTACTTTCTTGTCTGGTTACTATTACATGTGCGATATAAAAAACACACTCGGTAACAGGGGGGAAATGAGTGGCTCAGTGGGCTAGGCCACTCCACTGCACCTGTGATCAGAAGGTCACTAGTCCAAGCCCGGCCTCGGCATGACTGTGGGCCCTTGAGCAAGGCCCTTGACCCCCCCCCCAGCTCCCTGGGCACCACAATGGTGGCTGCCTTTCATGGTCAAGTTTGCTTTCATGGAGAGCAAGATGGGGAAGGTAAAAAAAGAATTTCCCTACAGGGATTAATAAAGCATCTATTATTATTATTTAAGCTGTCACCTATAATTCATTATAGACACCTTCATAATGCATTATAATGGTTGGTATAAGAATTAATAAAGCATTACCGCATCTTCTGTTGGCAGTCATATCGCATTATATAGTGTTGATTATAATACTTCATAAGCTCCAGTGAAACTCGCATGTATAATGCACTCTTGAGACCTTCACGATGCATTACAATGGTTGGTATAAGAACTAAGGATGCTTTGTACTGTTTTGTGAAGGTATCTATAGTGTACTACAAATGACCGTTGAATAGAACATTCATAATGCATAATAAACATGGCTATAATGTGTTACAAATGCATTATAATGTGTTATGAATGGGTTCGTAGATTATTATAGACGGCAATCACAAAAAATGTTACCACAGATTTTGTGCTGTCCAACAGTAAAGACCCTACAATCAACAATGCTATCTAATATAAACATGGCACAATGTTACTAACAATTTAAACAGCTGAATGCTGCTCACTAGGGGATCATTGAACAATGCAGATTTATTATGAGGAAATCGCACAATTTCAGCTACTGATAAATATGAGCGTAGCTATGGGCCTCGCAGCTCCAGTGTTATGGGTTGAATCGCTGACTCCGCTGATTTGTGCGATTTAGCACTTTAGGTTTACTCCTGTAGTCCAAAGACATGCAATATAGCTACACTGGTGTCTCTAAAGTTTGCTTTGTGTACTGTGTCCTGTGATGGACAGGCATCCTATGCAGGGGACACCCCATATTGTGCTCTGGGATAAGCTCCAGGCGCACTGTGACCTTGCATTGGATAAGCAGGTCTTAAAATATAAATACACAATAATAGAAATTGAGCGACAACCAGTTACTGTTAAATATCCTGATGCTGTGATGCACTTATTTGTTTCTTCTTGATACTGTCATATGAGTTTGAATTCTTCATTTTCAATGTTCTTTTGTTCTTTTCATCTCAGCTATGATTGCAGTGCAGCAGAATTCCCCCCCCCCCAGATTCTGTAAAGCCGTAGTTTATGTGAGATACGGGCGGTGGTGGTTCAGGACCTGTCGTGTGTATGTGTGTGTGATTCCAGAACTGAGAGAGGGACCTTAACTGGTGTTGCTGTCAGTGTTTGTATATATGAGGGTTTCAATGAAGGTTTTAATAATCAGTCACTCAGTTTAAATCCAAAACTGTTGTGCTGTTTGATTTCATACTGCGCTGGAAATTCTGGGCTTGCACCAGCGTTTTTTTTGTATTGCCATTGCACACCATTTATTGATGACAGTTTACACAATCGTTTTTATGCTAAATTATCTCAGTGAGAGATTTCGTGGAAATGTCATTGAGAGCCTGCTTCAGATTTGAAAATTGTGCATAATCTTTACCTCCTATGCAATTATGTTTAAGATACTTGACTACCTACTTGTAATCAGTTCTAATTGTTTAATGCGCCTGATACAGGCATGTTGGGGAAAAAATATTCTTGGCACCTTTTGTGAAAATGTCAGGTATGAAGTAATAGAAATGGATATCTGACTCTATGGTAATTCTATCCTTTAATAATTAATGAACCAGGTCTACTCATATGGCATGGAAAGAATTCATAGCTAACAGAGTTGAGGCCATTCTGGAATGCAGTCATTAATTCCAATCCAAATCAGGAAATGGAAATGCAGTTCTAATTTAAATCTCCCTGAAGTTCGAATTCAATTGAAATTCTGCTCCCCATGATTTTTTTTCCAGTCCCAATTCCATTTCCGGATTCGGATTGGAATTAATAAATGTATTCCAGAATACATTCATCAATTCCAATCCAAATCAGGAAATGGAAATGCAGTTCTAATTTAAATCTCCCTGAAGTTCGAATTCAATTGAAATTCTGCTCCCCATGATTTTTTTTCCAGTCCCAATTCCATTTCCGGATTCGGATTGGAATTAATAAATGTATTCCAGAATACATTCATCAATTCCAATCCAAATCAGGAAATGGAACTGCAGTTGTAATTTAAATCTCCCTGAAGTTCAAATTCAATTGAAATTCTGCTCCCCATGGTTTTTTTTCCAGTCCCAATTCCATTTCTGGATTTGGACTGGAATTGATGAATGTATTCCGGAATGGCCCTAACCCTGATAGCTATGGACAAAGTTAGAACATCTTCCAAACATTTTGTTCAATGAATTGCTTTCTTATCTGATGTGGGGTAAATCATGAGTCAGCCTGGGTTATCAATAACACAACAACTTAAACATCAAATATTCCACAGTGATTTGACCAAGTGTCCATAATTTCTGAGGACAAATTAATAACATGTAATGTTATTAACATTCGTTTGGACAATCAAAGCTAAAAATAATCTGTGTCGCTGACTGTGGTGCTCTCTTTTTTCAGTAAATAAGATATTAATTAGTGACATTTCAGAGATTAACATTTACTGAAATACTGAAATAAATTGCAATGATTACAAATTAATGGCATGAAGAGTAACACTCGTTGTTTGATTTTTAGTGGTAAGACCCAACTCCATGTCATCAGTTTTGATAATCGCTTCCCTACCCACTATACCACTCTTTTCAATTCAGGGATCTTGGGAAAAGGGTTTTACATATTATACTGAAGGCAATACCCTCACTATGAAACCAGTAGAAATATATTCCAAATACCGTTTACTCCAGTCTTGCTGTTTAATGTGGCATTACTGTCTGTGGGATTTTTGATGAATAAGATGTTGGTGTTTACTAACCAAAATATAAACCTCCAACCTTGCAAATAGTTTATCTCAATTGCTGTCCAAATGACACAAACTCAACATCAACCCATCCATCCATTTTCTAAATGCTAATCCTGTCAGAGTAGCCTGGAACCTCTTCCAGGCTGCACCGGGCACGATTTGGGTGGGATGCCCATCCACGGCAGGAGACATACATGCACACACATGAAAGCACAAACTATGGGCAATTTAAGGGCACCAGCAAGCCTAAGTCTGTATGTACTTCAATTGTGGGAGGCAACCGGCAAAATACACAGGGAACATGCAAACTCCACAGAGGGCAGAGGTGGGATTTGAACCCACAATCCTGGAGATGTGAGCCCACCATGCCACCCACAGACTCATCAATCACCCTTTATTTGTGATGCAACTGGAATATGTAAACAACTGCGAGTTGCAGGGAACTCAGCTGCAGTCCAAATGCCACAAAGCAGCCTCCCGTGTTATGTAAGTGACATGCTGTTACCTCACTACAAAGGCCTGTGGGTGCTGTGTTTGGTTCCCCTCATCTGTTTCCAAACTATCTGCATTTTGACTGTTTCCCGTTATGGGAACATGGTCCCTAAGCTCTCTGCCCCTTCTTGTGAGGCATCCCAAACTTTTGGCGTAATTCATCATATTTCAACCAATTTTTATTTTAAATATGTATCAATAAGATTTAAGAATTGAGTATGTTTAAGTAATCATTTTATACATTAATCATTACATACCATCTATCCCAAAGTTATTGCATTGGAAAAGAGATCACAATGCAGGATTCCTAATGGGAATTTTCAGGAATGGTATTTCATAAGGTGTGTGTGTGCCCTGCGGTGTGTTGGCGACTGCCCAGGGCTGGTTCCTGCCTGTGCCCATTGTTCCCGGGATGGCTCCACCCCCCCCGAGACCCCAGCTGGGATTGAACGGTTACGATGATGGATGGACAGATGGATGGATGGTATTTCATAAGTTGGTGGATAGTCCACACAAATATTTATATAATCCAGCTTCTTAACTCTAGGCCTGTTTTAGGAAGAAAAATCCAATTTACGGAATAAAAGGGGAAAAGAAGGTTGAAAACACAGTAAACATTACCTGGCTACCCAACAGCAAAACATTTACACTCAGCTCCCACTCACAAATGCATGATAAAAGGTTAGCATTCATTAAGGAATATTAGCTACATTGAAGATCGGTCAAGGTGGCAGGCGACTGAAAAGTGCACAGGGAAAAAAAACAATAACAAAGGGAAACCTGGTGAAATTCAGTTTATGAACAAGAGCTTTACCTGTTTGGAAAGTGGTTCGGAGAGTGCACATCACATGCAAACACTAGAGAGCGCTTGTGGGCCAATTGTATTACTAAAGTTAGCAGTGTAGTAGGCCACTACTTCACTGGAAATGTCATTTTTTTCCCCACAAAATTTTCCTTGTCCATTTTATCTTTAGCGATACTTCGGTCTGTTCAACAAGACCTACTGACCTATACTCACATATTAATAACAATGGCTGTCACCCGGAGGCAACAGGGGACATTCTTCTGTTCCAAACACTACTTCAACTTTGATGGACACCAATGTAATTATCAGTTGGTTAATTTTAGTCTTGTATAGGAAAAGTTCACAGCCTCCGGTTTGGTATTACTCCGGTAATATGGAGTAATACCGAGTAATATGGAGTAATATTGAGTAACAGGAAACAGGTGTGTGCTGGGAGAGCAGTAATATCAGTTTTAAGCTGCCTATCTGTACTGTCATTCCCTTTAATTCTTATATGTTTGTATATACAGGTAATCCTTTAATAAATACCATGTATGCTCTTTGGAATAAATCGTATGTAGTATTTTTAAAAGCAAATTGGTTACTAACAAATTTTACTCAGGTATCACGTGTGTACAATTGTGTGTATTTCAAATTTGTCATATAGGAATTTTTATGCTGTCCAAGGTAAAAACAGGATCCTTCAGTGAATGTTACTAGAAAAAGTCATAACCACCATACTGAGGAGTGTGACAGGGTAGGGCCTACTTGTTCCAAAACCCCATTATAGTTAGCAGAGTATGCCACTGGACATACCAGAGGAGAGTCAAGAGAGCAATCTGGAAATAGGTTGTGCTGTGCTGTGCAAGATTATAAAATATGCCTCCAATCGAGATCGGTCCCAGTCCTCCACAGAGCTAAATTAAAAGATGTTTGTCAGTATGAAAAGTGCGTTCTCTTTTTTATCACACATGTGACACAAACACACACACACAAACACACACACAGGTTTGTAATTATATCTTTGTGGGGACACTCTATTCATTTCTACGAGGAAAACTCTAATAACAACATGAGGACATTAACCCCTACCCAGCCCTAACCTTAACCATAAGTAACCACACTAAATACAAGGTGTTTTTACTTTTTTGATTGCAGTCCCCACAACATCAAAAAAACAGGTTTTTATTACATTGTAGGGGCCATTTAGTGCCCACAATGTAATATAAACCTAATCCACACACACACAGACACACACACACACACACGTTGGCATACCTGTCTAAATGGGGACCTTACATTCATTTCTGTCGGCAAAACCCTAATTCAGCAGCATCTTACGCCAGTCATTTTCCAGGGACCCCAAATCTGACAGTTGCAGTTCTAAATTAGACCCACATTAAACACAGGGAAAAAAAAAAAAAAAAAAAATATATATATATATATATAAAATGGCCAATGACCCTGACAAGGGGCAGCAGAGGAAAACAGATAATTTGATTGACAGTAATAGATGGTGGCTTACAGGTTTATTTTAATGTCTTAACAATGACAGAAGTGTGACAAGGAAAAAAAGACATTAACTAATTAAGTCTTACCAAACTGATTTTCTTTGTCCGCCTCAATTTCCGTGTCCCCAAACCAATGCCAGCTGTGTTTATGTTGTACTGGTTTACAAAGGCTGAGGTGACTGGGTTAATTGTCTGAAATGAGGCTTCAACCAGCTATGTGTCATTCAACAGGTTTCCACCATCATATTTCTATGTACCTCGCCAGTTGTGTTCACAGATTCCTCTTTTTTTTTAAAAAGTGGAATACAAGAATAAATTTAGAACATAAACATCTGTGGTTTATTGGAAGTTCTCAAAAGGTAAGAGCCATACTTTTATTCCTCTGGAATGAAGAATGAAGTAAAATAGGCAGTTGTAATATGTTCCTCACCGCTCAGGCTGTGCCTTTTTGTACAAATATGACCAAATCTTAAAAGCGTTCCATTTATTAAGGGTGCAAATTGCCATATTTCTTCCGAATGCTCTACCCATTATGGTCTAAATGTATTGGTCTGTGTAACAGTGATAGCACAAAGGGTATTCCCCGGCTAACGATGCAGCTCAGAGCTCTCCATTGAGATGAAATTGTCGTGTGTCAGGCCTTGCATCAGACCTGTAGTAATAATATTTACTCAGTGTAAGCAATACACTTCCTTAATGCTCTGCTGTGTCATGCATTATGGGGGCTCAGAAGGAGGACTGATCAATGTTTTCCTATATCAGGTTTACTCAACTCCCTCACCAGCAGTTGTTCATGCAGGATTTCATACAACAAACATCCTTGTCAGGTAATAAATAAACTTTACTTTGGGAAATTAAATGCAAGATGTACTGCTGCTGACCTGAGGAACCCTCAATGCAGAAATAAAAATTTAAGGTAGGACATTAACGTTACCTTCCTCTTTAGGAAAGCTCAATAGAGATTGTTCTTCATACATCTCCCATCCCATCCGGAGAGCTTCTCCTCAGCCACTAGTGAGAGTGTTCTGACCACCTCAATCAGTAGGTGGCTCCTATCCTTCTCCTCCCTCTCCAAGACCAGGCTGCACCCGGTGGTCCATTCTGCAGTGAAAATCACTGCCTGTCAGCTACCAGCAATAACTGACCTCTTCACTGCCAGGGCAAAAAAGAGAGCTGGTAAGATTTCCATGAAACCCTTCCACCCCCAAAGATACCCCTTTTGCCAAACTGCCATGGCAGTGTCAAGTCAATTGCTACAACTTCACCCCTGAAACAACCTGGCTCTTCAAAAAACTCAGCTAGATATAATCCTTCTTTACCACAATCACAACACCTACTCCTGTGTTTGACTACAGCTGTTATTTGTGCATTGATGTAGTTGCTGTACTTGCTGTTCACTGCACTGTTTTGTTATATTTACTGCTTGTGTCAGTGCTGCTGTGCACGTGTTACACATGTTGTGTTGGCTGAAGCCCCGAATGCATCCGAATGAGCCCGAGATGATTTGTTTAGCTCAGATGTTTAAATGTTTACACAACCATGATTTTAGTCTGAGAGTTCCACATATCACAACAACAGTCCAGGACTGCGTTTCCATTTTGGTGATTTTGTTGGATCCTTAGACGGCTTATGTCTTTGGGGCCAAGCAGCTGAAGTCTTAAGATCCTAACAATACCCCCGGTATGTCATACAGTACATGACTGAATGTTGTCTTGCCTCGATATTGTTGTGATACCTCTGTATTTTGTTATTGTCAAAAGTGTCTTGTGTTGTACCAAATCATAACCAATCCCTGTATTTCTACATACAGGCAATAAAGTTCCAAATTGAACTTAAGGTTAATGTTGAGAAATTCTATTTCTGATCCCATACATTAGCTGCTTCTCTTTACTATTTAGATTTTTTTTTTTAATTCCCTAGTTCACTGCTCATGCATTGTACCAGGCTGACCAGGCATGATATTTTATGGCAACAAAACATATTTAAAGGGGCAATCAAAATACAAAGTATAGCTAAACAAATATAGCTGAGATTTTTTTTCATTGCCAAGAGAACATGTAATTTGAGAACAAGATGGAAATTGGAAATTATAGGGTACATTTTACCCCCTCGAACTCCCTACAGATAGCAAGCAAACAGCCTCCTCTTTGTTTGGTGCAGCTGAGCAGAATGCAAAATGCTTTGATTACCATCCAGTTGTTATGAGTGGGCATGCCGGCAATTTGTATGGCAAACCCTATCATTACATCGCTTACACTCCAGCTGCCATTTCCCCCTCACCGTCAATCTCCGGGAGACCCCATTATGAGGTTGACACAGCTGAGCAGGCGATTTCCGTTGCACACCAAATGCCCTACAGAAGCCCAAGCTCTCAGGAAACGATAATAGAGGCAAAGTGTTGGGCCTGGCCTGTACCTGAAAGGGTTTTCCAGAAAGAGGATGATTTGATTCTGCTATAGTAATCTGCTGTCTCAAAGGTGCTGATTACTGGTGGCGTGGTGTTTCCAGTCGCCGATGAGTCAGACAGAATGTTCTTATGTCAGCGTGCCTTCTGATAAAATGGTAGAATGCACTTTTTCTTTTTTTTTAAGCTCCCATTGTGTTAAGCCTGGGAAAAAAGGTGGTCTGTGGCAGATGGCAGAGCTGATGCTATAGATGATCAATTAGGCTCAGTTTGCACAAAGTAACGCAAACAGCTGAAGTTAAGTGCGGCTGTAAAGTAAAACATCAGACATATTTTCACTCAGCAATTCATTTGCATTTTCCCATCCATAAAAAAATAACATATTTTCTGAAGCTCTATAAATTACAAAGTAACTTTCACTGTAAGTTTAGAAAAGGAGGATAATTTGATTTACGTTTATTTTCTTTGCCAACAACATTCAATCATTAACGAATTTGTGTTAACAAGTTGTATCAGTGTGAAGGGGACAAGTAAAACAAAAAATAAGAAACAAAATTGTAAAAATGTCAGAACAGCAGAAACTTGCTCATAACCATAATTTGCTAAATTGTTAAAATGTCACGCATTTGATGTCAAATACATTCGGACAAACGGAACCAATGGCAGTGCTGAATGGGGATGTGTAACATAGATATTTCGCCAATGGCAGTGCGGAATGGGGATGTGCAACATAGATATTTCGCCAATGGCAGTGCGGAATGGGGATGTGTAACGTAGATATGTCACCAGTGACAGTGCTAAATAGGATGTGTAATGTAGATATTTCTTCTAATACCTAGTCTTGCGCTGTTGAATGAAAAAAACCTCTATACCGCAAAAGATAAAGATTTATATTTTCCTGTACAATTCTGTGTCTTATATCCATTTTGCTAACCGTCTATCCAGTACAAGATTGCGATAGGGTTGGTGGACATCCCAGGACACTCAGGTAACACAGGAGAAACAGTCACACGCAACTTAAAGGTGCTGATTCACATCACCGCATCTTTGAACAGCGGGTGGAACCCAAAGTATGATGAGAAAACCTATGGGGATAGAACATGTCAGCTGGGGATAGGAATGAAGCACACAATCCTACTGATTGACCCCCCCCCCCCCACACACACATCTTTCTTAAAAAAAATCTTAATATTTATTACCAAACAATGGACATCCACCAAATTACATGACTCCTTAACATACATGTAAACACTCTATGCATTAAAAGAAATATAATAAAAAAAAAAAATGAAATCCAGAGCATGTGAGTTCTGATTCTTCTGATTTGAGCTCCCCTCTGTTATAGCTATTCTCCTAGGCAATTTCTTTCAGCGACATATGTGCAGTGATGCCCAGTAATGTTACCGTTGTGCAAAGGGAGCACTGAAGGTGTGATAGGTAATAAATCTGGGCACCGGTCAGCAGCATGACAAGCAGACATGTCATTACCAGATGGAAAAGAATGTGACAGCAAGACAACAGAAATGCAGTTATCATTTATTTTGCACATTCCCACCTCTTTTTCAATTGTAGGTTACTACAATTCTAGTGCTTCTAGTGTTAATGTCATACCATGTGACCCTGACAGGGATAAGCAGCTTAAAGATAGTTGGATGGATGGATGGATGGATGGATGAACATGATGCATGGCAAAACTAAGCCCTTAAATTTAAATGTAGTGGATATTTGTTCATAAACTTCTCTGCTTCAATCTGTCATGTTCAGTTTTCTTTCGGTCATTGCCAGGAATATATTTTCACTTAATTGCAAATTGAGGGTGTTATCTATATCTGTATGGTATATACACACACACAGCTTTTGATCATGCGTGTGTGCGTGTATATATATATATAGACACATATATAATGAAAACTGAAATATATAGTATATTTCTTTTGAAAAATGTATTCAGAGTACTTGCGAATGAATGAATTTCACCCAGAATCCTAAACAAATGATGAAGATCAAGCTGTGAGGCAGTGAGGCTGAACATTTGTCAAGGCAACGGCTAGAGACGTGCGAGGGCTTTCTGTGACGCAATAAGGGGAATGTGTTTGTTTCTCTGAAGTGCCTCCCTGATGCTCAGAGCTGCTCCTTGCAGTGTGGATCACGCATTGGGTATGCAAGTCAGTGTTTGAGCAATATGAGCGGCCAGGCAGCATGAGGGTCTTGTTCAGGCATTCTGAAGCATCCCACTGAATAAGTAATGTGAACTGAGGCAACAAAAGTCTCCTTCTGGAGACAATGGCCATCCGGACCCCAGCGGCTTTGCCAACTGGCTGCCAGATACTGCAGTTCTCTTTGGAGGATGCTTAGTGAGCCTCACGATTCTCCAGGGATGGGGTGCCACATAAGGCTATAGCAGTTGGGTGGTGACTAAGGGGTCCTGCCCAATCTTCTTTCTGTACATACCTCTTTCATCTTCCCCCTCATTCTCCGAGGTGATTCTTATTAAGCTTCCCTCTGTTTCAGGGATTTTTTTTTTCCCTTACCAAATTACATCCAAGGCCAGACAAAAGATATACCTGTTAAGGCATCGGTTATAAAAAGCAAGAGAACATTAATTAAATTTGGTTGTATTCCAATGAGCAAATAATTACTGTAAAGTAATACTACATTTGCATGTAATCGAGCTAGGTTAGAAGAATCAGCACCAGGAAAACCACCTGATTGTGCAGTCCTTCGTGGTTGCAGGCTACATTATTCACAAATAAACATTGCAGCTGTCTTCATATTTTACAGGAGCCAACGATTCCCCAGTTAGACCACAATGGCAAAAATTCCCATGCTGGCACCTTGCCAAGTACCAACAGCATTTGTTATTGTGGATGCATGGTGTATAGGGAGGAGTAAAAATAACATGTCAAATAGCACATTCAGCAGCCAGAGAGATGTAAAAGTATCTGAGGACAAACTACACATGTATTTGCTGTTGGACAGTCTGTGGTTTTCCCTTTTTTAAATATTTAATCAGTTTTTGATAGTCCCTAGTGTCATTGGGTGCTCTCCTTGACCCAGAAATCACAGAAGAGTGTCCCTGACCATCTTCTCAAAGCTGTAGCATCGGTCTTAATTATAACTGCATCGAAATGCCAAATTATTAATTCATCAACCTCATTAACTTTTAAAATTCCGCAAGGTGTTTGGTTGCAGAAGTGAACTGGGACAGAATGCATCCCAGGTAATTCTCTTGTCTTCTCTGAAAGTAGACAGAGGGATAGGAAAATGTAACAATTACGTGGAAATAAATGGAAAATTGGAAAGGAGGACTGGGAGGCTTTCTCTGGGCAGCGAGTTCAGTTTCCTCTGTGAAGCGGACAGCTTTAGAAGTCTTGTTTTTATTTAAGTTTTAATTGAAAGTCAGCAAAAGGCAGGGGCTCTTTAACATCTCTGTCTTGCCTGGATGCGATCCACCTCCCAGGAGAGCCGAAGCCGGCGTCATTCACAAAAATCATTCAAATGGCTTCGACTTCAAAGCCTTTCATTGAGGAATCTTTTTATAGCACTGGAATGCAGCCCTTACCTGATTAACATTGCACGCAGCAGTTCTTAAGAACTCTTCCAACAGAAGCAAAGGGACACGGCTCCTCTCTGTATGCCTGCCTTCAAACATCGATGGGAGGGTGAAATGAGCCCTGACCTAGGTAGACCCAGGGAGCTCTCTAAGATATCGATTCTGCACCCCAGTTCCAGAGACTAAAAGCACATCTCCTGGCTCTCTTCTCACAAGCATCTGTACAGCGGCAACGTTTTAAATAACTGATCCCTTTTCTAAAAAAGCATTTTATAGCGTCATGAAAAAAAGATAAAAGCATTTGCCTGATTCTCTATTCTTGCATTTTTGTCACACTAAATGGTTTCAGATTTCGAGACGAAATATTAAACAAAGGAACCCTGAAGAAACACATAACAGAATTTTTTGATTACTATTTTATTTACTTTAATTGATTCACCCATATCACCCATGTGAAACGGCACTTCCCTCTTAGTTAATGAACCAATTGACCGAAATTAATTGATAATTAGATTCAGCCTTGTTTACAGACAGCTCTTTTGAATCTAAAGCACACTCATATTGACCCTTACCATCCAAGTGAAGTTGTCACAACAAAGGAACAAACATATGTATGATTATTTTGCCATTTCTATGATTCTGGGACTTCATTGGGCCCCAGTGAGAGGATTACTTCCAAATGAAGAACACTTGGAACAGTAGTGTTCAGTTTGCAAATCTCTAATTCATCTAGGAAATCACGAATGATACCAGGAAAGCATTCAAAGGCCTCATGTTAATGATACTACGATAGAAATGAGACTGGTCTGTTAGGCAAAAGAAACCTCAATTCTCATCTTATATTTGCAAACAAGCGTTTAAATAAATTTTGGAACCATGTCCTATAGAGTGAAAATTGGAATTCTTTGGATGATACAGAACCCATTACACCCGGCATAAGCAAAACACAGCACTTCACACTATTAACAGGGATTGACATAACTGGTACACACTGGTACAAGTACGAATTAGCATATAAAGGTTAAAATGTACGAAAATTTCTTGTCATATAGGCACAAATTCACGTAAAATACGTACGCATTCACGCTGTTACAACAATCGATTACTTTTTAAAAATTTACTATCGGCATACTTACCGTATTCTCATCACTGAAACATTTTATATACTACAACGAATAGGGATGTTTAAATTTGGGGGCTGTTTTCTAGGTAGACTTCTGTATATTAATGGATGTTTTGGTTTGGTTAAAACCTTTGGTTTTGAATAACAGGCTCAGTGAATGCACAGTATGCGTTTTAGAGTTGGAGATGTAAAATAAGGGCAAGCCTGGCAGGCCTCAATGTAGCAGGAGGAAAATTAATTGGTGTACAAGCTGGGATCTATTCCATTTAACCCACACTGACCCAATTTGGGCAGAATTTTGTGCTGCATCAGTAGTGAAAGAGCACTTCTGTATGATCCAGCAAAATGTGAAAGCCAATTAGACCCGAATGTCTTGTTTTATGTCCCATAATGAGGAAATTTCATGTTTGAACTAAGCAATAATTATACCAATTTTGCTGTAATTACAACGCGATGTCAATTATCTTGTTTTTTTTTCCCTTTACCCAGAAGGAGGACAGTCTCTGATTCTTTTCACAGTAAAAAAAAGAATAAATCAATTACAAACCGTAGGATTTTATAGTAGTCTTTAAATAGAGATGACAAAATTATATAAATGCAAATTGTAGACCCTGAGAGGTGGAGCAACGAGTTAATCATGTGTAACACAGAGAATGTGTACACAACATGAGGACATTATACTTATTAACTGCCATGCTGATCTTTTGATAACATTTTTTGCCAAATTTATTTTCATAGCAATCATGGAACCATAGCAACCTAAATTTGTTAACAGTACCATCTGATTGGACATTTCTTAGTAAAGGCAATACAAATAGAGGATTGCAGTACTGAACGGAAATTTCTATTGCTATTACTCACCCGATACGGCCTTTTTAGCAAGAGTAGGTTAGCAATACTATCAGATGTTTTCAACGAGTTTGACCATTTGGATGTTCAAATCTGATCTCAGAAAACCCCCATCCAACCCCACCACCCCCCCGTTCTCTGCTACTGTTCAGCTGTCTCATTTCGATTCTCAATAAACTTGCGCGCGCGTATGCGCACGCACACACACACACACACACACACACACACACACACACACCTGTACGCAAATCTTTGTGGGAACTGTCACAGACTTAAATTTTCCCTTTTGGGACCCAAAAAATGTCTCCACAATGTCAAAATAACAGGTTTTTATCACATTGTGTGACAATGTATACTTGTGTTTGTAATGTATACCTGGACCATACACATGCCAACTAATTTCCTGATCTCTGGATTTCAGTTAAAGACTGAATTCTTGCTGTGTGCTGATTGGTCAGTCTCCTATAATCATGCATGTGTCACTAATGTTAATGTGAAACAGCTGGATGAGTCTTTCAATCAAGGAAACAAACCAGTCAAAGCATAAGAAGAACTTTCAGTTTTAAAGTAGTTTGCAAAACCCGAAGTAGCCTCCCAGGCATGGGTTACCTGGTCACCTTATTCAAATACATGAGAGGTGTAACTTTTGTTGACGATACAGTCAACCTGTGGCCTGTACTGATTTAAGGTAGTCTGGGCAAAATGTAAGTGAACGAATATGAAGTCCATTTAAACTGTGGTACCTTAAGTCTGACAAGTAACCCCGCTTTGTAGTACAGGCCACTGGTTAACGTAATTACCATGTTATTTAACCATGTTGTAGGTAATACATATAAAGTTTGAGATCACCATCCATTGGTAACAGGCGGACTAGCCTACTGACAGATAGATAACGACAATAGCTGGCTATTGTTAGAGGCAACTTATCTCTTCAGTAACATCCAAAGGCAACATGAACTACTGCATATGTTGCATATAGGCAACATGTGGGCTAAGCCCCTGGACTCACTGCACTGTAGATACTCACCTATCTAGAGGAGATTATTGAAAACTGAAGAACTGATTGCCATCTCATATGTCCAGAAACTTTGTGTGGAGTTTGCATGTTCTCTCTGTCATGTGAGTTTCCCCCAGTATGGCAGTTTCCTACGGGAGTCAAAAGATGTGGAGATTAACAGGCATCTCAAAATTGCCTGTAGTTGTGTGCGTGCCCTCTGATAGACATAAGCAGTGAGAAGGCGGGATAAGAAAGAAGATAAAATGGGGCAAAAGGCTATACTATATGAAATATTGTAACACACATTCATTCATCTACAGATAGATGACAATGAAATATCTTTTAGTTCAAACATAGCAGTTAACAAATCTTTGACCATTAAAGGATGAAAACTTGGAAAGGATCCATTCGTAAAAAAACATCGTTTCACGGTATCAGCACTATACTATTCATTGCTATGGATTTAATCCCTGGTGTATATGTGTCTAATCCATTAACCAGGCCCACAAAAGCCTTAAATTTAAGCTTCAATAAGGCAGCTGAGAGTCAAAACCATAATATGAAAGTCCAATGATCGTAATATTGTTAAGAATGGTGTTTTACACTAAAACAACTCAACAGTAATATAAAACATAAACCTTTTTGTGTTTCTGCATGTTTTTTTTTAGTATTCACAACCTAGTTAATTAGCCATGATTACTGACAGGAATTTTTATGAGAACAATACTTAGCTATATCTGAACCCACAATTACCATTTTTGAAATGCATCGTGATTACTGAATACTACATGTGACAAAAATACTTCCACATTTGCTGTATACAAACAAATTGGATGCATATGTTTCACTGACTGTCATTTAAAACAAGATTCTAAATTAAACCCCAGTGTGCCGAGGTATGCAGAATCTAAATTTTTATGTTGTCATTAATTTAATATATCCTGTGGAGTTTTATAGCAAACTGCGTATTTTCAGTGTGGCAGTATAAGCAATGTTTCGTTCGTGCTTGCTGTTCAACTTCAAAGAGAAACTCCCTTTCCAAGGTGACAAGACTGTAGGAATCCTAAACATGCTTACACAGCCTAACTTTTATTCCAGATATAGCCAAAAAAAACTTGAATAAAAAAACTTAAAAAACCCACACTTGACCCATCAGAGGCTGAAAAATGCAGACTGGTCTCCCTCCTCTCATTTCTTACTTATACTCTTAACTGTGGTATCCTCAATCAAGGGTCTAACGTTCTAATGCAGAACAACCTCTTGGAGCTTCTCCAAATTGGCTTCAGAGCTGGACACTTGACAAAGACTGCCCTCCTGACTGTTATGCATGCCTTGGGAGTATCAAGAGTCACCCAGCCAGACCTTCTAATATATTGAGCTATCAGATCTGATTGTCCATCCTCTGTCAACTTCGCATTGTGGGTACTGCTATGAAATAGTTTGACTCTTACCTATCTGGAAGATCATTCCAAGTGTCTTGGGGTGCAGAGGTATCATCAGATAACAATTGGTGACCCCCAAGGTTTAGTTGTTGATCCCCTTCTCTTCTCTCCCTATATAATACTTCAAACCTCTCTAGGTCCAATCATTGAGTCACATGGCTACTCCCACAACTACTATGCTGATGACATCCAGCTTCACCTGCCCTTCCCTCCAGAGGACACCATAGTCTCTGCTCAGATCTCCACATGCCTCGTCGACATTGCAGCCTGGATGAGGGAACATCACCTCCTGCTGAACTTCTGAGCTTCTTGTCTTCCTTGCCAGCCCTTAAATTAAATTCACCATGACATTACTGTACATCTTGGATCATCAATACTGTTTCTATCAAGGTCTGCCAGGAGCCTGGGGATAATAATACATGACCAGCTACCCTTTGCTGACCACGTAGCAGCTACCTCCCTGTCTTTTAGATTCACTCTATATAACGTCAGGAACACCAGGCTTTATTTGTAAGAATGCAGTAGTTCAGCACATAATCAAGGAACTTATTTCACAACTAGACTTCTGAGGCTGCTGACAGAGAGGGCTACTAGCTTGTGGTGTCAAACATCTGGAGATTATTCTAAATATAGCAACACACCTGGTACTCAATCAGCCTAAATGCTCTCACTTTATACCCCTCTTTGTCTGTCTTTGAATCCTTATAGGTGCTCTCATCCAGTTAATGTCCTCGGTGCTAGGCTTTCAGAGACACTGATGGAACAGAGTACATCTTCATTAAGTTCCTGCTTGGTTGTCTTTCCACCACATGAACATAATTCTAATTCTTGACACTTATTGTGTGTGGTTCCTCGATGGCAGAGCGACCTATCGAAACACTTCGAGTCATTAGAGGATCTCTCATCAAGAAACACCACAAGACCCATCCAGATGTTTTTCTGGGAACATCTCAAATTACTTCTCTAGCCACTGACCTGCTCTGTCTTCATCTGCTACCCCATCTGATGGATGGCTCTGCCTTGTACTCAGTGACATAACATTCTCATGAAGCAATGGCATATTCACCTGTATGCAGGGAACCATTATCCAATATTTTACCAGAAGCATGATGTTATTGTTATAATAATATTCCTGGTATCCATCCATCCATTATATGTAACCTCTTGTCCTGTTCAGGGTCATGGGGGACCAGAGCCTATCCTGGAGGCTACGGATGCAAGGCAGGAAACAACCCAGGATGGGGTGCCAACCCATCGCAGGGCACTCTGATGATAACAAACATCATAATCATATATGGTTTGTCAATATTGTATATTAAACCCGACAAGGTATGTTAGGATAATGAGATATATTTTCATGCTGCTTATGAATGTTCGATGAATGCATTATGAAGGTGCACTGAATGTTCTATGAATGCATAATGAATGCATTATGTAGGTGCGCTGAATGTTCTATAAATGCACAATGAATGCATTATGAAGGTGCATTTAATGTATCAGGATCTTACTGATGCATTAATCTAAAAGTGGCCAGTATAATAAACCTAAAGCTGTCTCGAACACGGTAGCTCATCAGGTGGTGTGATGAAGCTCCGCGAAGCCGTTTCTTTGCTTAAGGCCTTCATGCAGCACACCCGCACTTGGTGCAGCCCTTGTCGCGGACACAGTCACCGCTGCACACATCACCACCCCCTGATAACCCGCTTGGCGCGGATGGTAGGCATCCCTCCCGTCTCCCAGTGGGCATTCAATTGCTCCTGCGCACAGAAGTCTGACGGCGCAGCTCTCGCTCAGTGCTCGCCCCCTGGCATCCTTCCTCTACCCTTTCACACGGGCACACTGCCTGTTTCCCTTCTAAGAATTGGCCAGTTGACTTCAAATGGCCTTGAATCCACAGCCAGAAAAAAAAATTCCAACAAAATGTGAAGCCAACAGTGAGCTGTACAGTAAATCTAAATGACGTCTGATCTCATTGTCTTAAATTAGAATAGTGATGACTTTTCAGAACTGTTGTTACACCCCAGGTTTGCCATTCAAACTGTGATTAAATGGCAAACATATTTAGACATAGTTATTTTATCATTTCCAAGGTAACTATCTGTAACAAAGTTAGCATTATGGGTAAGAAAAAAAAAATATCCTACCAATTATGCAATCAGAAATGGATCAGCACAGTCATTTGGCAACAGCTGGGGAAGAAAAAGGGCGAAATGTACAAAAAAGGCAGAAACTTCTGGATTAACGACTTTGAAGGTCTATTTATGTGCCAATGTAAGAACAAAATGAGACAGTAACTTTTTTTTAATCTTTTTCCACTTAAAATGGCACTTAAGTAAAAATATCTTGTGAGAAAATTTGTGTGTCATTCATTATTTGATTTTTCTGCTTCAAAACCGAATTGGAAAAACAAACAAAAACAAAGAGTCTTTTTTGTTTTTCGGGTTTAAATCAGAACAAGAAAAAGGAAATAGAAGACAAGAACAAAACAGGCATAATGTTTTGTTTTTCTGTTTTAAATCAGGACAATGGAGCAGTGCTTTTTTATTGAGGACTGGAAATATAGGGAAGACGAAAAGAAGGAATAGGACCACGGCCCGGTTCTATTTGGTGGCTCCTTCAGGACAGCTGGAAAAGCACCTAGGGAGACCACCTCATGAAAATGGGTTAGAGGAGAATGTAGGGTCAGCCAGTCCCTGGGGCAATTGGGGTTAAGGGCCTTGCTCAAGGGCCCAATGGTGGGATCACTCTGCTGACCGCAGGATTTGAACCAGCAACTTTCTGATCAACCCCCAGAGCTGCAACACCCCTCCCCCAACATTTTTTTTTTTTAAATTGTTTCTTGGTTAGTGCATAAGCCATATCCTCACTAAACAAATACATGATTTCCATGCTTGTCTAAGCTGGTAAATGCTGGTTTGGTACTGGTATAGCTGGTGGACCAGCATAACTGTACAGGTCTACCTGCACATGAAGCTGGTCCACCAACAATATTTCATTAATGATGCTACTCCAGCATCCACCAGCACCAAAACACACAAAACAAAATCAAGATATTCTGCTTAACCTGCTGCCTGTGATGCCTCCACTGCCTGTGACGTCCTTCTGCCTGTGACGTCCTTCCGCCTGTGACGTCCTTCCGCCTGTGACGCCTCTCCTGCTCACCCTGCTGCTGTATAACTATTCATCCTGCAGTCAGAAGCAGCACCAGCACCTGCCTGCCGCAATGAATTGTGATTCATTTGCCTTCCTCTGGTGGGTCCTGGAGCTTGGGCTCCATTTTGGTTCCTCCCAAGGTTTCCTTCTTCTAGAGAGTTCTTCCTTGCCACTGCTCCCTCTGGTTTGCTCTCTGGGGCTTTGGGCGGGGATAATATAAAGCGCATTGAGACAATGTAATGTGAAAATGCACTATACAAATAAAATTGAACTGAACTGAATATATGCTGGTTAAACCAGCATTCATTATGCCGGTCTATGCTGTTTTTCAGCAGGGATATCCTAAAATGTAAAGAATAGTACAAATAAACTTTTCTGTGGGTAGGTGTTTCCAAATTTTTTGTTCGCCCTGTATATGTTGCAATATAGTATTAAAATACTGTTTTAAGTTAAATAATATGTTACATTGTCCGACATACCCTGGATTTCTTGTAAATATCCAAAAAAAAAAAAGCTGGAGGGAAAAAACGTAATCTTACAGTTTTCCAGTTTGGTTTTAAAACAGAAAAAAAACACGATGTCTGTTATTTTTTTCTTTTCCTGTTTTTCCTTTTTCCTGTTCTGATTTTGTGAACTTCGAATGGTATGTGCAGGCAGAATTTACTCAAAAAGGTAAGAATAAACAAAACTACAGCTATGAATTCTGCCTCCACGCCTGAATGATCATTCCTTGAGCTTCTCCGGCCTGTTCCATAGGGCTTCTGCATTTTTAGGGTGCTAAAATCAGACCAATAATATATAATCATTCTCTACAGTTTGATATATGTGACATTTAGGTGGACATTCGGGTTTAATTCACAGAGAAGCACCTAAACACTTCTTACCATGATTTTACTGGTCCGACTACAATAGGTTGCAGATATGCTTGTGACATATGTTTTTATAGCAAATTCATATTTATAATGGACTATAATGCAAAATTTGAAACAAGATAAGTGTGTATCAGTGTGAGAATGTGAGCTGTAAAGCAGGGGTCATCGACCTTTTTGAAACTGAGAGCTACTTCACGGGTACTGAGCCGTACGAAGGGCTACCAGTTGAAACGCCCTCCTAAACTTATCTAAACTTCATGTATAATAAACATGTTATAAATGCTTTTCAAATCAATATACCGTAAATGCAAATGTGATTAAAGAAGAATAGCAACCGGATAAAATTAAAATTTAGACGCTGCTCGCTGGTGAGTTGTGCTATTTTTAGAACAGGTCTGCGGGCGACTCATGTGGTCCTTGGGGGCATCCTGGTGCCCGCGGCACCACGTTGGTGACCCCTGCTGTAAAGGAATGTAATCTTACACAGAAACCATTTCAAAAGACCAATTTATTTCTTACGAATGACAGATATAAAAAATCTGTTACACTGAAAAATTTTCTGTTGATGTGTGAAATACACTTAAAGATATGTATTAGTACATATGCATACATCCTTGTCTGAGTGTACAGTATAAATGCTTTTATCACGACTATCAGAAGCTTTTACATTGTTTTACAAACCAAATTATGTGCATTGGTAAGAACCCCCCCCCACCACCACTGCAGAGTGCGTACACCACCACTGCAGAGTGCGTACACCACCACTGCAGAGTGCGTACATTGATCTAAAAAATCATATAACATATATACAAGTGTAAGTTATGTTATGATGCTGGCATTCAATTGTTATTCTATGGCAAAACTGTCAACATGTGTGTGGTAAAATTGCAACTTAAGTAGTCAGTTTGTCCAGTAACGTGGACATAAATGTTTGTCTGCAGGGCATCCATAAGGAGTCGCTAAACTGCAGTATTCACAACACTGGCAAACATTCAGTGCTTGCTGTTCAAACAAGGTAGCCATCAAGTGGTGGATATCTGACAGTCTCTGTTCAGAAAACATGGCACCCCTCACCCTCGCTTGACCGTAAACATTTTCAGTCAAATGAACAGTGAACCTGGGCAGTTACTGGGAAACCTTGTCTCCTTCGCTTTTTGAAATACAAAACAGAAACACTTTATCCTTTCTTATCAAGAGAGGGTATTTACAACAAGAACACAATGGTACTGAATTAAATAGACCGGTGTTTCCCAATCCGGTCCTCGGGGACCAACAACACAATCCACGTTTTGCGTCTGGCAGGGAGCTCGGAGGGAGGAAAAACCTGGAGTGTCTGTGGGTCCCCGAGGACCAGGTTGGGAAGCACTGAAATAGCCTAATGGTGAGGGCAGCCGCACGATAAGGCCATCAGCAGAAAGCCAGCAGCTGCCTTTCAGCGTACATAAATAGGCTTCCAAATGCTGACAGGCACAAACCAAGTTCCCAGCCAGGTGCGCTAAAAACACTGAATGGGATTCCCACTGAGAAATCCACAGAAACAGGACGTTCTCAGACCTAGAGCTTCACAGCTGCCCTGAGTTTTGCTGAACGTCCCCTGGGGTTCTCGCGTACCTCATCCTCCTGAGGCACGATCACTTTCTTTTGCACAAAGGCCCAGCGAGCGTCCCCAGTGCCCGGCCTCTCATCCTCATCCTCTTCCTCCCGGGCTGGTCGGCGGGGGTTACGGCGGGGCGGGGCGGCCACGTCGAGGCCGTGAAGGAAGCGCTTGGCCACGCGGTCCTCCAGCGAGTGGAACGTGAGCACGCAGAGCCGGCCGCCGGGCCGCAGGAGCACCTCCGCCGCCTGCAGCGCTGCATGCAGCTCGTGTAGCTCATCATTGACAAAGATGCGCAGTGCCTGGAAGCTCTTGGTGGCCACATGAGCCGGCCGCTGCAGGAGGTCTTTCCGGGCATACAGGGCGGAGGGTGAAAACGCTCCTGTAGGGGTGATAGCCAAATGCTAAAAATACTCTGTTTATGACAAAATAACATAATGTAATGCACAGACATCCTATAAGCTAAGCAGAATTAGCACTGTGAAGTTCAATGGCTAAACTCAGCTAGACTACATTAGAGATAACAGCATTATTACAAAATTACTACTACAGTACAACAAGTATATACTTTAATCATTAAGATTCAGATAATAACCGTGAGACGATATTTGCCAGAAGGTGCCCAAACTGCAATGAATTGACAATCTTCTTGGGAAGGTTCTACAGTATGGCCGCAGGGGTGAGACCATTAGTTATGAAAAGTACTGACTACTCAGTCAAGTTTCAAAGACATCCCACTCACACAAGTTGAATAACATACTGAATAATGTACTGAAAGCAGGATTGAGGTAAAAAAAATAAAAATAAAAAAAAACAATTGACAAAGCAGACCATGGTCTGTTCTGTGGGACAAAAGGGCAAAGCAGGTAGAGCAGGTACTGGCAGGAAATTGGTTTGCGATTAAAAGGTCACCCGGTCAGGTTTCAGCCAGAGAACACCTGTAAGACAGTCGCTTTGAGGAAGTTGCTCAGTCACTCCTGTAACATATCTAGCCATCTATACAGCCATAGTATAAGACTGATTACACATCACTGCAAATGCTCGGCAAATAAGGGTGGTCACCTAATCCATGTCAGGGGGACACTCTGAGCTAGGACAGGGTTTGTACGTGACCATCTCAATAAAAAGACCTGGATTTCACTTTAGCACTGAGTTCTTGCTGTGTGCTGATTGGTCAGTCTCCTATAATCATGCGTATGTCACTAATGTTAACGTGAAACAGCTGGATGAGTCTTTCAATCAAGTAAATAAACCAGTCAAAGCAAAAGAAGAACTGAACTATTTAGCCGAGCACAGGAGCCTTTCAGTTGTACAGTAATTTGTAAAACTTGAAGTAGCTCACAGTGTCCTGTCTGACATGGATCAGATGGTCACCCAATCTGCAAATCACCTGAACATCAGACACACAGACAGGCCCTCAGCCCTGAGGAGGTCTGCAGGTGGGCCGCGTCCCTAGACCGCAGTGAGCAGAGGAGCTTCTGGGGCAAGGCATCTTTGGCATGTCTAACCAATGGTTTAAATATATGAAATATACAAACAGGGTACTGGAAATGAGTTTTACCAAATGGTTCCTTAACTCTGCTGGTGGTGTTGTTTGCGCCGTCAGTGGTGCTGATTAAGGAGGGTGGCGACAGTTGTACGACCCCCACCCATCCTCTATCTCGCTCCCCAGGCCCCCACCGCCCACCCCCAAACGCAAAGTCGGCCACCTTTAATGTCTGGCTCTGTCTTCCAGCCCTGTGACATTTCTCATCCGCGGCTCTATGGGCGCCGGGGTGACTCATCGAATCAATGAGGAAGCAGGGCCGTCCTCCCCAAGAGTCAGGGAATTAACTCCAGGCACTCTCATTCATCTTTAAAAGGTCCAGAAGAAGAGAAAGGGTATCCTTTTCGCACTAGGCGGTGACAATAAGCACGCCCCCAGATGGACATTTGTAGACGCGGAAGGAGCCTGAGTCTGTGTAACTGAACAATAATTACACTCGCATTCCTGCGGTCATTTCATAAATCCCCTCCACCCTCCATGTGTCATTTTCGAACCTTGAGTCCCACACCGACAGATCAGCTCCGGATACCCAAAGCAGTACAAAGAGGCAGCAACAGGAACACTAATGCTTGGTGGGATGGTCCACTTACACGACCCTCCTTATGTGGGCAGAGGGAGACGCAGGCAAGACGGCAGACCCAAGGAGGAAAAAGTGTGCTTTATGCCATAGCAACAGGAAGAACTTTAATAGGACATTAAAGGAAACTGTTAGTTAATCATGTCCTGCCTCTGTGTTATATACAATTTGTGGTAACACTTTACTTAATGCAATGTTTTTAGGTATTTATAAACACATTCATAACAAATAATATTAGTCATAAAGCATTATAAACATAGCCATAAATATTTGTAAAAAGACATAACACATTATAGCCACGTGTATTATGCATTATGACTGCCTAATGAATCACTCATCTATAATGCACTATAGATACCTTTATAATGCAGTACAAAGCATCCTTAATGCTTATACCAACCATTATAATGCATTATGCAGGTATCTATAGTGCATTATAGATCAGAGCTTCATAAATCAATACACATGGTTATAATGTGTTTTGCCTTTTGATAAATATTTATATCCATGTATATAATGCTTTATGAATGCATTATTATTTGTTATGAATGTGTTATGAATAAATTACTAAAAACATGGCCTTAAGTAAAGAGTTACCCGATTTGTTATCCTGCAGATAAATAATCGGCAGTCACGGCACATTTAATAGCTCTCATGTGATTCTGCCTGTCGTTCCTCAAGCTGCCAGTGCTGAGACAGGAGGTCTTTGATAGAGGCTGGTCTAGGCCCAAATCAGCAAATGATTCATACATGAATCTTACTTAATAGGAGAGGTGTCTTAATGGTGGTACAAGAAAGCAGCTCATATAGGGAAGCCAAGACATTACACACGGTTTTCTTGCTTACTACCACCCCTCACGTCCCACTTAAAACAATCCATCATCTATACATGCCATTTATATTCTTTCTGTCTGACGCGTGCATCCATACTTATAGTTTATGACATTACATAAATTTTTAACAAGACAGAGTAAAAGTAGCAGTAATGTTTACTTTGGGGTTTCGAGCTGACCAGAACAGGGGTTTATGCTGAAACACTAATCAAGCCTATACCATTCTGAAACGGGGGGGGGGGTGGTACTGCAGTAGAACATAGTCGACATTTTTCATGAAGGCAAAGAGTGGTTAAACTGGGCTGTGGCACACTGGCTGGGCACCATGTGACTGTTACTCCCAGGTTTCTACACACGGGACCCAGTACATTAGCTCACCGCCTGCCCCCATGCCGCGTGTCAAACATTGAGTTGTCTGGAACATTTGCGAAGATCGACTACCTTTGATCACTTAGCATTCTGTAAATTTCAGTGGTACGTTACACATGAATGCAAAACAGCAACAAATGCCAATGGGACACAAAACTTTTCTTAAATTTATTTGCTCCGCAGATGTACACACTGTTGTTATGGTCTGAAAAGCATAGTCTAGTCAAGTTTACTGTTCTAAATTAACCATACTAAATTAACCTTCAAAAGTTAAGAAATTTAGCATTGTTCTGAAATGATAATAATGTTTTGATATCTTCTTATTTTTCGATCAGTTTTATTTGGAAAAATATTAGCCTTTTTGTACTTTGGCAAAAAATTAGCCTTTTTTTTAATCTAACAAACGGTAATAATTAGAGGATATTTGCAAATGTTAATTTAACATTGAGACGCTCATTTGCATGTGATCCACCCACCTGCACAGTGGAAAAGCCATAATCTTGTCCCATGGAAAAACATCAACAGGTGTCAGCATGATAATGGATTATGCTCCACTTTGTGACCTACCGTGATCTGGAAACATGTTGTATCCACAAGTGTATTTCCCATCTGTTAGCAGACAGCATCACTGCTATTTTCAGCCATATTGTGCTTTTGGGATCAGTTCATCAGTCTTGGTACCACGTTGTGTATTTTGACTTCAGCACAGGAGTCGTCACGCTAGTCTTGATCAGCATTTTTCATTCAGTCAATTATATCAGCTTGGAGTCACGCAGAATTAATAAAAAATACCAAAAATATTTAGACTGTCTAAGAAATGACTGTGTGCTTGCCAAACAGACACGGCGACTCCTTTGTTAGCTATACGCTTTACATAAATAACAACTAGATGCGTGCGTCTGCAACACTCATTAAAATGTTGACTAATTACTCCGTCGGACTTCAAAAGCTAAAACTGTTCATTTAGTAGGCTACATCACACAACAGGTCTGAACACACATGTTTGAAATGCAGCAAAATGGTAGCGGGATAAACTTGGCAAAAGCCCGTTGCTTTTACCTGCCAACAGGCAGGTATGAGTTAGTTTTCAGCTACCCGATAACTGAACGTGAAATTACTGAAACAGCTCCTGCTGAGATCTTGGCGATGCGCGGCAGGAAGGCGCTGCCAGTCTGAGGAGTTAGAAGGCCCAAAGTGGCCAGAACAAAAGTGTACTTGTACTGAAAAACAGCTCATGCATAACGAATGTGATTAATATGGGTTACATAGAATTCACATATGATGTGCAATTTTTTTTTCTCCAAAATGTATCATTTCATATAAAGGAACTAATTTATTATTATGTTGAATTCCTTAAAATGCAAACTCACTAACAGATTCATATTTTCTTTTTTTATCGTAAGCATTCAATAATTTTAGGGTTGCATATTTATTTTAATGGGTAATAATCTGCAGATACAACAAAGCTAGTAGACAGTTTTCTGATGAGGTTGAGCTTTGGAGGACACAGGGCGAAGGTGCGCGGTGAGTAAGCAAAACTGATAGGCTAAAATTAAAATTATGTAAAAAAAAAAAAAAAAAAAAAAAAAAAAATGAAAACACAACACTCCAGCTGTACTACATAATGATATCAACCCAATTATATGTATATGCAGGGTTACCAAAATGAGGTCTCCCAGTGATGACATACGTCTGCTAAAACCTTATTAAACGTAATTGTGTTGCTGGCTGAGGACCAGCTCAGCTTCCACTTTAAATAAAATGGCCATAAATTACTAGTAATATGAAACACATTCAAGGAAACAAAGTGTTTCAGATACAGAGTTGGCCGCCGCTGAGATGACGGGAGCTCGGTCACGTGACGGGAAGGCAAGAATCCTGCGGCATCTTGGGATAGCGCATGCAACCCTATCCGTAGGTAGGGAGAGACAGATGCACTTCTGCACCGAAGCGGCGTTAAATGAGGACAGTCCCCATATCAGAGGCAGCAGCCAGAGCCAGGGGGCTATGCAGAGGTGGAGCCACAACCCAGATGCTAATCGTTAAGGCGCCTTCCATCGTCACCCCTGCCCTGTCACACACTCCCCTAGACCACATCAGCAGCAGGTGCCCCCTTGACCCAGGTAAAGCAAGACCCCGCAGAATGATTGGAATAAACATCGATCTTGACTTTTAGAGAGAGAGAAAAAACAAACAAGCTGTCTCACGTGTTCTCTGCCGTGACACTCGTGCTCTGCTGCCGATTGAGCAGACCCCCTCTCTACGACGTTGCGGATGACGCACTACGGGACCCTGGGATGTTGTTATAAATGCGTTTGTAGTGGTTGTACACG
>JAODKC010000009.1:2536107-2560390 GCA_026777985.1 Mormyrops attenuatus
ACATTAGAAACATGTAATTTTAGGTAAAACGTTCAGGTAGTAATAAATTGAAACCCAAGTTATAGCTAAAACAGCTTTTCTGAGTTAAAAAGTTCATTGACAAGCCGTCTGATTGGGTTCTTTTTTATTAGTGATACCTTTGCAATAACATAAAACACCGAGCATTTGTCTTTAGTGTCCCTTTGATAGCCAGTGACTACAATTGCAATTAATAACAAGACGACAAAAACAGAACTTAATGAGTCAGTCAAAAATATTATGACACTTAATGAAAAGAAAATGCCTGTGTGGAAGATAAGTGCATATGAGAAACACTGCTTATTAAACCAATACATTTGCTACATTTTTTTACAGAATTAAAGTGTTCCAAGACTTCCAGTGAACACTATTCAAAGAGGCCACTTAACTATCTGTATGCCAGTTTAACTGCTAAACCCTGAACTCTTGAGCTGTGCAGCAACACCGATGGTAAATGTGCCACCTTGTAGTGCAGTTTAAACTCCTTTTAATAATAGTGTCACATTTCGGCATCATAATATATCTATTTGTATCCAGCTAAAATCTACTAAATAAAATTAAAAAACAATATCTGTCTGTCAAGAATGTCCTTGCAAGAGAGCCCAGAGGAAGATTTAAAAAAGCATTTACTGCAGACACAAACTTCAAAATGAGGTAAAACGGTCAAAACATTTATGTTCATACTGAATTTTGTTCCTTGCCCCAACTTTGTTCCTCTATATGATGATTTTTTCAGTCTGGTTGCCCTCCTGCCTACAGCTCATGGGGTGAGAATATATGCCAATATATCAACAAATGAATGCAGAAAATGCCAGCAAGCGGTCAGCAGGTGGCATGCAAGAAAATAAATATAAAATGTTCAGTAGTTGAGTCTTTTCTCAAATGTATATAGTGTTGATTTGTAAAAAGTTCAAACTGGTTGAAGATTATCATGTCTTGGCATCAATATTAGAATCACAACAAGAGAGATGAATTCCAAGAAAACAAAAATTTCTAGAATGTTAAAACAAAGAAAAAAGAAATTCTTCAGTTCTGCACTGTAGCATCTGTCTCTTGGTGTGCTACACCAGTTCCTCCACCACGTTTGGAAAAGCACAGAATGAAGGCGCTTGTCCTTGTGGTGGTGACCCAACTTAGACAAAGCCTTCTGCTTCTCATTGTCATTGTTAGCTACATATTTGCTGGGGAATTTGAAAACCTGTTAAATAAAGCTTTAAATTATTCACCGCTTAAAGAAAAGTTTGACACAAATGTATTATGTAAGCTGTATATTAAGAAAAAAAACCTCATTTGCGTGTATGTGTGTAGGCTTATAATTACTCAAAGCCTATTTATAGTTGCACATCCCACCACATTTACATCATGCTGCACAAAGAAAAATATTTTTTTGATTGTCCTTCCTTCATTGCCTCAAATAGCTTGATGCCCAGGGCACAGGCAACTCTGAAACATTATTAATTAAGATTACATCACACGTTTACATCACACATGTTGCCAGCTATTTAAGGAAATTTCAGAAACGAGTCCAAGCTTAGGGAACGCCTAGTGACAGGGGCGGACTAACCTCTCTGGGGGGCCCGAGGCTGACATGGGTAGGGGGCGTCCCTTAGTGGGCCATTTGAACAATTGAAATGAAATGAAAAGGAATAAAAAAAGATGGAACATCCGTGTTGGCAGACTGATCAGCCAAAATGAAGACATATTATATTATTAAACATTATAATATTTGAACCACAATTGTTATATCAATGCCGTCAGATAGGCATGCCCAGAGCCAGGGCATTTACATCCTGCTGATGTCCATAGAAAGAAAAACACAGTTCAGAAAGCATCTTCCAGTTTAACATCTTCAAACATTACAAGGTAATGCAAATGTATAATTACATTAAACTTAAATGGTGTTAAGTAAATAACGAGAAAAAAGCTGCTAGTTACTTAATAGTAAGTATCATCTACCAAGTTTACTGCATGACCTTCCTACTGTTTCTTTCAGAAGAGCAGAATCCCAGCAGAATTATGGGTATAAAACATGAACCATAAGACGTGATCCATGTTTACTGAGGAAATCCATGCTAGGAAAGACAACAAAGATGGCATCTTCTAAATAATTCCACATCCGCTGTTTATTGTGAAAATCCACTAAAGAATTACAAAACGTTATTGTCCCCAGTCAAAGATCAGACAAATAGCAGGCAAATGTATCTCAATCTTGGGATCTCTAGGTAAGACACATCGTACCTAAACCGGCATAAAAGATGCATCACTTAGGCCCGGCCAGAAGACGTAAGCAGTGTAAAAACTCACCTTGGGGGGGTCAATCAAACAGCCACAAGGTCCTCAGTGGCATCTCTGCTGCAAAATGATTCTTCTTGCTGTCATAATTACCTTTTAAAAATAATTCCTTACTTACAGCTTAAGAACAAAAAATTATTTTTGGTTCGAACCCTGGGGCAAGGTGGCTCACTGGATAGCACTGCTGTCTTACACATCCAGGGTTGAAGGTTTGAATTTCGCCTCTGCTTTGTGTGTGAGGAGCTTGCCTGTCTTCCTACGGCCCAAAGACATGCAGGCAGGTTAAATGGTGTCTCTAAATGGTATGTGATGAAGACCTTGTAATGAACTGACACCTCATCTAGGACGCACCCCAGCCTTTTGCCCTATGTTGTCTGGGAAATGCGTCAAGTCCCCCTGTAACCCTACTCAGATAAGCAGTGAGAAGATACATGGATGGCCTTTAAAACGTATTATTAAAAATGAAAATGTATCATCTCTATATCAACAGTAGAGCCTTCATTTGCAACATTCTGTGTTACAAAAATATGCTACAGCTGTGTTAATATCTGACTTTATAGCATTTTTACTGATCTTACCTTCTTGATCTCATAGGCTGTAGAAGAAAAAAAACAAGCAAAGAGAAACAAATCTGGGATAAACACAATGGAGAGAAATTAGCTAAACCTACAGTTCGCAATATTACAAAAACAAAACAAAAAAAACATGCATGATATCCTCACATTACCATCTGCATGGCTCATGTTGGCTGTCTGATGGTGTGAGAAAGAAATTAAACTAAATTCTAAGCATGATCAGTGACTCAGTGATCAGTGAATCAGCGACAAACGCGAGCTTTCAATTTTAATTGGCTCATGTCATGTCTCATGTTCTTATATTACCTCCATCTGATGAGAGCTGTTATAATGCTAGTCTTAGAAGAAGCATGCCATTCTACATTCCAATCTGGGCCTTGCTGGGCTGTGTACGGACAGGAAGACACAGCTTGTTTCGCTATATCAAATGTACTGATTTACACATTAAAAGGACAAAACAATACATTGTAAGGCCTCAGGGTTTACTTCTCTCAAATGATAAACCACTGAACAGGGTTACTTTGCTGTAGCACGGCACATGGTATAATATAAATAAAGCTAAAATGACCTTCACAGCAGGTTCCAATTTTAAACAAAATTGTATTTCCCTTCAAAATACACACCGCCTCATTGCTGAGAAGGCAGCTTATTAGTTCCGCATCAACACTACAATTCAGTCTGCTTTCTTGCAGCTGGATGGGCTACTCCAAAAGCAATCAAGCACAGAGAGAAGCATAGACTGCCGGCGCAGCAATCTTCTCCTGAATGGACAGGATACGTAAAGATACACTCCATAAACAGCAAAGGCTGGTGGGCTATTTCCATCTCTTGACGTAGAAGTTTCAGTTCTATCCATTTTGCCATTTGCTCCTTTGACTGTTCTGTCCTTTCTGAGCTTACAATGCTGCAGTCGATTTGCTTTGTGAAGGAAAGAAACCAAAAAAAATGCATTCCCTACTAAATAGAAATTGACTAGTGACTGTTGAATGGTTACATGACTTAGCTAAAATATCTGAAGTGACTGCATTACTACAGTTTAGTGCCGTTAAACAGACGGACAAGAGAAACAGTAGTTCTGGATCCAGCAAAAAGCACACATAAGTGTGATATTTAATGTTAACTGCTTCAGTAACAGACCACACAAGAAATAAAATGTTATTCTATTAGGGGCAAGGATGATTGGTGGGTAAACACTGAAACACTGGGGACAATGCAGAACTGGGGAAAAAAAGATTTAAAAAGTGGGATTTTCCACGAAACGCTACTGCCACCTCTCAAATGTTTTGGTTTACAAGGTTTGCAAATTGCTGTGCTACTAATGGTTGTTAAAAGCATAAAATACTTCCTGATCCTCACCCTCTTATTTGATGTTTTTAGGCTCCTCCTACTGCAAAGCGTATGCGCATGATGTCACAACAGGTGCAAGTCACTGCGTTCACACCCACTGAGTGGCAAAAAGACTGAGAGGCAGCCTTAGCATTTAGCATGAATGCCACAAAAAAAACACACCTAAAATGGGAAAGAGATGTTGTGCAACTGGTTGTACAAATAGATTTAACATGAAATAGGAGCTATCTTTTTAGACACTGCCAAAAACCTGATAAGTAAGTATCAGACGTGGGTCAGTCACATATGGCCGATACCGGATCCGTTAAATAGATCTGGATTGGTGCCGATACCAATCAGAATATCGGATAGGTGCACCACTACTAAAAATCTAAATGGATGTGACATTTGCATCATCATCATAAGTTCTGCAGTTTGCTCTTAGATGATCAAAGATAAGTATTCATTAAAAATTACAATTTATTTTATTATTGAGATGAATAATGATTTACATGTTGTTTTACATGCTTATAAGCTGAAGTAAAGCACCATCATACGAGACAAACATGGGTTTTACAAAAGAAAAAACAACTGACTTTCTTTATTTGTTAACAATCCCCAAACAGTCTCCAAAACTGGTCTTTTTCGAAAGCTGCCCAGGTATGCAAAGGCAAACGCCTAGCTTCCTTGGTGAGACTTGACCAGCTTGTAAAGACTATATTTGGCACTCCCCCCCCCATACCGAGAACTACGTCAATAATGATATCAGTACCTTCTGCTGAATGACATTTGACCAGTTGGAAAGAAAACAGATAGCAACGATGACTGGTGCTATGCTTGGGAAAAAAAGGTTTTTATTTTTCTTTCATCGCCAAACATCTGATCAGATCTGATGTAGCTAAAATGCACTGAAACAAGCACAGTGAAGAGCTAACTTTACACTGTAATGGATCACAATGCAATGGGATTAACAGCGCCTTCCAGGAAACTGTAAGGAGACACTGGAGTAATAAGCGATATAACATTAGGATTTAGAGGTATGTGGAGTTCTACAGTTTTGGTACTGCACAGAAATCTCCTTCCCTGTAATAATAAGAAATATATAAATCTTTCATATATGTGCCTAGCATATTTCCATAAATGTAACAAAATTCAGCATTACAGTGTAAGTGATACTTAGAAACAGAAACACCAAGAGGTATACAAAGTATAGGAAGTAACAGTACATGCTGGGGTTTATGACTACTGCTGGTGACATCGCTACTTTCAGTGAGGACAAATGCGCTGCCTCCAGCTTCCAGTGATGTTTCAGATCCATTTACAGCTACGGGCTAAAAGATCTAAACCCCCAAAGGCCATTTGGCTCAGAACATCCCTCCCCAATTCACCCACAGAGCTGGAGTTTAACAATTATATAAGAGGACTACATTAACATATTTCTAAATACTTTGTTTCATGGCCATCTTTTTTTTCTGAAGCCACAGAAGCAATAAAAGTGATGATGAGAAAAAAAAAAAAAAACAGGAGACGTACCCAGTTCTTGCATGTGTAGGCAAAGCGTGGGCAGCCCGGCCTATTACACAGACTCCCAGTAATATTGGCTAATTGCTGGATCTCTCCAGCTTCTCTCACGTCTCATCTTGAGTGGGCGTTCGAGGGTTTATTAGCGAGATACATTGCTGCTGACGATACCGTACGGCGTGCCTCTCTCTTTCGCCTGCTCTCCTACGTGCATTTCTGTAACCACCATTCCTGCGAGAGAGGTTTCCCCAGAATCGACGTCAAAGGATTCCTACCCACACTGGCGATTTGGGAGCATCTGAATCTCCAGCGCTGCTTATGCACATTCACTCACTTATTGAAGGATCTGAACCGGGACAACATTTTTGTTTACTCTAACTATTTAGGGTACTTGTGCCTCACTGGAATTAAATCAAACATCTGAAGAAGGTTAGAATGGCCATAGCTGGCAGTCCTCTCTCCTGGGAAAGTGATTAAAAAGGAAATCTTTCCTTATAGTAAATTCATTAAACTGAAAACATGTGAGCTTCCCCTTAAGGGTAGTAACTGAAAAAGAAGCAGTACTTTTACCAATCGGACTTAAACCAGACAAATTTCCTTCTGGCAAAGCATTTTAAAGTGACTTTAAGAGGAGCTCATGGTCGTTGATTGCCTGTAGTGGCCCCGTTACATCACTTTTGGTAAAAGGGAGTTACAGTCCTTCCCTCTTGAAGAAAAATGACACGTAAGACTAGCAGATGCAGTCGATCAGGTATCGTTGGCCGTGGCCATGAATACGTATGTACAGAACAGATGATAAGGAGCTTTGACAGTCTTGAAAAGGTGAAGACTTCAGGGTATAGTAACAGATGATATGCCACTCAGCTGCTGATTAAAGAAAAAAACGAAGACAGATCTGTTTTTGCCTTCCAGATGGAATATATGTAACCATTATATATTTATATAAACCGAAGTGATGAAGTGTGAAGTTATGGTTCTTTGAGGTTGGGGATCATTTTCATGAGTCATGTCATATAAAGCCAAAGGTTACACTTACTGATGTTCTGCTGACAGCCGTCGGGCCATTTCAAAGGCCAGGGGATCGCGATCCAGGGCGTAAACAGTCACATCAGGTACAGCATCCAAAATGGCCTGGGTGTGGCCTCCAGCACCGAACGTCATGTCCAGAAAAACCTTAGAAAGGGTCAAAGAGGATGAGATGTGTGTGCTGGAGGAATCTATGGGTAAACTATAAAGTTGGCAGAATGTGGGACCAGTCTTTCTTCAAGTGGCCTCATGGTCTTTGCTTCCTGAACTGCGTTAGAAATGGTAAAGCTGCAGTAACGGTGCCGGCATTCCTTGCTAAACACAGTTTGCTCCTAATTTGTTGCCAGTAGCAGGAAACACTCAGTCATAAAAGTGAAATTGAGGGCACAGGAGTACTAAAACACCGTGTTCTCACGATCAGACTTTATAACCCGCTGGGTCTGATAGGGTCCGCTGCTGCTGGATATTACATGTAATCTAGGAGAGTGTCGATGTGTCAGGTCAGAAGGTACCTAAGGTTGTTAGGGAACGAGATTTCCAACTTAAACACGGTAAGTTCAAGGATCTACCCTTAAATCCTCATAAGAGAAATCTGAATATGTACTTATGAGTAAAATATGCAGCCATCAAACTGTAAAAAAAAAAAAAAAAAGCAAGATGTTTTCGTTAAACACAAAGGCTACACAACCACAGTATAAATATCATAATGATTATTATTATTAATAATACAGATAATTAAAACAAGCCAGTTCCAGACAGTTATTGCGATAGAGTGTGCATAGACAGTACTCTAGAGAGGAAGAACTCAGACATGCTATGTACAAAAAGTCACATTTTGACTTTGAGGTACACCAAGTCCAAGAAATCATTTGATTGCTCGATTATCCTGACTCCAGCAGCTCTTCAAACAAAAGCTATATTGAAAGCAGAATGCTTCCTCTTGTCTATGGATGCCACTACAAGGAACAAGTGAAATGTCAGCAAACACACTGTTAGTGTTCAGGTTCAGAAATGTACATCCTGACGCAATAAAAACATTTGATTAACGTTCCTTTTGCTGAGATCTCTGGAGACCTGTACTAGGACTGATGTGTTTTAGGCCCAATGACCCAGATTAAAAATGGCTGTTAGCAGCCAGTAAATCACATTGATGCAGAAAAGTCCAGATCAATTTCTAGAAGACGCAATGTTTATTGAAATTGAGATACACACTGAGTGCCTAAAATACATGCATTCTTACTGAACTGTGACAGCTGGTAACGGAAATGAACAAATTGAAATAAACATGCAGACCACGCATAGTATGATCTATTTATTTGTTTTGGCAGAAAGATAGACATATACTTATTCGTTTGCCCATTTTGCCTTGCATTCTGCTAACAGAAGTATCCGTATGGTCTTCACCCAAAGCAACAGAAACTACACAGACAGTCGCATATTAAAAGACTGGGAGTCACAGCCCCCTGCTTTGCATTGCATTCTTCATCTGCTAATCTCATACGCGGAGCACAGATGATGACTGCTCGTATAACCGACCGGTTCCCCTTCAAATGCTGATAAAACTCAACCCCCCCCCCCCCCAGCACACATTGCTGAGACTGTCCTCTGTTCTCACCTAAAAGTCAATGCGTGAGTCATCGATGCTCCCCTTGAAAAATCTCTACTCATTTCCACAACCTGTGGTCTGAGTTACACCCCGGTGTCAATTCCCTTGCCGCCATACTCCCACACACGACACCCTGCATGTACCAAGAAATAAATACCACAGATCAGGAAAGTGTGGTTCCAAAACACTATACAAACACTCACAACTTGTTGCGACTATTTTGACACACAGGGAAGCAATTGTATTTCCTGGTGCTGATGACGGTAAGTATCTAGATTTTTGACTACATCTGTAGGTAGAAATTTTGAACAAATTACTCTTTGGCCTAAACTGATACACTACCAAAAGAAAGAAAAATAATTAATAACTGAAAAATGTACATTGTAAAACATCTTTCAAGTAACTTGATTAAGATCTTTCCATGAAACACTCTTAAGGTCAATATTCCCCAGTAATGGCAAGACCACATGACAAAAATTAGGGTAATTAATGTATTTTCCCTAATATGCCATTCTTGTTATTTTTTTGGAGTCGTGACAACAATGGCAAGAAAATTGCCATGACATGCTGCTTTAATTTGATCCCACATCAGAGCCTGCAAACTTTTATTTCTCTACTCTCACCTCGCGGGAAATGTTCTGAGTGAGTGACTCACCTGCCTTTTTATTTGCGACTGTTAACCAAAAGTTTGTCTTCAACTTTCTCCCCTGACTTTTAAAGCATGGAAAATGTGGAAGTCCCTATGTACCTTTACCCAGTCTACTGCTGTTTGTAGGCAGCATACTACTGACATTGTTATACATACAGACACACATACACACAGGCTTGCAATCATATCTTTGTGGGGACTCTCCACTGGTTTCCATGGCTTTGTGGGGACCTGAAAAATGGTCCCCACAACATCAAAAAAACAGGTTTTTATTATATTGTGGGGGATATTTGGTCCCCACAAAGTAATATAAACCTAATACATACACACACACACACACACACACACGTTATACACAACCCTCATAACCACGATCTAGTGTATGCTCTGATGTTCCATAGACCTCCTGGTAGAGCTTAATGCTGCCCAAAACTAAGGATACTGTTGAGCGGTGAAGAGAACAGCCTGAGGACTCTTAACCCAGTAGATATGCTCTCTCACATGAAGGCAGTGCTGGTGGATCATAGTTGATCACTGCAGCTGAGGTTGCTACGACAAAGATCCTTGTCATGGCTGCAGGGGTAACTGCGTTGTTGAAGGCACTGAATGCAGTTGGGATGATGCGGCTAATGCACTCCTCCAATAGTTTCTGGAAGCATCCAGGATGGGAGACTAGATGGGGCTGCCCTGCCACTGGCTGATGTTGATCCTTTTGGTCTCATCCGACCAGGACCTTCAGTTTTTGATGTTCAGTGTGTAGCAACAGGTATGACAATCAGAAGCTCCAAATCCAAAGCCATGGTCCTCTCTTGGAAAAGATTACTTCCTTTCATGTGAGAGTTGGAAGCTTATGCCCAACCTCTTATGTTACAGGGGGTGTGGTATTGATACATATCATTGCCACAGTTTGGAGCGAGGAGTCTGGAGACTGGAATTGACCTTGAAACACAGCCGCTTCTCCTTCGTATCAAGTGGAGTTAGCAGGCATCTCATAAGATGGCCACCTGGTTGGTTTCAAAGGGAGCTGTTCCAGGTATATCCCACTGGGCAGATTCCCCAGGGGATACCCAGGACATGCAAACGACATCATATCTCACAGCTGGGAATGCCTGGGGATTCCCCAAGAACTGTAGCGCGTGGTGTCTATATTTGCCATATATACACCATCAGTGTTACTCAACCGTAATGCTACCCATAGTATATTACATAAACTGCGATTATGTTTAAATGAAGCTAGTTATTGCTAATGGAGTTATATATATCTACTATATTTACAAAGAACAGTTGTACAGCATCTGCTTTCCACAGAGGTGAAGTGTCTATGGCTTTCTGTTCCTAACTGGTTTGGCTGTTTGATATCTGCACTGCCAACAGTCCAGATCTGGGCCAAAGCCTAGTAGTGGCGTTCATAGCTTAAAGACTGCCAGAAGCGGAGACACAAGACAGAATATAAGCACCTCCCTGCCTCCCACCAGAAAAATACTGCTCTTTACATGGACTCACTTGCACTGACAGAACAGATAGGTAGAGCACTTTCAAGTAAGTGCTAGTGTAAGTGTTTAAAATGCACCTTTGGCGATCGCATCAAAAGTAGACGGCCGAGATACATTGGCATTTACACCTGTGTCTGTCAGGCGTCTCCAAGGTGTCCAGCTGACCACTTCCGTTCAGAGTTCTTTACTGCCCCACGCACAGTTATTGTGACGTCCTTTGTCTGGGATTCATCCAGGATGCATTAGCGTTTACGCTACAAAAGATACATGGTCAAATGCATCCCAGACTACCTCACCTAATGGTTTAAGTGATCGGCTCAAACTGCGTCTTGGCGGTTCTTTACAATTTAGTGCTGTTCATTTGTCATCCAATCACCCAAGACATATTTTAAAACCAAATGTAAACAGGGCCTATGCCTATCTATGTAATGAGCACGGTGCTCAGTGCTCCATTGTGTAAGTCTGTGCGTAGAGTAGGATGTGTGCTAATTCTGAAATTAAACAAACACAACATCTTATATCCCAAGTTCAGAATGGTGAATCGGTCAAGGTCTAATCCTCTACAGGCCATAAAATTAACATTATTAATGATAATTGCTACTGTATTGTTTATGGCAAAGATCATGTAAAACACCATTACTACTAATACTGGTTTTAATAAACGGGCCAGTGTGCAAAGCCACAGCAATGGAATGTAATTTAAAATATGACAAGATGGCTGCTAGGTAGGGGTGAGGTTCTACAGACTGAGGATGAGTCAGCCTCCTAATGAACTCTCCTGTTGTGTCATTCAGTACAGCACAACTACAGCAGCCCTGTCGGCTGGCATTTGTGCCAAAGGGGTAAGAGCTGCTGTTCGGCCTCTGTCTGTTGCTGGAGTCACCTCTAGCCACCTCTTGTTCAACAGTTTCCTTCTACTTCCAGGCAAATACGGAGGATTACTTTAGTTTAGTACAGTGTTTCCCAAACCGGTCCTCGGGGACCCACGGGCAGTTTACATTTTTGCTTCCTCCCAGCTCCTGAGCAAAAATGTGAACTGTCTGGCAGGGAGCTGGGAGGGAGCAAAAACATGGACCGTCTGTGGGTACACAAGGACCGGACTGGGCAACACTGTTGCAGTATATTTCGTTGGTGCATGCTTGTCCACTGAAAATTCTCAGAGGCCCCTTTAAATATGGTGAATAGTGAACAGACGCTATGTCTCACCTACATTCCACCATCAAGTGTACCTGCGTACAAAGTATACCACAACCTATTAGAACATTCTGGAAGCAGATGGCTTCCCTGTCTACAGCTACCAGACAGCACCGCACAGATACACAGAGTCATAGGGGCAGTGTCAGCTGCCTTCATTAGGAGCTCATACACCTTCCAGATTTTTGTAAAATGGCACTGGGTTGTACCCTTGAAGGTTGGGCCCATGGACATGTCACATTCACACTATTGTTCTGAGGGAGAAAAAAAAGCTTTTAAAACAATTCTGCCTAATTACAGTGATAATAATAAAGAACAGTCCTTCAGAATTCTACTTATGTTTAGAGATTTAATATGAATAATGACCTATATTCTGGAGCAAAGCTGTCAGTTTTCTTTTGCTTTTCTTTTTTTTTTTTTGATTAGTTGAAAAAGTCATGTTTGATCATAAACTCCACATTTGACATCGCAAATCTTGGGGACACCAACAGCCACAAGATATAGATCCAACCCCCATCCAAATGGGAAATTTTTGGTCTGGGCTGGCAAGTTGAGAAAGCATGGAAGGATTCGTCAATGGGAATAGGGACAGAACAAGCCTTTCAGAGGGAGAAAAATCCCACAAAAATGCCCAGATTTTCATTAAAACATGGATTAATTTGGCTTCCATACTTTCCTGTTTTGTCTTTGGTTATAATCTTCTCATCAGCTTTTAAATGTAGTAGCATATCCACAACTGAAAACTTGTTTGGTATAGAGTGTGTGGGTGATTACAGTCTCTTCCTCCAAACTCAACTCCCTCAGAGCAGAGGGTGACAGCGATGTGGGATATCTCAAATTTTTGGAAAAGACAATTGTAAAGCTAAAAAGGAAAAAAAAAACTTGCTTATGGCTTTTAAGAGAATGTTCTGCTGCTGTGTTAACACCAGAGTAATTGACACTAATGCTCATTGCCCAGCACTGTGTGACGCATTCGTTTTAAGTATAACAACATCTGCTAAAATGCACAATGACAACACAGGTATTTCATGTCAGGTTAAAAGCCGAAATGTTCACTTTTGTATGTTTATTTTTAAAACGTACTGATGTGGCAACATAAAATCTAATATTCAAACGATACTTTGTTTACTCCCAAAGAACAACAAACAAAATAGTTTACGCTATTCAAAAGGGTGCAAACCACGTAAATGAAAATGTGATAATTGAGAGAAAGGGCTTGCTCACTGCATGCAAGCAACAGTAGGCTTAATCATCTCACATGAAATCAGAAAGGCCTGAAAATCACCACTTCAAAGTACAGAAAAACAGCAAGTCTCTTAACCCTTGTTTCCACTGGGAATAGTTTTCTTTTTTATTCTGTGTTTTTACATTAAACTAGGTTGCAGTCCTGGTTGTTAAGTATCTATTTTTAGAACACACATGAAACATTAATGCTGTCCGTCTCACCTACACAGACAATCTTAACAGAGTGCTATCCTTTTAAAATGCGGGGCCCTCCACACTGGAGAAGAACACATGATCTCTCTCACGGATTCAGCTATGATGGTCGTACCATTTGCAATAGTGATTGACACTAAAGTCAAAGTGAGTCATCCACATTGATATTTCATTCAGAGCTCTTGCCAGGTTTGTCAAGTCTAAGATCCAGATCGGAGAATAGAATCGCTGAGCTGACTGCCTGAATCTATAACCATGACGAAAACTCCAAGTTATAGCACTTTTCTAGAGACTTCCTCGAGTGACTGCTTCCTCAGTCATTCCTGAGAACAATGAGATTCAAAGTTTCCCATATATAAATGTCTAATGTATTCTAATATATAAAAAAGTTAACACAAAGAGTGCTCAAATATTTTTGATTAAATCCTGGATGCAGATACGTAACGCTCAAATGTTATCATAATACCTGAAATCAAAATGTGACATTCTGTATCGTCTGTCATCCTGTCTTCTTTTTCCTTCGCTTTTTCAAAAATCCATTCAGATTTTGAAACTCTAAATATTATTTATGCGAAGCCGCAATAACTGCCTGTCCCAGCAGAGGGAACAAGAAAGTCAAAAGTGCAATTTCAGAAGACAGTTGGGTGAAAGGTTACTCCAGTGTCAGTCCATTCTGTATTATTCAAATGATCCCTTTTTTAAACTCAGTCAGCTGCATTCATAAGTCTTCATGTAAAGTTGTTGGCTGTGTTTGACCAATGGGCGTATCACCCATGGACACACAAATAACTTCCAACACAAAACAAACAACTATTTCCGTTTTTGCATCAAAAAAGAGAGCGGGAACCTGATCAAATGAAAACTTGTCTTCTGCCCTCGCTGCAGTTCAGTTACAGGAGGTGATCTAAGATATCAGCTGGGAGTTTTAAATATCACTGTAACAATAACAGTCCAAGTGTTAAAGAGAGGGATATAACAGGATCGCTTTCTTACCAGCACGTCTCCAGGGTCTGTTTCCCTGTCACACTGAGTTCAGCATGCGATTCAACTTACATCTAATTTGTAAATCTTGTAATGGAGTGCGCCGCGCAGCCACCAAAAGCGACTGGTAAAAGCACGCTATCGGGTGCGCGTGTTTGCAAAGTGGATCCTAAAACTGTACAAGTTTTGGCTCACCAGTACAACTTTTCTCAAGCAGGGCACATCAACCGTATGCCCGAAATGATCTTCTAATGGAAGGAGCAAAGTTAAATGATTATGTGGTCCCCTACCACCCATTCAAGCATGCAAATAAATCGTACCTTTAGTATATATCAAAATTACACATATCCAGTCAAGAAAGGGAGACAGATTGGCGACAACCAAGGATAATGTTTCACATGCTGCTGCCTGACGTAGCTGTAATGTTCAGTTTTGATGAATGTTGTTATTGATGCCAGTCTCAGACCTGCATTTTTCTTCTCGTCTCTGTTTGTGACCTACACACTTGTACCTGACAGGTCACCCTAGGGGAGGCCTGGCTATTAGGTGTGTAATGAATGCAACCATGGTTTTCAGGATTTAACTGCATCTATTCCATTAAGGCATATCATATTCCAAGAGATATATAGATGATCTTTGGCCAGGTTTCAACAGGCCCCATTGTTTGTCAACTAACATGTTATGTAGAAAGCACAGCATATATAAAGCAGACCCCCTAAACAGCATTCTGTTCAGCATTATCCAAATTCCATACCCAATAATTTAGCTTACGGATTTCTCAATGATGTTACCAAATATGGCTAAGCAATTAGGGCCTCTTGATTAGATTCAGCCATGCTCTATACCACTGAACAAGGAAGCCCAACAAAAAAAACACATTTTCCCCCCACATGCGTCCACCAGAAAATTATTTTGCATAATATGACTGCTTTTGACTCCATAATGCACATGATTTTTTTTCATAGTAATTCAAAAGACTGGCAAGTAGCTCATGCAACCAGAAAATATGGCAAGAACAAGAAAATGTGACTGTAGACACGGGTGCTCTGCTGCCTGCTATGAAAAGTAAGGCACATCTTAAAGGAAAAAGGTATTTTAAGACAGGCCTGAAGTTCAGTCCTGAAACATCTAGAAGAAAAATTCACAGAAAAGGGCATTATGGACACCTTTCATCATCCACTGGTGTACCAAAGGCCAACCTAAGTGTAGCAGCTCCAAATCCTTCCTAGTTTGAACTAAGATTTCAGCCTTTTGATTCTTTAAAATGATACAAACCAGAAAACATTACACAGAAAACTCCACTGTACTGTGCCCTGCCAAGAGCCAACTGCCCAGTGATTGGCGGTTTGAAAACAACAACATGCCCGTATAAGACATGCACAACATCACGCCAGTGGATACAGTGCTGCAAAATGCAATATCAGACACCCATGTTTACATAGCAAGAGTTGTCATTCTCAGGTGAGTGACCCTCAAAAACACCTTTACTTCCATTTAACCATCTTTCCCTGCTCAGAAAAAAGGTGAGGGGGATAATCTTGCCTGAGTGGCGGCTAGCATGATGGCACAGGGAAGCTGAGAAGAGTGTCGCACAGTCTGAGGAACCGATAAATAAAAAAACACAACGATCGATCCTCAGCACATTTTCTAGGTTGGTTAAATGTCTTATCAGAGTGGTAAAGTGTTTAATGGAGCCATGACCAGATCACCTATTGCACCCTGCAATATGTCCCAATCCGTAAGGACAGTTCCTATAAAGACAGTTCGCTGGCAGTGTGGACATAAATGGAACTGCAGGGTCTGCAGGAAACTTGTCCACACCCTAGGACGGGTGGGAGGAGATCCTGAAAGAGGGCTCATATCCCAACCTTTGCAAAAACACGTCTTGCAATGTTATGGACGCCCCTGGGCTTATCCCATATACCAGCTGCTGACACGCTTCCTTAACCGCTGCCTCCACCACCTCCTGTAACCTCTCGAAGTGTCTAAGGAAACAATGGCAGAGGAGGAGGAAGCAGAAATATCACATGTAGAGGTGGAGATGTGGAACACGTTGTGTAAGGACCCTGGTGGGGCATCGCTGACACAGCCATGATGGAAATCATCTGCACAACCCAGCACTATGTGGGATACAGGCAAACTACTGTGTACTTTTTTGCTTTTGCTGAAGGATGGCACAGTTTTTCAGCAGAAAAAAAAGACAAATATCAATTAACCTTATGTTCATATACAAAAAATAAAAACAGAACACAGTACACAGTAAAACAACTTAAAACAAGGTGTCACCAGTCAGATTAGAATGCTACTATTAAAAGTTTAAATAACCTTTTATAACCCTTCAGGAAAGAGACTCTTGATACAGACTAGCTCACACCTTCATGGCAAAGCTTCAAGATTGGATTGGCACATATTTTAGAAGGACGTGTGATTTCAGGGTCATGCTGATGACATATGAAAACCTCATCCTGTGGAGTATCATTAGAGACAGCAGGTCAGATGAGGCAGGAGTGCCTTGCTGGGTCTTGTAGCTCAATGTAGCGGGGAACAGGAGTGATTCATAAACGATACCTGGTGCAACACAGTAGGTACATTACCAACAAACACCTGTTGGTTACAGTCATGACAGCTGTATTACCAAACGCCTGCATTTTCTCTTAGTAAGAAAAAGATTTACGGTAAAGCCCTTTGCTGTAATTTAAAATATGGTTGTCCATGACAGTGTATAAACAAGAAGAAATACATTCATGAAGAGTGTGAAGAAATTTAAACAGTCAATGGAAAGCTAATACTGAAACAATCTACAAAAGGAAACTACAGGAAATTGCAGGTGGAAAAATGGATTTCAAATGACAAGCAGTAATGAGATGTTTTGGTACTGCAAGTGAAAGAGAGAAAGTGTGTGTGTGTGTGTGTGTGTTTATGAGCGCATGCGTGCGTGTGTGTGTGTGTGCGTGACTCATCCTTTGACATCCTTCGATGTCTTAGGAATTATATAACTTTCTACAGGAAATTATTTAAATTAAAGAACAGGTCTGGAATGACTTATAATAAATTGTACCATTTCAAAAAAAATGTTTTTGTTCACTTATCCTTGCATACAGCCTTTAAATTCAAAATCATCCAAATGAAATCGGGAAAGAAGTTATTAAACACATGTATTTATATATTAATCTTATGGTCAAAAATGGTGCAAAAACATAAACAAAAACATGGGCCTTTTTCTTTGTCCTTTAGGCAGTGTGATCATATAAGCATTCTGGGTGTAACAATTCATCGATCGTTAAGACCACGATGGAGTTTAATCAACTCCATGAACAAATATTGATTCATATCATTAAACCATGACAATATGCTTAAATGCTGCCAAAAAAATGAATTCTGTGAAAAATCTCTTGCACAAAGCAATCTAGAAACTCACCTTAGCAGACAGTAGAGACCAATACATTACAGTACATTTTATGTAGCTGAATACGCATACTTTTCAGAGTAAGCTATACATATCCAGAGATTTTTACGTTAAGGTATAAATACAAGACAGACATGTTTATGTTTTTGAACCTTTTTAAAATAAAACGCTTCATATAGTTCTTTTGTTGACAAAATGAAACATTTATTCTTAAGTCTTTTTGAAAGGTAAATAAATTTAGCTTATGTTTCACTGTACTGAAAATATTGATCATGGATTACTGAATCGAATCGTATCATATCACAATAACTTTCCAAATACTGCCAGATAATGAATCGATGCCTTGCAAAATCGGAATCGGATCGTGACAAAGCTTACGATTCACACACCCAATAATCATATATTATTCTTGATCCAATGTTTAACAGAAAGCAAGGACAGTCTGCATAGCCCTTTAAAAATGAAGAAAGTAACCAAAGTCAATCGAAGATGAAGATAGCTTCTCTCACTGAAGGAGAATTTCATGGGCTTCAATGCCAAAAAAGGAAAAAGACGGCCTCCATAAAAAAGAACAAACTTTAAGAGAAGAAAAAAAGTTGCTCAAATGGCTAAAGGCTAATTTGACGAGTCACGTAGCATAGACAAGCCAAGGAAAGAGGAGAGACGATTCCACGAAACTCGGTCTGCGTATGTAGGCTGTGCACGGCCCAGCATTTTTAAAATAACAAATTGGGTGAGTAATGACTGGAAACAGCACTAGTCTACAGCTGCTCCTCTCCATGGCCGTCACTATCCATTCTCTCCAACTTTATCCTACACACGCTGAAAGCAAGAAAAGACCAGCTGAATTCTCAGAGAAGGGAATAAATGAATAAATAGTTCAACACACCAGAAAACACCTAATCCTTAATAAAAGAAGCACAGAAAAAAATGGGGAAACTATGAAACTATAATCAATCAACAGTGGATCATAAAGTTTTAGAAGTACCAATATAAAAAAAAATATTTTTATATATTCTAATATGGCAAAAGTATGCCATTGAGAGGATCCTAATAAATAAGCCAGTTTTATGATTACATTATGATTATGATCCTGGGCCAGGAACACCGTACAGACTTTCAGCTGTTTTAACCTCACCTGAGTGCACAGCCTGAATTCATTCAATCAGTCACTCAATTGGGACAGAAACGTTTACATATACCAGCTGTGTATGACCAGCTAGGCTGCCTGTTATAAATAGCAGTTAAACATTATCTGCTCTTATCAATTATTAAGTGATAATGAGTATTTTTTTTTCACAAAGCCACAAGCGAGATGTCGATACATCAGGGTGTCAGGGGGCGATGGACACGTGTGCCCTTGTGTAATTCTCTAGTATATGACTTTCGTTCCAGTTTAGCGTCACAAAGTGAGCACTGATCCACAGTAACGGCCCTTCATCAGAGGCAGCGATATATAAAGGGGCTAGATGTTGACCCAGACAGTTTTAGACAGCAGGCTTTGTTTGTGAGGTAAGCATTACCTCCCATATCACTTTACCGCGTAAAGCGACAAAGAGGATTCCGTTGTTTAATAAGTTAGCAAACATGAAGTAGAAAAGGGCAAAGAAGCTACCTTTTTCACTTCTAAGCCATTTATCCCACTATAGATTTACAGGAGAATACTATTCACATATGGTCATTTCAACTGGACGCAACATTAAATCGGGATTTACAAAATTCTTTCCTGTTTTGTTTCTGAGTATGTGGCTCACAGCCTATAGTTTGCTATTTTCATATAGCGCTTTCAAATATTATTCGAACCCCCAGGGGCTACACATTCTCCTTTTCCACAGTATCGAAGATTCACTGTAAACAGACGTTCCAAAAAGATTACGGATGTTCCTGTATCTTAATGTACACAACTTAATACGTTTTATTTAACAGCCGTCAAGATCAACTGACAGTAATGAATGCATGCTGTGAGCAGGGCAAAAAGAATACTGCTTATTTTCAGAAGTTGTAAACAATGTAAACACTTTGAGTTAATATTGCGGAAAATACCATTTCCTCTCTATGCAGGGCATCCATCCATAACTTTTCAATGGAAGTTCCCTTCTGACAGCCAAAAATGCTGAATATCATGAATAGACAAATAACATTTCTCATACTATTTAGTCACCAGGCATTGTTCATTCCATTAGTTAACTGTAGCCACTCGCTTTGTTTTGACCGGATATAAATATATAGTCCAGACTGCAGTGCTATGATCTAACCTACTGAAAAATTCAGAGTTAAACAGGATACCCAGCGAAGGGAGACCATCCCTAAACAAATGTACAGACTCATCACAGAAACACTTCCCATTCATCTCCATCTGCTCCCACCAAAACTCACTTTCTCAATGAATCAAGCTGGGTTTATTCATTGTGTCTCTGTAACACCCATCCCCCCCCATGCTCCCACCCCCCCGTGAGTGTTAATGTCATGCCACTGCCCAGCAGTCTGTCCCCGACAGGCCCCGTTAGCTGAGTGCTGAGGTCATTGCAGTCTCGAAACAATCGTGTGCCACCTGCTAGGGACCAGTCACCGGGTGACTGGAACAGAAAATACGCATTCAGGGAAATTACCAATTCATAAAGTGGGAATTAAAAAAAACAAGAAGTTTACAAACACAAGCTGTAGAAAATGACATGAATAATTAAGATGGCTTACACATATAAATGTACAAAAAGCTGGCTTTCTAAGCCCTGGACAAAAAAGGACATAGTTCTCAACAATATGAAAAAATGCTATTAAATCTTAGTGAGTCACAGGTAGGGTTTCTACAATTCCCTTCTCTCCTTCAGTCTACAAGGACACCAGAGTTTAATCAGTAAAAAAAAATTTCTTCATCTTGCAGTTGTGCAATTTAGTTAAACACAAACACTATGAAATATAAGACACTACTCTTGCCCTTATTGTACATTCCACTCCTAGTAAAACAAAAACAAAGACTGGCTCATTAACACAAAAATAAATGTGCATAGCAGCAACACATTCACTAGCAAAACAGAAACAAACAAGAGAAAAATAAGCCAGTATATGTTATCTGAAATAGTTTTTCTGACTATTAGTATTGAGAACCAAAACTCCTAGTGGAATCCAAGAAAGAACTTCCACGAAATTTTTAAAAAGTCTTAGCTTTTGAAGATAAACTATACAATATCTAGTCATTCTCTGACTAATCCTCTTTAATATTATTATTATCCTTACTATGTTTTCATTTTTTAGCATTGAATCACCACTCTTGCGCGTGTCAAAAAACATTATCAGATATCATCAGTTTATTGTTACATTTTTGGTTCGTAAGGGATGGGCGATAAAGGCTCAAAATTATATCACGATATTTCAAGAAAATTTGCAATAATGATATTTGTGATGATATAGAAAAAAAATACTGAACGACATATTGTTGGTGATTGCAACTTGCAGACAGCAGCATTTATTAGTGCAAATAAAATGAAGGGTATTTTCCACCTTTCTTTTCCAATCAGCTACTGTCACTGATGACAGACTACCTAATTCGAAGTGTCAATCTATTGCCACAAGGAGCCAGCAGCTGAGGCAGCATTATACAGCTACAGTAGTGACACACCATTATATACAGTGACACAGTATAACTCAAATGTAAGCACAAAAGTAGCCTAGGTAGTGTTTTCCCTGGAAATTGTAGAATAAAAGTATATTATTACTGCTTAACACTTTAGTTTATCAAAAACTAACATAACTCTTCAGGAGCCTACACAATATTACACAACCTAAAAAGACTGACCTCACATTTTCAGTGCAAATTTAAACAAACAGCAGCAATCCAAATAAACAACATGTAAACACTCACTGCTTATAAAAATAAAATAAAAATGCAGTCAAAACCTAATTACGAGCATGCGGAGATTGTCCAGTGAGCAAGCGAGTGAGCGCTGTGCAGACCCAGTCGTGCAGAGGGTCAAGTGAGCGAGTGTGTTTTTTATATGTATTTTTATTAATGTTTATTAAACAAGAACAGCAGTTTAACATTGTGCACATAGAGTTTTACAGCAACCAAGCAGCAGCTGTAACAAACTTAAAAAGAAAAAATATAATTTTTATGAAATCTACACATAAGAAATCGGAATATGAAATTTGACAAATAAAATGATTTTATTGCAAAGGTATTATGAAGCAGCGAGCAGAGGGTCGAGCGAGTGAGCGAATGTTGTGCTGAAGCAAGCGCATGCCTGGTTTTTATGTGTGAGGGTTTTGAGACTAAACAGCATATGTTTGGACTTGCGTCGTCGTTGTGCGCGCTTGGGAGCGTAAATGCATCGCATCAGTATATCATTGATATCGTGATATGACACTTTATCATGTGAAAATTTTACCGATATTATCATGGATGGTGTGAAATGGCGCAGCCCTAATAGCAGAATCATCCTTTAGTGAAAACACCTCTCAATTATTACATTAATCAAGCTGAAACAGAGCAAAGGAATCTGAGGTACTGTTTCGGGCCAGTGTGTGCTGAAGACCAGCGACTTGCCTTCCTGCAGAAGCAACGGTGTACAAGGTATCTGATTACGTAGTGAGGTCTAGGCTTACCTGAAAGCCTCTGTGCGATACAGATCGATGCATGTGTACACCGAGAACTGCAGTACAGAATTCGGGGATATTCATTCCCACTCGTGCTGGGCCATGCCGTCTCCACAATCTGTACATGCATGTACCAGTCAGGTTCTTGATGCAACTAATTGCTTCCCCAGCTGAAGTAACTTGGCCCAGTTTCAGTAATGTCAACATGGAAGTTGTAAGAGGTGTACAGAGAACTAGACGGCAGCATGCGATGCGGCCCAGCGTGGGCCTGTGACAGACAAGCCTCATGTTTCAAATAACACTGATAATGTATCTGATAGTAATAAACCATGTTCTCATAAAATGCAATTGCAAGGGAAAAGGGTACCTGCATCATGCATTAGCAATAATAATAATAATAATAATAATAATAATAAGCAATTAAGATCAAAACTTAATAGTGCTTTTAAAATAGTATTTTAAAAAGTACTGCATAAGAAAACACCTGTTAATCAACTAACGTTTTCCAATAATACACTATACAACTAACCTGTTTCCAGATGAGTTAAACTTTTGAAGCATTATAAGTACTTCATCTCTGAACACAGCAGAAATGCTTCGCTATTAATCTTCATATCTGCAATTTTGTCAGCATAGCTTCTCTTAATGTCATGTATCAGCGGCAGGGAAGACAACACTGTGGTGAGAGGGACACGAGCCTTGACAAACACGGATACTTTCAGGTATAGGGTTGCCGCTCATCCCTTATAATACAGGATTGTCCCATATTGGAAGAATTGGTGTGTCCCTTTATATGGGGAGATCCCCTATTATAAGGGACAGGTGGCAACCCTACTCCCACGCTTACGCGAGAAATCTTACGGAAATCGATACTATGGTAAGCCAGAACGTTCGTTACGAAATATCGTATTGGGTGCCATCTATCACCTTTTTTGTCTAGACCCTGAATATAAGACGACACCACCTTCTCATATTATTTTGATGGAAAAAACAAAACCCTGTCTTATATTCGGGTCAACACGGTATATTAATGTGAAATTAAAGTCCGCTACACCAGAACTGTAGCTAAATTCAGTTCTTGTGTTTTAGCATAGCTTCTACCAAGTGATATTAGTGAGCAGTAACAACAGGCCGTGAAACATTAAAAGTTCATGCAGTGAGTAAAAGGCAAAGCGTGTTTAGCGTGTATCCGACTGTTGTGTAAATTGTTGGTTCCCTGGCTGTGCCGTTGCTAGTATTAAACCGATAGTGGGCATTAATAAAGACAGTAACATTCGTTTTAAAAGAGCTGTCATGTCATTTATTAATATGGCACAACTCTTCGCCACAATACGTTTTTTTTACCCTCTTCATGTGGGTCTGCTGCATCAAAAGCATTCTGCACCCCCATATAATATTCCTGTAATATTCATTATCGACATTATCATTATCTGTTTTTTGGAATGTTTGTTGTTTAATACACTTATTATAATCTGATTGCTGGTTAACTTATTATATGTTCTTTTTATTTAAATTATTTTTCTTTATAAAGGTACTGTATTCCAAAAATGATTTTTCCAAAACTAATTGGCAAAAAGTGAGGGGTCATCTTATATTTGGGCCAATACCGTATATTAATTGCCTAGAGAAAATAATAAGAAAATAACAAAACTCAGTGATGCAATGCACAGAAATCCTAACTGAACAAATACTGTTTTTTTCATAACCAGCTTAAATCATTTCAATAGCATGTATATGTAACACATCTGGTTTAATATACACATGTAGAAAGTAAGTTGAAAGTGTGCTCTCTCCAAAGACAAAATATTATTCTACTTAAATGGGAAGCTACTCTGTACTGTACCTTCTGGTGTCATGGGCACCTACATGCTTTCCATACCTGAAAATAAATATGTCCATTCTGAAGAATAGCGCTGACAGAGTGACTCTCTTGGCTCCTTTGAGAGAATCTCACTTCAGCTTTATGAGACTATCAAAGCTGACAGTGCAACTGAATGGGAATCACATAGACTTCAACATAAATTAGAACTGAATTAAATGATGTCAGTGGAATTTGAAATCCTGATATATCTGTGTATTAAATGTTCTCTTTTACACAGACCCACTTTTGCATCAATGACTTTAGGCAGATGGCAGACCCTCTCAATGGGACGCGCCTCTCAATCGCCG
>JAODKC010000009.1:2579699-2590518 GCA_026777985.1 Mormyrops attenuatus
TCAGGTGTGTTAAACGAGGGGAAACCCAAAAATGTGCAGGGCTCTGGCCCCCCAGGACTGCAGTCTGACACCTGTGTTCTATAGGGACAGACACGGGGTACTCATCTTTAGTATAACTGAATCAGGATAAGAATATTTTTTAAAGAAATTGCCTAACCCGGAGAACTAATGTCAGTCAGGTAACTGCATGTTTAACGTGCACTATATTTCTATTATATAGGTCATAACCCTTTTTGTTTGAAATTTGTTTGTGTTAGCAGCGGATGCCCATGAGATTAGTAAATTCTCCCGATTTCAATAAGCAGATTTTAAAAAGGAAGAAGAAAGCACAAGCAGTTAAACTAACACACTAACAGCACTCAAACTTTTATTTCTTCAGTTTGACAGTCAGCAAAATAACTTCATCATTGTCACTGGAACCAGACGAAAAACATGATACACAAATTTAAAACAGCCATATTGGTAGAACGCGTATAGAAGGCTGAGGAAGAAATGTATAATCGCGTAAGTATGGTTCTCTAATACACGCTGAATGACATTGCTGGTTGTAACTCGTCCACATGGCCTTCGGGGCATTCAACAGTCTTACCTTACAGTCCAGAGTATTGATATTAAGCCCCAGCATAGGAGCAAAGCATCAGTACCTCTTCTTAAACGTTCCGTGAGGCAACATAGTGCCGAAGCAAATGCGTTCCGCCCAAAATTGGAGCACTTTTACTACTGTACTCACCATTAAAAACAAGAAAGCGTTACACTTCAAAATATTCTCAGGTAATTGTCATGATTTGTTAGACGCCTAATAATGTTTGTGTGAACCAGGTACTCGGAATAGTCGAAAGCATTACAATACATGTCTTTGTGTTGACAAACTATAATTACAACGTATATTGTGTTCTCTGAAGTGAACAATGTCCCGTGCCCGCTGCATCATCTCTGGATTCACCGTGACGGAGCACTGGATGAGCGGTTATGGGATATACTCAGTATTACGTAAAGTATAATTTTGTTGCACTTCGTGTGACATGTCTACAATGTGCATAGGCTGCAGGAACTGAATGAACGCGACAACTGTCCAGCATCAACGTTTAAATATCCGGTATTTTGTATATGCACAGTACAATATACATTATGTTACAGTATATATTATTGCCAGTGCCGTGCACAGACATTTCTAGGAGATGGTACTCGAATGGGGTGCGTGGCTTTGGGGGGAGTCCCACCCGGTAAATTTCGCAGGCCCGGTATTGAGTGCCCCTCGGTATATTATGCGTGCTCCTCGTATATCGAAAACGGCCTCTCAGTGCCTCCAAAAACCGCCACATTAAATTATTCGGGCAAGAAGGGCAGGCACCCCCAGCCCCCCTGCCAGTGCCTAATTATTATTGTTTTCATCTTCAACCCGCGAACAGGGTAGCTGATGGTGTGGAGAACTGTACCTCTAATAAATCAATAAGTGGTGGAAAAAGTAAAAGTAAATAAAAAATTAAAGTTGTTACTCGCAATAGTATTACTGTCATCGTCTTTCCCTTCCCCTTATTAAGGGGGGCCGTATGCAGTAACCCATTTACCGGCTCTGGAGCGTCAGTCCGGATGTCACTGTGACGTCAGGGTAAATTCGCCCAATCAGCGACCGGGATCCAAAAGCAGCTTGTGTTTGAAATCCTTACCGTCTTCTGACTGAGTTAACGGCGTTCGTAAGTGATAAAGTGATATTTGTTTTTTCAGTATAACATAGGTGTTTTTAGGTGAGTGTAATATCTGCTCTTCTGTTGTTGTTTATAATGTGATTATTAATTGGAATGCGGGATAATTTAGGTTTTTCGGAGTTTTTTTTTTTTTATTCTAACCGTGTTTCCGCCATGATGTAGGGTTGTGGCAACATGTTACGTTTATCCACGGGCTTCCAGTTTGTATTTATTTAACATCACCTAATTGATTTCTCATAATTTTACCACCCCAGAGAGTTTGACCGCAGCATCGCCTCCATATGCTGGCGATATCAGCAAACCGGTTGAATATAATAAGCTTCTTCAAGTGGGCAGCTCATCCTTGACCGCGGGTGCTTTTCGATTCCGCGCCACCTTAAGTACAACTAAGTGTTTGATCGTCGGATAAATTATTTTCACATTTTATGCACCGTACCAATCAATTAAAAATAGTCATGCATAGTACTGCATAAATATTTAGTATTTTCTGCAGTGTATGTGCAGTCTAAGTGATACCCCAGCAGCCTTAACATATGACTGCAGGAAAGTTTAACAAACAAACAAAAAACGCCCATATTATCTGCTTGTCTCGTCCGCGGTTTTCGCTGGGCTGTGTATGATGTATTCGAAGCACCATTCCTGTTAAACGGTGGATCCTAACAAAATACACGCTGATCGCTGATTTCACTCTTGGCAGCATTAGAAAGCTTAAATCACCCACTGATGCAGCTCATGATATCTATTCATTTATGATTTTTCTCCCACTGCTCCTTTCAGGTGATCACCTTAGGAATGACGATCTTAACGTGTGTTGAGAATATGCCTTTTAAGATTGTCTTTCAGTTCTTAAGTTATTTATATAAAAAAACGATTTACCTCATGTCTGCATGTATTGTAATGGAAATAAAGAGAGTTAGTTAATACTAGGTCTTCTTTTCAGCTTTGATAATGGAAATGTCTGTGTTTTGATTTCAATCCAAGAGGGATGCTGCTCCTTTTCTATACAGGGTGGATTAAGTTTGGGAACAAAAAATATCACCATGGAGGTGGTTAGTAATGAATAGTAGGCCTACTACATGCCATAAATACTCCAGAATGCACAATTTTGCTTAGTCACCTGACTTATTTGGTTTTTGATGAAACATTAATTTCTTATAGAGAACCACGGAGCTGTAAAGGTTGTGGAGGAAGAGGCCACCATGGCTGAGAGTGATGTGTGCAGCCACGTGCGAGTGGTGGTCCGTGTGCGACCAGCCAATCCCCGTGAGCTAGAGGGCAACTTCAAGAATGTGGTCCAGGTTGTCGACAACCACATGCTCATCTTTGACCCCAAGGAAGAGGAAGTCACATTCTTTCATGGCCAGAAGCTCCAGAACAGGAATGTCAGCAAGAAAGCCAACAAAGACCTGAAGTTTGTTTTTGATAATGTCTTCGGGGAAGACTCCACTCAGCAGAATATTTTTGATAACTCCACTAAAGGAATCCTTGATGGAGTCTTAAACGGATATAACTGCACCGGTAAGGTCAGAGGTCGTGTCATTTGTTTTTTATATGGTGTGATGGCTGTAGAAAGTTTCGACCAATGTAGGATAGTATACAAGCAGTGGAAGATGAGGAAGTTTAGTTTTTCAATAAGTGACGAGTGTGGATGTAGCTGGTCAGATCTATCTCTTTGTTGGTTTAAACATGTTTGAAATAATGGGATCACCCTTAGTGTGTGCATTTGTCCTTGTGTCATAAGGCCCTATATTCTAGGATAGCTTTCGAATAACCTTGTTCCAGAGATCTCCATGGATGATGATTAATACTATTTTATACAGAGAATTCTGGGAGTATGTATGCAGGTTTTTGGGATAACCTTTAGGTCAGCTGTTCAAACCCAGGTATGAGGACTCTTCAGCCAATCAGTCCTCTAATTAGGGAATTGCAGCGAAAACCTGCATACACACCACCCTTTGCAGATAAGATTGGCCACCCCTGACATAATGCTTCATTATCTGAAGTGTTTGTAATTGATAATAAGGAATATTTAACTTTACTGCTTTTTGATGGATATTTTGGATTCGGTGAATGGTAGATTGGAAGGGGGTTTGGGGCTCTTGCAGTGACCCCACTGGAAATGTGACACTGTACCCAAATTTGAAAGGGGCTTGTGGTGCGAATTGGCCTCTGACATGTCTCTGGATGCTGTGGGATCACAGATCAACAGGCTTAAGTACCTTTGCACATCTCTTGATTCATGCCAGTAGGTCTGCTGGGCTGTGATTTGCTAGGGTCAGGGGAGACAGACAGTGAGTCATGGATTTGTTTTTGTAGCTTTGCCTCTGCTGTCCTGACACGTTCTTCGGAAAGTCTTTCTTTGATGTGTGTGCAATTTAGATATTTATTCCTGTAATCTTGAGTATAATTGAGCCTTTTGAATTTTTTATTGTGTGAAATTGTATATGGTAATTAGCTTGCCTATTTAGTGTAATGCTTCAACATTAGTCTTGCAGTTTAAGAAATGATGTGTTTTAGGTATTTTTGCTATTACTAGAGAGAACTTAAAAGGGGATTAATGTGGGTTATAATTGCGCAATGTTTACAGCTGGTTGTACGGACTAATTTAACACTCATTGTAAATTGATTGTCAGTTGATTCCAGGAAGCAGATGATGAGCGGCATAATTATTATTTTAATATTTAGCTGAGTATGTTGATGAAATTGAGTTAATGTGCTTCTAGTTAGTGTGGCATAGTAGCTTGACAGAATGAATTGTTTGCTCTGTGTGGGTGCATGTGTGTGTGTGTACAGAATGTGTGTGTATGTGTGATAAAATGGCCTAACATCCCAAGCAGGATGTACCTTGTAGACAATATAAGTTGGGGTTGTTGCCGCACGTTGACAAGACACGAAGCAGTACTGACAAATGCGATGTGATTATTGTTAGGGATGGGCCGATCCATATTTTTTCAGTTCCGATCCGATTCCGATACACAACTGTCGATACAGATTCCGATGCAAGAACTCTTTGTACTTTGTTATACTTTACTAGCTTAAGAAATTAATATATAAATACAGATGGAAAAAATGTATGACAAAATGTTTAATTAGGTTACTACAAACATACATAACGTACTGTTCCACCTCGTTTATACGTCTTGTTTTAAGCGTTTTTGAGGCATTTGCAGTTCAGTATGAATATCTTCAGAGCAAGTATACACAAGCGGCGAATGCTTAAAATTTTAACGCAGTTTTTCTTCCATTGACGTCAGCTCAGTTACACTTTGTTGCGATGGCAGCCCCTCTTGTATCACAAGCTGCAGCGAGTTCGCAAACCAGTCCACGTTAGCGACTCCCAAATCATCCATTGCTTTTTTTTAGTTTTGCACAGTTGCGTGCCCTTTAAGTGGGATTATCCATTAAACGCCATTCCCACCTCTGAAAACTTTATTTTACAAAGACTGCAAAGTGCTGTGCTACTGGTTTCTGTTAAAAGCGTAAAATACTCCCAGATCATCACCTCATCTTATCTTACGCTTCTCATACTGCGAAGGGTACTCGCATGATGTCACAGCAGGCAGAAGTCGGTGCGCTCGCCCCCACTGAGTAGCAAAAAAGACTGAGGGGCAGCATTAGTCTTCGACTTGAATGCTGCAAAAAAACACATGTAAAATGGAAAAGAGCTGTCGTGCGATTTTGCCAAAAACGAAATAAGTAAGCATAGGAAATGGATTGGTCACGCATGGCTGATACCTGATCTGTCAAATAGGTCTGGATCGGCGCCGATACCGATCCGAATATCGGATTGGTGCATCTCTAATTATTGTTTATGCGCACATTGCAGTGACGACGTTGAAACGATATACAGTAGCACCTTGGAACACAAACTTAATTTGTTCCAGAAGTTGTTGACCAAATTGCAACTTGACCAAATTTCACATCAAATTTCCCCATAAGAAGTAATATAAATGAATTTAATCCGTTATTGACCCTCAAGTGATTGCCTATTTAAACTTATCTTCCCATCTAACTAATGATAAAAAGCATCAAAAATCAATATAAAACTAATACACACATTCAAAACCATATGTACAAAAGAAATAAACGTGAAATGAATGACAACCCCATACTCTGAAGCGAGGGCAGACACACGTGCACCACCTTCAAGTCTCACTGTAATTTCCTTTTTAAGTTCTAGTTACTCTCACTACTTTTCTCTTTGGTTTACTGCTATCACTGCTCACGTTCTTAGGGGCCATGATTACTGTATCACTAAATGTACTGTAGATAAAATGCAAAAAATTCATGCCGAACACAGGAACACGGCTATTGCACATTGAACTCGGTGAAGAGGTACCACGAGACTGAGAGCGATTTATAGACATTAGCACCCCCCAGTAGGTCCATTTGCCTTCGTTTCAGCCCATCAGAGGCGTGTCTCCATCCGTTCAAGTTTTAGCGGGTCTGTTTTGTTTTGCGTTTTGTTTGAGTTGCGGTTAGATTTTTCTCAACCAACCCGTTGAGGTCCGAATTGAACGTATCTTGACTCATACAAATTTTAGCAGGAATGGTCAAGTTCAAAGATTCCAGTCAAGGTACAAATAAAAAGAAAAATTCGACAGACCCGTTCGATGCCCGAATTGGGTAGGTTAAGAGGAATTCAAGTTCCAAGGTTTTACTGTATCATACAGTATTAATGGAAATGTTATTGGACGAGCTGTTAGTGAGAATGAATGGGTAGTTTTTCTTTCTTTCTTCAGGGTATTTAAGGATGAGGTTTTGTTGTATTTTGAAGTAAATCTCCCATAAACACCTGCAGTATTTGCCTATGGTGCCACTGGAGCAGGGAAGACTCACACCATGCTGGGCAATGAAAGCGATCCTGGGGTCATGTATCTCACTATGAAGGAGCTCTTCAGCCGAATCGATCAAGTTCGAGATGAAAAAGTCTTTGATCTCGCCATCTCATATCTTGAGGTGAGTCCTTTGTCTTTCTTCATCTTGTAAGTTTCCTTAAAAATCCTTGATCAAGGCTGCCCTCCCTACTTCAAAAAGAGCTGACTAAGCACCTGTGGGTATCGCTAGATGAAATGTTGCTTTTCAGCAAAATCTTATTGACGGCTTATTTGTTCGTGTTGGCAGAGAATAAGTTAATGTGCCTGAAATGGTGGTTCAAGATGCCCTCCTTCCTTCTGTATTTAAAGGTCTATAATGAGCAGATTCGCGACCTGTTGGCTAACTCTGGTCCTCTCGCTGTTCGTGAGGACAGCATTAAAGGCGTGGTGGTGCAGGGTCTCTCACTTCATCAGGTAGGAAGCCACCCTTTACCAAAGGAGCAAATAACCAACTGCAAGCACTGGCCTCACTTGTACCTTTTTTACATGAAATAATATCCTTTAAAGAATTCTGCCCTAGATCAATGAAGTATATGTCACTTAATCTTATCACAGCATGTACTAATTCTGCTCTCCATGGCATTACAAGTGGGAAATTTGCAGTGGTGTTTTAAAAAAGAGCAAAATCCAGGTTCAATCCACCATCTGTCAGAGTGGTATCTGGTGAAAATGAAATTTCATGTCTGATGGGTCAGATTTCCCTGCAATTTAACTGTTCAGGAAGAAACGATTTATAACGTTTATGAATGCACTGTAAGACATGCTCCAGGTGAGCTCATTTTCAGGACAGAATCTCATGACGTGGGGATTGAAGGATAGGACTCGGGGCTTTATTTTGGAGTGGAGACTAGTATAAGAAAAGCAGTGGAGAAGAACAGAACAAAAAGACATTTGGTGTGAGCTTGGCTAAAATGTGTACATGTAAGAAACCTGGGGCCTGTACTACGGAGCGGGGTTACTGGCTTATAGGGGTAACTTGTCAGATTTAAGGTAGTTTCGGCAAAATGTAAGTGAACAAATATGAAGTCCATTTAAACTGTGGTACCGACAAGTTACCCCGATAAGCCAGTAACTAGCCAGTAAAAATTGTCATTTGATTCCTTTCTAGCCCAAGTCTGCTGAACACATCCTTGAAGCACTGGATTATGGCAACAAAAACAGAACACAACACCCGACTGATGTGAACGCCTCTTCGTCACGGTCTCACGCCGTGTTTCAGGTACATGCGTGCAGATTTTGCGCTGGTACTCTCCGTACTCCTCACATATGCATATCCAGTCCCACAGTGACCGTGTGGTCACAGTCAAGGGGTCACATTTCTTTAGTTTTACATGCATACAAAACATTTTAAAATTCCCCAAATAGACAACCAAAAGTGACAATATCCAAGAAGGATACTTTACAAGTATCTCCTCGTTTACCACTCAAATGACAATATAATGAACGTTAATGGGGGGAAAATACTCAAGCCCGTCATTTGTGTTTGTCACAATGTGTCATCCATTGTTCGGTTATTGAACTTTTTTTTTTTTTTTTTTTTACACTGAATCATACACAAATGCAATGTTTGTAATTAGGGCTGGGCAATAAAAACGGTGTATTGAGTTATCAAATAAAATTGGAACTATAAGGAAAATAAGTAATTTCGCTAAACTGTAGATGAGGAACATCACAGAGGCAAGCACGATTCCAATCAATCACACAAAAGTCTTAAGAATGGACGACCTACACCCAGAAAACTTCCAGCATGGTTGCTTGAATTAGCGGCGCATAGAGGAAACTTCAAGTGTAGGTGAAGAAACAGACTGGTGCTGTGTACTGTAAACTCTACCGAAAACATGTGCCAACTAAAACTGGAAATACTTTCACCACTAGAACCATTGCCATCCAGCAGACCATGCGGAATGGTCTTAATCCCAACACAAGTGTTTACAGCCATAAACACCAGCAGTGTCAAACCCATTCCCTGGAACAAGCAGTGAGGCAGTCTAGCACCCTATGACAAAGTTTATTTTTGTGCGATTTATTAAAATTATAATAGATTATGCATGCCATTCAATTGTATTCCATGTTCTGAATCTGTTTAATTGGAATCATGAGAGATTTTAGCAAATGGGGCATTGAAATGAAGAAATTACGAATATGTTGTGTTAACTATCAATATTGGCTCATATGAAAAAATGATGGAATTCAAAACATTTAAACTCAGAGCATCATTAACAGTAGTTTATTGGTGTCTGTATTTTTGAATGGCGATTGCTGTGAAGACTGAATCTATTATGTCTACAGCTCGGAATGAAATAAAACCCTGTAGTTCTTAGTACAGGACATCACAATTACAATATGCAATGTGCATTTGACATTAAACCTGTTAAGTATGTGCGAAATGTGACTGGAAATTGAATGGATATTGACAGTAAAAAGGGTTTCCCTGATGCATTGGAACATGGTAATCCATGTTAATTTTTACTTTTTATTTTTTCTAAAGATTGTAATTGTAATTTTCTCCACAGATCTATCTACGGCAGCAGGAGAAGACAGCCAGCCTGAAACCTGACGTAAAGGTGGCAAAAATGTGCCTCATTGATCTTGCTGGCTCTGAGCGAGCCAGTGCCACCAACGCGAAGGGGGCCCGCTTCAGGGAGGGGGCCAACATCAATCGCTCACTGCTAGCCCTGGGAAACATCATAAATGCCTTGGCGGATCCGAAGGTATGGGCCGGCTTTGCTCTGTGTGTAACATGTTGTATGGCACGTGCTTCTTTGCATTCACATTGGACTGCCCCCCACCCCCAGGTCACGGACATTGCATTTTAGGATATGGGTAGGAAATTAATAGTGGAGAAATACTAAGCTGCTCTCATGGAAAACCCATATGTTTACCCTGCTTATATGGGATTGCATGTGTATGTGCATATATTATTTACATAGACTTTTCAAACGATAGCAATTCTTGGGCTAGTTAGCAGAAAAATGAAGTGAAATAATAGTACATTAATTCATTAATAATAGTAGATTAATTCATGAGTATGCTTGTTTTATATCTTATTTCTGTAACATTAAGATTGTTTTAAAATCTGCTATCCGCTGCCTCCTTGCTGAGGGGCTTGTAATAAATTCTTAGCAGCATCCTAACCTTACTATGTTTTCCGCATACATAACTTGTCCCTTTGTCACCGTTGTTCGTAAAATATTGATATTTAGCCTTTGTCATTTAGTTTTTTCATTCATTCATTCATTCGACGCGGGGATTGTTGTATGTTGTACTGTGTATTGTCTATCCAGTGTCAGTTTCCTGATTCTGATATGCAGTGTTCTTTTTATGATGGATTCTCAGTAGATGTGTGTAAATGTGTGCTGTGCGTTATTTTATTTCACCCCTGTATGTGGTAAATAGACTGCCACCCCTGAACAGCATAATGACGGATGAATCGCAACTGTCAGACATGTGCCTTTAATAATGTTAGTGATGCAGCGTGTCAGGAACACACTGCTGTAGGTAATGGGGTCTTTCCCAGCTGACACTTTGACTTGTTAATTCTGACACAGTCCATTTGCAGGTCCTAAAGTCCAGTTGCTCACTGATTTCCCACTTTCCAGTTAATATAACCTTTTGGATTTCTAGCCATTAATCCTGTTAAACCTAATTTAATGTTCGTTCCGATATTTTAACCACTTGCCTTCTCTTTTTGCTTAAATTCTGAATGGGTGCCTTCCTTATTATGAAGATGAAATAGCAGCAGTCACTTAATTTTAAAATATTACTTTTTGAGGTAGTCATTGGGGTGGTACAGTGGATAATACTGTTGCCTTACATCTCTGAATTTGGGGGTGCAGTGTAGTCATCACCATTATTTTAGTAGTTGTATTTATGACTCTGGTGCTGCTAAGCTTGCATATTGAAAAAGTTTAAATATTTGCTGGCAATATTTGATTGACACTTTGGGCCGATGCCATTATCTAGATTTTTTTTCGGATGGATTTTGAATGATAGAGATATGTGAACTGACATATTGTGCATCTCTAAGGGTAACATTACTTAGCTAGCTAGGTAGCTACCTCAGAGTCTTATCTGTTGCGCTACAAGAAATGTTGTATGAGGAGAGGGTAGCTGAGCTGAATCTGTTTAGCCTCGAGCAAAGGAGACTAAGGGGGGTGACATGATCCAGGTATATAAGATTCTAACAGGTCGGGATGCTGTTGAGCCAAATGGCTATTTCAATATTAGTTTAAATAC
>JAODKC010000009.1:2590618-2618453 GCA_026777985.1 Mormyrops attenuatus
GGGTTCCTTTAAATCAGAGCTAGATAAGATTTTAACAACTCTGAGCTATTAGTTAAGTTCTCCCCAAACGAGCTTGAGGGGCCGAATGGCCTCCTCTCATTTGTAAATTTCTTATGTACAAAAGAAGGGTCTTTCCCAAAAGCATCTTGCCGCAAAGATCATCACCATAGTCTTTGCTTAATAAATATTAGCGAGCCTTCCCCTGCAATCATACATTGCATGCCTGATACATTTTGCTAATTCTTTACCTGCTTTGCCACATTCCTTGATTATTTCAATAATGCATCTTCTAGTGGTTTAACCTGATGAGGGTCACAGGGGGCCTGGACCCTACCTATGCATCACAAGGCTGTGGTATTTCCTGAATGGGATGTCAACACCTGGTTTTATTTTGTTTTCATTATGTGTTTGTCGGCCTTTATACACCTTGTTCACTCAAGTATTTTGACTGTTCACCTTTTACAGTGTTGCTCGTTTATTGACATCCCATCTGTAAAATGGCTGTTGTACCCCCATCATAGAAAATCTTTGGGAAGAACCTGAATGAAGCTGTCTGCTTTCTGTGTACTATAGCAAAAAATGCAGTAGGACCAAACTTATTTAGGAAGGAGATATACGGGGGTTCTCCTAATTCACATCTGACAGGATATGCAAAGAATACAATTGGGCATGATATGTATTGTGCACCGTAATTCTTTGAAATGAAAGCAATCCTCTGAGGTTTTAGTCTGTGTGTGGGATCCCCTTGCTGTGTTGAGTCCCATGTGCCACCAACATTGGCTGAATTGCATCCAGATTTCATTCTTGGAACAATTAGAACAATTAACATGAAAATCTCATTACTCTGTGACTGCAAGATGTTTGCGAACATAGGCTTATTTATGTAATTCCTTATTTCCCCCTTTGTGTATAGTAATTCACTATTGTATATGCCCGTAATAGTGCCATTTACATTTTTTGTTGAGATTATGAATATATCTGGGTTTCTTTATCCCAATCAGCCCTTCCTTAGTGAATCAAATATTTGACACGGTCAGGTTTACATAAGCTGAATGATTTGCGCAAGTGTTCAGAGAAAATGGTCTTTGAACAGGTTTTGCTGGATATGCGCCAATTTCCTGCTGGTTTTGGAAAACTTCTAAAATACAGGCAATAGCATTGAAACAGGCAGTCCATATCGAATGGTTCAATAACCATGCAAAAATACTTTGCTACAATGCTAATCAGAGTAGATCTTTGATCTTTGTCTTGGAATGTGTTCTTTTGAGAAAGCAAATGTAACTTCCAGAAAGAAACGTGATGGGTAAGTTTAAAGGATTTGCCACCGTGGTCATGGTCAGATTGAATCATTCGGAATCCTGCATTGGGATTCTACATGGAACAGGGTGTGATGTAGTTTTCAGACAGCCTCCAACTCATGTTTGCTCAGGGGGTATCATGGTGTTAAGGGTTGGATCCTGCCTACATTCTGCAGGTGTGGAGTGTGGAGACTATTTGGAGTCTTTAAATCACCCATGAAGTGTGTTTGAGTGTGTGCATGTGCCTACAATTAAATAATCTCACTCAGGGTGTACCTGATGCCCTGTGCTGCCTTAGATAGACTTAAGGCCCTCCACAACCCAGCTGAAGTGGGTGGGTGGGTGGATGGATGGATTATGTAGCAGGATGATGGAAGATTATGTAGCAGTAAAAGCTCCAAACAAGGACTGGGTAGATTCTTAAATGACTCAGATCGGGTTGATGTCATGTGATTTGCGACAGCTGGAATGCACTACATATATGTTGCATGACACAAGGGGTCTCATGGATAATGGTGTCCTAATGTGAGAGGATGTGTGTGTTTACTTAGAGGCCTCCATATATTCACATCACTGCATTGCTGCAATCAAGGAGGAAGATGGAATTCTGGGATGTATTTCAATGTATACGTAACCGTGAGCCTCTAGTTTTCACAGTTTCCCGTTTGTCACATTTCACACTGATCATACAAGCCATCTTTTAATTTTCTAGTCCTTGTACAGCAGTGATTTAATGTGCTGCCTAACTGGCTGAGATGGCCTGAATCTATTTTTGTTTCTGATTATGATGATGATGATATTTGAAACAATATTTGTACAGATGGTTCAGCCGACAGATAATAATGTGCTTCTCTTGGTTGGCAGCTACACAAAATTGATCCTTTAGTAACTTTGCTCTTTTAATACCAAGACTGTCCCTGGTTCAGTCACTCATAGAGTATTCTCTGTGTTCTGTGTTCTGTGTTTGAGTCAGACCTGTGCTTGTGGACTGCTTCTCTGATCTCAACCTGTCAGAATGGGGGGGAGCATAGTACTGTTGAAATCGGGCCACTGTTGTATGTCATTGTCCGTGCTTCATGTTGAGCTGTAGGCGTGATTGCCTTTCCACGTAATTATCTTTCGTTCACTGAAACTGTAGAACGACAGGATGGATGGGTAAGCCAGCCGTTGGATGGGGTCTCCACGGCACGTTGCAGTGGCCAGTGCGAGAATCATAAGAGCTTGATGGGAAGGCATTGATCTGTTGATGTAAGTAGGCATTTTTGACTAAGTTTGGGATGATACGCATAGGTGTTCTTTCCCTGGGTATTTTACATCGCTCGCAAATATGGCCCATCTTCCAAAAAGGTTTCTATATTTTTTCCTTTTTGAGCTTGGAAGTATGTTTTTCCTACTTGTCCTGCTAAGAATTCCCTTGCATCCTAGGCCCATCTCCTTAGTGTCGACCCATCTGTGTTAAACTCTGAAAACAGTCTGTACTTTAGCTCTCTCCTGTCTTCTGCATGTCTGTATATAGTCTCAAGCTACTAGAGCCTGCTAGCAGCATTTATGTCATCCTCTGACCCAGACAACCTTGTTGCAGTGATTGTGGTGTTTTCTATGAGGGCTTTATGGTGTGTTATAGTAGTATGTGTTTGATTAGCATATTCCTCCTGTTTCTTGAAGCCCACGGCCATGAGGCCCTCTACGCCAAGCTGGGGTGGTGGGTTTGGGTGCCTTTTAATCATCAGTCACAGATATTAAGCCATCAATAAGGTGACTTGGCCCTTGGCATCCCCTGGGGAGAGTGCAAGGAGGCTACCGGCTTTGAGGCTGCTGTCTGAACATTCCACCTCCGTGCCGTAATGCGATCCGAGTCCCATCGCCGCGGGGGATGAGAAGTTCCCTCTCTGCGAGACCCGTCATGGTCAGCTCACGGCGTAGCTTTGCATGTGCACAATGTGGCGTTGCACACGTTTTAAGACCAGAACAGCCCTTTTGTAAGGACAGCTGTTTCATTGTCATTCCCTGATGTGTACATGCACTAAGGTGAAATGCCGTACAGCAAATTCTGTTTGTGTGAAGCCAAGGTTTTGTTTTTGTTTTTTTGTTTTTTTTAAATGGGGACCTTCTTGCTGCTTTAGTTTTCAATAGATTCAAAACATGTATGCAGTACAGGTCAGAATAATTTCTGACAAATTTTCATGTTGAATCTAGGCAGTCCATATTGATATAAAAATGTTATCAAATGCAGCATTCCTGCAATGAGATTCTGACCTCGCTTAAATGTGGAAAAGTTTACTTTAACTGTATTGTGTACTTTTCTAAGATAGAAGCTCACGACTCCATCCATCCCCCAAAGTAGTTTTATGCTGCTTTTTTTCATTCCTTTGGCTGACTTTTAGAGAAAGAGACAAAATGCTGACTCACTGGTGATTGCACAGAAATACTCGTGTTTATGAGAGAGAATTCCAGCCTTGTCGGGAATGCTGAGGAGTAAATCTCAGGAATAAAAATGAAATGGTTCACCGGTCTGTTTACCTTTCTACTTCTCACTGCAATAACCTTTTCGTATTCCTTTACTTTGTGCTTTGTTAATTTTTCTGCTTTGCACTGGTAGCATGTGTAACTTTCTGGGGTTTCTGCGGTTTTTAATCTTCAGGGACAATCTGCTTTTAAACGTTTTTAAAAACAATTTTGAGGATTCTCTGTATGAATGTAAGGAATATTGTGATCACTTTTAAACTGTTGCCTTTAACTGCTGGACAACTCCGTAAGAATTCTGGTTTCAGTATCAATTAGTGAACATTAATTTGAAATATGGAGTAAATGAAAACTATTGTATGCTTTGCATGTTGTGGCCTACACCAATTTTGGCTGTTTTTGCCAAACAAGTCTCTTGTCCCTATGATATTAACATAAACCTGTTTAGTGTTATGCTTTAACTTAATGACTGTCATTTCTAGTCCACTGTCAGTGTAACAGGTCATTTGCCTAACCATAGGATTTAATTAAATGTTTTGTTTTTTATGGGTTTTCCATGGTTTAATGTCTGACTCTTCTGTAGCTGATATATAGTTGGTTATTTGAAACTTTTAATCAAATCTGCTCACAGTTTACTCCGATGAATGTTTTCTACTGCATCTGTTAAGACGAAGTGCCTTGCGTAAGACATTCCAACAGATTTCCACCTGACATGAACCAGCAACCTTCAGATCCCATTTGGTGTTATTTCACAGATACTTCATTTGTATTTTCCAGGGAACAGTCCCCTTTTAAAGAGGTTTTCATACATTTAGATTTAGAAGTTGCTCTTTGGAGTTCATTTGAGTGCAGTTTGTATCATTGTTCTCTGAATGCACTTCTGGTCTTAGAGGCGATCAGCTCAATGGCAAGCATAACATCAGAGACACATAATTGAGTGGCTGTTAAAAATGAAGGCTAAACAACATTATCAGATCAAGTGCTCGTTTGGGATTGAGCTGCCATGGGTGAATAATTTACTTGTGCACTTGTTTTGTTTTATCTGCAGAGCAAAAAAACCCACATACCCTATAGGGACAGCAAGCTCACTCGGCTGCTAAAAGATTCTTTGGGGGGAAATTGTCGCACCATCATGATCGCTAATGTTAGCCCCTCAGCTTTGTCGTACGAGGATACTTACAACACACTCAAGTATGCCAACAGAGCAAAAGAAATCAAGTCTACTGTAAGTATTCACTGCTGTCATTGGCGAATGTTTTGACCCCTAGCTATTCTGTGTCAAGATTGCATTTACCTGATTATTATATGTGTAATGTAGCTGAAGAGCAATGTGGTCAGCCTGGACAGTCACATCAGTCAGTATCCAGTGATCTGTGAGAAGCAACGAGCTGAGGTAATTGCCGAGCTTATAATTCCCTTTTTGTCAATAATTAATCATTAACACGCGGGTTAATGTTCTTCACCTTCCTCTTTTGGCACTGGGAGTTATGTATCCTCTATGACATTTTTCTAACTTGGGACGGCCCTCTCTCATTTCGCAGATCATCATGCTGAAGCAGAAGTTGAAAGAGTACGAGGAAAAATATAGTTTGGCTCCGGCGGCTTCAAATCCTGTGACAGTCCAGAACGAAGCAGAGGTTAAAAAGTGAGTCCTTCCAATCTATGGTTTTTGTGTCCAATAGTGATGAGAATGATACCACCTACATTATGTCCAATTTAAGACCAAGGGAGGCGAGTCCGAAAAGTAAAAATGTATTATGGAAGCATGGTCTTAAACATTGTCGAGATGAAACAGTAACCCCCCCCCCGATACCATTGTGATTAGGGTTGCCACTGAAGAAAAAGGTCTGCTACAAAAGAATGATAATATTTTCAGGTGGGAATTACTCCACATTAAACTGCATTAAAACTGTACCTGTAAAATTTTGTGGTTCAAATACATGATAAATACATGATAAAATGAGACACAGCGTTTTATACTACGAGATGATCCCATACAATACGGCTCCATAACGACTGGCTTCATTGGCATCTTGTCTGTTCTATAGGGATTTCCAAGGTCCCTTCGAACTCTAGCACCGCCTCTTCTAAAATAAAATAGAATTAGTATATAGCCAATGCAATGAAAGTGAATAATAGTTTTGTTTTAATTTAATTTTATTATTTCATTTAGTATTTTATCATTATTATTAATTTAATTTTATTATATTTTGAGTGGAGTAGGGGATACATAAGAAAAAAAGTCTTGCGTCTAACTCTAAAATTATGAGCTATTGTTAACATAAACCACACACCTCTAAAGACAACATATTTATCTGAAGCTTCATTGCAGGTGTGTAGTTTGGAACATAGTAGTTTGGAACATAGTAGTTTGGTTTAGACCTCTGCTTTGATATCAGCATCATGTATTATTAACAGGACCTCCTGATTGCCAAGTCGTCGTTCTGGTAAACAGATTAATCAATAACTGTGGAATATGACGGCTATCGGTTTTATTTTTTTTTTTGTCCTAAAATGCTGCCCTATGCGTTTGTGAGCTTAAAAAAAAAAAAAGTCAAAATGAAATAATACAATCACCTGTTTGATGCCACACTGCTTCCCAGGGGACCGAGGTCTGTGACCACCAGAGGAACCGCAGAATGAACCAGCCTGTCGTACTGCTGAGCTGCCATGAGTAAAGTGTGGCTTGTTTAGGACAGATTAGCAAGGACAGCTTGCGTATACCTTAGCCGCCTCCCACACGTTCAGTTCGGTGGCATCAGAATCCGCAATGATCATGCTGAAGAGATTGGCCGCTTTCTGACATTATTAAAAATCAGAGCGCAGCAAGGCCGCTACGACTCTTGCTTCAAGGGGGTCGGGTTTAAAAGACCAGTTACTTCCGTGCTTGCTTGTTTATTTTTTTCCAGAAAGTTGTGAAGCAAGTGGCATGTCTGAAAAAGAAAACTTTTAATTTCATGGATCAGTCTTTATATCCTGCAGTGTATTATCAAAACATTTAGGGTTCAAATAACTTGAGCACTTGCCCCCCACCAAATGTTGTTAATATGGCAGCCAGTTATATAGTTTTTTAGATGTCTCCCCATTGGCCCAGTTAACAGCCATGTTTTCATGTGATATTCTTGCATAGCAAGGAACGATATAAGGGTTAAATATTGTAAAACTATGCATATATGTGGTTTAGAAATATCTGAATGTTTGGCAAGCCATCTTAAAAATGTCCAGATAATTAAATTTGGCTTTTAAACTCCGATGTAATTGTGCTAATCTCTTGTTCTGAATCATTAATACCAGTATAATAGCTGATGAGTCATAAATGTAGCTGCCTTTACTCATGTTCAGTCAGCGTTTAGAGATGCTTCAGCCAAAGAATTTTATCGCTGTAGAAGAACGTTGGTGTGACTCGTATGTCGACAGGGTGGCGGAGTCCCTGCAGAGCGTATTCTTCAGCCGGGCCCAGATCCGGCAGGACTTACTGTACTTGGAGAGGCAGCTGAAGGAGAACGATCTGCGACGGCGCCACCGCGAGGAATTCCACCAGCAGGCCCAGCTGCTTTGTACCGAGGACAAGGCAGAGAAGGTGCATTTCCAGGCCTTAAGAATCAGTACGCTTCTAATAAAGATGTAGAAGGGACTGGTGTTTCTGATACCAAGCAATAAAAGCACACTGCACAATGGTGGTAAGGGTTATTATAGTCACTGGCAAAACAAAAATTAAACTTTCAGTGTAAGACTTTGATCTGTTTTGTTCTTTTAGTTAGACCTGGGCTGTTGAACAAAAATAAAACTGCTTCTGGGTCAAAATTAAAAGCAATCAAAAATAGTAATCCAGATTATACGTACTTACCACGGTTATTGGAATCCTTTATCTAACTTGCGGTTTTACGTGTTAAGATGGCATCTTTTTCAAGCATCAGTGAGGACTACGGAATCTTGGAGATTTAACACGGCCACAGTCTTGGCTAACTAACAAACCATCTAACGTCATCAGTCTGCACACAGACCTTTGAGAATGTCATAAATAACCACGTCCTTCTTCAGGAGACCTGCAAACATGAAAGGAGGCTGGCCTCCCTGCTGACCCACCGAGAGCACATCAAGAGGCGGCTGGAGGAAGTCGAGCAACGCTTCCAGGAAAACGAGAGCTGGCTGCACCGCGTCGAGAACGACATGAAACTCCTGGCCGAGGAGGGCCAGGTTCTCCGGGTGAGGGCGGGGTCGCTCTAGTCGGACGTCGCCCCGGGTGTGCTGCATTTATCGCAGACCAGTCCTGTGCTGTGGAATTGCCGAATGTCAGCCGATTAACCTTTAACGAGCTCTGAAACCTTGCTGGTGCGGATTCTCTATGTGATAACTGGTTTGTTTTTCAACTTCTGCTGTCCCTTTAATTACAGCAGTGTTTATTTTGGAGTTTCTTGTGAATCGGTCGTAGTCACCTCAAGTTATGCCCGTATCTGTTGTTCCCCTCTTTTTATCCCATTTTCTAGGAAGATTCATGGAATTGTGACCTCACTTCATGTTGCATCCACCCTTGGTAGCTAGGTTCTGGGTGTTGTAAATTGGACCGGGTTACTCAGGAAGTGCATTCTAAGAACATAAAACATGCCTCTGTCTTTACAGCATTCGCGGTGGAGCAGCCTCAGAGTAAACAGCTCTATTATCATTTCTTTCTTGCGCTTGTTTTGATTTCCGGCACGTTCTCCAGAAAGATCGGCAATGCCACGCACTGCAGTTGCAAGTGGAGGATCTGAAGCATCACATCAAGCATGCCACTCACCTTATTAGCCTCCAAGATCTAGAAAACAGTTGGATGCAAAAGTAAGAAACATTCGTGGTTTTCTGTCCTTACAGACGGGAAAACTGTAGCCATTGTTTTATATAGCCTTTAGACAAATGAAATGACTGTGAGTGCATTGTGAAATATGTGTATATTTATATACAGACACAGGTCTTGTAGTTTTGGGGGGGTTTGTTCTTTTTGTTGCCTGGTGGGGTTGGTGAGAGCTCTCTCTCCCTTCCAGGATGATGGGCACCTTACTGCCAGCGTTTCGCAGGCAGTACAGTGCACTGAAGGCCTCTGGGCTGAACAGCGCGGAGAACGATTCCGACTATAAAGCTGTGCTGCAACTGGTCCTGAGGGAGAGGGGCGTGGCCTGGGTGGATCAGCCCGCGGACGGGGCGCGTGAGGAGCCCCCATCCAACCAACAGGAGCTCACGTCTCTGCTATCTTTCTCTCACCTGGTGTGCCATCCGAGCACTCCGTGCGGTAAGTGGAGCTGAACCGCATCACTGGCCCTATAGGAGAGCAGAGCATGAGAGCAGCTTTTGATTTGCCTGCTCGGTGTTGGTCGCTTTAAGCTTCAGCATGAAGCTGTGTGATCCTCTGCACATACCTCCGACACGGCTGAACACAGTTTGGCTTTAAGGTTTAGTGACAAGCCCCGATGCAAGCTCTTTGTTCCTGTATGTTCATTTTATTTAATGTTGGTTCTTGCTGCCCCCTGATTATAATCTTCCTGGCAAATGTTTGTATGCCGCGTGTTGGTGAATACTGTCCCCTATATCTCAGGTGGTGAGACACTGAGCCGGAGGGTGTCTCTCAGCCAGTGTCCTGCCCTGTTAGAAAATGGTATGTGTTTTTTTTTGGTCTTTACTACTCCCTACGTGCGTAATAATTTTAATACTTAAGGAATTATTTAAAAGTGAACCAAGCGCTTCATGCATCATGTGATGACGGTATTCATGACTGTATTGGTTAAATTTTCCTTCCGGTGAAATGCTAAGAAATTACCTTTGCATTTTTTATTCTCCAATCAGTAGTGACCAGAGTTCACCATGAAATGCATCTTAATACTTGTTAGTTCCGTAGCTAAATGCCATATTTAAATAAGAGGTCAACTGAGATTTTAAAGATAAAGTGGAGAGTTTCTGTAAAATATTGCAAGTTCGGGAAAGTTGGTCTGCAGCATCACAAAGCAATAAATTGTGAATTCTGTCTTTGCAACTATAATGTAAGAAACAAAGTCGATGATTTTTTTTTTTTTGCTGAAATCAAGTCTTGGCATTTTTTTTTTTTTGAGTGGCTCTGAGGTCCCTGCTCACAATTTACTGATTCTGTTTACACAGAACACATTTGTCTGCTTGATGTTGCCATGGTTACTTGCATCTAGGAATTTTGCAGGCAGCACAATTAGTCTGGACTTTCAACTGTTTCTGCAAATGTTTTTTTAGATTATAGCTATTAAAGACCTCAAGAAACCCTTCCAGTTGGCATCATTTGTTTGCCATTGAATAGAATGCTGACTAGTTTACGGTTGAAATATTAACTGCTTATGACTTTGTCACGCTGATTTCTTTCTTTTTGTGGAGGTTCTCTCAAATGTTGGCTAATGAGTAGCACTTGTTGCCTCACGCTTGCGGTGCTGATGGTTCAAGTCCCTCCTCCCCTGTGTGTGAGTAGCTTTAATTGGTAACTCCCCCCCCCCCCACATTCTCAGTATCTCAAACTAGTTATTAATTACCTTGTTTTTCTATTGTTTGATGTGATATTCGTTTTTATGTGATTGTAATTGATATTTGAGCTATTCATGGCAAGGTGAGACTTTTCATTGCAAGTCTAGTCTAATTATTCTGTTTTAAAAAAAAAATACAGCAATTTGATTAATTGTGTAATTGCAGTCTAGCGTCATTCATGTATTGTAGTCCTATGTAAAATTGTACTTTCCCTACAGCGTGATTATGAAATGCCGCCTTTGCACTGGAGGCGACACTACGCTGTCCACTCATTGCCTGTGTATGTGAATCTGGTCCTTCTTTGGAAAGCTCAGCAGTAGGAAAAATAGGGTTTGCTCTTCTGTCCAGATATTGTTGGAATTGGAGGCAAGGCAATGATCTGTTAATATTTTGATTTTGTATGATTTAAAATGAATTCAACAATTTTACTTGGTCATAGGTGAGACCTTTAATACTTGTATTTGAATATAAATACTTCATGTCTTACTTTTATATTTTGCATATAAATCTATTTGAATGCACATAATGTGACCTTTTCCAAGGTTTGGGAAACCACTTCCTGGTTTCAAGTTCCTGGGCTGTCTCAACTGGGAACTCGAAGTTCCTGGCCACTTTTATCTGTCACTTTTCCAAAACACAACAGGAACTGTGACTTTAATGTTAAATATGCATGAAAGTGACAAAATTGTAGTAGGATGAACTTGGAACGTAATTTCGTAAGCAAGGAAACTAGACCACAACCCCAAAACAACAGCGCATGAACAAGTCGTGTTAGTTATACTCATTAGTTAATGAGTGAGGGGGGTTGATTGTGCGGCCCAAGAATCATATCTCGTATTAGTTCAAAACAAGACACAGCATTTTATTTTACAATACAGGATGATTCCATAAAGTACGGGACGGATGGCAACTCTACTTAAAGCAGGTCTCAAAGTTACAGCCCACAATATATTTTCCAGTCCATAACATGCTTATAATTCATTGTTAAATCTGGCTAGCAGATCTTCGTTTCCCATAATGTAACATTATTCCGCTAATCAACACCAGCAGGCTTCTCTGTGAAAGTAAGAGAAGTTCCTGGTTCCTAAAAAGATTCCTGAAGTTCCTGTTGTGGGAAAGGACCTAATTTGTTTTTCTGAATGCAAACACTGATGGAGACCAAAAATGTAGCTTGTCAAATAATATTTAAAGTCATTAGCATTGGTGTGTTACAGAGTAGCCTAAACATATATGCTCAGACCATTCCTTTAGGGCCATGTTGTTATCTCATTATTGGCTTAGCCTTTACAAGAAAGTCACAAAAGAAAATTAGCCTTGTCAGAGTTCAATGATTTATAAATTTGCTTTATCAGAATGATATGACATCTTAAGCCAAATTACTTGACATCAAAAGTACCCTTGAACTTCTAATACCTAGAACTTCACCACATGAGAACATGGAAAGTCACACCTATTCCAGACGTATTTCAAATCATGTCAAGTGTAACTTGACATCTGATAAGAATTAACATTAATAATTATGGTTTGCAAACGCATTAACGTCTGGAAGTAGTTTTGAAATTGTTGCACACTATCATGTAGCTGGGTGAAGCAGGGTTTACGTTATCTTACTGGCTGTAGGGGTAAACAAACACATCCAGTGCATTCACACACACATCTATGTTAAATGATGTGTGCATGTATTGTAGCGTGTGTGCGTCTTTAACAATGAGAACAAAATGTTAGCTAAGTTTCATGTTGTAGCAGTTGCAATGCATTTGTTAGCTTTCTTTGCAGTGGATGCAGTACTGTAACAGCAATCTAATGTCAAACTTCGCAAAGAAGCTGTTACATAATACCTGAAATGGAATTTATTACTTGTTGAATGGATATTGACTTCAGCCAGAGGTCCAGACTGACTTGTCTGCGAGGTCATGGCATAGCATTATCTCAGGGACGTATATTTCAGAAGAACCTTTTAAGCATCAAACCTGGTATAGTAAGTGACATGATTGTGACATCTGACTTGACATCACCCAGGGAGCCTATTTTTAATGCAGTGTAATCTGCAGGAATAGTAACTCATACATGTATTAATAGCCCACCAAAAATATGTGATTGAAGGAATTTGATGCCATTTTTTCTTTGGCCCAATCTCCCCTCGACGATGTTATTCATCAGTGTCATTTTACACTGAACTCGGCTGACTCAAGCTGGCTAAATATTACATTTGCCTTTTGAAGTAGTATTTCATTCATAGGTATTTTTTCTCTCCTTCCCTTCTTGTCTTCTCCCCCCTATAATGATACTCTCATGGGTCCAATACATGGCCATGCTTTACAGCAGAGTTGGGCAATTAGTTTCAACCTGGGGCCAGTTTTTTTTTTTTTCTTTCCCCAGCAGTTCTCAGTATACTTTATAGGGGCCAGTATAGTCTTACAGACACGTGAAATTGCAGCTGTATGTTCTAAATACATTTTTGAATTAGAGGTGTGCAATTTGACGATATTAGATCGTGAATGATTAAAATGTCTCCACAATATGCCTTTACGGGGAGATCATTTAGTATCGTGATTCAGTGCCTAAATCTATTAGTTGCAGTTTTGTGGCTCATATACGCATATCAAGTTATTTTGTCATTCCTTTTTGACACGCCAATTAACCGGCAATAGCAAACAGTTGGCTAGTTCCTTGCATTTCTTCCTCTCTCCCTTTCGCGCTGTTGTCCCAACATGCAACACAGAACTATTTGGCAATGTAGCAGCATGGACAACATGATGGAGTTGGTCCTAAAAAGAATTCAACATGTAATGTGGAAATTGCTAGCATTTTCCAGAACTAACACTGTTATTGCAGATAATTTTTATCTTCAAAACTGACAAGGAAAAAATCTCGATAAGATCGTGATCCTGCCTGAAAAACATCTTTATGATGATATTGCCATATCACCCACCCCTAGTTTGAATATTAATTATTTTAAGAATAATTTGTTTTTTAAATAAATAATTTTAATCAAAGCTTGTCTGTGTAAGAGAGCTTTTGTGAGATGCCATATTAAAGAAAACTAAAAAGGGAAAACTCTTTCAAGGGGCCAAACATTTTTCTAGACACGCCACCAGTCGCCATATTACACTTTAGATCAGGTGTCTCAAACTCCAGTCCGGGGGGGGCAGTGTAGCTGATTTTTATAGGAACAGCTGATTTTTTTACGACATTAATCAATTTTTTTCATTGACGCCAGGTGTGTGTTAACCTTTGGACTTAATTTTCACGTGATTTTGGTTAAAGGGTCCCGTACACGCTAATGCAACCAAGGTGTTGCAGGTAATTCTTTTTCATTTTAATTGTTTTGTCTAATTTTTTATTCTTTTGTTGGTTTTAAGGTCACCTTAAGATGTGAAAATGTTTTAGACTTTTTTTTTATATCCGTTTCTCTAGAGATTTGTTCCCTGCTTGCTCCAGGGACATACTGCGATGTCACGTTTTTGCATAAAGCTTATATGCATACCAGCATATTATTTTTCTCAATATTTTAAGACACCCCCATAACTAGTGGCGCTTTTCCACTGCCATCAAGAACCAAGCCATACTGCCAACTGGTGGTTTTCCATTGCAAAGTATGCGTGCCCTACCTAAGCGGTACCCGAGTCGTAACTGCCTTGCCGTGACCCTGCCTGCTAGCTGGGCCGAAAGCGTAACCAAACCAAGCTGGTTGTGTCCCCATCATCTGATTGGTCTAAAAGCACAGAGATAGCAGTGTTTTGTGCATGGATTATCTGAAGGAAAATGTGTGTGTTCTGTATATGATTCATTAGTATTGCACATCATGATGCATTCCTGAAAACTTGGAACTTGAAAATATCCAACCTCCTTTTAATAAAAAAATAAAAAATACTATAGAATAACGAAACAGAATGGTTTCATAATGTAAATTGATGCAAGCGAATGCTCATTCCATTACCATTTGATGTTTGCATAACATGTTGATTCTCAGACACACTATCAGAAATTTAGCCCACGGTAAAAAAATAATAATTGCATGTAATAAATCATGACGTACACCGTGTGAACAATAAATAAACATCTTGTTGGTTTTACGTAACTGTCGCTCTCCAAACTCAGCTCCCCCTTTACCAAGCTGACACTTCTGCAGTGGAAAACCAAAGAGAGTTGGAACTGCGCTGTAACTAGTCTTTCTTTATGGTATAGCTTGGGTGCGGGTATGGTTCCGGTATGCCAGTGGAAAAGTGCTAGAAATGACATATTGACCAGCTATATTATGTCAATGGATGTGTTGTGGGGGGGGATTGATGATGTAAGCTAGGTGGCATGGTGGAGTGGGGGGCGTACTTAGGATTGGTACTGCAAGCTACGTAGAATGGGTTGAAAATGCACGAACGCAACTAATGTCTTCATCTCCTACTGCAGCTTTGTTGATGACTCATTGCTTTGTTGTACATTTTGTGTATTTTTAGATGTTCATACATTAAATCATTTAATACGCATGCAGACATTTAAAAAAACAAACAACAAGCTTAAGTATTCTGGAAAAATAGTATTTGTGGCTTATTAGTACTGTAACCACAGTACTGCACTGTGGATTTGATTCGTATCACTGCCTCTGTGTGTGCAGTTGGTGGGAAGGGCGTGCAGTTCAGGTGAAGTGGCTCGTTGGATTGCCCATTTTGTGTGTGTGGTGGGGTGACACATAGGTATATATACAGTACATGCACACACACACTCATTTTGGGGACCAAATGTCCCTACGATGTGCAAAAGAGCTGGGGCTAGTTGCACAAAACACCTTAAGTTTTCCAATTAGATATGACACTTAAGGTTTAATTTCTCTGTAGCTAAGGAATTTATTTAAGGGTTTTGCACAGAATCCCTTAAAAGGATTCCTTAGTTAAGAAAAAATCTTAAGGGGTTTACTGCATTGAAAGACATTTTACAGCAGCAAAATTGTACGGTTTCCATGGAGACCGTTTGCTTGCCCTCACACCTGCTCATGATATCCGTTATTGTCTCCAGCATTAATTTCATTGACAGAAATGTTGAGGAGAATATAGCCTGACGAAGCTTGTTTTTGTGACTATAATTAAAAGAAAAATGTGATTTAAATATGCGTTTAATGACAATGGCGAAATTAAAAGTATTATTTGTCTGACAAATATAAATAAAATATAAAAAGTTCAGATTTTGTCCCCACTGCATCCTTATCTGATGAATATGTGGGCAGTTCTTTCTGGTGTACTGTGCTCACTATGAGTAGGTATTTTTTGCTCCACTTAGACCAGCTGAGTGGAGTATATAGCAATAAACTTACATGCATGGAAGTACCGGGGAAAGTAGTGGATGAAAAATTGAGCAGAGAGAATTATTGTTATGTCTCTGTTACTTAAAATGCATTTTTGCATGTCCTTTGCAGGTCAGGTAAAATCAATTGATCATCATTGATCATACTCATTGGGTACTCCCAGTCGCAGGACACTATTCTCAGTATGTGTTCATTTTCTTCATTTATTGCCGTAAACTCAGCCATGTTGTTGTTAAGCCAGAGGTACCTTCCCTCCCCCCCCCCCCCCTTACTTTGGTTGTTAAGCTGTTTTAGACAACCATTAAGGGAACTTTAAGGGATTCCTCAAGTATAAGACCAAGATATGGGGAAACACTGAAATACTTAAGTGAATATTTTAAGGAAATCTTAAGAAGACTTAAGCGTGTTTTGTGCAAACAACTTTATTTTAAGGAAACCTTAACTCGGACTCCTGTAAAATCTTAACTTAAGGTGTTTTGTACAACCGGCCCCTGTCATTTACATGTTGTAGGGACAGTTTTTTTGGTCCCCACAGGGAATGAACTCGCATGGTTACTAAGGTGTTTTTCATAATCGAATTCTGGTCTCTTTGTGTTGGCTGAATCTGTGCAGCATCTTTTGCTGGTGGTAGTTGCAGTTGTTTTTGGTTTGTTATTGTTGCCAGTTCTGCTGCTTAACCTATAGTCACCAAGTCCCAATGCTGTACAACATTTAGATCAGAAGGTACTGCTCTGAAGGGTCCACTCCATTACTGTACACAAAGTCCTTCAACTACATATTTTTGTTTTCAAGCCTTCCTGTGACTTAGTGGTTCTAATATTATGTTACTATTCCGCTGGCCTATTTCTCATCACACAAAGAATTTTAATGTTTGTTAGAATGGAAGCTTTCATTTTTTACTGCATAACGTGAATCCAGTTGCTTTTCGGCTGTCTTATTTAATATTTGCTCTTGGCTTTAACAGTAAGATTGAGAGGGATCAACTGCATCCTCGACTTCGGAGACAATGTATCATGTCTGATGCATGCTGTTTCGGGAGAGACGAGGAGGAATCCTTTTTGTGTTTATGTCTCTACATTTGGGAAATGGGACCAAAAACTTTAGTTTCTTGTTTTCAGTTAAAGTCCTTAGCTAAGTGGCCTAAACAATCTAATGCATGTCTATCTTTCAACAGCTTGCTTTTCCCACTATGGGGTAACTGGAGAGAATTACAGTGCTCAGTTAGTAGATATAATTGTTAGTTAATTCTGTTGGAGGAGTCTAACAATTCTACATTTATACATTAGAGTTTGAACAGATGGTGGAGGTAAAGAACACCACTAGCAAATCAGTGTTCGATTCATCCAGTACATTTAAACAAAATGCACGTGATTTCATGACCAGCTTTACATGAGTGACCATGTATTTTTTTTTCTCTAGATTTCTAGGGATGGATGCCCATGTTTATGCTTGTGTGTGCCTTCTGTTTGTGTGTCTGCTTTTAAGGGCATGCAGCTGCTGGAGATAAAGAAAAGAAACAGTACACAAAACAGGAAGCCCATCTGAAGAGGCCCACAAGGAGGAAATTACCAGTGTCTCCCCAGCCCTCAAGCTCTGCTGTACTAACTCAGTCACTCTTTACGCCGGGACTGCAGGAAGCCCTTAGCCAGGAAGGGGTGTTACCACTGCAATACACTCCCAAGACCTGTACCCAGCTCAACCGGAGCACTGATGCTACCCATGAAGATCTCAACGCCACCTTTGATCTGCCTAACAGCGTAGATCCTGTTGCCAATGCCACCATTATCGTAGCTCCAGGCCCTAGCAACCTCCAGACCAGCACAGATGAGCCCTCCAAAAGGTCTTTGTGGTATTCGTTTGCTGCGCTTTTATTCCCGCCCCTGTTTCAGAGCTGGCTTTGTTTCTTTTGATCACATTAGCAGGCTCTACTCAATGTATGTAATTTTGATTGGCAAGTAAATCAAAGCTTGCTGAGCTAAGTGCATACACATTCTTGATTAGCTCTTGACTTGATTTCTGTTTGGCTTAGGTCATCACTGGCATGCAAGACTTTTGAGAATATTTGATTTCAGGTTATTGTTAAACACTTTGTGTGTGTGTGTGTGTGTGTGTGTGTAGGTATATGGAGATGTGTGTATGTAGTATGCATGTTTTATTATTCTTATGTCAAAGCTAGGGTGACCAGATAATCCATATCAGGGAGGACACTGAGCTACTTTAGGTTTTACAAACTACTTTAAGACTGAAAGGCTGTGCTTGGCTAAATAGTTTATTTCTTATGTTTTGACTGGTTTATTTCCTTGATTGAAAGACTCATCCAGCTGTTTCCCATTAGCATTAGTGACACATGCATGATTATAGGAGACTGACCAATCAGCACACAAGAACCCAAATGAAGTGAAATCCAGATCCTAGTTTACAAATCCTGTCCTAGCTACCAGAGAGAATCTGGTCACCCTAGACAAAGCTCTTTGTTTCAAAAAAATGCAAAATAAAATCTTCACTTGGTTCACTGGACAATTTCGTTCGTATTAAAAGAAAGACACTTTACATTTACCGTACAGAGGAAACTCTGCCAGTGTATTTGAAAACTGTACAAAATTGTTCCTGACCATGATGACATGAGAGAGAACACGAATATGCAGATATGAAATTGCAAAAATGAACATTTTTAAGTTGAATGCCACAACATTAAGCATTAGTTGTTTTTTTTAATAGCACTGCTGAAATTCTATTGATTTATGTAGTTTGGCACGTGTCTTCATGCGCCATATCTTATTTAGTCCTGTTCCTTCCACAGGCCTGAGATCCCGTTACTGCTGGGGGAGAAGCGTGCCAAGCCATCATACATGGCTATGACCTCTGCTGCTCAGCGCAAACGCAAGCTTGGCTTGTGAGTTGGTCATTTGTCATCAGTGTATTTATTTATTTTTTTTAATTGAAGTGCCTCAGGATTTGTACATTTTGTCATACATTTGTACAGAAAAAAATAGGTTTAGTCACCTTTGTTTGCACTATATGGAACTTCTTGTTTCAAATGCGATCCTTGTGTTTCAGCTACAGCATAACCAGTCTCCGTGACCCTTCTAAGGAGGGATCCCATGACTCTGTTGCCCCAAAGCGTCTGAAACAGGACCCCTCTGTGGCCAGCGGGCCTCTCCGAGTACCCCGGTTCAGAGGTGAGTTTCTGAGGCTTTTCTCATGTCCTGAAGGCCGTGAGAGGTGTGTGAGACTGAGGTTAAGGCTGAGAAACGGAAATACTCAATACAACAGTATGGAAGTCCAGTTTCTTTGAAAATTGGTTTTGTGGAATATTTGGTGTGGTTTTCTGGGGCTTCCACTCAAGTGGGCAGCTGCTGCTGGACTTTGTGGTTGTGCTTTTTCTTAATTCTGAAGTATTTTATGCTGGACAAATTAACAGCACAAGGATAGATGTGCTTATAGGGATTGTACCAGTTTTGCCCCTGCAAGTAGCTAAAATTATGGATGGGGGCTGCATTTCCCTTAAAATATACATCCGGTCTTCTTTTGGAATGGATCTTTCACTACCGTGACCTGAACTACAACTTGCAGTGATCAGGCCACCCATAAACCCAGGCACAAAACCTATATTACATAACCTCTGATGGCCTTGCGCACCTCTCTGCAATGCTGCTTGCAAATACTACGCCATTTAGGTCGGTCCTGCATTTCGGGTGTGTCCTGAGGTGTAAGATTTGTGAAAGACTGCTTTGTATGTGGCTTTTGCTGTGTCTGCTCAGAGATTTATTTTTTTCCCCCCATTTTCTCTCTTTGAGGACAAGTTAAGTGGCTTAAACCAGACTTTGAGGGTTACTTTTCATTTTTTGTGTTTCCAGGGTCAGAAGAAAAAGGGCCCAGCCGAAGGGTGCTGCGAAGCATTTCAGAGGGAAATCTTGACCTCGTCAGAGTCAACAAATCCAAGTCCAGTTTCCTGAAAACCACTCTGCTTCAGAAAGTGACCAAGAGATTGTGAGTGCTTCTGTCCTCCTCCTTGTTCTTCCCATGTAAAACTACAGCGTTTCCCTTTGATTTGGTCCATGAGGGAGCGAAACATCCCTGGGATTAAAGAGGAACGCAAGTTCTTCGTAGATAAATCTACAGGTTTTGTTTTTAAATTAGATTTTATTTTTACATCACGAGCTGTGTAGATACTGTGTACATTAACGCTCATTCTTCTGCTGTAAAACAGTAGTTTTTTTCCATGACAAATAAACTGATGTAAATTTTATTCACTTCATTTTGTCCTTTTTTAAAACGGGCATACCACTTAATCCTTTGATTACAATACTTTTTTTTATATATATACATATTTAGATTTTTTATGTTATGATCCCCCGTCTAAGGGTTGGGGTGTAACAGAATTCTACATCTACTACATGTAGAAAGGGATGAAGGATAATGACACAGCAAAGGCGTGAAACAGGACTTTATATATACACAGATGACGGACAATAACAGATGTAATATTTTCAAAGTACAACGATCCGTAACTGAGTAAAACCAAAAAAAAAAACAGCAAGACCCTGGGGGGGGGGAGGGAAAAATCAAAAATACCAGAAACAATCAAGTCATACACAAAACACAGGTCAGAATCTCAATCGTATTATGATCCAGAAATGGTTGGATGGCGGTCTTTACAAATCTGGAACCCGGAACTGATGAACTGTACAAAGCGCAAGGGCATGATGTGGGCAGGGTCGTGGAGGCAGGGCAAACGGAAGGTAGACGGAGGAGACAAACAGGCGAATGGTGGACGGCAGGCAGGCCTGGAACAAAACACTCAAACACACTGCATGTAACATTAATTACATTTACTTTGTTTCTTTTTCAAATTTGTTTCATATGTAGAACCAAGGTATTATGCTTCATGTACTGTTAAACTACTTTCAAAAAGGAAAAAGTATCTCCTTTGACCAATGAAACTAATGAATGGATCTCCCCTACACCCTCTCATGCATTGGATATTGTGTTCTAACAGTTATCTTTTGCCATCTGCTATGTAGATAGTAATCCATTGTAGCATAGATTCTTGGATTAGTTTGCACCCTAAACTTTGGTCACTTACTATTAGCCATTTCTCCATATTGCAAACATCCTAATTTTCAACCTGTTGCCTCGTTCTTCTGAACTCTTCAACTCTGTTCTTCATAAGTACTTCTGTTTCATCTTTCCACTCCCTATTAATTAACTTCCCTGGAAATGTACTGCTATGGGCTCTGCTTTTTCTCTGTGGACTGGGCCTTGTCCACCAAGTCTCTCGCATCCATCAGTGGCCGTTTTCCTCCCAGAAGAAGAATGGCTGTCTAGTGTGTGACCTGCCACATGTTTTGTGCTTGTTGCTGTGATGTTAAAGGGATAGTGGCAGAGGATATAGAATTACATTTACTGCAATTAAAGGTGTATTCTGGTATTTCTGTTTATATATTATCAAAGAAGTATAATCATAAGTATATGTTTCTATATGTACAGATAGGCCAGGATGCATTCCTCAATTCTGGAGTGAGTAAGCAGTATTGCTGGAGATTTGTATGTATTTGGAAAAATTAAAGTTATTGACCACATTTATTCAGTCTTTAAGCCTGCAGGCACAGCAATAGTTAAGCTGTTACTCTATTTGCAATCTATTCCTACTCAATCCTACTGAATACAGAGGGAATCTGGATAACGGGAAAATCATAGATGAATGCATTATTGCACATTTAAATTGTGGAAGTATTAATTTGTAGATGATTTCTTGCTGTAATGGTTTTTTGTAATTGAACTTTACAGAGAATTTTACAGAGCTTAGCATGATTATTTGATTTTATGTAAAATGAGGAGTAGGCATTGAGTCCAGTACTTCTTGTCCAGTTCTCAAGAAGAGATTCACCTGAGGCAGGTGTGATTTAAAGACTGCTGTTGCTGTAGCCAGTGACAAGCTTCTCTGCTTTGTCAGCTGACTACCAGAATGTTGGAGGTGGATGTTACTTAGCAACTGCAGGTGTGATGCGTTGTCAAAGTATTTAATCTTTGAAAAGATCAGTCTTAATAAACATTTTAAAGCACACTAATACAATAGAGGGTTTAACATCTTTGTGACATATGTGCTTTGTTGCGTATGTAAACTCTTTTTGACATTCCTCTGGGCTCATTTTTGCAGCAGGTGGGCAAAAATAACAGAATGGATGACATTTAGGGGCCAGTGTTTTGTTGCTTGATTTCCAGATGCATTGTATTCATTTGTAGTGTGTATATGTGTGTATGTGTATGTATGTATGATATATATGCATTTATGTATGTATATATAGGTGTGTGTGTATATATAGACACTAGGGCTGTGAAAGTTAACGCAATAATCGCACGTCAACGGGAATCCATTATAACGTGACTAATTTTTTAATGCCATTAACAATGGTGAGTCGGATGACAGCTCGGGAAAAAATAATGAACAAAGGAAAAGGTATTTTTCCAACCAGTTGATAAACCATAACTTCCAATTCCCTGTAAGGACTTCTAAGTCCTGATTGGTCACAAAACAACAACAAACCAAGCTCAAACGTATAACAAACACAATTTTCTTGCTCTTTTGGTTCACCTTCATAGCAAGGTAAAATCCACCCATCTTGCTTAATTTACCGGAATTTGTCTCGACTACTAGACTGTACTTGAGATATATAGATATAGATATTGATTATATGACATTGAATCACTGTTAATATTAGGGAGTTTCGTTGATTAATGATTAACACATTGACGTATTGTCATTGAATCACTGCAAATACATGGTTAGCATATGATTAGTATGATTAACGTAACAATTACATTTGCACTACCGTGTAACATATTGTATATTGCCTACTGAAACTATTTTATAAAGCCATAACTCTTTGTGCACCATTTGGGGCAGCTTTCGATCTCTCTTCAGGGTCAGCGGAACTAAACGCAGGCAGCTATCACGAAGCGAGGTCACACATTATTCAAAACAATCTCTTCTTGCCTAAGGCCTAAGACATAAGAGACCCACTATGCCTCCCCGCTCGGGCCTACCAATGTCCAATTTTACTTCCATACATCACTACTATCATTTTAATTCGACTTGGTAACCGCTAGAGCAGTAGTGCGGGGACTTGGTGTATAGGGTAAACTTCGTTAAGGGGGTTCCCTCATCAAGTGACCGGTTCCCATATATGCCTCAGGTTAGCTATGGTGCTCAGTTAAGGACTGCTATTTGTGAGCTAGTCCAGCACACAGAATTAGCCAGCCCTTGTGAGATATCCTCGACGGAGAAGAACGGCAGATGGTTTGTATGCGCTAACCTCCAGGCTGACGTTTTTCGTTTGGCAAAAGAGATTAACCGGACAGCACTTCAGCAAAGGCTGTGTGAGTTTTCCGTTTGGTTTAGCTCCCTCAGGTAAAACCGTCCAACGGTTTTTCAGACTACTGCGCGCCCAAGCTGCAACACAGGTCTGAACCTTTCTTTTGGATATTCCTTTTTCATCTTATGTTTTAAATTATTGCCGGTTATAGGTGTGAACTAATATGAATTGTTATTTTTGTATTGAATTTCCAGAGTGATTTTTCCATTGGAGAAGGGACTGTACTTTAACGGATATTTCGATAAGTACGATGTACGAGACACTGTTTTGTGTATGTTTTTAATGGTCTAATTAACAAAGATTTTTGAGGCATACATTTTTTTTGTATTTACTAGGTTAAAATCAGCTCTGGTATCGGTTTGGTACTCATATCGGCCCTCTTCAGGTATCGGGATTATATCACATCAGTGCATCTCTAGCTTCACATAAATTGTCACTTTGTAAATTTCATCCATTATCATACGATTAAGTGAAATGGATACTTGTTGTTTTCTTAAGATGCTTAGATATGCTAGCTAAAATGCTGAGCTAAGATAGTCAAATTAAAATGTCGAATTTTCAATTTTGAAGATTATTTTTGTTACTTGCACTAGCACTTTCCATTTAACATTCTAGATGGATAAATATACTTTATCGGTCCCAAGAAGAAACTTGTGTTGTTTTAAGGGAGTGAGTATGTGTGCCCTAGCATTAGAGCTGGGCGATATGACCATTTATGTCGAATTTATCGACATAAATTTTATGTCGATAATTATCGTGATAAATGTCACCTCATTATTTCTTTCTGGTTTAAAGGCGGATTTTTACTCGAGTTAAAAGTGAAGAAACCAGGTGGTTAATCGTAGTTATAAACTTTTTTTAAATTGTTACAACACAACGATCACTTGCCAAACAGTAGTGATGGCCAAAATGACTCTCTTGGAACGATTTACTGATTTCTGACCCCACTAGATGGATCTCTCTGTTCAAAATAGCAGTCGAAGTATTCCTAAAAGGAAACCAAAAGTGCCATGTAAGGCTCAAAAAATCGCAAATGGTTTAGGAAGCGTTGTTTTGGCGATCACTACCAAACAGCACTTAGCATCTCACAAGTCTGAGAGAGATGATTATTTTAGTCAGTGTCGAAAAAAACGCCGCCACTGGCATTCTTCCTGTCGTTTCTTAATTCTCTATGAATTATTACTGTTGGGATTTCTTATGGACTTAATTTTACTTTGAACTTTCCTTTTGGATCTCGTTGGATTACCCTTGCTGAACAGATTGCTTTGGACTTACCTGCAATCCCGGTGATTTCCTGTTTTGTTTTGTCTATCGTCTGCTTGCCCTATTGCATTCTGGTATGTGTTCAACAAACCCTACATTTTCTAGGCTGTATTTGTCCTTGCACTTTACTATGAATCCTAAAAATTAAATTTCTATTATTGATCCCTGTTGGGAAATTCTCTTTACAGCTCTCTCTAGGTAAGAGCAAGCTGGCCGCGAAGGGCAGCCACCCATAACAATGCTCAGGGAACTTAGGCGTTAAGGGTCTTGCTCAAGGACCCAGGTTTGAACCAGGGACCTTCCAATTGCAGGCACAGAGGCTTTGCCCACTGAGCCACATGCTGCCTCCTGACAAGTAGTCACAGAGAAAGTGATGATATTTTGTGATGTAAAGCATTTCGCCGGCAACATGTTTTGTCTTAAATCGTATGTGACTTACATCGTGCATCCAGCATATCGATATCGAGGGAAATTGCATTGCGATAATTATCATTATCGTTTTATTGCCCAGCCCTACCCAGCATCCATCTAGAGCAGGGGTGCCCAACCTTTAACTCAAGATCTACTTTTCAAGTGGCCCAGTGTGTTGAGATATACCAGTTCAAATAGAGAGTCATAGCTATTACTCTTTTACTCTATTATTACTCTTAACTCTATTATTAGTTAATATGTACGCAGCAAATCCAGCTAATTCTCCAAATTGAAAAAGTGTAAATAAATGTATTTCTCTACCTTAGTAGGACTGCTGGCACTGGGAAGATGAAGCTAGGTAAAAATTGACTGCTGAGCTGCTAACTGACTTTTCAATCCTCGCACTTTTCGGCTGCCTGTGGCAGTTTTAGCAGGGAACTCGGTCTCGTAGCTTTTGTGCATCGTTTTCAAACGCCGCTCCAAATTGCCCTTCTTTGGTAAAGCCACACTCGCATTGCATACAAGGCATATGGACTTCGAATTTGAGTAAACGGAAAAAATAATCCTCTTCCCACTCTGAATGAAAATGATGCGTTTTTGATCTTTTGGCTTCTGACATGTTTACATTCTAAATGTTTACAGTAAACGATTAGTTGCACACTGAAAAATGGTCGCGCACAAGTGCACGGAAACTGCAACTTCGCGATAGATTGAGAATTACTCTGCGATTGCGATCAAATGTTTGGGCACCCCTGATCTAGAATGTCACTTGCCTTGTGCTCGGTCCTTCCCAGGATAGGATCCAGGTTCAGTGTGGCACCATACAAGGCAAGTGGAAATGGATGGATTGATTAATGAAGGGTAGCACTGTAACCTCAATACCTCCCAGGGTTTGGATTCAATTCTGATCCTGGCTCATTGTGTCTGGAGCACTTCACTGTTTGGGTTTCATCCAGGTCCAGGGGTTTCCTCCCCAACACATGCAATTTAGGTGAATCACTGTCTCTGAATTGGCTTTAATGTGAGATTTTGAGCTAGTGTTAAGAGCTTCCCCAAACAGGCTTGCAGACTGGTGTGTCACTGCACTGCTATGCAGCTGTGGGGAAGTGGGTGTCCACTTTCTCTTTGTAGCAGACATCCACTGAAGACTACATCTGTAGCATAGAAACACTCCTCAAAATGAGATATGAAATTTATAGTATTGACACTAGGGTTGGGTATCATTTGAATTTTATCGATTGCGATTCTGCTTATCGATCCCACATTTCAATTCCATAAAGGTAAAAAAAAAGGACAAATGTTTAACAAAAAAAAATCTTTATTTGAAAGAAGAAGCATTAAGGGTTGTACTGATATTTTTATTAAGTCTCTCTGACAAACAAGGGAAGTTACTTAGACTTTTGTCACACCCTTCAGAAAATCCGCCTTGAGAGGAGAAAAGTAAGGGAGGTTGTGATTTGTATGTATTGTATGAAAATTCTGACTTATTGTAATATTTTTAAGTAGACAGTAAGGTTTCTGATTATGTATTTTTTGAGCATATGTAACAAGCACTGATGGCGATAACGACATTAGTTTCACGCATTTAAAAACATTTTGTAAGTTAAGGTGCCTGCACCTTAGCTGACTCCTGGTGGTGTAATCTGGCTTCAGCCAAAACAGCATCGATTTAGGACAAGTAATGCCAGCAGTCCTATAATTGAGGAATAGATTCAATGTGTGTTTATTGTCGTCGTTTTCTTTAATAAAGTGAAAATACGCTTTTTATTGTTTACTGTCTTTCACACTGTTGTTACACCTGCAAGTTTGTTGTGTGTTGATGCATGACGTATTCACCTCAAACAGGTTATGGCAGATATGTAGTATTTAGGAACTGATAAGCAGAACTAAAATTCGAAAAAATTATTGGGTATCCTATAATGGGTATTTTCTTATCGGTTCTAATTTAGAACCTACTTTCGGTTCCCAACCCTATTAAACACTATAGAAAACAAAACCGCACCAATCAACTAGTCTCCTGCTCCTCTGGAAATATACAAATGGAAACTATGCAAATGTCAGGTTATGTCTTTGTATGGTTTTGTTAATATAAAGCAGGGTCTTTGTCTTCTTTTCACCATGTAAGTCACTGAAATATCTCAACACACTTGGCTTTTGGACCAGCTGCAAATCTAAGTATCCTTTGAATGCTAAGGTAAGGATGAGGGACATTTTTTAATTGAAGCATACTAACAAAAGTACTGTACAATATTTTAGACGGTCGTTGCTAGTTGCCGTATTTTAAATGATAATTTTAAAATGCATATTTTACTTATAACCCAAACGTTTATCTACGTTGTGTTTATAGAAATGTGGCTTTAACAGCTCAGAGCAGTTACGAGAGCTGTTTTGCCAAGAATTACTAGTTACTCACTCTCCAAACTCTCAGATGTCCCCTAACATGGACATTTTCAGTATCCTAAAGGTTCTTCAAAGCTGTATTAACACTGAGAAAAAGACTTTTTTTGTTTGTGTGCGACATTATCGTGCCGTTCAAAAAGATTCTGCAGCATGAGGTTAAACAACCTTACATTTGTAGGTGTTTTAACCAAGTCAGGTGCTATCAGCTTTGCATTAAAATCCAAGCCAAACCCAGCACCTATAACTATCCATAAACCTGTAGACCATTTGCCTCATGAGTGTTGTCCCTTCCTCCATATTCACTAAATCTAATGCAGCACCTCACGTGGATCTTCTGGATGACAATATTGTACTAAAAGAGAAATTAATACAAGACCGAAAGAAAGCAAAGCAGGTACCGATTTGCATATTGCAGTGCCTGGCCTCAGAAGGGGTTTCTGGCAACACAAACATGACATAAGTGATAGTGGAAGGTGGACTATTTACAGCTGAGGGATTTCCATAGCACCTTCGCAGGCATATTTGCTTAATAAATGTATCATGGGAGTAAATAATACTTGTGATTTACTTAAGATGTCTGGTTAATAAAAGTACAGATGATTAATAATAAATTTTCTATTTATTTTCAAACTACTTGTACAGTGCTTAGTTGAATGTACTGCAGCTTATCCCAGTTAGCATAGGAAACAAGGGGTATGCCGTGGAAGGGACACACACACAGTTGTGTGCAAAATAATGGCAGTGTGTATAAAAAAGTGAATAAAGCCCAAAGTCCTTATAATAGCTTTTATTTCTATACACGCAAATGCATTGGG
>JAODKC010000009.1:2618553-2632055 GCA_026777985.1 Mormyrops attenuatus
ATTGGTTTTCTATTATTCTACTACACCTACTAGCAAATAATTTGTCATGTAGAAAAAGGCAGAAAATGAATTTCTACTAAAAACAGTGATGGATCAGGTTAGTGATGTTGGACTGCTGTTATTTTGCACACAACTGTACATTCTGTCACACAGTGTGGGCAATGCATTGATGCCACTTCACCTCAAAGATTTCAATGGATTTTGTCATATCGCCGAACTGCACCGTGCAGCCCAATGATACTGTAAATATTAAAAGCCATGTTGCCATCGCACTGACTGTCACTCAGGGATTGTTCTGGAATATTCTGTCTACACCTTTAAGGAGAGGGTAAACCATGTTTTAAACTGGCACGTCCCACTTCACAACAGGAAAGTGCACATGAACATTGATGATGGACAGCATCTCTCGCGGCACTGAAAGTGACTCAAACATGGCACCTGTTGGCCGAGACTCCAGGGCAGTAACTTGCACAGCCGGTTTCATTTTCAGGCAGAATTGTTTCTCAGTGTATAAACTTTGTTTACTTTCTGGCAGATGAGGATCGATAATTACATGCCTGTACCTGTCTATTGTATGGGTAGTTCACAGAATTAAGTGATGTGAAGGTAAATTAAAAATGTACCATATACTGAAATGTACTCCAAATAATTTATTGCTCTGGTATTTGTCAATTATTAACTGATTATTGTGCAATTGTTGAGGCAGCACCTCCCCCAGGAGTTATAACAGATACTTATGTCTTAACTATCATGTGTGGAACCAGGTGAAGTTAAATGAGTGTATCATTGTTTACTCTGCATCACTAGCCTTTCTCCCTCCTGTTCAACAAGGCTGCCAGCATGTAGCCAGGATCTATGGAAGCAGTGAATGACTCACTAGCACTGTGACTGTTCCTGTGAAGGTGAAGAAGAGCGCTTAGTGTGTTGCCATGGTGTCGAGCCCAAACCACAGTCTCTCCTTGGTTCTGGGGGAGAAAAAACCCTGAAGGTTGACCAAGACTACACTGTTTCTGGGTCTGCAATTCACTGACTGCTGTACATAAGGCCCAGTAATTTTATGGCATCACGCTTACATCGACTGCCTTGTTTTAGGGTTCAGTTATACGCAGATTAATTTCTTCTTTCTGTAAAGTCTATCTTCCTACTTTTTTTTAATTGGAAATCAAGTTTATTGTAAGATGTTATTTATGTCACTATATCCTACGGTTTACGTTGATTCAACGTTTAACTGTCTCACGACATCTGTCTCCTGTGCACATAATTGAAACACAGCAACACATTCTTGTGTTCTTCCTTGTTTTCCTGAAATAGCGCCTGAATAACACGACTAGTATCCAGTTAATCCAAGTTAGCGAGGCTCCCACACTCATTTGCAGTGAAAGGAAAATCATCGCAGCTATGATTCATAGTGTTCCTAGATGTTATTTTTTATTATTCAAAGTCCTGTAGAATTGCCGCACCTGTATACATCAGAAAGAGCACAATGAAACCTTTATATCTCTGAAACATAATTGCCCCCAATTTCCTTCCTTTTGCCCTTAAATAAGGAAGCCCTCTGAGTTTATAGCTGTTACAAGCATAGGAACACGGTTCAGGAAATGTGTAGGATTCAAATGAGATTCTCCATGTGCCTCCTCTGTGATTTGTCCATCACTTTGGCCACGAATCCTGCAAGCATGACCCTGTATTGGACAGTTATGGCAGATGGATGGGATCATTAAAGGAGAAAACGGTATGATATATAATGTATTACAGGCCATTTATATTGTGGGATTTTGTTGTTTAGTTACATATGAAGGAAGTACCTTTGAGACTGGGAGGTTAGGCAGGGAAGCGCAGGAAAAGTTAAGTAATGTGAGACTTTACTTTTCCTCTTGGGAGAAAGGTGAACAGGTTTACTTAAGCGTTAAAAAGTAATAGAACATTGATGTGAGCTTGACCTTGCCCATGTTCTGACAAGCTTCCCAGAGATCTGCTCCACTCTAATTGGTGCAAATGTAATTTCACATCAGGCACTAGTTATTCTCTCTGCATCTAGTCAAACAGAAATATAGATGAAAAAAAATCTATTCTTGCCATTGATCATTGCCACAGTAAAGGTTAGGGACAGTGTGTAGCGTAGTAGGTGAGGGATCTGTGCCCCTGTCCAGAAGTGGGTTCAAATCCCATGGCTAGGAGAGTACTGATATTTCTGGACCATTGATAAAGGCCCTTAACCCCAGTTGCTCTAGGGACCTAAAATGACCCTGGTCTCTGATCCTTCCTTGTATGTCACATTGGTATAAAGCATCTGCTAAATAAATAAATATAAATTGCTGGTACTTTTTGACATTGAAGGACCTCTTTTAGCTATTGTCATATGACATTTCAGCTGTTCCAATAAGTATATGGCTATGAGGAACTTGACACCAACTTAGTGTCAAGGATTAATTCTGTCTTATCTCCATGCTTTGACACTGCTTTGTAAAAATAAAGGGGTTGGGGGGGGGCGTGTTTGAGGTTCAACGCTGTAATGGAACACCCCACAACTGAAGGGGAAAAGCACTGAAAGAATTTTGATGTGGTAATATTATATGTCTGGCCTGGACCACAGAAACAAAGGAGCACATCTTACCATCAAGGTACAGCATGTCATCTAAATTGTATAGTCTTTTCTGTGATGTATTACATTTTCGAATTTGTATAGTCCAACACACAGAGTAGGGAGTTTGTTAGCCCACAACAAGTGCACTTTTATTTTCCTTCAGCCTTTGATGTATAGAGAGCCTGGCTAGATTTCCTTCACTGAGGACCAAAGGCGAAATCTCACTCCCCCTTATTATCCTTTACAATTCCTCACCATTCAACAGCCAAGCTTTTAGTCACATTAAACCTACAATTTTATAAAATAGGAGCTTCGAACTTTCATGCCTACATCTGCCATAAACCTGCGGTTTCCACGACTGTTGCTACGCTAAGTTTCCATCCAGCGCCGTATCTCAGCTTTCCCTTACTAAATACGATAGATAGAGTTATAGCATTTGATGATTCATTGGGGTCTGACTAACTTTGTGTTAGGGTTGCTTCAGTTAGTGGCAGTTTACCGTTACAGATAAATTTGATGTTTAATACTGTATCGTATCATCATTCCGCTAATTCGGTCCTTTCTTTTTGCCACTTTTTTTCACTGTACTCTGAAATGCACCCTTAAGAGTTCGCTCTCACGCCCGCCCTTTAAGACTAAACCAGCAGCTTGTGGGTGTGATGTAAGTCTAACTCTTAGCAGTGAAAGAGCTTTAACACACAGTGTGAAGTTAGAGAGAAAAAAAATTGGCTTCGAAAACAGCCCAAACATCACTGAAACTTATGGAAAAACAAGGTTGCCAAAGTGAAATATGGAGATACTTCGCATGTAGGGCAAGTGATAGTGGAGAGGTGGAGTCCCTTTCCGCACCTTTATGCAAACGGTGCCTCAAACCATGTGTGGCAGGAGGCGGTAATACATCTAATCTTGTAAACATTCATGCAGGTACATCCCAATTTGTACAGGGAATTCCAGGAGCGGAAGGTGTGCATGATGATCACATAAATATGCTGAAAATAAAATTCTCAATTACAATCTTTTGTATGGCTTGGGTGACCAAAAATTGCATCTCGCCAGCATTTATAAAATTGTGAGAAATGTCCGGGATTTCATATTACTTTCACATGACTTATCCTTTCTGTAGTCATCATTTTTTCAAGTCTGCTTCGCAGTTAGAGTTGCATCGGATAAGCATGGTTTAATTGACATTTCAGTGTAATACCTCAATACATTAACTTCAATAACAATGTATATTGTTATATGTGTCTTCTTGTTTTGGCAAGCAAATATGGTCACCCTATCCATGGTTAGGTAATTCACAATATTTCCCGTCTTGATTTTAGCTAAATATGGCACTAAGGCAGCTGTTTGTAGTTTACTTAGCAGTCTAATCTTTAATAAATTCATGAATGAAATTGTCCAAAAATCTACAGTGAGCAAAAGGGCTGAAAACAACACTAAAGACTTTACAGAGACAGGCAAACAGACTAGACTGGATACTATAGTTCGGATGTGAAAGTTGTGTCTCAAACTGTTTGTGGACTATGCTATTAACGTTTTGTATTTAACCTGTTGTTGATTTTGAAAAGGCTGAAGATATTTAAATTTATTTGTATTATTGTTTTGAAATGTCTGAATGATAACACGCATATAAAACATGTGAATATTTTTTGCACTGGTACCGAACTGGTACTGTTACCGATTTACCATACCAGGTACCGTACTGCATTCTGGGATTGTTGGAGGAAGCAGGAGCATTAAGGTACTTAAATGGTTCCTCTCACCTTTAAAACCCCTCCAGAAGGCAGACTGACTGATTTTTTTCTATAGGTGGCTATAATGACCCTTTCTTAATATGAGATTCAGATATGCAAAGATGTTAAGCACCCACTAAAACTGCAAAATAATAGGGAAAAAAATATTTTCTAGAGATTTTTAACAGAATTTTATTACGGCTCTTTAAAATCCACATTAAAACATTAAAACATCTTGCTTTACCACTTCCCGGATAGTAGTTGGCTTCATAAGTACTTGATTAAACTCGATTAATGATTATTTAAAAGCATAGATTAAAATGTACTCGATCGATTACTCAGCAATATGGCGGAGGGATGATGGTACATAGGGGATGAGGCCATGAGGGTTCAAATAAAGAGGGGAAGCGCTTCACATTAAAAGTGAATGAAAATCATCTTTCATTATCGCAAAGCAGAACTTAAAAATCACCACCGCACGACTGCAGTGCAAAAACATCTGAAAATAAAATATTCAGGTTTGATTCACCCAATAATGCGAGGTTAGCCATAGATAATGGGCCATTTAGCCTCTTGTAGTAGCCTAGCCTGTCTTTGTCATCACATTGACTTAAAAACTAAATTAGGATCACTGTAGTATTAATTATTTTTGTGAACAAATTGTGTACTAGGGCTGAATGATACTATAAAAAGTTCATATTGCAATATTTGAAGTTTTTGTGATCTTTAAAGTGATGATACACAAGGCAACTTCTTGAGTAATGTTGCTGGGCAGTTGCCAACCAGGTGAAACAATGGACAGCTCATTTGGATCTGGAAGATCAAAAATTTACCTAGGCTGTTGCCGATCAAAGATGGTCAGGTAGAAAAGTCTTGCCCAATATCAGTGGGAAAGTATCCGAGCAACATTTGTTAGCAAAATTGCCCGGCAACATTGTTTAAAAAGTTGCCCCTTGTACCATCACCCATAGGAACTGAAAATTTAACTATACTGTCAAATACGTTAATGGTGCCTTGAGTTGTGCCAGCAGGCACAATGCAGTTCCAACAAATTGCTTCTGCTCAATATTGTCTCTATGGAATGCAAAATATTTCCATACAGCAGAAGACTAATGTCTTTCTATAACCAGAACTTGGTTGCTTCTCTCCTCTTCACATATTTTTAATTTCTCACAAATGCACCACAATATCTCTGACTGAATCTAGGGCTGTCACTGTCTGTTTACATCAGTAATCGAGTAATCTCTAGTAATTTTCATTTAGTAATCGTTTATAATATAATATGTAATATGCATTTGTGCTGTTACGAGTTGCCGCACATATCATTTTTAAAGGTGAATGCGTACTTGCGTACTAGTTATGTGCATCACTGATTATAGTCAGTCTTTGCAAGATTGTACCTTAGTTACTCATGTTTGTTAAAAATGGGATGTCACTGCACATGTAGGCTAAATACATGTACAGTGATCCCCCGCATATCGCGGAAGTTACGTTCCAGACCCATCAGCAATAGGTGAAAATCCGTGATATAGAAAGACCATATAAATAAACATTTTTTTATAGTTTAAGCCTTAAAATATCCCTCCCACATGCTTTACACACATGTAAACTGATTAAAACACATTTTGTAAACACATATGATATGTGGATGTCGGGCTAAGCTTATGAGTAACATAATAATAATAATATGTAATGTATATGTATATATATGCAGTCATCGCAGAGAACTGTGATGCGTTGGAGAAAAATCTGCGATATAGCGGCTGCAGGATAGCTGAACCGCGATACAGCAGGGGCGTGATAGCTGAACCGCGATACAGCAGGGGCGTGATAGCTGAACCGCGATACAGCAGGGGCATGATAGCTGAACCGCGATATAGCGGGTGATCACTGTACATATACTTATTGACAAAGCGGACGTACAAGCAAACTATGACGTTATTTTGCTTATGCCGCCGAGAGTCAAGCCCACAGACAAGGCAAAGCTTGTAAGAGATGTTTTAAATCAACGCAAAGAGAGCCAACACGCTGAACTTGGCAATGCATCTCCCCGAAAGACATCCCCACTCTCATCTAAACAACTTAGAGTGACACGTAACACACATATGTGATACATAACACTTATCAGGCCTGTCTGTGAAATGCAAGTCAAACGAGTGTGATTTATTTTGTGACAAGCAAACTTTTTTACCACTTCAGTTTGAGAAGCAAAATTAAGGACAATGATAGTCTAACTGTTTAAAGGGGCAGTTCAGCCCAAAACTGAATATGTTGTAGGTGGATTTAGTGCTATAGGTTGTTCTGCTGGGAGTTGACTAGTTTTGGAGATATCAGCCGTAGAACTGTCAGGCTTCTCTCGAATGTAATAGGAGTGAATGGCATTCTTTCTCTGGTGATTAAGAAGCGCCAGAAAAACACATTTTGAATTCAACTGTAATGTCCCTTACCAGAAACCATAACCCGGTTATTGAAGATAACTCATAGAGTCAGCTATTATCAAGTTTAATTGAGTAAACGTGGCAGCTTTAAATGTGTCCAACAGCAAGGATGAGAATGACAATCTCTGAGAGCACATGCAGAACTTATGCAAAAGCAGCGGTGGTGAACTTTAGATTGTTTATTTTTTTTATTTAACATGTACTAGATAAAATGGAAAAGGAACCATCACTAAAATTGCAAAGCTTGCTAAGTTTGGTTTCCTGTGATGAGTAAAAATGTTTTAGTGCAGCTTATTTGTGGTTTGAACCCAGCAGCCTACTGCAATGTTTGCCATGCGACAATTACATGTGCATGAAATGATGTGCATGTCGATATTAACGTCGCACACAGTGTCGCAGTGGCTGGCACTTTCGCTACACACCACCGCTTTGTGTGTGTGGAGTTTTCCTGTTCACCCCGTATATGTGTGGCTTTTTCGACAAATCCTCCAGTTTCCTTCCACTGTCTAAAAACATGCCACTTAAGGGAATTTGAGTGCCTAAATTGATCGTATGTGCGACTGAGTATGCACCAATTGCAATGTATATTATATATTGATTTATATATTATAAATAATTAATGGATGAATCCTCAGATTAATCAGTAGATTACTCAAATATGGTTATAATTGACAGTGAGAGTCGTACAGGGTGGGGCTTGGTTGACTTTATGAGATTATAAAACTACTTGACCAGTGCAATTGAAAACCTTACAAAAATCTGAGGTCCTCCACAATTCTGATTTGACAGTAAGCATTAATTCACTACTGTTTTAATCTGCCACAAATGCACTGAAGGAGCATGGCACCTTCTGAGTTTTCTGTTCTTTGTAGTAGCCCACTAAGTGTCTGAAGTACTACAGCAGAGAATATGAGAAAAAGACTGGGGAAGCTTCTGCTCTTTGCGCTGTTATAACGAGATACCACTGTGCATTTTAGCCATTATGCTGTGAAAGTAGTACAAATTAGCCACATAAAGGTTAAAATGCACAGTAATCTTGTTATAACAGCGTGAATGCACGTAAAATTTATATGCATTTACATTACTACAACGAAATCGCCTTGCGTATTGCTGGTGCACACTTGCATTCTGGTTATGTGCATCCTTTGATATCGCTCCAAATTAGTGGGAAGACAAGAATGGACAAAATAACATACATTTCTCTAGTTCATTGTCCTATTGGCGCAATATATTGACTGCTGCAGCATATTAGTGGCGGCCGTCAGGGACATATTCAGTCATCCCACTGTAAGGAGACCCATAAACACGCACTCAGACACAGGTGCAGGTTCTATGCGGAACTTTTCTTAAACAAGCAGAGAACACAAAGAATCCAAAATGGGAATATCTGGCTGAGCATCCCGTTCTTGGCTGGTGGAGATGGCTCACAAGCAGTCTGTAAAATGAATCTGATGTAGTGAAAAAAAATATTAACAGGATCAGGATGGGTCAAGAAAATGAAACAAAGTAGTACAAATCAGGCACCATTGTAAAATTTGCCGTGAAGTGTAATGCGTCACATGAGCATGCGCAGAAGTGCGACGCGCAAATAGGGCAGTTAGTACGAATTGGTTCAGAAGGGCAACGAAATTACGTCACTAAACAAGCACCAGTCAAACACTATACAGTATAAAGACAGAAATAGTGAAAGGAATATGACAGGTCTGTCTTATCCCGCTATTTTTATACAGATGAAAGGGGATGATTCTAACGATTATGCAAAAAATAATCATGGTCAGCTCAAATAATCATGATGAGGTGATTATGTAATTGTGACAGGCCTGTTGTTCACAGTAATACTTGTTCCATGAGAGGGTGTTGCCCTTAATGTGGATCAGATATCCCATTATGAAACTGGCCTGAAGCTCTACCTTTTGTTGCCACTTTAAGCTTTCCTGTGTAATCTGGATAATTGATTTCTGATTCTAATATGTGGTAGTGGATAATGCAGCATTGAAGCACTGAAATGCGTTGGTCTAGACTGTTTTATTTCCTAGGTACTGTAATTTATGATTTAAAATACACTCAGAACTATATTATCATTTCAGTGTAACTGCTCTGCCCCTCAAAGTTGTAAACACAAGATTTCAGTGAGCAGGATAGCAGTGAGCACTGACAGGAGGGGGAGAGAGAGAGATTTGAATTTCTTTAAGTAATGATTAATTTTGTTGGACTTAAAGCACTTGTACATAATACATAGCTAACACAAACAGTCATTTCTATTGGGCTGCAAACAATGTGTTAGGGAAACTGTCACACAGCATGCAAAAGCAATAATTTATTTCATAATCATCCCGCCTTGGTGACATGCTGAATACTCAAGGTTCTTCTGCTTCAAAGCAATAGTTTTATATTCATAGGATTAAAGCTGCTGAAAATTTGGGACTGTTCTTGTGGGACTGTTTTGTACTAAAACATACAGGTGGTCTGCTTCAAGAAATTATCATCTGTCCTCTAAAGAACAATGTGGAAATGAATTTCATGCTGAACATAGTACCAGAATGGACAAGAACAAGGGCGTAGGTTTGGTTTCAGTGCTGGTGGGGACACACGGTAAACACGGTACTCCTGCAATATAGACACCTTACCGTCCATACCAAAATCTATGCCGTTGTATCTGAGTACAAAAAAATCAGACTATTCAGAAGTGTGCTGAAACTATTTTAACCCCTTGTACAATCAGTCTGTTATGAGTAGAATCTGTGCTAGTCAGTGTATGAATAAGCACAAATCATAGGTTTGCCGTGTCTCAAAGTTTATTATGTTTGGGTTGACTGAGTAGCTCTTTTGCTGCTGTATGACTATGATATCTAACGGATTCTCAAGCAAGATGTGCATTCATATTATCTTTTTCTTATATTGTTGTTAATATTTTCCTTACACCAGTGCAAAATCAAAATGGTTTCCTGAAAACTTTTATTTGCATGTATATCTACTTCCTCTTATATTATATTAATAATAATAAACCATGTAATATTGTACTAGAGCAAAACAAAAGTGGTGCTGGATGCAAATGTAACATAGAAGTAGATAATAGGTCAAAGAATATGGTCCCTTTGGGCAATCCTAAGAACATGCAAATCTATTCAAATCGAGGCCTAGTACAAGAGGCGTTCTGTATTCTAACTATGCTACCTCAGTACAATATTCAGCCCAGGTTTTCCTCTACAGAAATGACCATCTGTGCTCAAATTCCCCCAGATTGGCAAATGAACTTGGTCTCCTTTAGGTCTGTGCATCAACTCACTGTATGGCCATGGAAGGGGAGGATTTGGAGAGTATTAATTTGTACTGCATGTTGTGCAGCATCAGGGAGCAAAGTAGATTCCATGTCGATCCACATGAATTCTGTGGCTATGGCCAAGAAACTGTTTAACAGTTAGTGTTATGATAATGATGTATGGCTATATTGGCTGTGGGTCATTCCTACTATACAGTGCCTTTTGCTGTCTCCATACAGTTTGCAAGCCAGGTTTTCCACATCCCTGGCTACTAGCGTTTTATCCTGCGTTTCCTCTATGCAGTTTGGACCTTCTGTCTCAATTATGTACTGCAATCCAACCAGTCCAGTCCACATCTTTCAGCCTGAAACTTTCCCAGAAGTCTTTGCCTGATTTCCATTTTGTTGCATATCATTGTGCACTTGTCACTATTTTCGGATCATTGTGGTCTTGCTAGATTTTGCTTTGTTAGATGGGTATTTCCCCTCTGGACTACGATTTCTGGATTATCCCTTTCATTTCATTTGCTGGGTTTTGTATTGGATCTCTGCTATATACTGACCTCTCTTATCTGTATTCTGGACTATGATTTGCACTTTGCCCTGGGTAACACCGTTGCCTGGAGTTGCATTTATATATATTGCTGTAAATATAGCCCTTCTGTTTATTTGTATCCCACTTGTTACATGTTTTGTCAGACCTTTTTCCCTTACCTTTCTATTATGGCCTCCACCCCCTAGACAGGTCATAACACTAGGTACTGACTACATCAAATAATACCAATCAAATAAAATATTTTCAAGGTGCTTCATCATTTTTCTCTACTCCCTAATTTTCAGGTAAAACATTTTGACTTAAAATAGTTGCTGTAGTGGGTTTAAAGGTTTTTTCTACATCCTCAACATCGCATTCTGTACAGTTATTTTTTGGTCTACTGTTTTATATGTTTCAATCATGTAATATCTCTTTCATCATGGTATTATCCTGCAGGAAGTGACACCGTTTCTGGTGGGAAAACAGGATCAGTTGGTATTAGTGATGTTTCACAATTGTGATGTTTCATGATTTTAGTTTGTCTACTTCATTCACCCTATAAATCGCTAAAATAAATTATACACTATCAAAATTGAATGAAATATTGAATGGAAAAAGATCTTGATTTCACACAAAGCTATGGCTAATTTAACCTCTGACTTTCTGTCCTGTTAATGTTTGAGAATCATTCTCTACACCAAAACAGTGATTTTTTTTTTTAATCAGCTATTAATTTGTAGTTTCATCACAAAATTCATCCTGTCAATCCATCTTGTAACCACCTATCCTTGTCAGGATCCCAGTGGAGCTTGTAGCCAATCCAAAGCCGCACAGGGCACAAGACAGGGCTACACTCTGGATGTGATGTCATTCTACCACATACATGCATTCACATACTTTAAAATTAAATTGGTCTCTGTCTTTAAAAAGACCGCTGTGAAAACAAATCTTATACTTTTTTCGGTTGATTTGCTCTTTGTCAGAAATAGCATTACTGCAGGCACTTGAACACAATAAACATAACGTTGTCAGTTAAACTATAAATGCCAAAATACCAAATCTGTTACTCATAAGTAAAGAAATATGTAAAATTAGCGTATGTTTGGTCTTTCAAACATATTTCTGCTTTAGTATTCATTTGTTGTCTATGATAACAGTGGACTGCTCAGGAAAATATAATTTATCACACTTGATGAAATTTCCGTAACATTTATTTTGCATGTGGGTCATCTTATTCTTTTGAGGACAGGGTGACTGCATTCATGGAATCAAGATCACCAAACCATCACTAATGATACATTCTATTTTGAATGATCAATGTAACTGAACACACAAAAGCACATGTTAGGAGCCTACCTTGCTCCACAGCATTCAGTTTTCAGTGTTTGCTTCACCTTAGTTTCTGGTGGTTTATTCACAGCTCTCAAATCACCAGCCACACTGTGACACCCCACCTACACTATCAGGTAAACCGATGACTGATTTGCTGTTGTACATGGTAGTGTGTGTGTGTGTGTGTGTGTGTGTGTATCAATGCCTCACCATTTACCTGCATTGCATATACCAGCTTCCAGGCAACCAGAAACCTATTCAGATAAAAGATTATTGGAAATGGCTAGATGGAAAACAGCCTGGAATACACACTCCCCATGCAATCAGTACATAAATCCATCCAGGGGTGCAGATGGTGGGGGGAGACACCCGCCCTCCCCAGTTACATAGGGACCCTGATCCGTGTGTCGACCATCACAACAACTCACAGCATGTGTTTGCTGCAGGTAGGAGCACACTCCCAAGCGTGCGCAGATCCCCGTGCCTGTTCACATGTGTTCCCACTGTCTCCCTGCATCTCTATTTGTAGGTGGAGTATAATGCATGCATTCCTTTTGGTCTATACATGTATTTAAAATTCTTCATTTACACGATGACCTACCAATTTACTGAAGGAGAAATAACTCAAACACCGATGTCACATTCTGAAACATTCACAAACATCTATATTTGCCGCATTTGTGACTTCTGTTTGTATTCTGCTGGCGCGGGTCTCAGATCCTGAACAAGTTAAGAACTGAGCTGCCTTAAATTGTGCCAAATACAGTTTTGGTAACACAAACCAAAGCGGAAGTGGAAAAAAAGCAAAGATCTCTCACAGTGTTCCTTCAAATAGCAAGTAATGTTTAGATATTAAACATTCAATGAACCAAACCTCACACGTGTAACGTTTCTTACGTTTTGCAGTTACATTTATGAAATGATTTTATTAACGTAATTCAGATATAGTCGGAATATTCCGAGATTCATGATCATCTATTACATCAACTTTAAAATTATTTATAATAGATAGAATTTTTTGTATGACTGAATAGCCCGGAGTTATACTGCCTAAATAAAACCCTTTATTTATCAGTATAGTAAATATGCATTCAGGATTTTTTTCATATTTAATTCAGTTATAAAGATCTCATTAAATGTTTACTGAACAACAAAAAATCTAGTAACACATTTTATAACTAACTTACTACAATACACCCTGATTTCCTGCTACAAGTACAGTCAAGATGTTGAGAGGTGTTGGATCTGAGGGAATGAGACACAGAAAACCACCCAGAGGTAGGAGACTTTCCAAACCATCAGCACGCAGGCTATTTTTAGCTGTAGGTGCTACTAATTCATGACATACATACCTCATTACTGATATTTTTGGAACATAGATTGAAATGGAAAATGATACTATTTCCCAGAGAGTCCATCCATCCATCCATCCATTTTCTACCGCTGTTCCGGGTCGGGTCGCGGGGGCAGCAGTCTAAGCAGGGAAATCCAGACTTCCCTCTCCCCGGCCACTTCGTCCAGCTCCTCTGGGGGAATCCCGAGACGTTCCCAGGCCAGCTGGGAGACATAGTCTCTCCAGCGTGTCCTGGGTCTTCCCCGGGGCCTCCTCCCAGTGGGACAT
>JAODKC010000009.1:2632155-2667876 GCA_026777985.1 Mormyrops attenuatus
CACACCCTCCGGTCCCCCTTTTTGAAGAGGGGGACCACCACCCCGGTCTGCCAATCCAGAGGTACTGCCCCCGATGTTCATGCGATGCTGCAGATGCGTGTCAACCAGGACAGCCCTGCAACATCTAGAGCCTTGAGGAACTCTGGGCGGATCTCATCCACCCCCGGGGCCCGGCCACCGAGGAGCTTTTTAACCACCTCAGTGACCTCCGCCCCAGAGATAGGTGAGCCCAGAGAGTCCATTCACTCTTATTAGTTGGCTATACTGTGCATGATGTAAAGAAAAAATGCTGACTGATAACACTTTACATAAAATAATATTTTTGGAGGCTAAGCGAACTCCAAATGTAATTAACCAAAATGGGATGCTAGGAAACTGGGAGGTGTAAATTCCTCTAAACTAATTATTGAATAGGAATTCATATATGGACTAAAAAACTGAATTAACAGAGCACTATAACAGAGCTCTAGGCAACCTTCTGGATGTAAATTTGCTCCCCTAACCTCAACGCCAAGCTCAAATATATACATCGTGATCAACAGAGAAAAAGCATAATAAATTTTAACTATCCCTATGAATGATTTAATTAGAAATCGATCTCTATAGATGACAAACTTTTTCCCCCACAAATAGACTTAAATTCTTCACAGATGTTCTCCAGTTTAGTAATGATCTCATCTGGTAGACCAAGCAGTCTAGCATCAATACTACCTCCATGGGCGGCTCAGAGATAGGGAGCATCACTTCTGTGCACAGACGTTTCGAAGGACAGGTGCTTGAATGTAGGAGGGGGGCGTGACTTAGGATACATTTTGCCAAGCAACGGGCGGGGTTCCTTCTGATTGCGTGGCAGTCATTTATGCTAAAGCGGCACTTACAACCTCTGAAAGGAGGAACTTTCAATCATTCAATGCAAAAGAGGAAGGTGTTTACGCCCCCCCCCCCCCACCTCCTCCCCGCACGTGCCTGGCATGCACACTCCTTGGATAAACTCCCTGCCAAACAAATTACTTTCTGTGCACACTACCAGCTTACAGTCTTACAGTGCCTTGCAGTAGACCTAAGCTCTAGTGGGATTGGAAGAGATGCGCATTTAACTGCTGGCACCACTGAAGGTGCCTGACATCCAATAGCCAATTCCATCCATAGTGGAAAGCTACCAGTTACATTCCTATAACACCTATTACCCTACAGCCACAGCTTTCTGCTGTGCTCCAAATGGGAGAAATAGTGTCTTTTGTGGACTAGGCTGCACACCTGTCGCAGGCTGTGCCATGGAAACCATCCCTCCATCACATAAAGAGTTTGAGATTTCATATGACAACATAAGCCGCCTTTTCAGATAATATGCATAGTCTTACCAAGCTGTTAGTACTGTGTGCAGTATTATAAATTATTCTGTATGAAGCATAATGAACACAAACAGGAGCCAATTTTAACAAAAGTTAACAGACTGACTTTGTAGTTGTGAACTAATTGAAGAAAGAAAGAAAAAGGAAAAGTAAAAGGCTCCACAACACCTAAAAAACTACAATAGATCACTTTTTGACCTAAACAAATTCGAAGTCAACGCTTAAACAGAAGCCTCTGTATTACAGCACCTGATTATTGTTTTGAATGACCCCCCCCCCCCCAGTTTTTAACAATAAATACTGCTTAAACCTTCTGAGTTTCAGTGTTTCCGTGATCTGACAGAACATGGGCTGGGTTGTGCTACCTTCACGCCGGCAGAAATTCCCTGGTCAGTTGCATGACGGGTATGCTCGGGAAACAAAATAAACTGCCGATGTTTGCGTCCTATGAGTATACGTCAAAGGGGTACGTATGTTGTCAACATTGGAAATAACTGGTCAGTCCCAATTGATTAATAAGATTATTTATCTTATAATTGCTGGAAACTTGATTGTGTTTCGAAATTGTGTTTTGGCATGTGATTTGGCTCTTCCACACTGATGCCATGCAAATCCTTCAAATAAAAAGCTTATATAGGTATTTAGGGCAATAATATATCACAATATTTAGCCTGCCTTGATGACGCAAGTGCGTTATTGTTTATATGGAAGGATATATAAAGAGAATCACACGCTGGTTCGTCTGTGTGATGTGAGTAATGAGTACCATATTGTTCCACTTCTTTTGCAAATCGTTGGAATGAGCGAATCAAAGCTGCGACGAATACATGTATCATGTTAGTCATATAAGTTACCAGTACATTTGCAGCACGCATGCATTCATAGCACTTCGTCACTGAATAACAATTAGATGGCAGGAGTCTTGGGCGTGCGACTGATGGAATTTTACTGAAAACAGCCACATCGAGTTTGTGCGAGGAATTAGTGCTGATCGGCTCCTGCAGTGTCACACTGTCAAGGAAAACGGCGAAAAAAATCTCTGTCACTTTCACAAGTTAACGCTAAACTTTAAGGCGAAATGAAAAGTAATCTTTACCTCTTTAGTCCACAATCAAATGAAAACGCATGTAAATTACGAAAAGATTGTATATTGTTTTGATTTTTCATGTTGGCTTCATCTCGCTCGTGTTCATTCATGTCCCGTCACAGCTTTAAACAGCAACAAGTCTCATGAAAACTTAGTTGGTAGGAGAATAAATGAACATGAAAATGTTTCTGTATCTGATTGAAACTCTTTCCTTATTAGTGACACTTAACTTTTTTGCACTAACGGATCATAAAACAAAAAATAAACACAGCAGCGCCATATTTCCCTGGAAATTTTGACCGGAGATTTTGCAAATGTCTAACAAATAATAAAAAATAGGCCAGTTACCTAGTTTTGTTCTTTAGCTTGACTCCAGTCGTCTATTACGCATATGTAAAACCTTTAGTTAGGCACAGAAATACTTCAGGTAAGACGTTGCGTGAATCTGTATGTTTTCGAATCAGTCACAGCTTGTTCATGTTTGTCCTGTCAGTGGAAACGCCAAGATGCTAGAGTGTTTAAGCACGCAGATATTGCAAAGGGTTATTAGATTCATAAGTCACCGAAGTGGTGGGCGATCTACTGAGCACAGCAGAACTTCTTCTATGATGACTTCAAACAAGACACATTACCTACCAGCATCTGTTAGAGTGAGTGGATTTTAAGACACTTCTATCTCCAGGACAACAGAGGAAAATGGTAAGCAGCCATAACATGAAGATTAACAGGAACAATTACCATAAAATATGTTTAACAGGAATGATACTGTGTGTTTGAACTGTGTGTTTGTCCGTCTTTTTGGGCTCAGTATTTATACACGACTAAAACATATGCGATTCACAATGGCATGTTAAACTTTATAAAGCGCTTTCTTGTGGCACCCAGGGTTAAAGCTCCGGAGCTAATTCAATAGATACATCGAAGCTTCTTAAAATTTTGATATTTAATGATTTTTGTGCAAAGAACGTGAATGGAGTGCGTTTTCTTTGTGGATTAAGGAGTGTTTCAAAAGTTCATCATCATCATCATCATCATCATTATTATTATTATTATTTTATTTAACTATGTCAGTGTAATGCACTATGTGTAGACATGTCGTTCTCTGTCAAGACGCACTCAAAGCGCACCGTAGGAGCGGAAGATATTTAGGGTCTTCTTCATCTGTTGAAAGGTCTTACATCTCAAGAAAGTCTTTATTATGAACGTACCCGTCCGACTTCTGCCCAAATATTAACAAGACGGGCATGGACAGAAAAAAATTCACGTGACAAGACGTGTGGAGGCAAAAGAGTAAAGCAATACCAAGTGGCACTTAATGAAAGTATAGATTTTTACCCCCGTAACCCTAGCTATGCTATGCTTTCAGCACGCTGGACAGAGACATCTGGGTCCTTGAACACAGCGGACAAAAACGCCAAATGGACGTCAACTAACAAGCATTGCAGTTCATTGCCAAAGATAGGGAATGGTTTTATATTGGTAAGCGTTTGCTCTAGAAGCCCTGTGATGTCAAAAGGAAATATATATATATATATATATAGATCCGAAGCTTGGTTGCTGTGCGCTTGGAGTTTTGTCGTCACGTAGAGCATGTGAAAGTTGAAATCTTAGAGGCACTGTACGTTGTGCGTTCTTTGCAAGCTCCAGTTCAGCGTTAACTTTGGGAAATGCAAGTGTTGGTCTTGGAGATCTAACCACTGATAGTGGTTGTCAGCTCTCAAAAAAAGGTAAGAAACGAATAAATTTCAATATATTTCCGTGATTTTATACGTTAAGTTTTCGTTCTTCCAGCGCTTTGTGTATTTTATTTTCATATTATAGTTTCAATTCTGACTAGAAAAATGGTATAATGTAGATGTAAAGGGATATCTGAGCATGACACTGGAATGATAGCCATGAGTAGTCAGGTAATGGTATTTTCACTATATTCGTCAATGCACAAACTTCATATAAATACGTGGATATTATTTGCACACTCAGTATGTGTTCCGTGCACAAGTGACCATTGTTTGTAAAGTTGGAGTGTTAATGCAGGTTAATTTGAATAAGTATATTAAAATATCTAAAAAAAAATAAAATCAAATATAAACGGTTAGCCAAACTAAAAAAAAAACCCAGTCGTACTTTTTGGGAGATGCACTGTATTTTTAAATTAAACTTCAGTGCGCAATAGATATGCTTACGCTATGGTAGCATAACATGGTGCAAGTCTTTAATAATATATACACGTAACCCACACATTGAGCTGTCCTATTACATACTTCAAAACAGAATACATAAGAGATCAAACGTAATGCAGCAAAAATCAATAAATCTATATCTATCTATCTATCCATCTATCTATCTATCTATCTATCTAAAGTAGGCAGGGAGATAGTTAGTTACCAAGCTACCTTGCTAACATATACTAAAACGATATCGATGCATATATTGATATAGATACCTATCGATCTGCTTACTTTCATGCGCTTGCACCGATCCGTCGTTCGCTACGCGTAACCATTTATGACCGCGGTTGTATCATCTCCCCACTTTCTGTCATCCCGTTGATATCTCTTTCCTGTTTTACTACGGGCGACTCTCGGTTTCATTCATACTGCGCTGGTGTCACCCGCTCCGCTCCTTTGTCCCTCCTCAGCCAGGCACACGGAAGCGGTCGGAGATTGCTTCTAAAAACGCACATTTTCTGAATAGCAGTTCCTGATATGGGATATTGCCTATATACCATAACATCGAATATTATTGTCTTACTACCATATACAGACCTTTGCAATAAATGTAATAATGGGCGTGGTCAGATAGTGGACGAGTTAACTATGGGTTAGATGTAGTAGCCTATGCGATACGAATTCTGGGTTTTGAATCTGCACAGACATAAAAGCCACACAAAGAAAACCAAATTATGGCATTTTTACTAAAGCTGTGTTGGTGTTTTGCTGACAAAGCAGATAGAAATCGGTCTTTGAAATTTACAAGCTAACAGTTTGATCATACGGTTTCCCCCAGTTCTTTGTATGCAGCTTTATCCCGGAATTCGATTTTTTTGGTGAAAAACAGCTGATTAAATTACAAGCTTAAAGCCGAAAGAAAACCCCCGAGATATTTACGCCTACGGGCGCTGCGCTGTTTTAATGAGGGATTCGTCACGCAGACTTACATATCCAAACAGTATACATGAATATTTCATTTTGTCAAGTGTAATTTCTGAAAGTGTTAACAATTTGAAATAAACAAAGTTTGAAAATAATAAGCGGATGATAACAATAGTAGACTAATAAAAATAAGCGCATATATAGCCTGATGGTAATGATAAGTTAGCGGACAGATTGACCGAATTGTGTTTGTAAAATCCTTTTTTTGCCGGGATAGGCTATCATTTTGTCATAGAAGAGTCAGTGAGACGTGGGCTATGGCGTGGGTGTGGGCGTGTTGTGGGGGGGCGAGTTTGTGTGTGTGTGTGTGTGTGTGTGGAGGGGGGGGGGGTGGCACGACACCCTTTGTATGTATGAAGGTTTTTTTATAGAACTTTCTGCAATGTACGTCATCGGATCAGTCCATAAAAGGGGTTGTGTTATCTTACTGAGAATCTCCCTCACCACCCCCCCCTTTTCCCACTCTGAGCGCTGCAGAGTTGGGGTGGGCGTCAATAACAAATCTGAATATGGTAGGTTTCGTTCCAAATGACCTGATCTATTATAGTCGCGTTATACCTTACATTTTGCAATTACCGTAGTATTTCATTGCAGCGTTTCACGAAATAGACGGGAATGGCGACCGCAAACCGGTGTCCAGCTTTCCTTCATAAACTTTTGAAGGAGCTGCTGACATACCGACGTGTATATCTTGTGGCCGCATTGCTTTATTCACCTGGTGAGCAGCGTGATTCAAGTACTTAAATGATTTCCTGAAACACGCATGGGAATTTTGACTAAAGGTAGCGCGATTTCATGTGGTTATCAGCAGAGTATCTGTGACGGAATATACATAAATACTGAATCGATCCGTTGAAACATGACCGTTGAAAAAAATATACATGAAAAGATATAGCGTATAATTTTCCATCCTTTTGAATGGTGAGATCGAAACGAGATCTGACCTGTGTTATTTTATACCAGAATACCTCCGAAAAGTGAAAAGGTGAAGACATAGGCTGGTTTTACTTTTCTCGTTCTATTTTACAGACGGTTTAGTTTTACTTTCCTCATAAAAAATGTACATGGGTAATGTACATGGGTATAATACATGGGTAAAATTTGAGTAAACCCTGCGTAATACGTTTTGTTTTATTTATATGAAATTGTTTTCAAATGCATGTTTTCAGTATGCATTTACACATTGTCTCCTGGTCATTGCTCTATAAGTCATGTTTTGAGACCTACCTGTTTTGGTGTCTCATTCTGTGTGTGTATGTTTGTGTGAGTCTGGGGTTTACCTGCCTGTCATACTCCACACCATTTGACCCTACTGGTCTGGGCATGGATTATGCAGGCTAGAGATGTTTGCCCTGGTTTGTTTAGTTGTTCTCAAGTATTCAAGCATCTTGCATTGCATATAAAAACAAGGAGAGTTACCAATCCACTCCCTTCCCAAGGGTTCTTTGAACGAAGAGTTTGCAGAGACCAGGTTCCATGTTTGTGCAAGGTACTTATCTGGACTCATATGATTCCTTTTGACTTTTAGATATGTATTCCTGACCTTGCATTTTGCCATGGGTCAATTGTCTGTTTTGTTGTTTATTTGAAAGCATATCGAACGTAGACTTGCACTCTCCCTTTTGTATACATACGTGCATTCGTATTGTATTCCAAGAAGAGAACTATCAAGCGGTGAATGCACAGGTATGTGTCAATACTAGCAATGTTTAAATGAATTGAATGTTTTTTGGGAACAGTTCCTGTTTTCTTATCCTTTTTTATCTTTCTTTTGTTCGGTTATCGTCTTGTCGACCAGCTTTGGAAAATGTCACCGTTTTAAAATTTTTAGAAGGATGTTCTAAAGATGAGAATAATTATATTTTGACTGATGGGCAGTGAGCAGTGTTCACATTACAGAATTTGCATTTGGTCATCCAGCAGTTGCAGTAATTCATTTTAATCAATTAAGCTGAAATTTGGGGCGTCCCACAAAATGAGTTTAACTACAAGAAGGATCTAATATCCAAAAGTTACTGAGTACAAAAGTAACTTTTTTCTTCTGTCAGTGTCACCCAGTCTAAGGCTGGGCTGTATCAGAATGAGTGTGGGGGGTGGGGGGTGGGGGGGGGGGATAAGTGACTGAATAACATGATAGGTTTAGTATCTAAGTTTGACATCTCTGATTCCCTGAAACTGTATCTATGACAGGTTAGACTTGGGTGTTGATATTTGGATTTACAAAGCCCCGTGACTACAGTGAATATACACACATGCACACAGACACTCATACGCACTATACATGTGTAACGTGGTGCTCACGTGTTGTCTCATGCTGAAGCATTACCATAGTTTGCAATAGTATTACATGCTAGAAGACATATATGGAGAGATGTGGTCTCTGATCATTGTCAGTTTGTACCTGCAAAGTTGCTTCATGTTTTATAGCTGCTGAAGTATGAGTCACTCTTTTCATTTAGAGCCACACTGAACGTGCAATACAAACACATAGAGCTCTCCCTGCTGCCCAGGAGAGAAAAGACAGAGGGGCCGACACATTCATTTGAAACAATGAAACTTTTAATTCACAAGCTATTGCTGTGGTCTTTGCATAGCGTATTGCCTCATTTTGGGTTCTACTTGATGTGCTACTTGTGTAGTTTTCTGTGGGTTTCTGAAGCCACAACAGAACCACGTTCATTGGCTCCTTAGGGAAAGGGATTTGTAAAAAGAAAAGCACCCAGCTGTTCTTCAGCTTGACTTCTGATTTCTTGGAAGCCGAAAGCATTAGAAGCGCAGGAAGGGGGGGGCATGCTTACTACAGTGTTCACTAATCGGGTAACCTAATTGAGTATGTTCAGTGGACATTGGCCTGTTTTGCATGGTATGGATATGTCACCTATGAACATCTGCCTTGTCCTACACACATACACACACACACACACACATTTGGCAGGTCCTGTCCCTCTTCAGAACCACAGGGTGACACAGCCAATGAGCCAGAGTGCTGTATACCTGGGAACCTCGGTGCTAGGGCATTGCAGAATAAGAAAGTCCAGCTGTGCGAAGGGTGATGGTTCAGCATTTATCTACTCTGAGAAGACCTCCCGAGATGAAAAAGTTGGCAATATCAAGACACCATCTGAAAACACTGGTCATGTAATGGTGCACAGAGTGCAGGCAAATGGTTGGTTTGAAACTGCTAAAGACTTTTATATGAGAGTTAATGTGATTTGCTAATACTTCCTCAAATAATGTGCCAGTTTTTTAAGGTTGGTTAGTAATATACAGTTTTAAATAATTTACAGTGGTTGATAATCTCCCTGTTTAGATATTTGCTAGTTAAACTAGAAGTAAGAATTAACACAGGGACACAGAATGAAACACACGGAATTCATGAACATTGTTCACAAATGAGTCAATGTGCTACAAAGCCCAGGGCAAGTCATTGTTGTCCTTATTGAGCATAGAACCTACCTTTGTGCACTCTTTCAAAATATGTTCTACTATTCTATTATTACGGTTATGTTTGCTGCAAATGGATGATAAGTGTAATGTTTTTACCATGGATTTGGACAATTCTAAGACAGATACACCGTGATACTGTATGTATACAATATTTTCACTATTTTGGATTTTGGTTAGTTTACTCAGTTTAGTTATCTGGCTGTGGGTCAAGTTACCCAATTTTCGGGTTCTGTTAATCATATACAAGCAAAAGTATCTTGGATTTTTGTATATGCAAAATATTTAAAGCCGTATAATGAAGGAATATTTCATATGACAAGTAGGAATATTTCATCTCTGCTATTGCTTTACTGTTGCCTTGTTCCACCTATGTCAAATACATGGTTTCAAGAACATCCTTCAGTTGAATTCTTCTGGAGTCTTCCGCAGCCACACAGGAAGTGATGCAGCAGGGGTGGGTAGACTGCATTCCAGAGAAGCTGCTCTTTAAAGGCCCTCCTAAAGGACTTCATTTGCGTACTTATAAATAATGTATCATAAAACCCTAGAATAGGGAAAGCGAGCTCAAATGATGCAGAACATTTTTTAAAAGAACAAGACAAAAATAGTGACACATTTTCCTAAACTCCAGGTGGATCAAAGGAAATGTTTCTCTTTTTTGTGAATTGCCAAGCAATGCTTATTATAATTAGAATGTTATGTATAAAAAGCACACAATCAACGATTATTACTCTAAATTAGTCAACTTGTATCATAAATGTCATTTTAATAGTTGGCCTTAAATATAATAATATAATATATATGTAGTTCAGACTTGAATGTTCAAAGTTAAAACCAGTACAGCAAAACTGTAATCCCATTTATCCCAAAAATGCAATAATTCTAAAATCTGCGTGATCAATATTTAAATATGTTTTTTAAAATTCTTTGTTAGTTCCTGTCTGCATTTAAATCCAAATATCTTTTAATGAGACTCATTAAACCTTTATCATTGGGAGGGATCCCCTTTATCAAGGGAGAACGTGCATCTCCACGTCCTATGGCTGAGTCTACACCTCCCAGGTCAAGCTGAGATCAGCCCAATCAGGCCCTTGACTTCATTAGCCTGGCCGAAAGAAAACAGTGACCACCACCAGATGAAAATATATAACATATTTTTAATAAGAACAGGTCCAGAAACCAGGATACGTAGCTAGAGATGCAGATGATGTCTCTTTCCCTGTTTTCATTCACACATTTGCCACTGTGGGGCACTGGGAGGTAGCACTGGGAACTAAAAATCTTTGCGCACGCAAGCCCTGGGAATTTCTGAGAATGCGCAGCCCTACCAAATCAACGCTCCTGACAGACTCTTATGTTTCGCTTAAGAATATTTATAGTCTGATACCTACATGGGATTCCTTGCAATCATGGAGTCTGTGAAAAGCCATTCAATATCTAATGTCTGTTTGCTGGCCTGTAATGCAATGCTGCTCCCATGATAAATCAACAAGATATTTGTGTGATGGGTCTTTACCAGGGACGTGTCCAGATGCAGGTAGATACTTATAGCAGATTAGATACAAATGCAATAAAATGATTAATGCTGAAGATATGGTGTGACAGACAGACAGCCTAATAATGTTTGTTAAACACAATTAATAACAATTTCAAATCTGACAGTGGGTCTGTTAAGAATGTTTTCCCACCTGCTTCCCAGGTGCTTCAGATTATACAACTTCATATTCTCAAAAGTGCCTGAGACAGCCGTTGAACATTCAGTCGAGTAGGTGAGGACAGCTTTCTTTAAACTGGATGACTCCAGTCATGGAGCTGTCCTTTACAGAACTAAAATGGAGTTTGAAGACAACCTGCAGGACATGAATGAAAGGTAAAGTCAAGCTTGATACTCCAGAAATGGCAGCTCGGTTTTGAAGTAAATCTACTGAGAGTTTAGGCTAATGTAACACAGTAGAAGATATATTATCTGTGTGTTGTCTGTCTGAGAGCTGAGAATGACCCTTTCAAATTCAACATGGTTATCGTCTGCTGATGCCCTTATATGGGATGAATTCTTGAGAGTTTTTAAACTATTCTCACAGCGTGATTAAGTGCATAATAATTTCAAATTAAGTTAGTTCTCTAACTGCCTTGTTTATAGTTTCATTTAAATAAACACTTAAAAGACAACATTAACTAAATCTCAAATACAACTAGTTCACATCTTTAAAGTAATTTTCACATACCGATCATAATTGTGTAATTTATCTCTCATTAATCTTAAAACTATTCCATCCATCCCTCCAGCTCCTCTTCCCGGTCAGGTCCAATGCGTAGAGACTATATTGACTTCTTACATTTTTGCACTAGAAAGTTGTCGCTTGATTGAATAATATTTTCTCTTGATTGAAATTCCTATTAATGAGAAGTTTTGTTAAATTTGCAAGCCTCGGGTGGCTAAAGAGGACCTGGCCACTGAATTAACTTTTAGATTGCTGTAAAATAGGTTAGTACAGGCCAAGGGTGCTTGATATGCTAATACTTGCTGGCTTATTAGGAAGAAATACCGTTGGCATCAGTGGTGGTCCATTTTAAATTTGAAATATTACATGCTAGGTTTTCAAGCAAGGGAATGCGCTAGTTTAATTAGACTGGACAGCCACATACACCAATACAACATGATGCAGGTAGGTCTCTAACTTTTAAACCAAATCCATGCAAACCTCTCTCTTTCCAAATTGCTATTATTGCTGACTGATATCATTTGATGACAATCATAGATTAGTCTAGGGACACATACCCTATCTGTATTGTACTGCAGTCCTGTGCGCCTCTAGACTCCAGGTGACTCTGAACAGCTTAAACAGTTAGAATATAGATGAATGGATGGATTGACGAATACCTTAAATTTGATAAATATACATGAGTATTTTACAGTAATTATATATATATATATATATAATTACTATTATATGTTGGCGATTCATTCGCCCATATTTTTTCTATCGTCTGTTGTCTTAAACGTTAAAATGCGTTTGGAAAACGGTTTGCAGTCATTTCGACTTATCCATAAAGTTGCAGCTAACGTAATACTCTATGGAGCCAGAGGACATCTGGAACTAGCATCCCTGGGCGCAGGAGCCTCGGCGCGGCTGAAAGATAGTGAGCTGGTCCGGCACCGGAAACCTCCATGAACAATGGCGCACCAATTTCGCTGCTGCGCAAACTTGCGTGGGCGCTATATTCCCTCTCTTTACACAGCTTAAATTATTTTTATTGTTTGCTAAGCCCGCCCAAGCAGCCAGTTGAGAGCTTTAGGCTGTCCCTCATTGGGAATACTTACGCGCTGGGAGGCAATGAGCCAGTATCGGAGTCACATGCTACAGCGTCATGATGTACTTAGTTACTGTAGTTGCAAGGCATGAACCTTTCATTCAAAGCTGCAGAAGTCCGTCATCGCGCAATACCTCGGGTGCTGGCGTGCAACACTTTTATTCTGACCGAATTCAGATGGATCCACTCAGTCATGGGAATCCCATACCTCAAGACTGCAATTTCCTCCATCAATAATTTCGTGTTTTTTTCTCCTAAGCTGAAAAGATCTCTTCAAGGAGAGGAAAATATAACTATCTGTAAATAACGTAGGGAATTACCAAAACGTTACAAATGAAATTGTCCTGTTGATGTTCTCCCTTACGACCAGACAGTAGAAGGTAGGTCTGTGTGACTTTGTTCTGTCGATTTCACTCTTTTTTTCCTGAAAACTTAATGAGGGGAAAGTCAACGAAAGTAACCAAGTTGATGAATATGGAGCGGTACGTCCGACGGAAGCGCAACCTTCTTGCAGGTCAATAATAAGAAACGGTGTTATAATCTTGGTTGAATTTCTGTCTCAGAAACCAAAATGACCATCGAATGTAAGCGTTGCTTTTGCTCCATTTGGGAATATCCTTTCCAGTTTATACAAGATTTCTTAATTGAGGCACCAAATTTGTTAACCAACTTTTTTTTTCCCCAGTGGTTGCGTTAGTATAACTTCTTTTGCAGTTTATTAATGGTGTCAGGCTCCTATTAATGACTTATTCTTGCGTGTAGTTGACATAATATACATATTTAAATTACCTTCTCCTAGCTGTTGTCCCATTATAAAACGCGATCGGTACGGTAGTGTTTAGTATATTGTAATAAAATATGTTTAACCTCATTGCGTCAAAACGTGAAAACATACGTGATAATTCAGATGAAACTTCGACATGTACAAAAAGGCGGCAAATAAAAGCTGGATACCCTCATTAAGACTTTATTAGAAACCTGAGACATGCTTAGGTTTCTAACCATGGTATAAATGCTTTCGCGGAAACTGACAAGGACGATCTTATGGTGTAAAATGACCGTTATACCAGTACTGCAAAGTTATATAAGGATATAATGACACACTTTGAATGTTGACACAAGGACAAAGTTTTGCTCTTTCTGTGTTGTTACCAGGTAAAGCCGATCAAAATAAGATACTTTATATATGCTTCATATAATAATTGCCTATGTAAATATGGTATAGCTGTAGTTTATGAAGTAGTACCATCAAAGCTTTCACTTGGAATAGAAATGATTCAGTATACTTCTAAAAGTAGATTACGCCAACAATGTTGAAATTCGATAGCAATAACACCTGTTTGTTATTTAAATGTCCATAGCCTGTTGTTTACGGACAAATTACACATTTCATGTGGCTTTGACCTTTGCTATGTTATGCACATGTCTACAACATTGCTTTACGGGGTGTTTGCTGTAGAGTAAAATTGGAGATACTTTGGTCACGTACTTCTCATTTTAAATGTCGTGATCCTGCTCTATCATTGCAGGTCCATGAATTGTCGCTGTATTGGTATTTGAAAAACTTTACCTGGACAAATACCGCCATCTAGCGTAAAAATGATTGCGGCGCTTCTCTTTCTTTCCGGCATCTTCACCCGAAGTACGTGCACTGCGCAGGGTGCGCGCAAACAAAACGGCTGCGATTGACGCACATTTTAAGTTTTCTTTATAAATTTCGCTCGCCACCTATCTAGCTAGTCGTTGATACTGATACTTAATTAAGCTTTAACAAAACATTTCTACCTTTTTACTCCTCTGGGGTGTCAGGATAACATAGGCTCTTGGTTGAGCCACTTGGGACGCTTTAAAGGTCAGACACATTTGTTGCAACGTAATTTGACTCAGAAAATAGGCTGGTATATGATTCACTTCCACATTATGGACCTTTTTCGTTCTTAAAGATCCTTCACTATGCGACATTATTCATTTAATTTAATAACGGTTAATAATGGTTCCTTTTTGAAAATGACTTATTTTTACAGCTGCACACTATTATTCAGCTGAATATTTAGGACATAAACTGGCAATCCTGTTTGCATGAAGGCCTAGTGGTCCAAAATGTTATCTGCGTACCCAGTCATTTTATAACTAATACCTGAAGCTCATCATTTGGATGGTGCTAGGCCCTAATTGCATGTGTGGTATATAGTTTAATCTACTCTTCTAAAGCAGTCAGTAGTATTAAATTATTCATTTTTAGCAGACACCCTATTTGTATGTCTAAAATTAGAAGAACCTGCTGATGGTGGATATTCATGGTTGACTGCATCTATACTTTGTTGCTGGGTCGGGCAGGATAGAGGTCTGTGGGATCTTGGGTGCCAGTCCTCAAGGCCACTGTACTGAGCATCACCTTTGTTATGTGTTTGACCAAACTCCAGAGGCAGCTTCAGTTGTTCGATAACTCCCACCAGCAGAAAAGTGTGAATCGTGCTGTCAGTAGTCAGAAGATAACAAGAGCTCTTTCATTATTAGAAATTCTACATCCTGCCTCTGTAAAAGTTGCTTTATTTATTATTATTATTATTATTATAAGTCTCTCTTGATTTGAGGGATTGAAAGCTTGTGTTCGATCTTTCATTGGGTTAAAAATAGTGGCAAAAGGTGGCGAAGACTGCCACAAAATCTGACCTGTGCCGGTGTCTATTGGATACGTTGTTGTCTTGGAAACAGACAGTTCCAACGTAAAGACGCAGGTTTGTTTCCATGACAGCATATCAGTATATCCAATCTGTGTACGGCTTTGGATAGCATATAATTGCCCATTTTTATCAAACCTGATTTTGTCACTGTACTGCTTGCATTATTTTCTGTAAATGCTTTAATCTGATGCTATTTCACACTCGATTGTTCTTTGCATTATTTTTGACTATCTCTTGTGGTGTGGTTAATTAACCATGCATCCATGTGATGCTGCAAAGTCCTGTAAGGTTGGAACCGCACCGACATTGAACTTCATTGAGCTTGAACTTTTTTTTTCTCAAATTGAGCTGTAGGCCAAATATATGTGATATTCTATTATTCTCTTTTCCCCTTTATCGTGGATACTTTCACACAGATTAGCTAACGGCTTTACCTTGTTAGGGGTGGCCGATATGTCCAGAATGTCATATCACAGTATTTTTCATTAGAATCACGATCCACGTTATACATTACGCTTTGTTTGTATGTAAAATAAACTGATTATTTATAACAAAAGTTCTTTTAATTTTTTTTTAATAAAGTAAAAAAAAAACTTTTACATAAGAAATTTACAAACAAGAGGAGGCCATTCGGCCCATCAAGCTCATTTGGGGAGAACTTAACCAATGGCTCAGAGTTGTTAAAATCTTATCTAGCTCTGATTTAAAGGAACCCAGGGTTTTAGCTTGCGCTACACTAGCAGGAANNNGGTCCTAAAATTGAACCCTGCGGTACCCCACTATGAACACAGGCCCACTGTGACATTGTGCCTCTAATAACTACCTGTTGTACGAACAATATTTTTGCAAAGTTTGCAAATTACAGTAAATTGATCCACGTCGGATTTCACGAATCCACACCATTTCCTTACAATCGAAGTAGAACCTTTTTTGGAACCGATTCTTCATCAGCAATGCCATATGTTCTGTTTATTCCACAGCATAGCTGACCTGGCTTTTTATCACATGAAATGAGTACAGTATTTTTATAGTTCAAGATCTAGTCACTAAACTGAGGTCCACTGAGACATAATTGATAAAGAAGTGACATATACAGACAGCTGAGATGTTATGCGGGCTGAAATTGCTTTGTTTCACATCGATCTGTTTTATTGTAGTATTGTTGTAGTATTGTTGTAATATTGTAGTATTATTGGTCCGATGGAATGTGCACCCCCCCAGTTTTAATTTGGCTTCATTCATCCCCCCAGTACTTGGACATTATATTATGAAGTTGTACTCCCATTTCAAACTCACTATTACGTTGTGGGTTGCAGACTCCGAATATGCAGATATCGCGATATGCACTTGCCGGTTTGTGCTATCGTTACAATAGTGTGAAAAGCAGTGTACTTGTAATGGCATTCATTGGGAGCTCGGCATAGCCAGATTTAAATTTCAACTGTCCAGTTACCTATTTGATCCCATATCCCTGTTCCCCCAAAAATGATTTAGCTTATGAGCTATGAGGTAATTAGCACAAGGAGGTGCAAGGAGTTGGATCAGGTGTGGGGAAACCCAAAATATGCAGGGCTCTGGCGCTCCAGGACTCTAGTTCGACACCCCTGCTTTCATTCAAGTCATTCATTCAACTCATACTCATATGCAGTGCAGTTTATATAGCTTGTTGGCTTAATATGTGGGAAGTGCTATTCGATTAATATGTTCACACATTTTTCTGGAATTTGGAGTAGAATGTGAAATGAAAGTAGCAGTTCATTATATATGTTTTAGAATGCAATGCTGTGTTTGTTGTTTGGGACACAACAGAATTGGTGTCTTTCACCATTTCCATTTTCATGTAAATTGAAGTCTGATCCGGAGGACCTCATATTGTTCTGAAGCAGCGGATAAAAGCAGTGAAGGGAGATTTAGCCTAGTGTGTGAACAGCCAGACCAGATCCAGACAATCTAGCTCTACTTTTCGAATCCAAACATCTGCCCTAAAATAAGCTCTCTGCACTCCTGGAAGTGGCACGCTGCTCACCTTATTCTGCCATGTCACTACAGCAATGGGTAGATGAGCACTAGCTCCGGGTGTGGACTGAACTGCAAGTTTATCCGAAGCCAGCCAGAAAATCACCTTCTGAATCAATATGGTTAAAGTAAAAAGATAATGTGCTTTGAAGTATGGCAATACAACATAGAACCACCAAGTTTTCCACACACATAACCCGTCATAATCATTCCCCCCCTTTTTGTTATAAAAAAGTTCTGATTTTTCTTGTATATTGATGTCTGTATCGAAAGTTATTGCTAATTCATTAAAGTTTATGAAATGTTGTTTTGTTATTGAAAATTGTTCCGGACCACTGACTTTGAACAGAAATCTGATGCGAACCTTTGATCAAAAAGTTTGAGAAGCCCTGGGTTACAGTGATGGTACTGCCAGCAAAGCTTTGAAAAAAAAGGAAATGCCACCCCAGGGGTGTATCGAAAGAAGACCTGTAGGGATTATGTGATTGAGCAAAATAGGGGGGGGGTCTTCAGCACTGCAGAATTGCGGCATGATTCACTTGGCTGCCACACTATTAGTTCTACTGTGGCTTACATGCCCTGAGACAGTTGGTAATGCGCAAAGCAAAAAGAAAATCGGTTGACTACTTACCTTATCTGGTAAAACCGTAGTTCTTTGGTGGACTTTTGAGTCATCGATTTCTTAACTGCTCCATTCCCTGAAGACGTCCGTCCATCCTTACATCCCAGTGAAATGCAGCTTCGCTGTTATTTTCAAAGCAAATTCAGCACTGGGGCTGACTTAGACAAAGTAGATAGATGTCATCCCTGCATCAGAATAAGGCATTTCTGCATGTGGTGTTGTGTTTGCAGTATGCTGTCATTCAGCTGCGCAAAAGCACGACAGATGCAGTGCTGGAATAAGAAAAGCCTTTAACTGCACCTGTGCAGGAAATGATCATGGTAATCCCACGCTGTTATGATATTATAGTAAATTACATTGTATTGTTGACATGCTGGTTAAATTGTAGGTGAAACTTGCTGAAGGGAAGCTCTGGGGTTAAGCCATCTGTAAACTGACAGCTTCTCAGAAAAAGACAGTGTCTGTACTTGATCATGTAATTATGTACACTGTATTATTGAAATTTCACTGCTTTGCATTGCAGATGCAACCATGTGTATTATATATTACAGACTAAATTGCATTTTTGAGCCACTTATCCAGGACCCTATACAGCACAGGGCAAAAGGCAGGGGTACACCATAGACGGGATGCCTGTCCATCACAGGGCACAAACCCTTTGGGTTATTTAGAGATGCCAGTTTGTTTAACTGCATGTCTTTGGACTGTGGGAGGACACACTGGAAAAAACATACAAACCTCACACACAGAGCAAGAATACGATTCCGGCTTAGACCCTGGAGGTGTGCTGTGGCAGTGCCTTGTGTGTGCACACATGCGTGTGTATTGTTCTGATTTTTGTGTTATTTATAGTTGGAATAATACAGTTATGGTGCAACTGGAGAGTGCCGACAAAATGTGGATATTTTAAACAGGGTCATTTTTCATCATTTAATTTAGCTGCAGTTTAACACTGTCTGACGACAAATGTAAGACCTTGCAGGCTAATGATGGTAATTACTTACCTACCTATCAAGGTACCTCCTGCCCCCCCCATTTTTCAGAAATACGACTGTCGGTACTGGGTGACTGCTCTGAATTGTGAATTGTGTGTAATGCTAAGATTATATGATAGTACAGCCATTTCAGTCGTAAGACATTCTGAGCACAGAACAATCTCTCCACCTTTGATTTATTTCAATAAGCCGCTGTTCAGACACAAAAAGCTTTTGTTGCTGGCAGTAATTTAATGTCTCAGGTGCCGCTAATTAGCAGTTTTCTAATACAAAGCAGGATATGTTTAGTTTTACAAGCTCACGGGATGAGCTGAATGGGAGAGGCAGGGCCGGTGGAGTTGGAGAGGGTCAGGTTCTCATGTCGACAAATTAAGGGGAGGCTTCTCTGAAACATTATATCGCTGCAGATAATTGTTTTTGACTGAAAAGACAGGCAGAAACAGCCGGACTTGAAAGGTTTTCCCGAAATCCTGCGGCACCAAGTGACCCCCATGGTACTCCCATCGTGGTTAGCTTCTGAAATAATAGCAGAGAACCGCACTTGCTTAGTTCTGTGAATGAGTAATACAAAATACAATTTTCATGGTGTCATTTAAAAAAAATGTCCGTGAGCTTTTATGCATCATCCTGTAGGGGCCTCCAGTTACCAGGTTTTTTTGTTTTCTTTAGTGTGAATTAGACAGAGAGCAGAGTCCCATAACCATAATGGGATTTGTTTGGTGTCACTGGAGTTTCATGCCTGTATTTTGCATAGACACTTTGGCAAATTGCGCATCCTCTATCTTACTGGGAACAGGAAATGCGCAAGTTTAAAAAGATGATAAGTTGTTTTCTTTTCCATTTTGGAAATGTGCTGTCTTGCTGGCCCAGCGGGAGACGGTCAGCATGAGCCGTAGTGCGCACGGTGCTCCCCCTGGTGCCTTTGCTACAAGGGGGAACAAATAAGCTAATGTCAGCTGACGCATCCGGCGGTACTCCCCACCCCCCCGTGAGCTGTATCTCGTCACCCCTCGGGAAACACAGAAGTGGGCCTTCGTGGCCGGGGCAGCTCTGTAATGGGAGCAGAAACAGACTCTAGCACTCAGGACCTGCCTGCTTCTGACCAAAGCCAGATCCTGTCACTGCTGCTGCCGAATGGTACCGTTTGTCCCCGAGTTTTAAGACAAACATGTTTCCCAAAGGGCTCTCTTACAGGAGGCAGCCCTAAGCTCTGTGCTCACCAGAATAGGTCCAACATGGGTACGTGAATGTTTGGCAGACGACCCACATGGACTGAGATTGATGTGTGAGCCACTGAATTTGGGTCAGACACTTTCTTTAGTAAATAAATTAATTAAGGACATATTAAAGTCAGCTCAATATCATCTGTTCATTTTAGCACGTTCTAAATACAGGAATACGTTAATAATTTTTTAAGAGTGTACTTTCTATCATTTTCCATTTGCTTACGTATCAATTGAATGTAAATCAAAATCAAAGGATATTTTCTATATCAATTAAGTTGTATAGAAGCTGAAAAAACTGGTGTTTTACCTTTTGCCCATAATAAACACATGCTGAGTGTGAAACCCATTCCTTACGACAGTAATAAAGCTACAATGTTTATACTGATACCTTTCTACCGACTGTTTTTGAAAAATCCTGTTTGCACACATCATGAGTCAGCTGTTTATACATTTATTTTTTCATATTGCAGTGTGTGACTGCATTCAGTAAAGGGAGCAAATGAAATTTGTCTTTCTGAAAAGGCATGTCATTGAGCAGAGCTGAACTGTTCAGCGGCTCATTAATGGGGAGGATGTAATATTCTGAACTGAGACTATGGGACTCCCAGCTCACCTATTTATAGGCGCAACATCTCCATGGTAGTCTTTGCAGCATCGTCAAGTCATAACTACCGCCCTAGACACCAATTAAGAATGAAACTAATGCATTTAAATAGCGGTTCACTTCCCTCGCTGTTCCCTGATGTTCGCTCCCGGCCTTTGGAGTCGCCGAGTCATTACGAACGTTTTCTGCATCCGGGCAAAGCCACGTGGAGGACAGCGTGTAAAAATCTGTCAGAGCCCCACAATCCTGGCTATTTTTAAATGCCTTCCCTGAAAGCGAGAGGCAGCATCGGTGCAAGTTTCCTGAGATGTCGGCAAATACACTGCCGTATATGAACTTATAGGGCTTTGCAAGGTAAGGGGGCCTTTCTTTCTCATTGTACAGTTAAATAGAACGAATGCTCTCAATCAGATTTATCTTATTCTGTACTACAGCCTACTTTGCCTTCTTGTCAGCATCTGTGCGGAAACAAACATGTAAAGAGTAGCAAGATTTTTTAGCTCTGCTCTTGAATGTCTTCTGTATCCTGAATATTGAATATGAGTGTGTGTGCATCTAATAAGGTAGCAAATACTGTGATGGTACTAAATGGTAGAGAAGAAATGTTTTTGCTGCCAGCAACTGAAATTATATAATAACGACAGGAAGCTTAGAATATAGAGGCAACTGGCTTTCTACAGCCTATCATGTTTATTTTGCTGATAAATTGAAATGCCAGTTATTAAATCACTGTAATGGTAACAAAGACGCTCTTAATTTATCTAATCTTTTGTAATAAAGGGATAAAATACTGTAATTAAAACATTCATTTTTCATTTAATAATTATTCAACTGCTATTTAAATATATATTTATAGAGTTACCTAAAAATATATATGTTCAATTGCACAGAATTAAAAAAATACATATCAGGAAACAGTTGAACCTTCAACATTTGTGAAAGATTAAGTAAATATGGTTGGATAGAGAAGTGTTTTGCGGAGAAGAAAGTATGTTGTTTCATAAAATTAATATTGAATTAAAATGAATGCTTTAATTGATATCAGTAGAACAACAGGTCTACCTTCATGGAGTGTGCAAGGCATTTCCGACCTTTTCGGTAAACTCCTGATCTGGCAGTACTGTGCCATTTGAAAGATGGAAAATGAGGTCCTTCATTAAATGAATGAATGGATATGGACTGGTGTTTCCTGGTGATTTCAGCTGAGTCAATGTGAATTAAATAGGGAGCCGGGGAGGGGGGGCTGTGTGAAATATAGTGACAGAAAAATGTAATGCAGCCAAGATATGGAACAACATGTCAATCAACGTTGAGCTGAGCCTTGAGGGCAGCATTAGAGGCACAGCAGTGGATACTTGTAGTGAAATTAACTAGAGCAGCAGTGTTGGTAAATACGTATCAGCTTCAGAACATCTGTTGGGCTACATGCACTTCTGAAGTCTCATACATTTGTTTGTTGCATATCAAACCTTTTTTTCTGCTCTAGTATTTAAAGTCCCATGGAATGAAGGTGTCCTCAAAGCTTAAAAATAACCATAATGATTAATTATAAAAAATATTATGGTAAATAGTCACTTTACATAATGAATGGTGTTGTGTGAAGTGATTCCAGCAGAGTAAAGTTCACCAATGAATGGTTATCGCGATTTTTTGAGAATTTCTGAATCTGTAGTGATTGATTCGGAGCTGTGTGGTTGGGCAGGGGATGGGGCAGTGTATTCAAACACTCCACCAGATGTTACCTTTGCAAATTGGCACATAATGGCTTGTACGTCTCAAATGCCTGTCATCTGGCATAAAGTGGAGCGATTGGGACTGGTGAATTCGAGGGCAAGGGTGGCAAATTGAAATCAGGCTGGTGGAACTCAGCTGGATGGGACTCAGCAGGTCAATGGCCTACTTTGAGATACTGGAGGACAAGAGAAACAGGGTCTTCCCGGGGGAGCCACCACACACATCCTCTAATGATGCCGTAGGTGCTGCCACATTTAGCTTCTTGCGGGGAGCTGACAGACGTTGTGCATGAGTAATGACATCCCAAAGGCTCCCAGGTTGCATTGCTGTATTAAAAAAATGAATTGGAGTTTTTTTTTTTTTTAACCATCAGAGATTTGACTCGCAAGCAATGTAAAGACTCTGTTTTCATTTGAGAAGGCTGTGGGAAAGAACAGGATTGTTTTCCTCCAAGCAAGGATTTTGCTCCGGTAGATTCCAGCATAAAACGGCGTGAAAGGGCAGCCACAATCTGGCATTAAAATACCTCTGTTTGTCTCCTCCTCTCTCTTCCCCTCCAGTTCCACCAGGTGAGAAGAGTGATGAACATCCTGTTTCTTACTATGGTTATTTCATACTTCAGCTGCATGAAAGCCGCCCCCATGAGAGACACCGCGGGCATGTGGGGGCACCGGGTGGACGGCTACTTGGGGACGACAGCAACACAGAGCCCCGGCGCTCTGGAGAGAGCAGCCACGGGCGGACGCAGGGGGGCGGAGTCGCTCACAGGCACGCTCGAACAGGTGATTGAGGAGCTGCTGGAGGTGGAAGGGGAGGCCCAGTTGGTTGCAGGGGGGCCCGGCAGTGAGAGGCGGGGCGGTGCGGCGGCGGAGCCCAAAGACAACGACTTGTACTCTTCGCGGGTGATGATCAGCAACCAAGTGCCTTTGGAGCCGCCGCTTCTCTTTCTCTTGGAGGAATATAAAGACTACCTAGACGCTGCCAACATGTCCATGAGGGTTCGGCGGCACTCTGACCCAGCGCGGCGTGGAGAGCTAAGCGTGTGTGACAGTATTAGTCAGTGGGTGACCGCCGTGGATAAAAAGACGGCCATAGACATGTCCGGGCAGACGGTCACAGTCTTGGAAAAAGTCCCGGTGCCCAACGGCCAGCTAAAGCAATACTTTTACGAGACCAAATGCAACCCCATGGGATACACAAAGGACGGCTGCCGAGGGATCGACAAGCGGCACTACAACTCGCAATGCCGGACAACCCAGTCGTTCGTGCGCGCGCTCACCGTGGATAGCAAAAAAAAAATCGGATGGCGATTCATACGGATAGACACTTCCTGTGTATGCACGTTGACCATTAAGAGGGGGAGATAGTGAATGAAATGTATAGATTTTATTGAGCTGAAAAAGAAAAGAACAAATATCTATTTGTATATATACATAACAGGGTAAATTATTCCATCAAAAGAAAATTTTATGGACTGCATGTAAAAAAGATGAAGTTTATACAGTAAAAGTGATATTAAAGTCTATTTATTGATCATTTTCATGACCTTGTAAATGATTAAAAAAAATTCTAATCAGTCATTTGCGCACAATTTAAATTACTATATTACATTCCTCAAGACATTGTAGTTTGTTTACGTTGCCAAGAATTTGAGAAAAAAACGGAAAATGGAAAAGTGAGGAACAGTCAAAAATAATAATAGTAAATACTCTGCATGCTGCTTCAGTTGTGAATTAAAAAACTGTCCATTTCCGGGGAAAAGGGGACACAATTCTAACCAAAACATTCCGTTTACATTTTCAACGGTAAATGGTCTTTCCTTTCCTCAGTACTATATCTGTTTACTGCTCTAAAATTTCTCAAAGGTAATGTTCAAATTACATACTATGTCAAGGTGCTGTTGTCAAAGCTTTGCTGTTTTATTTTTTTATCCCCACATTGAGAAAAAAAAAGATAAAAAAATATAAAATTTATTCATTGACACATGTTCTGGATTAATATAATTCATTTTGTATGTTGTGAAGTTGTTTGAAATATTAAATTGAACTATTTGAAGAAATAAAATGATTATAGACAAGTGAAAACAAAAGAAATGTCAATAAAGTTTGACCTTTCCAATCAAAGGTATGTATTTAGGTAGACCTGCAACCCTGACTGGGATAAGCAGTTGAATATTAATATTCAGGTTAGAGAAATAAACTTGTAGCCTGTCGTCTTTTCTCTGTACATAATCTTGACGAAGTATTAGAAATCATAACAAAAGTTAAACATATATTTATATATAAAAGGAAATTTATGCACCTAATCAAAATGCTTTCCATTCCCGGTAGAGGTTTATGACATAAATATTGCAGTACAACTGAACTGGCAGCAAATTTCTATTACAAGAAGATAATTAAAGCCATATTTTTAGTCCTAAATCAAAGGTAGTTTTGCTGTTCATATGTACGAGAGATGGGAGTTTGTACAGATGCTCCTCTACTTACGAACTTTCAACTTACAAACTTTCAGACATATCAACGAAGAGGACTGTAAGTCCAAATTCTGTTCCTTGGGCTCCCATTTCCTGTCCGCTACATCAGTTTTTTTTTTCTGTGTGCTAATTCCACCTAGTACGACTTCTGGCCGCTACTCCCTCCGTGCAGCAGCGTAGCGTGCGTACTCCCAGCATCGTAGTTTTTTGTACTTGTGTATACGCTTAAAATAATGTTGAATAACGATTTACGAACATTTCAAGTTACGAACGGCTTGTTCGTAAGTAGAGGAGCGTCTGTATTTAAGGCCAGGAATACATTTGTACAGATTTGAACTATGAACGACAGTTCAGTCTGATTAAAAGACATAACAGATAATGTAAATTCATTGCCCTTAGGTTCGATAATTGCCAGCTGAAGGGGATTCACGTTGCAGCAAGTCATTGGTATTTAAGTGAAAATATAAGTAAGATTACTCTGAATGGAAATCGTTTTTTCCATTACAGTGCAGACAACATGACACGAAAACATCACTCTGTCTTAGATCATACAGTGCACACAAAGTATGTGGGAATCTGGACTGGCTCCAAGTACCTTTCAAGATTAGTAAATCATTTAACATTAGTGTGGAAAATTGCCCCCATGAACTTGGGTCTGGAAGGGTGGCATGTTGAGGCTTTCAGTCATGCACATTAACAGATTCAGGAACAGTTGTCAGATTAATACCTTTAAAAAAAACTGAGTACAAAGCAAAAGGAATCAGGGGTAAACGTGATGAACTCAAATGCCATTGTTTGATTTACATCTCAAATGTTTAATGGGTCGCAATGTTTAAAAAAACTAAATTGAACTTTACATTCATATAATTTTTACCTAAATAAGATCAGTAACAATTTTAGGTGAGGCTATGGCTTATTGCCTTGTGGAACTGAGAAATGTAAATTCTGATTTCTCACAAAGTGTCACTAGAGTGCTGGTTATCATTGTCATAAAACTGTCTGATGTCTTGATTATGAGGTCTCTGTCTTTGGTGTAAATGTGAGATATTTATGACCAGCTGTGAGGCAAAATAAAGCGGGATATTTACATGAGCGATTTGGGGAGATGACTTAGCAACACGAGAGCCAATCCCCTTCTGGGATTTCAACTAGAGATTTAGTTGCAGTAGATTTTGTTACACTCCTTATCCACCTACACCTATATTTCTGGGTTTTTTTTGCACTGTGATTATTTTATTTCTGAGTAATTTAGGATTTGGCCCTCTTACCTATTTAGTGTAGCTTGTTTGTAATCATAACACACTACAATAAGTTACTTACCTCGGTAGGGTCTGTATACCATGTTTAAACAGCAAAGCTTGTTCAATTTATCAGTAGGACGATGCTGTTATTATACATCTCAGACACACAAAGTGCTTCTTCTTCGCGTCTGACTAAACACTTTGGATGTATTGAGCTTTTGCTTACTGCTGACGTGCCTGAAAGCGTATAGCGCAGATCTCCGCATACACTCAGCACAGCTTCTTTCCTCCCAGCAGCGGGATCACTTGTTGTTCCGAAGTCATTCAATCCTCAACAGGTTAACAGGAAGCTGGAGCCCGAGACACAAGGCACCAAATGGTACTTCCCATGCTCCCTCCCTCCAGGCAGGAAATTTTAAAAATACCAGCCAGCTGAACAGGCATGTAGTTGGGGGACTGGGAGGAGAACGGGAGTCTCAAACAACAGGGGAACATGTGCAAACACACACACACACTATCAAGCTAAGGGTTAGGAGAAATTCCATTCATGCTTGACATAGTTAGATGTCCTAGGTTACCTTGTCTATTTTAGATAACCCCTGCTCTCAACCTAAAGTAGTTTTTTTCCGCAGAGACAATGATAACAGCCTCAGTATCCATGAGGGATCCTGAGAATGATGAGCACAGAAGGTGGTTGTGCCTTAATCACTGTTTAACCCTACAATAAACTGGTATTGACTTCTGACTCTAATAGCTCTCAATGACGGAGGTTGTCCTTCATTTCCTCACTATGCTCTGTGTGTGTCTCATTAATAAAGAGTCTAAATATATCAATTCATCTTCAAACCACTTAACCAGGATAATGATGGGGGAGGTCAGTTCATCACAGGGAATATCACATTCAATAGACAAATTAGAAATATTAATTCACCTAAATGCATTTCTTTGGACAGCTGGATTAGACAACAGAACTTGGAGGAAAGGCACACGACACAGGGAAAACATACAAACTCCACAGAAATACAGTGGAAATGTGATTCAAAACACACACCAGTAACACTAATCATGCTACTACAAGAGTCTAAATATAAAGCACAATATATATTTACAGTTTCATTTATTGGGCTGGTGAGTGATTCTGCAGATTGGAACAGTGCATCTGTGATCAGAAGGTCGCTGGTTGTAGTCCAGTGGTCTACAGAATGATTGTACCCTTAACCTCAATGTCTCCTGGGGGTGACTGACCCTGCTCCTCTCAACTGTGCATTGTTTTGGAGAAAAACATTGGCTACAATGTAAAACGTATATTATATATATACTATATATATATTATATATATATATATTATGAACAGGAAAGGTCATCTAGAGAAACAATAATACATTGCTGATAGATAGATAGATAGATAGATAGATAGATAGATAGATAGATAGGAAAAAGCAAACACAAAACACTAGATATCCTTCATCCATACATGAATTACGGGTAACAACAGGAAATAAGTCATTCTGTTGAGTTTAGTGGCGGCACCTTTTGCAGAAATTGCATCAGTCTTTTGGGATAAGTTGTTACCAACTTTGCACTAATAGACACTTTTTGTCCATTTGTCTTTGAAAAATTGTTGAAGCCACCCCCAGGCTTCATGGGCACAAATGGTAATGGCCACTTTCATATCCTGTTACATATTCTTGACCGGACTAAGGCACCAGCATCGGGTTAGTCTAAACTTTTGTATTTGTTCTTATGTCAAATGTAATTCTTAACATTCATTTCATCTTGGATGTCGGCTGGGAATACATAGTTTAGAAAGTATAGATCTGAAGTGATTTTTTTTCTGGGAGTGCTTTTTTCAGCCAAGCCACTCTCCCAAGGAGCCCAGAGTCACAAAACACTTGGGCAATTGTTGTACACATAATTTCTAGGGCAGGAGGTAGTGTAGTGGCAAAGGACATTATCTCATAACATGAAGTTTGCCGGTTTAAGCCTCAGGAGGACCTCTGTAGTTGTACTGAGCATGTTATCTAACCTAAATTACTTCAGTAAAATACTGTCAAATAGTAAATGAAAAGTCACGTTAGATATAGCAGCTCCACCTAAACAACTAAAAGATGCTTCAAATAATATCCCAAGACCGTAAATGGTCTACAGTTGTCATAGCTTTCACAGCTAATGCCCTGCATGCCTGGATACTTTAGTTTTAAGGACAGCCTGTTCTACACAAATTCACAGCTGTGTCTTGATTTCCTGAAATTGGGCTTTACTGTGTATCTGGGGATTTTCAGTGCCTCGAAATGCCCTGTCCTTGATTGATGCTTTTAAAAACCTTAAGCTGGGCTCACACTGAAAGTTCCTTCATTGCATACCCAGCAGCCGCACAGCTTCCAGACACTGGTATATTTCACCTGGACTTCACCACACACATATCAACTCCATTTTTCTATTTATGTGACTTTCTAAAAACAAATCACTGCACCAAGAGTGAAGCAGAAAAGGGGACTGAATACTCATGGAATCAGGACAGTAGCCTCACTGTTTGGGGAACGGGGGCTTGTTTCCTGCCTTTGGCTTTGCGTATCTGACATTACATGTACGCCCTGTGTCAGAGCGGGTTTCCTCTGAGTAGGATGTCCCCATCCTTTGCTTTCGTTTTAACTTTGACATTAAAATAACATGTTAGTCACTACTGATTGAAATTCTCCTTAAGCACAGTGAGTACATAGATACATACACAGACACTCCCCGGGTTACGTTGGTCCATGTCACGATATTTCGACTTTACAATGGGTATGATTATTCAATAAATTATATGACATATTCAACACTTTATTGTAAATTTGTGTTAATGATTTTGTCCAACTGTAGGCTAATGTAAGTGTGCTAAGCATGTTTAAAGTAGGCTATAGGCTAGGCTATGATGTTTGATAGGTTAGGTGTACTGTATTAAAATGCGTTTTCACAATAGTTTCACCTTACAATAGCTTTATCGGAAGGTAACCCCATCGTAACCTGGGGTGCGTCTGTATTATGTATTTGGATTGAACATTAAACAACAGGGCTGCAGAACTGGAATATCATTTCACGACATGAGAGCAGGTGGGTGAGAGGGAGATAGAGGCACGTTAGAAAAGATAGTCTCTGGTGATATGGACAGTAAATCCTCATTAAAGAAACATCATGTAGCCCTAGTATTTCGCGTTTTGCTCACTGACGGGCCATAGGTAGCCAGTGACTCAGAATAACAAGGTTATTGGCCAGCCTCTCACAGTGCACCATCTGCTAAGTAATATCCTTTACATCATCCCAGTGACCCACCCCAGCGACAGTTTTAAAGGTTAAATGTTTTCTTCCTTAGCATGGATTTAATTATTAAGCACAATTCCACTCATATTTCAAGCATTAAGAAAGTGGGAAGGCCCGTATAAAACAGAACAAAACACAATTTTAACTTAAGTTCCTTTTCAAAGAAAATAAAACTTTTGTTTGTTGATGGGAGAGTCGACGATCTACCATTACAGAGGCTACAATGTTACTACAGTATCATTAAAAATCTCATCACTAGACATTCCAAGGGAGACAAATGCTAATGCCTGTGCCACACACTAAATAGTATGATCTACAGGATTACAGTCTAAAATTAAAGGGACGATCATGCCCAATTAGTTATTAATATTGCTCTGGTCAGTAATAGTCAGGAGCTCTTTAATGCATAGACTGAACCAGGTGGCCTCTGCTTAAACTAACGTTTTTGAATAAAATTTGGAGCCCTCCCCCCCACCTCACCCCCGTTCAACAACTTTTACAGGTGACACCACCCCCTGGTCGACAACTATGCCAAAATTGCATAAAGGAAAACAAGGAGTGGCTCTGAAAACTCAAATAGCCCAGAGGTCCCTGACCAAGTTAAATCGTTTCTGACAGTGGTAGAAGTAAAAACAACTGTAATAATATTAATGAAATAACAATAATAAAACAAGATAAATATGAATAACGTTACATTTGCATTACATTAAAAACTGTGCGTTATGCACGGCGCAGCTTTCTGCACAAAGGAGATGTACAGCCTTATTAGTTGGGCAAGGCTCGTTACCGCTGTGTTATACACTCCCACCAGCTGGGGGCAGCACTCGGTATCCAGCCTCCGAAAACGGAGACCGCATCCAGGCGAAACTCTGTTCAGTGTGTCGTGGGCGGGATCGTTATTTACATCGAGAGAAACTTTTCTTCGCTGTTGTTGAGTTTTTCGTTCGTGGAGCCCGTCGACGCCGCACCGAACATGGCCTCACTTGGTGAGCCGATCCGGCTGGAGAGAGGTAAACGCGGACTGGGCCGAATGGACGCTCCTCTTGGGCCCTTGGCGGTATTTACGTCCGGGAGACGCCGCCCGTGACCGGACACACTCTGTGTGTGGTAACGGCCTGGCAGTGCTAAGGAAAATACAGTTAGTGTGAGCACTGGCCCTTATTATTTATATTATTATTGGATACCTGGCTCGTTCTTAACGTCACTGTATGCTAATGGAAGCCTGTCGGAAGGGCCTGTATCCCTGTTTGAAGTGGCCGGTTCCCGGGAGGAGCGATCCCGCATTGATGACGGTTATAAATGAACCGGGCCCACCGGGTCAGGGCTGTTCAAATCACGGCCGTCCAGGTCCGAGCGCTGCTGGTTTTCCAGCCTTCCTTTATCTGTGAACCTGGAGTGAAACTTCTGGCCAGTCAGAATCAGTAATTATTAAACCAGCTACCTGGGAGAACTGAAAACACGGCCTGGATTTGGAGCCGAGGTGCAGATTTGACGAGCGCCGCAAAGTGGTTGTCCCCATGCCATGTTGTAGCTCTGTACCTCCACGTTGGCGGGAATGCTCCGCAAGGCACACAAATCTGCGTATTAGGGAAACACAAAACATCAAGAAATGCAACATTTGCAAAACAAGGATTTATTCTTTGGCCATTTAGATGATGTCCATCCCCATAGCATAAATGCACAAAATGGGCCTTTGTCAAGAATTATGTATTTTTAGGGTTGTAATGGTTTGTTTTCATGAGACCTCAAAATAAGCTGAACCGCAAGGACCTTCAAGGGTTTTGGAGGAGAACCAGCTGCCTGTTTCCTCAAACTGTCTAGGTGAAGACAAAAAAGAAAAAGTGACCAGATCTTTATAGTTATGGGAAAGTCGTATACATCGTATCATGGCTATCTATAAACTGGATTTGATAAGGTCATTTTCCAGAGAGACAGAGAAAATGTCAGACAGTTGCTTTCAAAGTGTGAACTTCGATTGAGACATTTTTAAGAAGCATTAATCATATTATAAATGTATAACAGAGTATACACTGAGATTCCTGTATTTAATATTTATCAACATTTTAATGAAGAGAGTTATTAAATATGACTGATTTAAAAAGATATGTAAAAACAATGGAGGCTTGAAAATGATATAGAAATATTTTTTTCTGTACTGTTCCATCAGAAGATATTTAAAACATATTTATAAGGATTGTCAGATAAATTGTGGCAGGCTTTCTGTTTGGCAGATATCTCCCGGGCCATTGAGCTGCTGGACAAGCTGCAGAAGACCGGGGAGGTCCCCCCGCAGAAGCTACAAGCACTACAGAGGGTGCTGCAGAGTGAGTTCTGCAATGCTGTGCGAGAGGTGGGTGGAGCTACGTCACCCGCCAATCAGGAGAATCGGTCTAAACTGGTTAAACAATAGTGTTAAAATACTGCTACTATATGTCAGAGTTCTTCTCTCATATTCCAGGCTTTTCTTTATGACGACATCATGGCTAAATCCTGAAACTAATTTAACTTTTCCAGACCTTTTGCCTGAAAGCTAACTTCAATTTTTCCTTGTTAAAATTACGCAGTGCCAAATGAAAGAATGATTGATTCTTAATTTAATTATATAAATTATGTGAATGACTTAATAGTTCATAACGTTTGCCCAGCTAAGTTGTTTATTGACTGATTATTGGTCAGTAAGTAATCTTCAAACAATATTCTGCTTGTATATAAATGAAATATTTAGGTAATTTCACTGCAGAACTACCCTCCAACCCGCCGGCCAGCCCGAGACAGGCATACTAGCACTTAAACTGCTGAATATGTTTCTCTTTAAAAGTTACTCTTAACATATGACTGCAACTGGGATTAATAATTCTGTGATTAAAAAAAAAAAACATGAAATGGTAATAAATCCATGACCAGATATTTGGCGCTATCCCAGTTGAGAAAACAGAAAGCAGTAAGGATTCATTTAAGGCCAACTACCCTTTTCATTGGGGACAGGACAGTTTTTCTGGCTACAGCTGGACTGTCTACTCTTACAACTGTCCCTTAAGGCTGAGAATATGATTGGCTGCTGCGGTGGTTGTGGCAGATTTTCCAGTGCTGCGTCTGTCTACCCAGTGCCAGCTTATTTGCAGTGTGTAAAAACAGGGAGGGGGGTAAACTGAAAGAAGATGCATGTGGGAATGATATTTCTAGGGTGATTATAACCTGTTGCCGCTGCTGGGGTCGTTTAACTACAGTGTTTAGATTTTAGTGCTGTTGATTTTCTTCTTTTTCTGGAAGGAATGTCATTTTTTTACTCTTCTTAATTTTCCTATTCAGACTTGTGGATATTTGGTTTATGCTTGTGATTTGGATGTTTCAATATTATCAGACTTTTGTGTGGCGTTTGTATGTTTGCTGTGTCAAGGCATACAGTTTAGATAAATTGTCGTCTCAAAATTTTCCCTATTATGTGGAATGTGTGTCCTGTGATAGTTTCAGTCTAAATTGTGTTGGTTTTGGAAAGAAGATTGTTTTTTTTGTTTTTTTTTTTACGAGATTCTGTGGGACATGTATATGGTTGTCATTAGAGAGGTGGTTGTTAGTACCACATTGGTTTTCAGTCTTTCTACTTGTATTTTTCTTTGGCCGTTACTAGTCTGTATTGAGATTAGGCAATCTGAGCCTTGTGAAGGAGCAGGGTGGACATTTTCATTATCTAAATTCTCAGGCACCAACGTCTCTTTGGATTCAGTTGTCAGCCTATTTTTCAAATGTCATGCTAGTTCTGTCCACTGTGATTACAAAGCATTCATACACTGTAGTGTATTGGGTCACGGTGACTCAGTAGGAAGTACTATGGCATCACTCCTGTGGTGGTGTGGGTTCCCTTCCTTTCCCTGCTTTTTATCTGGCGTTTGTGGATTCTTGTGTGTTTGTGAAAGTTTCTTACAAGTACTGTGGGTTCCTTCCACAGTCCAAAGACGTCTCTAAATTTCCTTGTGTATGTGTGTGTGTGAGAGAGTGTGAGAAAGACAGGCTGTGTGCCTTGTGATGGACGGGTATCCAATTCAGAGCCTAGTATAGCGCACAAGGTTTAAGTCGATGATCCAAACAGAATAAGTAATAAAATAAAAAAACAAGTTAAATAGAGGTTAAAGTGAATGTTGTGAGCACTGCTGTTGCAACAATATCTGCTACTCATCTAATCTCTGCTAATAATTATAAATAATTACGTCGAATGAGGAAATTGCAGGGAATTGTTTATCAATGGAAAGAGATGGGTGTTTGTTACCAGTATAATTATAGGTGTGTGTCATCTGTGGAGTTGATTGAGGGTCCAATTATCCTTAAAGCTTTTTTTTCTGGCCCATGGAAAACAGCTGCCTCGACCTAATTTGTAACAGAATTCTCACTTCTCCTTAAATGCCTGTGGGAGGGTGACAGCCTTGACTCTTTCTTTTAGGTGTACGAACATGTATATGAGACGGTGGACATTAACAGCAGCCCGGAAGTCAGAGCAAACGCCACTGCTAAGGTGAAAACCCCCTTCAGCTGCTCCGGTCCGCACCTTCATCTTCACACACTGTCTAATTCATCTTCCTCATCCCAAACAGCTTTTTCGTTCAGTACAGCAGTAATGGTTCTCTCATTCAAAAATGAGAAAAAAACAGATCTAATTGGTCTTTTAATGTACTTATTTTAATAAACTAATTATCATTAATAATAGATGAATTATCCTCATTATTAAATAATGACATGGCCTATGGTTTCTGGCCTCCTGTTGTTAGCTGCAGGATTAAATTAAGTCTCTTCTTTTTCATTAATGGGCCAGATTCTGGCCAAGAATGAACCAGGCAGTATGCTTCTCAATAGACAGTTAAACAGTGTAAATCATTGTCTTGAGTCATGACGATAATGTAATTTCTGGGCAAAGGGAAAAAGGAAGGATTTGCACTTCATATCAGCTGCAGTCTTAGAAACCTACAGCTTTGCAGGTAATGTGGTTAAACTGTTCTTGGCTTGAATTTTACTGGGTATTTCAAATCAATTTTCTCAAACAACTGCATATCTGTCTATCGTCAGCAAGAATCATTCTGTAATTGATTTTTAATTTGCTATAAATGTGTCACAGACTATACTCATGGGCAGGCTTTCTGTAGGCATGTCATTTTGAAATATTCTCGATATGACGCATCAAGGCTGATATCCCCAAAACACAGTTTAAGAACTATTGTAGTTTCTTACACAATATTTGAATCCATAAATTCATTAATATTGTACTTTTTTGTTTTAAATGCAAGCAGAAGCAAGATGTGGTTGTAATACCCCATAAAATACCAGTCTGTCCACAGATATTTTCACTTCCTGTGTGTTTATTTCTTTGCAGTTTGCATTGTCATTGTAGCCAGTCAATATGCAAAAGGACTGAGACCAAGCTTAATTGTTGGCAATCTCATTAACAGTGCTAATTAGGTGTGAGGAAACATTAAGATTGACCTGGAGCAGTGCGGACACGACGCAGCGGCAGATCTCCCCCTCTAAATTCCTCTTTTGGCAGTGGATGCTGAAGACGATCCATATTTTTTCCTCGTGTGCTGGTTTTGGCAGCAGTGTGACTGCATCTCTGTCACAGCATCCAGCTGACGTTCAGTGTTTAATTCAGCAGCTCAGCAGAAGGCTTGCTGGCACGTGATGTTCTGGCTGCATGACTGAAGCACGCAGGCCTCGATTATGGCTTTTAATTACAAGCCGGAGCCACTTGAACCCAGGTGATCTGGTCTGCCACTGTTCTCTAATTAAGAATATACAGCACCCAGCAGTTTTGTTAATATTATACATTGAGGAATGTAGGGTGCAAAACACAACTCATTAAGAAAACAGAAATGTGTTAGGTAAACAAAACACCTTTGTTTTGTCAGTGTTTTTCTGTGAGATGACATAGTGGCTTGGCGGGCAGTGCACTTGTTTCACTCTCACTGACATGCAGTTTGTCTAATTGATCTCTCTCTAAATTACCCATAGAGTTTCATTGTGTGTGACTGTGTGTATGTATGTGCCCTGCAATGGACTGGCGTCCTTTCCAGGGTGTACCCTAGCCTAGGATAGACTCCCATGATCCTGACCAGTATAAGCCGGTTGAACATGGATTGGAAGATTTTTACATTAATCTTAATGTTTGGGTCCAAATGACCATTTCAAAATTTTTAATCTGGTATGTTTTACAATTGGGAGGGGCCTTGGAATGACATCGATGGCATTTAAGTCATTGTCACATTTCCCAGAAGTTCTGCTTGTACAAGTGAAAAGCCATCCGATTGTCTGGTAACATTTCAAGGTCATATTTATGCCTTTGGCTAAGACCAGCGTTTCCCAACCCAGTCCTCGGGGAACTGCGAACAGTCCACGTTTTTGCTCCTTCCCAGCTCCCACCCAGTCAGGAACACTGAATACCTGGTACAGGTGTGCTGGGAGCTGAGAGGAAGCAAAAACGTGGACTGTTCGCA